>JAYGXS010000001.1:81411317-81465451 GCA_036362985.1 Ligula intestinalis | reverse complement strand
GAACATGAGCTGGGCGCAAGGTGGGAAGATCGATTATCACAAATGGTTGTCCCCACCTGCGAAGCTGGCCACTAATTTAACTTGGCAGCCACGAAGATAATCACCTACACCGGAAGCAAGAGAAACCGATAATTTTGTGGAGCCTGGGTCTCCGATGCGAACTCAGCCAATCGATTTATCGATCTGACGCCGGCATGTACAGCCCTGCATAGGCTGACGTCACTGGTACTTGATTGGCCTCATCCCCTATAACTGTTGCTGCCTTTACTCCTGACGATAGACTCCAGTAAGATTTCGAGAGCTCAGACAAACAAAGCTATTATTCCAGCGAACAAAAAGACTTCTTCTCCACTTATGCGAATAGATCTAACGCTGTCTCGCAAGACGAGCAAATTAGTTACACAGCAGATTTACTATGCACCTACCTCTCGCGAACGGGTTCGAATGGAAAAATCAGGGTGCAGAGGACTGGAAATGGCCGTGCGCGCTGCGGCTAACATAGCAAAATAGCTAGTGCACACAAGACCTGGTTTCTAACTCTGCGTGGAATAACCTTCAGTCAAGGGATTTCGGATACTCAATAAATAACAGGGTCGTAAAAGTCACATAAGAGGGCAGTCGAGGCAGCTTGAATCGCGACCCAAAGGATAATCAGGTACTCCGTCAGCGGTTGGCGTTCAGACGTATGACCGTTGCTACTAAGTTCAAATGCGTCAGAGCTGTTTGTGAGAATAGCGCGCTGAAATTTCCTAAGGGAGGTGATTCAGCGCCGGCCCAACTCCCACCTATATAAACAGCCTATTATTCTAGCGCGGTGGCGACTGACGTAGTGCAAAACCCCAGCCTCAGCGCACGCAGCAATAGCTGAGAACGCAGACCGGCTCAAGAAGGTCGTGGGCGACTCTAATCCTTGCTTTGGTCCATCGCAGCGGCGACACAGTCCACTGGCAATGTTAACTTGCAGTGTGATACTGGCGTAGTGCAAAGCTACGGTTAAACACGTGCCCCATGCACTTATAGCAATAGCTGAGGACTCAGGCCGACAGACAGACGCAATGAGCAGCTTTGACCCTCTTTTCGGTTCAGTTAAAAGGCGACGGAGTCCATTCTCACACAGTCGTGTAAACACACACACGCACACAGATGGTAAGAAGTCTTGCTGCTCCATTACAGCTACCAAAATCCTGTAAGGGGTTAACACTGACACTCGGAAATTAATATTTACGCTAGGTTTTCGGAAGATGAAAGGATGGCTCCGCTCCTCTGCCTTCCGATCCAAGAACTCGACCTCTAGACGTATGTAAGCTAAAAGGCCGATGAATTTTCCGCAGCTGTGCCCCCAGAAAGGTGTCGCATTCCAGCCAAATGCTTATGAGAACACCTCCGGACGTGGTTGAGAGACACCGAAAGTACGAACATAAACAGTGCCATTCGCGAACATGCTGTTGATTCAGCAAGCTAAGCTACTGGTTCAGCGCCTGTTATTAATAGCAGAAGCAGAAGCAGCAGCAGTCAAGTTAGGAAAACCAGTCTTCTGCCTACAGAAGAAACACGTACATAGCAAAGGCCGAATAACATATTCTCCGCATCCTTCTGCATTCTCCTCCCTAACATTGACTCATCCTAACCCTCACTGTCTCTGTTCAACCCGCCGCCCCCTGCTTCCATATTCCAACAATCCGTTTGACTGTTGAGGCGAATTGTGACTGATTTCTACAAATACTGATATTTTTTACTTGACCCCACACTCCCATATAAATGTACTTACTTGAGGGAAATACACTGGGCGCACGCAAAGGCAGTTGGCAATGTAGGCAGCTCAACGTACGCTGAAGTGGCTGTTTAGGGTGGAAAATAAGATACCCAGGAGTAAAAGCACAAAGTGCCTAGTGGACCTAAGGACTGCATTTAAGGTCGTACTTCGAGCGACGACCGGTCGTCTCCTGCGGTTTGCGGAAACCGCTGCAGCACTGGGAAGAAAACCAAAACTCTGCGAGCAGCTGGATTACGTTATAAACCACGTATTGCTATGAGGGTAAGGATCGATAAAGGACGTAAAGCCATGCTCTCTCCACTTCGCTCACCCTCCCTCCTCAGTATGACCGACCGCTGCTCTGCATTTTGCTCTCCCCTTCCCTTTAATCAAGCTTGACAGATTTGCACTCGAAAGTGAACTGCCTTGCTTCGATAATTGCCACCCCCTCGCGACGTGCGCCCGCATCTAAGACTAAAAGCTCATGTTTTATTTACCTATCAAGCTTCAACCTTCGTGCCGATACTTATGAGGGAAATTTATCGAAAGCAAACGTATGCACGCCAACTTTCCCGGCTGAATCCTTTCCAAAATAAAACTGGCTATCAGGCTGAGAAAGAATTAATCTACCAATGACAAAAAGGAGAGAGAAAAAGAAACGGAATCGAACCTCGCCAAAAGACTCCTCTTTTGGCCCCTTGAGGCACTGGTGGTGGTAAAGGAGCGTTTCAACGCGTCATGTGAAGCGCTATCGCTGGCGGTGGACAATGTGGGTTTCGAGTGCCAATGCTCAGTGGTTCCCAACTCGTCCACGCTGTGTCCGAGGACCACCTTACTGTCCGTGTCCGGAGCTGCTGCGCTGGCAGAGACTACATCGCTCAGGGAGGCCGAGATGGTGGAGAGGCGATGGAGTCCGCTGACGACGTCCGTTGGCTGGGAGAACACAGGTGTGCGCGGCGCGCTGACGACCTCAGCCTGCTGCGGTATCACACAGACGGCGGCGGCGGCTGAACCCAAAGGCAGAAGACCGGAGGTTCTGCCACCGCCGACGCCCATGGAGGACAGCGAGCCTTCAGAGATGTTGGCAGATGGGGGCAAGGCCGCCGTGACCAAATGCCGGCCGTCAAAACCGACAGGCTGTACATGTTCCGGCTGGCCGACCTGCGAGAGCTGAGTCAACGAGGGTACGCTGATCATGCGTCGCTGTGACAGCTTCCTGGTCGGTACCGCTAGAGGCGAAGTCGGCAGGGAGGAGGCGGCAGCTTCGCAGCCGGCAAATCTGTTACTGTCAGGTGGAGTCGCTGGGGCAGACGGGATAATCTGGGTGGTGTCCGAGTCGTTGGTGGTGGGGGTGTGAAAGAAAGTACTGATCGAGTCAGCTGCCTTTATGTCACGGGAGGAAGCAGTCAGGTGGGGGTAGTGACTGCAAGCAGCCGCTGTCTTGGCTGCGGTAGTAGAAGTGCCAGGCTGCCTGGGCGGCGGAGGAGGAGGAGGAGTAGCGAGGCAGCAAAAGAAGTCGCAGGGGGAGCAACAGCCACGGAAGCAGGATGAGGAGGAGGTGGTCGCATCGACCGGGTGGGTGTGGTAGGTGGCGTGTGGTTGTGACGTCCGATCTGAGGGCAGGGGAGAGGAGGCAGTGGGGGTTGCAGGAGTCAGCTGACATTCAGAACTTTCTCCGGTGGTCGTCAGGGTGTTGTTACCCTTAACTGATCCTGCTCTACCACATTTCTGAAAGGGACGCCAGTTCAGCTGCAAGCGTGGTCAGGCAAGAAAAAAAAGGAGAATTCATGAAGTGTCCCGTTGGGAGTTGCGGATGTTAAAGAAAAAATGACCAGCATGAAAAAATTACGAGTGAAAGTTTTACTTTCCGAAGAGCATTCTCTCGCCTCAAAAATTTACACAATTAACGCCATCAATTTATATTTCCCAAAGAATACAATCTCTTCCTTCGAATGCCTAATTTCCAACATATATGCATATATGACCAGAAATACGATTGGCTAAATGAAGGGAGCCCGAAACAGGTGTGTATCAATCTACCCTCAAGCGCTGTCGTCCCTCTCCCTATCGCTCTGAAGTGGTATAGAGTTTAGAGCTTTGGACTTCTAAATGGCGAATGGGGGGAGTAAGATCAACCTTTGGTGCATTGCGTACCTCACTGTAAACAATCTGATGCACCTGAAGCTATCACGATGCGGTAAAAGCCGTGCCTTGGAGGGTTGCCAACCGGCGGGATAACTTGGACACCACAGTCAGCTCAGTGTGTCTTGTTGTGTGGAGTGACTTACTGCGGGCTGAGTCAGGCTCAGTGGCTCTTTCTTAATGTGGCCTTTATGGCGTTCCCTGTCTTAAGCATACCTGGCGAGACGTAGATCCAGTGAGTCTACTTTCAAGGTAATTCATCTGCATTGCTTCAGACTGCTGAAGCGCGTGGTGGACATCACCGAAAGCGACGGTTGAACTATCGGACTTCCAGCCCACAGGTCACGGGTGCAAACCTCTGGAGTTGGCTAGGGCTGACTGATGATGGCTAGAAACCAGAAACGGCCGTTCAAATCTCCCTTGACCTGCCATACGGAACATGTTTGCTTCGAGATCCCAATGGATCTGTGTTTGCCCCCCTCTTGACTGCATTTAGACTCCGTCTGTAGTGACAGAGAATGGCCACTGGTAAAGCACTTATTGACTTTGACACAATGAAATGCACATGACTGATCAGAGAGAACTCAAGGATGGAACATCTGCGCAATGTGCCCTCACTATGATTGGCTGAATAAAGGTCCAAACTGCACGAAACCGTGCTATATCAATTTACTCTGCGTTCCCATCGACTTCCCACTCTGTTATACATGGACAATCGGCACCGGTAACCGCGAGGGTTAAAGCACAGCTGAAAACGAATAGGTTACAGCTGTGAATACTTTAGACCCCTCGAACAATGCCTATAGCAGCGTGTTTTTCATGTTCAAACCTCAACTATATCTGCAATTATCATCACAAAACGATTACATATTATTTCAAAGTCATTTTAGAGCATAACGCTTCAAATAGATGACTTCTGACTAAAAAAATTACAATTATTATTCATGGCAAGGCAAAAAAACATATTATTCACCCCTGCATTCAGGCAAACACATTTGGTATTAATATTGGAAATAATACAGTACTTTAATAATGAAAATAACTGAAAATAGGTATATATTTTTTTAGGTATGCTCTACATAAAAACATCCCCGAATACTAAGCCCCGACTAGGTGGGAGTCAATGGTATATATCTACATAAAGAAGAAGGAAGAACTTTCACCGAGAGAGGTGTATCATGTGTCTGAAGTTTCTGGCGGTTATTTCGCCTACCCAGCTTCAGAGACTGAATACGCTGGCTCATGGTTCTCGTTATATGCCGCTCTTTCTTTCGTGTGTGTGTGTGTGCATTCTACCAATAGCGGCTGAGCTGTTGCTTGTGTCTGTGTTGACAAGCTCCGCTGGGAAAGACCATTCCCCAAAATAAAAAGCAACGTTGATAACGACTTACCCTCACAGCAAGCACAACTGTAACCTGACCAATCCACAAGAGCAATAATGATTTGAACGTAAATAAGGTCGCAGGGGCAGGAGTTTGCATGACAATGGGGTCACGCTGTCGTGTCCCCAGGGGTAAACACATTATGTTACGGTGGCAAAATCAGATCATGCGGGCCTGAGATATGATCAAGGGAAAAACCGGATCGGTGCATGCCACGGCAAGACTGTCTTCGCTCACACATACCTGAATAGGGCTTCGAAAGAAGCTCTCTTGGTAGACAAGAAATGGAATCGAATCACTGCATGTCAACCGTCAAAGGATTAGAAGGCTGAGCTAGCAACTGAACCGTCCGTTTATTGTCCTTAGCTTTCGTCGTCAGTGGTACAAGGCAGCAAAAAACGCGATAATTACATGGGGTGTAAACCAAACGACTGGAGGTGACTGCGCCGGCACCACATCGATACATCGATCCCATGCCTAAGGTGTCCTTGTAATTACACGGGTCAAACTAAGTATATACACGAACATAAGCTGACTGCACGACGGGGTGACGAAGTTTCGCGAGTTGCCGCTCACGCCTATGAAACGTGCCTGAGTTCAACTCTGCATTCCTCAAGATACTCGCCCTCGCCGGAAACACGACGAGCCGAGACTTTACTAAAGCCTGATCATGGAAGGAAACTCAATCAATCGATGCATCTATCTGGCACCGGCGTACAGAGTGCTGCGCAGCGACGCCCCAGACGTGCGTCACTAATACTTGGTGGGTTTATGCCCCCTATAAGTTCCCCCATTGCTGTTGTCCCTGTTACCTCAGACAATGAACTCCTGTAAGAGTTTAAAAGTTCAGGATGATTAACAGACTGCTCCGCTGCTCGATCAGTCTTCTTTTTTGAACTTAAGCAAGCATCTGGAACGTAGACTTGCAAACGCATTCGGTAATAATTACGTCATAGGTACAGGTGTCGAAAAGCTGGTACTTGAGTTGTGATCGAGCACTTGAGACGCCCTGAACACAGGCCCCGTCACAGCTGTGGTCTGAGCACAAGTCAGCTGACAGCGGTGCTCATTGATCTAACCCCAATCGGGTGTGTGAGTGGGTGTGTATTCTGTGCGGCACGCGTGCTCCAAGAGTTCCCGCGCGCAAGCTATGCCCGTCCCCCCTCCCTCCCCCGCAAAAGCAGCAAAGTGCGCACCGAGAAAAAAGACGCCCTGACCCATGGGGCTTACCGTGACGTGGAAGACAAGCAGAAAGACGAGTGCAGCGACGAAGATCGCTAGGATAAATAAAGCCAGGAAAGAGGTGAGGTCAGTGAGGGCAGGAAAAAGACGCAGAGCCGTTGTCATGACCAGAGCTGCTGTTGTTGGGGTTGCCGTCGGTGTGTCTACTACTGCCAGCGTTTCTGGGGCAGGCGGTGGCGGCGGGGGCAGTAGCGCTGTCTCGTCGTCAAGTGAATCAAAGCCTTTTGCGTCGGCGACGCCTACGGCCTGATAGAGGATGTGGCAGAGGCCTGACAGCAGCAGTACCAGCGGCGAGGGCCAGGATGTTCGCGCTATTCTCATCGCGCACCATGACATTAGAGGACGAGGAGGAACCATCATGTGCTTGTCCGCTGCAGTCCCGGGCAGAAAAGGGTGCTGTGACGGTGGTGGTGATGATGGTGAATTCCAGTGAGGGATGGCGATGAGACGGCGCAGAGTGGAGTGGCGATATTAGGGGAGGAGGTGGATGCGATGATGTTGGTAATATGACGGGGAGGCTGGCGCTGTACGGATATCAACATGATCGCTGACGGGGCGTAATGTGTCAGCTGCGGTGATTCATCCAGTTGATGCAGGTCCTTAATAAGTTAGGGCTAAAACTAAAACCAACAAGGCACACACTGAGACTGTGGACAGGGACGAGAAATAGTCCACAAAAAAAAGGTTTACTGCAGTTGGGTTAATTTGGTAGCGTTTACAGTAATACCTCGACTATTCCCTAGGTTAGGTGTCAGAAGCCGTCGCGAAGCAGGGGAAATCGTGAATTGCTATAGAAACAGTTCAATTTAGGTCACCGAATAGCTTATTTAAATAACCGAATATTCGCGCGCGATAATTAAAATGGCCCAATAGTGCCCAATTGGACACCATCGTCGACTCTATTTCATCTGTATATGATATCTATATCGTTATATAGCGATGATATAGGGATTATGTATAGACGACATAAACTCGACGATTGTATCCATTTGGGCACCGTTAGGCCATTTTAATTATTGCGCGCAAATATGGGGTTATTTAGTTACATAAATAATTATTCCTATTATTTTAGACTTCTGCGAGCTCTAATTTTTTAATCCTTTTTTATTTCCCCTAATAAGCCCCATCTATCTAACCGCTATCTAGTCCCGTAGTACAGAAACATGGGGTTTTCGTGCTGGTTGGTGAACGAAATCGAACTGTTACCCTCGCCTAGTCCTATATTTTACACCCTAAATAAGTTTCAATCCATGCTTCTATAGCGCTTCAGTTTCATTTACAAATTAAACGCTAAAACTAAATATACGGTTGAAGTACAAATACAATGCAATATGCTTTACTGAGTAATTGTCACACTAGCCCATTTACATCACGATATACCAAAGCTGCTCCTGTTAAAATTAATCGGATGTTGTTTTATTTTGTACCCGGTAAGATAAAACAAGGTACCGCATATTACTGTAAGATTAATTACGTTTTCCTTGACAGGAACGTTACCTTCATACGCCAAAGAAGTCAAATAATGAAACCAAAATTTAATAAAAAACCGAGGACATACTGCACGTAGAGGGTACATGTAATGAATCAATTAGAAGAATACAAATACGTACAGATAAATAATAAGTTGATAAAAAGTGCGCGGACAAACTATAAAAAGGACAAGAAAAAAAATGCATATGCACATTTAAAAATCCTTCATTAAAGGAACAGCAGTCTGACGGAGAATAAAAAGCAAACATTCAACATAAGCACTTTTGCAGGATGGTTCGAAAAGTTCGCACATGCACGTAGGCCTGTGAAAAAGTCGCGGGCAGAAATTAATGAAGTTATAATGAAAATTTCATTAATCCGTGAATTCGAGAATCCAGAATCGCGAATGCAAGGTGGTGGTTATACGCTAAAGTGTACAATAGATGCAGCATAATTTTTATCGAGTAGGCGTTCAACAGTCACATTCTGAGAATTCCAGTGTCAGACCAACAAACAAAGAGCAACTGGAACGATACGGTGCCAAAAGTCCCAAAAAAGTGTTTTCTGAGGCAGCATAACATGTTAATGAATAGGCGCATCTTGAGGGAATGACCGGAAAAAAAGGTCCAAGTGGCGAAAAAATCATAAAAACCTGATTTCGCTCACTCCTTTTACTTCTACTCCGGTCATCTTTGATTGACCATGAAGCAAAAAAAACATTTTCTTTGGTGAAAGTTTAATGCCGGAGAGCGCTTTTAGATGGCATTATTATATTGTATCGCTGTTGAGGTATCGGTACCGAAGTGTACTGTCAACTAGTGGTCGGGAGTTAGTACGCGATTAACTGGTCACAATGATAAAGGTCAAAATCATATTCTAAGGTCAGAGGAAAGGGGATACGAAAAGAGCTTAAATTGAGGCGTAACCACGTCCTAAAGTCGTATTAATACAGTTTTCACAGGACGAGTAGCCCTTTCTGAGAGGAAACAATTCTGAAATGTTGATAAGCTACGCGCGGGATTCCAAGCGTTCTTTGATTTTAAACAAGCGAAAAGGAGGAGTAGGAGTAAGAGAAGGAGGTGGAGGAAACGGTGAGGTGGTTAACCGAAGGATAATAATTTTATCCGGTAGCCTTAAAAACATCGCACATAAATGTTTTCAGGACCTCGACATATGCGATAGCCAGTCCTAGATTCGGCATTTTCAAAGAACCGGCTGACATTTTACGCACCTAAAAGAGATGTTTAAGAAATTTTAAAGTGGATGCGGCAGCATATAAGTTAATAGAACCTTTATGAAGCGCGTGGATAACCCTCTCTCAAAATTGTATAAGTTATTTTTCAAAAAATGTCAGGGTTTTCAGAAATCACGCCGCAGTATGAGCCGGCTGTTCCGATCCCTGCATCATTAGTGCACTTGTTATAGGGTAGTTCTGTATATGTGAAAGCCAAACGAAAATATTGTCGTCAGTCACCACGAAAAATGAGAGGTAGCACTAATCGAAAAGGCCGTAAAAGTCCTGGAATACCCAATTACTTGACAAGCCCGATAGGCCTTTGACTGGCAATTAAAAGGGCTTTAAGTGATACGCACGCGGGACTCTAAGGTTCAAAAAATAATCTACCGGAACTAAGTTCGTAAAGTAATCCCGGTAAGTCACATGGCCATAGCGTGATTTCAAAACTAACGAACGACGTCAAAGGGTACGCAGTAGCCAGAACAGGCAAGTAAGGTGACTGACTGCCGGTTATGTCCATCAGCAAGCAAGTTATAAAGTTTCTACCCTGTCAACATATTTGAAGTACAGGGGTAAGATTGTAGATAACTATGCTACAAACTGACTAATTGTTGTTCTGAAAGGTAAGCCACAAATTCAGCCCCTCCCCCCTGCTTCACGTCGTGTTGATCAACGAGGTAATAGTTCCAGATGTTTGCGACGGCATAAAAGGGAAGACTGTGACGATTTGGGAAGGGAGAGAAGGAGCAGACGGGTCAGGGACGACGATTTGCGCATGAATCGGTTTAAAATGATAGAAAACCTGCGCGGAATCCACCGCTCTCTCTCTCTCTCCCTCTTCTCTCAGCCACTTTGACTCAGCGTCAACAAGAAGACCGGAGATTCAAACACGGACATGCATACAGCAGTAGTGTCTGCATACGCGCACACAAATACTGGTGGGACCGGCAACAGCAACAGCTCCGCCACACATAACGACCTGCTAAAGATCTGATCAGGCTAAATTCATTGATGCTGTTTTAAGTGTTGGTTTGCTTGCTTGATTTGGTCACGGGTCACTACCTTTGAAGGAAACCTTCAATTGCTTTCAGTGAGTGGATAATGCAAAAGAGACAGACGGTTAGCTTTCATCACCGGCTTTTTCGGTCTTTGATATGATGCAGAGGAATCCTATATCCCACAATCCCCTATGTGGAATACGGCCAGAAGTGTTGATACGTCCCCTTTCTCGACAGACCACGAGAATATGATGTCCCCTTTCCTATACAAAATCACACGACGGCTAGATATTTTCGTGTTTTAACCCCAAAACTAACTCTATCAAAAAGATTAAGCGTAACTCTCTTCTTAAATCTTACTGTAACCATAATTTCCCCTTGAATTCAGCGCGAGCGGTTTGGCGCATTATGTACTGTGGGGATGAGTCACGTAAACAAACCCCACCTATAATTATATTCACAATCACAGTTAATTTTCTATTCGATGTCATCTTTGGTGTCATTTTTGGCATGCCAAGGTCAGTTTCGGCAAACCAGAGTCTTACTAGATGTTTAAAAAACGAATTGACGTTAGTTATGTGACACCGGAAGAGGTCTAATTGATGAGACTGATAGCGTAGAATCAGGCTCAATGAAATGGCAAAATACTACGACATTCATTTAGGCAAGCAAGTAGTACAATTAAGCCCACGTACAACGTAAAACGAATTAGAGAAATCGGCCAATGTTAATCGTATTCTAAGGACTATTCACAATAGGGAAGACTTCTTACTTTAAAGAAGGGCATTTTTCGAGTAGAACACGCGATCGCTATAACCCGATCTTTATTCGCCTGACTTTTCAGATCCGCGCTCGAATCCATCCTCAGAGACAGCAGCACGTATGGACAAGCGATACACAGCGAGCTGCAATATCTATAGGATGCACTCGGTATGCTACCGTCGAACCGTGGCGATTAACCACTTCCCCCATTATGCGGGATGGTGCTCTATGGTGCGATAATTGTTTGATGGTCGGCATCGAAGTCAGTAATCGCTTAAATTTAATCACGCGTGTTGGATGTTTAGGTGATGCTGGCTTGGATATCTGGCTTGTCGGAATTGAAGTTAGAACCAGGGCTTGGCTGCAGATGACCCAAATACTTAATTGATGTGGCTTAGTCTCAGCACCGAATGCGGGGCGGGTAGGTCATTGCTTTAGATAGGGGTTCATATTTTCAGCAAGAGTGACTTTAATCAACTTAACACTGGTGTTGTGATAACGTAATACACGAGCGTGAAGGCCACACTAACGATTTCCCTGATAATTTCAAGGATCAAACCAGCAAAAGTTCCGACTCGCGGTAAATAGGTTTGTGGAAACTAGACAGTTTAATACGTTCGGGAAAGAAAAAATTTAATGGGATCTGTGAAAACCTTAACAAATGCTAATGTACATGACTTTGCAATGGCTACTACTGTATAATTACGAAGGCTCGCCTGAATGACCGTTTAAGATAAGTTGTATTTCCTATTGGTCACCATTTGGATCCCACCTCCATGCTTTTCTCGGAAATATTCAAAAGCATATATAGAGTGGGCCACTAACGTTTGAGCTCGCTTTAAGCCTGCCTACCGTAACCCAGAAACGCATGCTGTCAAGGACGAACACCTACTTGATTAAATATTGCCGTAAAACTAAAAAGTCACAACTAATAGTAATCTCAACGTTCCACTTGTTACCTAGATGGCTGCATCTGTGAAAAAGCATTAACGCCAAATCATTAATTGTTTCCAACAGAAATTACTTGAACCAAACGGTGTTTCAGTGTAAAACAGCCTCCTTCCTGTCTCAATTGTGCTTTTGTCAATCGACGATGGGATAGTTTTCGTAACCATAAATATTGAGTATAGACTTCAGTTATATTCCTTAGCATTGGTGACAACTTTCGTAAATAGCTTCCGTGTTTCAAGTACACGCACTTGTACCGACAAGCAGACATTGCAATTCTAAAGAAGAGGGATTACCGGCCGATCAGCTTTAGACTAAGCGTAACACCCACATGCAGAAGCAGTGTGGACGGCAAACCTGATAAGCGATTGTCTCTGCAAGCGAAGGAAAATCGAATGACGGTACGGTAAGAGACAAGCTCTGACATCAGTGTGGATAAAAAATGTTGCCTGAAATCTTAAGTAGACACACGGCGACAAGAGGGCCTGCATTTGGATATGACAGACTACAGCCACATATAAAAAAGCATTGCATTCAGTCAAAGCAAAAAAATATAGTATGCTTTTAGTAGTAGGCATACGGACAGAAAAGGTCCTAGGATCCCTCCCAGTAACGCCCTACTGCAGTACTGTTTACCATCCGTACAATAGCATGCTAAGCGCCGACCCACGAACAATAATCGCATCCAATAGACAACTATGGATCTCGTATGCTGGCTATAAAATACTGGTAGTAAGATTTGGCAGAGTAATTGAGAAAAGATAGATAGCTAATCTTCCTCTGCTGTGTTACTATCCGAACGTGCACAAGCATGTGCGTCCAGCCAGACCGTCTTCCTTAGAAGGATTCTATTTAAAGGCCTCGGGAAGGCATTGGACACGGTTGGCTAATGTACTTATTGAAAGTTTTTTGTGAATATGAGTCAGCTGGAAACGCAATCAATTATACATAACGCAATCGTGAACTAAATTACCCGAATTATCGGTGCCTAGTAGCGTTTCAAAAAGAGTGCCTAAAATATAGCTCTTTCTAAGTTACACCAGTAAAGTGACGGAAATGGTTCACAAGAGACATGCGACCATACTTCCATCTAAGATCCCGTTTGAGTTCCCAGGCAAAGTTAACTGTGAATATGCATAAATCTTATTTACTTGTCACCAGCCTACATTAAAATTTCAGACCATTACATTATCCCAGGAAGTGGATTAGCTGGCAAGATAAGAAGTAAATTTTATATCGGTCTACCGTAATCTAACGATCCTAACATTCCGCTGTCAATGCTGGAAATCAAATAATTCTTATTCGTGAGCCTTTATGCTACTTTGACTAACAAAATAAGGTCTGTATTATACCAGGCGGTACTGATTCGTTAGCTCGACCAAACTATACTGCTCACCGATATGGTTGCCAGTAGTAACCCACTCCTGACGTGATTTCTGATCATAACAAAATTCCGTGGCTTTGCTTTAGGAACAACGCAACTTAGGTCAGAAAAGCGAAAATATACCGCGATTTTTAGTTTTGTGATAAATCCCACACTTGTATTTCTGCCCGACTTTAAAGAATGCCGAGAAATATACCTAAAAAACGTACAAAATAAAGTAAAAAAAACACTACTTTAAGAAAACTTGGCTCAAACCAAACCAAACTATTATGCAAAGCTTCCCTAAATGGTCCGAATAAATACGTCATGCACACGTAGGAGGAAAAGAGATTGAAAAATATGCTATAGGGAAAGGAAAGTAAGTCATTCGCCAAATAGAGGATACTACTTTAACATTATATCTAGCAAAACGGTACGTATAAAATAAAAATTAAGTTTTGTGAGGAAATGTCAGCAAAGGCGGAAATCAGCATGATCCCTCGCAGGACACGTATTAATCCGTAATTTATAAAAAAGAAGATAAATAAGTGCAATGACTGTTTTAAGCAAAACGAGCGGCACCTATTTTATGGTAAAAATTGTAATTAACTAAACAGGCGAAAATGGCCACAGTATAGGCCACGTAAACTCCAAAACCAAAAAATGAGAATAAAAAATTATTCCTTAAAAATGGTTTGGGTAAATATGAACCGCATTGACAATTCAAAAAAGGGAGAGGGCTACTTCAATTACGCACAAGCCCGAATTTCTATTTGAACTCACCTTAAAAACCAACCCAGCAAATAATAAATGAATATGTAATTTTCGCTCACACCAAACTAACAAACCCGCCACTAGTGATTTCCACATTTTAGGATACATGACCTTAGGAGAATTCACAGCTAGCCAAGGTCACTATATTTATCCGATAGTCTTAAGAAAATTCATATATGTGTATTTGCGTATTTAGTCACTGTAAATCTAAGTCTACCTACGAATTCTCTCATTTAACCAAAAGCTCGTGATATAGGCACTTTTACGTCATTATGCGTCGCAAAAAACCGTAGGCGATTCATCAAATAGTCTATAAAATGTATTGCAGACGTCACACACCACAGTCTGTGACGACGAAGTTCACTTGAATAAAAAAATTATTTTCGGAAAAAACGAGAGTATGTGTGACATTTTAAGCAAAATCATGACTTGTAAGGCGAAACTGAAAACTGCGTAGGAAACATGATGGAGATGAGGGAAACCAAAAAACCGCATGAAGGGAAACAAATAACTCGATAAATTCAAAAGTCTTTTTTGAGCATAAACACCTTTATAAAATGACCTTTGCGAAACGGAAGAATGGATGATTGAAAATATTCAAGATTTCAATAAAAAGTTGCGCCATGGTATTGATGAAAGCCTACAGTGCCTTTCGCTGGCAGCGTGAAAAAGTACAGGCTAATAGTGTTTTCGTATAAATGAGGCAAAGAAACTTTGCTGCTAACTGAACGGAAGATCTTGTAGTTGAGCCTGTCTCGAATGATTAACTTCTCTATACTTCCTGACGTTTTGCACACAACCTAACCAACCAGAAGCGGCTGAGAAGCTAATTGCTAATAAGTTCCTATGGCTTAAGTATGATATTGTGGGATGATTCGCTTCATCCACAATATCAACAGAGAACTGAGAACAGTTTAAGACAATGCGGAAAATATTCATGAGCACTTAAGTCTTTTTATTTATCCAACCCCCCATAGAGCCTAATCTATAAACACGCAAATTGTCGATTTCAAAAAGGGTCCTTCTGGCATTTGAAGCTATTCCCAGTATACGTTGGTCGTTATTGATGTTTACCGCTCAAATGCTCGTGAACTCTGGAGCATGATTTCGAAAAGGGAACTCCTGGCATTTGAAGCTGTTGCCAGGATACGGTGATCTTCAAAGTCACTATTCAGTGTTACCGCTAGGATGCTCGTGGATTCTGGAGTGTGATAGTTCGCATCTCTGAGACGTTGCCTTGACTTTCACTGTCTTTTCCTGTTTTCCCGGATGACCCCTTCCTATATCTCCTAAATATTCTTTTTTCCATTACAATAAGCGTCCTGAACCCTCAATAGCAGGATCCCATCAAATCTGCATTACGTTATTCCTTGCTACCCATTTAGGCCGTTTTTTCCCTTAATTTTTATGGAAATCGGTGGCTCGCTGAAATCATCCACCAATGTAGGAGCTTGTTTTACTGCACAAATAATTATTTTATAAGAGTTCGTTGTTAATCTGAACTTTTTTTATTTTCTTATTCTCACGATAGCACTAAGTTTGTAAAGAAAGGGCCACCTTTGCCTTAAATATATATAATTCCATCAAATCTGTATTACGTTATAACTTGCTACCCATTTAGGCAGTTATTTCTCCTACATTTTTTGGAAATCGATGGCACGCTGAACTCACCCTAGTAGCAGTTAACGTCTATGGAAGGTCTATAGAATCTCTATCCATAGTTATTCTAATATCTAGTCGAGATCTATTTTGGACCCCTTTATATATATCTATCTAATATCTATTTATAGAGATACATAGCGATCGGCCATAATGGCGGCTTTCGCTTTGCAGTGGGCCCCTTTCGTGGCAGAACGACCCATTTATTACGTTTAAACCCCCTTTTATTTGTTATAATCATAAGTCGGAAGACGTTTAGTAATATCACTAGAAACGTTTATTAAAATATTATCAAAATAAAAATGTACATGGACTCTTGGCCTCAGTTTTGGCGTCTTGATATTATTGTCCCGTTTGGTCTTCGACTTCTCCCGAAGAACCAGCCGTTATTTCTAGAAGTTATGTGAACGCTAAGTATGTATACGTAGACTTACCATTTGGCGCAGAGTGCTTTTTAAGGCGTGCCTGGCGCTGATTTTCGGTGTCTAACATCACCAATGTAGGAGCTTTTTTACTGCCCAGATAATTATTTTATAAGCGTTCGTTGTTAATCTGAACTATTTTTATTTTCTTATTCTCACGATAGCACTAAGTTTGTAAAGAAAGGGCCACTTGGGCCTTAAATATACAATTAATTTATTTATATTTATTTATAAATGATATCGCTTATGTTTGGAGTTCGCATTTATTAGGAGGGGGATCATTAGTACCTTGCATAATTTCTATAGCCTGATCGCATGAACCGAGCAAAGCATTCGGCTTCATGCTTTTTTCAGCAATATTGCTGTTGATATATGTTGATATATCAACATCTGCGATAGTCTTTGTGCTCGGAATTTGATTTCTTTTTCTTGTACTTCTGCGAAGGTAGCTTAATTGGAATTCGGAATCCTGCCATGCTATTGCCGCAAATTCTTCTGGTAGTCTAACCGTGTTTTACTCATCGTGCTTCTCAGTTGATTGTTGAAGCATTGGAGTTCCCCATTTTCACAGTATTCCGCCGCAAATTATTATGTCTGCTGATTTCCTTTTTAGCTTATTATCATCAATTTTATGTGGGCAGTGTTGTCGATGAGCCGAAAAAATATATTCCATAAGACGTCCCACTTAATTTACATTATGCGTCACCAGTGAGAGCCAGTCGACGTAGTTGAAGGATTCTTGCATCCATTCATGAATAAATTCCCAAATAATTCGCCTTTTTTCTTCAACGGTCGGCAAAACGGGGACAAAACAGCAATCACACACAAGCGAAACATGGTCACTTTGACCAATGGGCTACATGGAGGTGATCTCGTGGATGCTGCCTGACGTCTTCATAAAAAGCAGCTTATGACATCCAGCTCTTCGCCTTCACCTCTACTGTTTGGAAACAGGACATGTTTCTTGAACATAACCTTCAATCATTTGATTCGAAAACAAGGGTCTAAAATAGATTTTGATTTAAAAGTGTTCCACTTAATTCCTGCTGCATTCAATTCGTCAATAATCATGATGTTAGGTCGACTGGATATGCTGCAGTGCGCAAGCTAATTAATCTGCTGTTTTTTGCTGGACTTAAATGAAGTCCACACTTGTTATAACTCCTTTTGCATCCTCCTCATCTAAACGCTCTTAGTTTTTCGCTTTCAGATAAAGCTTTCGTTGGAATTAAGTAACAATTGAAATAA
Source organism: Ligula intestinalis (assembly GCA_036362985.1). Taxonomy (NCBI): domain Eukaryota; kingdom Metazoa; phylum Platyhelminthes; class Cestoda; order Diphyllobothriidea; family Diphyllobothriidae; genus Ligula; species Ligula intestinalis. The sequence goes on along the minus strand of JAYGXS010000001.1, from coordinate 81,448,051 downwards.
TGTCGTAAACTAGACTATCTGCTTTCAAGCGAAGGCTGCATATTCTTCCTAACACTGACTCTATTAACCTTTTGTTCTCCTCATCTTTTCCAAGCAGCTTTCTCGATGACTCCAAGAAAGGACCATTGGTATTTTATGAGGTCCTCTTGAAACTAAATTCCTCTGCCTCGTGCCCCCCGGGAACCACCAGTCATTCAAAAGATAAAAGCCATATGAACCGGTACGTTCCGGTTCTTTGGCTTCTAACCATTATTAGCGTTATTTTTTGGCCCCTGAGAGATATAGATATATATGTTTATTATGCCAGTTTACAGGCAATTTTAAAGAGTTGGTAGATCACCTCTTGGGAGTCCCATAAGGTTTCTATACGTGTATTTTATTGATTATTGAAGCAAATTAATCCAAAATACATAATATTGATTGAATACATTTTTTATATCTGGGGGAAATTTTAATAAGCTTAATTAATGGTTTTGTTTAAATAGATATATTTCGACATCCAGGTCACCTGACGCCTTTTAATTATTGTAGCAGTCTTGCCGGACTCCTGCTTTAAATTCTCAACAGGTGATTCTTGCTGTCTCAAATCAGGTCGTCGGTTGATATCTGTAAGCTCACTGAGGTTATTCTCGTTAACTGGTTCAGCCATTCTTTCCACTTCGTTTCCAGACCTACGTAGGGCGATAGAAGTGGAGGAGGGAACCAGAGTTTATTATAAAGAGAATACGAAAAAAGGGGAAAGCATGTAGGAAACGGGCGAAGAACGAAAGTGGCAAACGTCAACACAAGGGTGGTAGCGAATAAATGGTTCGGCAGGGATGGATAATTCAATCCGTAGGCTCCTCAGATACAATTTTCACTTCCGGCGTCGATTCTGCAGCTCCTTCACCTGAAGAGGTACAAAAACAAGCACTTCGATCAACCAGCTCAAAACAGCCCCTTTCCTGAGTCACCCCGGATTCGAATGCCCGCCGTTACATTATTATAAAATTACCACTCAGATTCCGATACCTGTGCTACGTGACGTATTGTCTACATGCGGAGATGAAGGACAAGCCAGCACATTTGATGCATATGCGCTATTTATATGGGATGGCCGTGAAAATGTGAGTGCATTTAAACGTTTAGTTTAAATAGTTATTATCTTACGGATAAATAAATGCGTTTTACTTCTGCATTTTCATCCAGATTTACCATCTTTTATGGAAGTATATGTAACAAGCGGTTTTGTTTATACTTTAGGAGCCCGATACGGACAATGAAAGCTCTCCTGCCGATATCACGTGAAAAGGATCACTAATTTCTGTAAAAAAATATTTCATCCGTCAATAAATTATCCAACATCATTCATTTACGACTTGAGTTTTATGTTCTACGAGCTGCTACAGCTGGCTGTCTTGCCACTTGTTCGATTGCCAAATTAAATGGCCAATTTAGCGAAAATAGGCGCCTATCTACGAAATTTTTTTCATGGTGGGGCCAGCCAGGGCCAAAGTGATGACTTGCCCCGCCTGAGCCCCACCATGCCCACGGGGCATGGCGGGGCCCAGAGGGGCTGTTCTTTCAAGGGCAGAAATTTCGGGGCTCTACGTACACTGATGCTCCTTCGCGAGGTTTCATGTCGTGTACATTAGCTAACTATACACACATTTGGAACGGCTATTCTATTACAAGCATACTCTGCTCTTCGTTCCTATTTTCCTAAGCAGTTTTTTCCACTGCACGCTTTTTACAAATGTAGGCAAGTTGAACTCTGCCTCCATTTTCATTGTAAAAGTTTCTTAACTGCCTATTTTCTGCTTTATAATTATTTGCAAATCAGTGCTAAATATTGCCCTAAAAGAACAATTTTTGCTGATATTACACATTTGTGCATCTATCTACGCGTATTATTATTTTTACGAAAATAATTTTGTGTAGATAGTGCCTACCTGGTGCTAAGAAATATAAATTCCGAATTCCAAACATCAGGCGAAGCAGCTATAAAAATATGATTTTAGAAAACTTATTGGAGCGAATACTGAATGCCCATCAATCCAGCTTCATGGAACTCCTCAAGAGAATACATTGAAATCGGTGCTGGCATCTACGGATAGAGTTCAACGTCGAGCCGGACAGACGCGCTAACTGTGAAAGCTGGTTTCGCACATATGAAGTGCTGTGTAAAGAATGAACGCGACTCGAGCATTAGGTAAAGGTGGAGTTCCTGCTTCTCAAACTAGGCCAACGAGAATATGAGCGATACGTTAAATTTGGCTTAATAAAGGAGAAAAATCTAGCTGATCTGAAGCGCATGTGTAGCGTTTTTTAAGCGCACTACAGTTATTAGCCAAATCCAGATTTGTAGAGGACAGAAGGCACCAGTTACTGTCACGGGCAGCAGTGGTCACTGGCATGTCCATGGTTATGGTTGACTGCGCTTAGTGATTCACATAAACCACTGCTAAAATGCTACAGATTAGTGACCCCTATGTGATCAAACACACGACCATTTAGTAAGAAAATTTCGAGACTAGTGCTAATATATACTAACAGTCCACTCACGCAGAGAACACACAACGGGGTGTCACAGTGGCTGTAGTAGGAGTTATGGTGTGCTTAGAGGTCAGTGACTGGTCGGACTGCTTCCAAAGGCCATCGCCGCCGCGTAGTTTGCCCGGACTGGCTAAGTTAGACGAGATTACGGGGACATTCCCGACTTCTCACTATTTTATTCGGAGGTAGAATTGCATAGCAGCTTCCACGCTATCACTTCTCCCACTCACCATTCTCTGATGAAAAAAGACTATGTAAAAGACTCTGGAAGCTGGCACAGACGCAGTGAATGGTAAAGTTGAACAGCCCGGTTAAGCATGCATCACAATACTGTACGCGTAATGCTGATCTCACGTCAATGAGAGAGACGATCCCGCCCCACTACGCACCTCGCAGATATGGCGTCGCTGCGGTATCATACGCATAAATTACATGATAGTAAGATTTGCACTACATGTAGCTCATGCTATCCTCAATCGGCCACCTTATTCCAACGACAAAACGCCAGAGATGAACCCGGGGCGCTGGTTTACAAACCTACCTACGCATGCGTACGCGACCTGGTTCCCTCACTTGGCGTAGCAGGCGAAAATAAGGACGGCTCTGGTTTCCCATCAGTGAGAGGTTGTGTCATTTAAGCCACACTAAGATGTCGTAGCAGACTGGAAGTTAGGCCTGAGAAGGACGGTATTACCCCGACGGTAAGCAGTTTTTGTAGACACGACACCTAGCGCGTCATGGTAGATGCATGATAACGAGGAATGCGCTTTTCTACTGTAAGGATGGATTCTCCCGGTGAGTTCTCACACTCTCTTTCCTCTAGCCCACGTTCCCAATCGACTGCTAGCTAACGGGTTATGGCGTGAGCCGAAAGAGGACACAGATAATATTGGTTGACACACTAATGAGCCGAACCCCTCACAGCTTTGTCATGCAGCGGCAGAATATCGCTGATACACGTGTCTGGATCTTTATTTAGTATGCCATGACCCCAATTCACGCCCAACGCTTGCCTCTCGCGGTTGCTAGCAAGTTCGCACATGTCAACCCAATACAGTTCAATCTGCTTGATCAGTTTCCCAGCTTACTCACAAAGAACTTCACTGTGGCGACTGACACACTTCGGATGTCGACCCTCAAGGCCGGACACACGCTCGTCCGACTGTCAACTTCTTCCAACCTCTGCTTCACTTCCTCTGCACAGAAGACACTCTGCCTTCTACCTGGTGTTTCACTTTTCCTCTTCCCCAAGGGCACCGCACCTGAAGATCGTAGCATCTAGGGTTTTACCTACTAACTTAACCCACCTCAATAAGTACATGTGATGTCAGTATTGTAAGTAATTACATTGACACTGGTGGCTGGTGCGGTGGAAAGGCCTTAGTCTAAGACGTGCTACTTAATGCATTTACGACAGAGTGAACGCTATGCAGTTCGATTGACGAGTGCTATGGGACCACTTAACTCCGGTTAGGTCCAATGCAAACCGTTAGGCAGACCGTATCAAATTCAACTACATCTCAGAAACACCGAACCTCTAGGAGCAAAGCCGGCGGACGGTGCTTCGTCTTCTCAGGGACTGTGCTCGTCACTGATCACGGTGACTGGCGCAGGGCACGGGCTTTTGCCTAAGACGTACAACTAAACGCATTTGCAACAGATGTTGTCGGCTTGAACGGACTCTAAACAGACCGATCAACCAGTGCTGTGGGGCCACTTGGCTTCTGTTGTGGTAACCATTCCAATTTCCACCACAATTTGGAAGCGCCGGATATCTAGTGGTACGGTGATCCGTCTTCTCCCGGATCCTAAATTTCGGAAACATTGCCTAACAACAAAACAAAACTGAATATTAGCTCAGAGGCAGAGGGAAAGAGAATGCAAAGGAAGCATTGCCGAAGAACTTTTTTGGCCTAAAATACTCACAGTATCTCCAAAGTTCAGAGTCCACAAGATAAAGTCAACAAATTCAACAGTGAAATCAGGAAGCACACGTATCCTCGTGTCTTTGTATAACGTACATGCAAGTATGCCATCAAGAAGGTGACGATGACACCTGTATGATTTGTCCTTATGTTGGGCGTAGGAGGGGGGGGGGGAGCGAGGAGGAGATAAGAAAGCTGAGAAATAAAGCAAGAGTCGTAGCCGTGAGAGCGAAAAGCAACGGCAGTGGAAAACTGGCGAGCACAACAAGAGCGGCGACTAGGCGATCTGCAGTTGCCAGGCCAGTAGTTGATGATCGAACCCAGCTGTGAAGAGATCGTAGGCGCCGGAGCCCGCCCCGGCCCAAGCTACACTTGTGATGCTTCTTGTATGACCCTGCAACAAAAAAGATAAAAACACTGCGTTGAATCAGGCTCTACGGCAACTACCTGCAGCCTGAATAAGGTTTATGTCAGAATCGGCCAAAACCGGTCTCTCTGATCTTTGTGGATATTTCCTCACCTGTATGCACACATGAATATAGGGGCAAAATGACATTAGCGACCAAGAATAGGCCGACTGGAGTGGCAATTTCTGGCTTATTAGCGGTCATCAGCCAGCCATATCCAACCCTGGGACTGGCAACTCCAGAGGCTCGAAACCACGACCACTTGATAAGAAGCCCAAAACTAACCGTTGGGCTACCGACCCAATGGCGACGAAGCAACTGTTTCCCCGATTGGTTATCCGCCGTGTGGGCAAAATTTTAAAAAATGTATGCAGTCCTGTCGCACGAAATGTTGTGTTTGGCTAAATATTGTTGAAATAGTGTTCCATTGCATCCCATCATATGGTCGGGATTGGCCACATCTGCCGTCTGCACTAGCCTTTTGGGATTCGGCATGCAGTATCGAAATCGGTGTGCCCGCTGGTGCATGACTCGTTGGAGTGCATAGCGCCCGGAAATTCGCAGATTGTTTGCTGCATGAAAGTATTCGCGCATACTTACCTGTGGGAGATGGCCCTAGTTGATTTCCGCGAACTGGTGCTTAGTTACATAGATAGGGGCGACTTCCTGGTTCAATCACAGTAGACGATATCTCTTTAACGAAAGAGTTTACCCCGAAGAGATTATGATGCGCATCTTATTTGCAGATCCATGCATTACTTGAGTGTGGTATTTTATAGCTGCCATTTTATGAGCTCTGATGCACGTTTAAGCCAGGGACAGTTCGCCAGATAAATAGTATTTCTTGCATCTGGATTGTCAGTTGCTCGCCGCTATGCAAACGCCTAAGGGGGGGGAGGTTCGCGGTCAAATCGAACCGTTACGTCCCGTCTTCTAAATAATCCCATCGAGTAATATTACATGTGTGTGCAGTTGAAAGTTGTTCATTCTGCATGGCTAAGAAGGATGAAGTCAAAAGGACTGGCTGTAAAACTCCTGAAGCGCCGAAGTTGAGGCAGATTGGTTGGTATTTTGCTGTTTTAAAAGGATTCACAAATAGCTGAATACGAAAATGTGGGTCTGTCGAGGTAGCAAGCGCCTAAACTGCTGTAGTACGGACTGATAAGGTCGGAGGAGTCAGACACGATTATTTCGTTCATTCTTACCTTCCTCCTTACCACTCAATAAATGACCAGACTAACTGTTCGCCAAAATCATAAAATAAAGCAAATATATGATGGAATCTACATATTTAATGCCACGTCAACCGCGGCGAAGGGTTGGCACTTCCAATCCACCCGTCAATGTTTTTGAGAAACTCGTAATTTTAGCCTCATAGGCAGCCTTTATGAAGGGCGTAAGGGAGGAATGAGAGAGGAAGAGACTAATTTGGCAATATTTCACCAGCTCAGTCTACTGCCGTTGATTCATAATTGTGAGCAATTAGTCAACGTTGTTTTGAGTAGACACGTCATGTAACCTTTTTACGACCGCGATCGGAAGTGGCGGTTTTATGCACGTTTCTCTTCGTCCTAAACAGCGACTGACTAATCTGTGAAGTTACTGATCGTGCAGCAGTAGACCGAACGGCTGATAGAAACATAAAAATGCCCAGCCCTCAAAGCATTCACCTACTGTGATGTGAACTCTCACTGATTAAAATTTCTGAATGTGGCTGAACGTCTTGTTGTGCCTTGGGGCTCAAATAAAAGGTCACACAGGCAGTCCCATTGTGGCCAGTGATGATAAATTCAATAAGCAGCAGACAGGGATGGTCATTGCTCGCTGAGAAGCCATGCCAGCCAATCGCTCCAATTCCTAGATTTAGGGGATTAGCAATTCGAACTAAAATTTTCTGCTAATTGAACACCACCATTGAGTCACGGGTTTGTGGCCCCATCGGCAGCGATCAGACAAATTAACTTTAGTGGGAGGTCGCACTAAAAATTGGTGACACTGACGCTCATCAATCAGACTACGGGACAGGCTCATTCCGTTGGGCCTTGGTGGGCCTCAATCTACAGCATTGTGTTCCAAGAAATCTGGGCAAAGTTTGCACGGATGAGCAAGATGCTAAGACCCACCTGAGAGCTGTTTCGGGGAATCCGGCCGATGCGAGCTCCACTAATGTCAACAAAACGGACTGTTCGGTTGTCCAGTGGGAGAGCGAAAATGCATGAAAGGCCAGTTGCGGAGGCAGCAGCGGCGCCTGATGAAGTCGCGGTGGACGAGGTAGGGTCGGGAGACACCGACGCCGTAGCATCGGCGACCGTGTTGCTACCGAGAAGGGAAGTTCGCCGCCGAGCATCTAAGATCGCACCGGACTGAAAAATGCGAAGCAATTGGACAGCGGTACAGGCACGGAAAGTTATCAGAATTGAAATATAAAAACGTTTCTGGCAGACGTAACTATTAAAATGCTACTCACACAATGTAAGTAGTGCTGTTTAAAAACTCACGGCACTTCTGGCACAGGTGAAATTTTCACGGTGGGGCTGGAAATGCCACATTTAGGTTACAGACAGGGAGTTGGCCATAGATGAGGCCTCAGCAGCCGAGTCGGTTTGACAAAGGAGTGAGCATTTCGACTCTAAAAATCTGAAGGTAAAGACTTGGCGAGGGGAAGCGGTTTGAACTTTTGAGGAGCAGAGGAAAGGCTCACCGGAACAGACCTATTGAACTGTTAGGAGAGTTTGCGACTCTCACCGCTGCACCAAATTAGTAAGAAGTTGAAGCGGCGTACCGTACTGGTCAACCTTCTGCGCACGTTGGCTCAGTCGAACGAAGTCTATCAGGCCAGCAACATATGACTGCACAGGGGAAGGAACATTTGTCATCACGCCCAATGAAATCGTGATTTAGTGACCTAGAGCGACTCCGGTCCACTGGCAATCAGCATTAAGCATGACCAAATGACATTATTGAAACATGAGTGTTGAATAACATCTAACCACATTGCATATATTAGACAGGGCATGGCTGGTTGAGGAAACACGCGTTTCCAGTCAGGTTTCGACTATGCTTCTCGACTGGATATATGAAAATATGTATCTGTTGTACGTTACTCTGAAATATCTAAACTTTCCGTGGAAATTTTAGACGCCTACTCCGTAAGATTTCGATTTCGTCTGGCCAACTCTTCTTCGGACGTATGATAGGCGACAGTTCAACCGCCGATTTCGACTATGTCTACCGGTAAGCTTATAGGCGAATTAAGGCGAATTTTCGCATTCCAGGTGTGTTCATAGTTAAAGCAGAGGGCGCGTCGATCACCGGAGTCATGGTTTTAGTAGTCTGAGCTTTCGGAATCTTACCCGAGTCCATCATCAGAGATAAAAGCGTCAAGGGCACCGGCAGGCATCTCCTGACTGAAGCCGCTGACAGCTTATTGGGCCCTTGCGCTCTATAATTGTTGCTTGTTTTTTCGTTAGCACTTTTCTCATTGACGATGGACTCCAGTAAGAGCTCGAACGCTCGGAAGAATACAACCATGACTGCGGTGATCGACGTGCTCTCTTCTACTTCCTCTTTACTTAAGCTTATAAGCATATCCAAGAAAATGCTTCGTACTGGCTGCACACGCCTGTACGTGCCCTTGAGACGTTTATACTCGGACTCGAAATCCACAAACCTAGCTAATTAATGGCTCATCAGAGCGCACAGTCTCCGCAGATCTGCGGTCATTCTTTAATGGGAGGCCTCCAATCCTGCAAATTCATCCTCATATAAGAATTAATAATTGCAGTGATTGCTTTCAAGGTGTAGGCCTAACTCCGCAGCCAATAAGATTTTCATGTGGCCGAAGGGAGAGGGGGATGTTGACCTGTAGGACAGCGAGTCTGTTGATGCCGGCATCAGTGCGGAGGGTGAAGAGGGGAGAGCGGCACTTGCGCAGATCCCAAAGCCTGCAAATGCGATCCGTCCCGGCACTGATCAAAAGATCCGGAGGGCAGCCGGGCAGGAATTGTGCGGTCGACACGGTCCTGTACAAAAAGACACGCGGAATCAAGGGCGAGGAGGAAGACAGCAGTATATCGCCAAAATAAGGGAAGACATAAAATGTGGACAGATTGATACAGTCTGTTTCAGGAAGAGAGCAACAGCTAAGACAAATCGTAGAGGGGCGGAAGAGACAGAGAGAAAGATGGACTCACCGGCTGTGCGCTTGCTGAACGTGGATCTGCAAACGGGGCGTGCGAAAATCCCACAGACGGAAGGTACTGTCTCGTGCCGAAGTGACCACAACGGGCAACTGTTCGGCGCAGCGTACGTCCGTCAGCTGGTGATCGTGACCCGTCAGGGATTGCACCTCCTGGCCCGTGTTCAGATCGTAGAGGCGCCCAAGGCGGTCCCAGCTGGCCGTCACCAAATGGTTTCGACCAGAGAGGAAGTCGCCCGCTGCCAGTGGCGCCGACTCGAGGACGCCCTCAGCTGAGGCAAGCGAGGTTGCGTTACCACCATCACCGAAACTCAAAGTTGCGGACTGAAAGACGGAGGCCGGATCTCGGATAACCATCGGAGCGCTGACGACGAAGGTGCCTAGGATGGGTTGGGAGGTGTATATAAAGTTAAGGGTTTTGTTAAAATTTGAGCATTTTAATTTCAGCATGTCTTCATTCGGAGGTAAGAGTGTGCGAAAAAAAATAATCTTATTGGGAGGAGAGGGAGGTCAGAAAAGCAACTGGAAGTAAAGAAATATCCCCCTTAACACAGCCACTAGACTGTAATACTGATATAAAAGGAGCATGGTGTGGCATCAGGCTATAAACACATCAGCACTTTACCCATTGCCGGCAGAAACAAGGAAGGCTTGAATGGCCATTTCTGGCTCATTAGCCACCATTTTCCCGTCAAACCTTATCCCAGATGGAACACTATCCGAGGCTCGAGCCGCAACCTATTGACTAGAAATCCAACAGTAAGTGACTGAGCCACTGGCTGGTTGTTTTGCCGACTCAGAGCGGCAATATTTACATTGGGGTTGTGCAGCACCTGGGGCCGGGTATGACTGGCAGATGATAGCTAATGAACCAGAAATGGCCATTAATAGTTTCTTTTGTCTTTGTCGACAATGCAATCAGCAAGGAAGAATCAGGACGTGGCTTCCACACGGTGATGATCCTGGGAACCTTTGCAATGCCCCCCCCCAGTGGGAACTCCCTTTTTTCTCCTAAATCCCACGCATTCCCCCCACAAGGGCGACAGTTTTTCTCCTAAAAATCCCTGAGGAGTTTTTTCACTGTCTGCTCCTATTTTCATCCTATGACTCAGGACAACTGGCCTCGCCAACAGTCTAAGCAACAAATTTTTTGCTACCACTGCGCATATGTACAAATAGGGCACTCAAAGGAATTTTTCCTACATACCCTCAATATACTGATACTGATACTGATACATACTTACACTACTGGCCGCTGTGTGGCTGCTGCTGGCGGGGCTCGAGGATGAACTCCATGACAGAGAGGGACGATTGAATTCCGTTAGCAATTAGCGAACGCTCATCAACAAACAACAATGTGTTGTTACTCCAGTTGATCTTGATACGCGCTACTGAAGTTGCCGTGTGTGTTTTATTTATTTCGTAATACGCCCTACCTATTTTGAGTAAGTAGAGAGGATGGTAGTGTTAGCTGATGACGGTATTTTCGCTCTCTTCGCCGAAGCTCCGTACATAGGTTTACTCAGTCGTACGGATTATAGTGGCCCCGACTGGTTGTGGTGTCCTTCACTTACAATCATTGCCCCGAGGTTTTGTCAAACTGTTTTCAATGGGAAGGGTCTGCTATTTTTTGTAGTTCTACTCCTGCGAATAAGTTTCTGTCAGTTTTTTTTGTAAGCTAACATTTCAAAAAGGAAATGGCGGAAAAGATATTGGAGTATATTTAAGGGTAAGATGTATTGTGTTTAAAGACTCCAGTCTACCTTCAACCCCCACCTCCCATTTATGTACTTTTCAAAGAAATGAAGAGGGCTCTTACCCTATTCCTGCATGCCCTAGCCAAACAACATTTCCTATATTACAGATTACTCTCCTGCGGCAATCATAATCCAACATAAGGAGAAAATTAAGTGACACTTTTGAATGATTTTACGGTATACAATTGGCTTTGCTTAAGAATTCCCACGGTCACATACAGTCAGTCCTTTTATAAAGAACAGAAGGAATGTGAAACGGTCAAATGCGCACTTTGACTGGAACATCCTTAAAGCAGAGTTTTTACACACTGTGCAACTGTAGTACATGAAGGTAATTGTTCAAACAAAAGCCTGCTGATGCAACCTAATTTGGAAATACTTAACAAAACGGTACCCTTTTGGGTTAAAAGGCATTTAATGCGGACTTACTATCTGTATTTACCTCCGTATCATGTTGTGAAGCTGCCGTGGACGCCAAAGCTTCTATAAATAAATAAGAAAAAGACTGTAACAGTTGGGAGATTACACTATCGGAAAAACCAGTTTCTAAAGGAAATGAATGTGTTTTTATGCAAAATTAAACCATAGACAGGGGTTATGGGGGAAGGAGCGAGGTTTGCATGGCGGAGAACGACCTCTACATACATGGGTTGCTAAAGTATATGTGTGATAGCAATTGAGCAGGCATGGCCTACACAAGAAAAAATCTACGATATGAGAAGGAATATTGAAAAAGACAGGGGAGGAGATCTAGGAGGACCATTTCTGGCTAGCTCTAGTCAGCTGATCATCCAGCTGCTTGATCAGTCTGCCTTTTTATAAGTCGATGGAACACAACACAGTGATCAAGGGATAAACGTCTCCTAAAGGGCCTTGAAAGGTTTACTATACACTGTGATACGCAGAATGTAAAGGACATGCTTTAGTTTGTCATATCTAGAATGCTTATGATTTTGCTCACACTTGGGCATTATATCACCTGATATATGTGTCAGGAATACTGAAAAGGGAAGATTGATATTGTCCTTTCGGGCTTACTACGCGTCATTAGTCAGCCATACGCAGTGCCCAGGTTCGCATGACTTGTTGCTTTAGTGAGTCCCAAGATGCAATTGAGGAAGCATGTCCCAATACCCAATCTGGAAAGAAATCTTAAGCCCTAATTACGGCCAGCAAAACAAGGGATTCATGGTCCAATAGTAGAGCGCTGGACTAGAGGCTCGATGACCAAAAATCCGGGTTTTCATTCCACGCCATCCAAACCTGTAGTTTTGTGTGCTTGGCCGACGATACCTATAAATGATTGCCTAGGAAATCCTGCTTGGGCAGTCAGCTTACTGTATCAGAAGTTGTGGACACCATATGTTGTACGACGGGTAAATCGACCCGTCGGCTCCGGGTGTGGGACCTCGTAACTCAGTTGGCTAGAGCGTGGGCTATATTAAAGCCTTCCCCCTTACTTGTGTGGGTTCAAATCCCACCGAGACCGTCAAGTTTTTCAGAATTGGATCAAATGAATAATAAGCGATCATTGGTTATCCCGGTCTGCCTTATCTTTCTCGGTATTCCTCCTTCTCTGCACAAATTAACAGTCGTTGTGTGACCCACTGTGAGTTCCCAGGCTGAGCTGGACTAGCATGAACCGTAACCTCATTGGGGAACAGTATGCCAGCAAGGTCACAATACACTCACAGTCGCAGCATCTTTCCTCTGAGCTGATTGCACGAGCGCAGTTTTGAGGAATGGTTAGAAAGAAGTCGCCTTACAAGAAATAACAATTTCCCAGATTGGGGGACAGTGTACTCTAGCGGCAGGAGAGCATGCTCAGAGCATCTGACTTGGAGCTACACCATTTCACACTGCATTGGTAGGGGTGAGAGGCGGACGAGGTTAGCCAATTGCAAAGTGTCGGACAAAGGACGTGAGGGTGACACTAGAGATGATTGGATTAGGTTAACAAAGGGAAGGATGCTAGGGACGGGGGAATAGGCTTGTTAAGCTGAACAATAGTGTCTGCTTTCCCATTCACTCAATAACATTCACCTGCTTTTTGCGCAGAATACGTGGCCAAATGGAATCGAATTGCCGTCTTGGTGTAGTCAGGCTAGTAGATGTCTACGCCTACTGGCCGCGTTCACGCATTTCCAAAGTCCTCGAGATAGCTGCTCTGTACAGCAAACTTAATGCGTGCTGTGTCCGTTAAGAGATACTTTTTGTTGAAGATTTTTCCGACTTCTCTCTTTCTTTTTCTCGCCTATCGATTGAAATAAACGAAAATGTTGATAATCCTCCACAGTCGATAGGAACACGTGGAAAGACGCAAACCATCGGACATAGCAACCCGTACATGATTGGTCGAAAGTAGTCCGCGACGTAAGTGAATATTTACAACAACCTGTTTTCGGAAGGCCTGACAGAGGTAGCTTAAGTGAGTTGATCGGCAGAATATGTCTATCAGAGTGCACATTACTCAGCGTCTTAAAAGCCCTGTTGCGGTTGCACCGCCAGGTGAGATGGGCTCGCAGCAGTAGCTAGAGGGGGCGTCGATAGCCCGGAGGATCAAGCATCGGCTTTAGCACTGAGTCAAGAAAGTTTTGTAAGTGCATGTGACATTTGTCATACGGCCGCCGCAGCGCATAGCTTTAACGGGAAATAGGTTGGGTGGCAGATAGAGGGGCGCCGTTACAAGAAGGGGCGTGCTCGGAAGACTAGGCGTAAGCTTTAGCGCTGACTTTAAGCCAACACTGACAGTACATTTGACTACCTATGCTACAGACATTTTTTTCATCTGGACTTTAAATTTTTGTAACCACGTAAGTAAATATGTAAGCTCAGCTAAGTCTATAGGTTTGCTCCTCAGCTCCTTGCGCATGCAGTTCCTCTGCTACATGTGTTATGCGAGCCTGAGACTATCCAGGTTTACCGTGGCCTGGAAGGCTACCAATTGACGCTAATACAACATCGCGCCATCAGCCTAATATGTGTTGTTTGATAGTGGCTGATCAGTGGACTGGGAGTCAGGCGGCGACGGCTCTTTCTTACCCCCGCGGCTGTGACTTGCGCACGAATTAGATTATAGTGAGAATAGACTTGTGATATACCTACAACACTCTCTCCCCGTTCCCCACCTGAGCCTGGTGCCATGACCAAGTCATGAAGACCGGAGGCGGGAGAGGGCGCGTTTGGAGCCGGCCCCTGCTTAGTACTACTGACATACACACATACTACTTGGCGCAAATGTGACTATGCCCGATCTAACCGCCCCCGTTCAAAAAGCTTTTTGGGTACTCGGAATACAGGCAGGTCTCCAACAGCCGCCCGAGGTGGTCTGCTCTAGATTTCCTCCTCTAGCACTTCGGTCATTTTAAACCTGACGGAAGGGCATCGTGGGGGTAGTAAGTGAACTTACTAAGTGGCGATCCACGCTCGCCGTGTCACAGCACAAGAAAGTTTTGCGGTATTTTAAAAGGTAGTTTGGGTGCTAGACCTCAGACCGTCGCAGCCTGGTGTGGCACTGTCTGCGCTGTTCCGCGGAACGATAACTGACCTTCGCCACGGACAGTTCTGTGTAGCTGTCCCACTTCGGGTGACCGTTGTAATGCTGCGAATATCACGCGAGTACTTACACGCGCACACCACACAGTGGCAGCAGTCTGGTGCCCGGCCCATCACGGTTATACAAACCGACCAATCAACTTCCAGGCCAACTCTTAGGTGACGCCCCGCAAGTCGCTGTGACGAATCCCCTCACCTTCAACTGTGTACACTGGTCCTCTCGGAGCTAAGGATATGCGCCCTCGTCCGGGTGCCAATTCCTTCTAACCTTTTCTCCTATCTATCGGTACAGAACATAGAATATCGCAATTGGTGTACCACTTCTCCTCTTCCGAGTCGGGACTGGGCCTAAAGATCGTATTGGCCACGGTTGCCCTGTGGCTTCACCTGACGCGGCAGTTTTACTGTCCGCCATTCGTGGACGCTCCGGGCGGCCAGCCGACAGACCAGCGAATAAACACTGCAAAATGTCACCGAGTGAAAGCCCTATGTGTGCTTACGGTCACTTATTTACATATTTCATGGGGGTCGCGGAAAGAAAGAAGAAGGCTTAAATCGTTTACACAGGGGCCGAAAAACAGCAGTGAAGCAGCAACTGGATCTGGGATCAAACAGGGCGGACTGGACATACATCTAAGCCAGACAGTGGCACAATAAATCAAGTCACACAAGTGAACCGCATGCACCAATAGCCAGTAGACCGTCGTTCTTAAGCGCTACCTTTGGATATTAAATGCCCAATGGGCGACATTTCGCGGTGGGATCATAGAGACACTCGGCTTGTTCCGTAAACCCAATATTTTACGTCCTACTTAGCAGATGTTCCTTAAAGTATGAATCTAGTCCCAAAGACTGCATCCTGAAAAGTATTTGGTCTGTGCACAAACAGAAACAGGGGGCGCACGCTTCCATTTACACGACCAGTGATGGCAAAGATCCGACTCTGGTCAGACGCAGACCTTGTGCTAAATTAGCTTGGATTGGAAGAGATAGACTTATCAGCCGCGCTGTAGATAAAGTATTTCTGCGTGGAAACAGGCCTAAATGCCCTGAAGATCATGTGGAAACACTTGTACTTGATTCGGCTGTGCTCATACCTGATCTAGCTGGCCTCAATGATATCACGGACGATACCTCTCCAGGCGTCACGATTGGCGGCAGCAAACCTGAAAAGCTCCACCCATTCCCTTTTTTACTAACGGAGACCGAAAATCGAAAGTCTAAGAACCGTTTCCATGTCTTGACGAACGGTGTTGAGTCAGAGCTTGAGTTGCCTTCCTCTTCGACATATTTAGGTGAGTTGCGGCACCGGATCAAGGGCAGCGTAGAAAAGCTACTGAGAAGGACTACAGAGAACGTGTCCAAACCACCTGAGTTGTCTTTATTGGAGGGCCTGAAATATCCTCACGATACTGTCGCAGGGAATGCGCACTGTCTCAGTTGAGATGAAGTTGGTATACTTCACTCGAAGGGTAGTCCTTAGGCAGTAGTGGTCAAATGGCTCCAGTATTCGCTCATATTCAACACGCAAAGCCCAGCATTCACACCCATAGAGGAGGACTGACCGGATGTATGCACGGTATACACGAATCTTCGTGGCGATGGAGATGTCGCGTTGGATCCATGGGCGCTTTCGGAGGGTTGAAAAAACCCGACGAGCAGCATCAATTCGGGAAAAATGTCGTCCTTACTCTGTCCATTCGGTAGCAGCCTCGTCTAAGGTATTTGAAGCTGTTTACTTCTTAAAGTTGACAGCCATTAACCTCCAGGAGTGCCCTCCTTTGGTCAGGGATGCAGCTCGAGAATAATTTAGTCTCCCCCGTATTCATGGACAAACCAATTTGCATAGGAATCTCATTAACCAGTGACAATACAGACAGTAGATCGGCGATATTATCGGCGCAGTTGAGAACAGTCAGCTGGCGTCCGAGTGAAAGCACAACACCGTTCTCTTCACGTAGGGTCTTCCCAAGAATCCAGTCAAAGGTGTGAGCACTTCGAGTACCCCTCAACTTTGATGAGCAACTCCCCATGCCCTTCCTTTCCTTCGAAGCGCAGCGTCAACCCTCTTCAGACTATGCGTTGTCGTGTGTCTTCCCTTCCGAAGATGAAGTTGCTGATGCATTGCAGAAGCTGCGCAACAACCAGGCATCTGGACAATATGGTATCTCCGCAGAAACCTTCAAGTCTTGTATCGACACGCTGGCTGCTTGGCTCCAAGAGCTAATTGGACAAGCGTGGAAAGATGAGGCCGTCCATGAGGACCGGAAATAAGGCATCTTTGTGCCTGTCCAAAAGATGGGAGATAAAACAACATGCGAGAACTACCACGGCATAAGTTTCATCGACGTCGCTGCGAAGGTCTTCGCTATTGTTCTATTCAGGCGATTCCAGCCTGTGCGTGACTCGAAGACGCTGTCTATCTAAGCTGGATTTCGCGCTTGCACCAGTCCATCGTCCAAACCGGTCTATCAACTAAAACTGAGCGAGGAAGCGGCGGCTGCCAGCGCTAAACAGCCCGTCTACGCGTGCCACACACAATCCTGGCTATGTAAGGCGCCAGAATTTCACACAACGGGAGTGCGCTGCTCGGATTCCACCTGCGTAGGGCTGCCATAGAGGAGAGTGAAATATTCGATTTCCACTCACCTACGAGGTGCCAATTCACGGGCAACGATATTCGAACTGTCGCATAACAATGTCGCCCATTTTATTCCTTCTAGCCGATATAATATTGCCGATAAAAAAGAAAATGCGTGCCACAGGAAGTAACTGAGAAGACAAAGAATAAGAAGAAGAAGAAGAAGAAGAAGAAGAAGAAGAAGGAGGAGGAGGAGGAGGAGGAGGAGGAGAAGGAGGAGAAGAAGAAGAAGAAGAAGAAGAAGAAGAAGAAGAAGAAGAAGAAGAAGAAGAAGAAAAAGAAAAAGCGATCACTGGGAGAATAATTTTGTTCTCAGTTTTGCTTACTGTCTCTGATGATTGGTTCGGGAGGAAATCCGAAAAGTCAGGCGAGCAAAATTCTTGTCTCAGCGATCGCGTTTTTTCTTCTCAATATCTTATGGCAGACATATTACCTACTGCATAATTACAAAAATGTATGGTTATTCTCGGGCATAGTAACCGACACTAGTTACAACGTTCCCCAAATCATCTTAAAAATCGTTGCTCTGGGAACCCCACAGAAGGCGATAGGGGTGGTTGGCGGCAAGAAAACAGGAAGCCTAAGACACTTACCAGCAGGAAGACCGTTGTTCGAAGATTCCGCCGCCGTAGAGGTATCACCCGCCTGACTGGCGTCAAAGAATTTCGGTGGTAGTCGAATGAGGTGGGCAGTTCCATCACCACTGCAGGTCAACATCAGCTGATCGGTCGGGTGAAATCGCACCGAGTTCACGGAACCCGAGTGGCCAGAATAGACCATCAGGCAACTACAGTAGAGTCCCAAGGAAAAACAACGGACCGGTTAAATACCGCAAACGTGGAGAGGGGCTGAGAGAGAGAGAGAGAGAGGATGTGTGCAGAGCGAAGAAAATTGAGCGACCCACTTGGCGAGGTCTGAATTGCTCCACAGCCGCACGGTCGTGTCCGCAGAGGCCGAGGCCACGAGGTTCTGAAACGTGGTCACCTCCCAAAGGCCATCCCTGTGACCGAAAAACCGATTGGCCAGCTTCCAGGACGTATTGTATCCGGCAGCGCCCCAGCTAGCGGTAGCAGTGTTGGCAGCGCTGCGCATTCCCGATTCACCAGCGCCGGTAGTAGCATTGCTGGCACTGCCTCCGCCGCCGGCAGTGAGGGATGCCGGAGCCGGCAGGGACAGACCCCCGCCAATGGGTCGGAGGGTTGAGACGAGGCGGGAGGTGGACTGCTTGTACTGCTGTTTAATTCGGTGTGACAGCTGGCTGGCTGTTACTAGTCGTTCAAAGAACACAAAAAAGAAGAAGGGGTGGCTTTAAGGACTACAGCTGAAACATAGAATGATACATAATGTAGCCGTAGAGCCTGCGCGGACATCTTGTTGGGCATAAAATGGGAAAAATTCGAATAAAAAAACATGGCGGGGAAGATATAGCACCTTCTATCTCCGGCGCCACGCCGCGCAAGAGTTCATGTGATCGCAGATCTTGCGACCTGCCTCTGGGACAGCCAATCACAGGCGTTCAAAAACTGCTATAGGTCAATCAGCTGAACAAGCGGCCAAAGACTCGCTCTCGCGTGATCTTTATGCACTCATGCGCGCATCAGCCTAGTGGACAGACGCGTGCATCAGCCTAGTGGACAGACGCGTGCATCGGGGCCTCTGACCACCACCGAGTTTCTCTACGGAATACACAACTCCTACTGGTCTTCCCCATTCTCTTCCTTTACTGAACTGGGCGTCATGATCTTAGTACTCTGAGCAAGCCTACACCTTAGACGCCTTAAAAAGATTTCGGGAAAAGCGTGAGATCTGTGACAGCAACTTGGCCAGCCCACTTAGATAGGATTCGCGCTTTGAAACCTCGAAACTCTAGACATCACTTGTGAAAATATTCCGGGTAGATCGAGGGCCACAGAAGGCAGTAGTAGTGTGCCCTTAAAACTAGAGACGGTGAATACCACAAGAGCACTGTCAGACACGGGAATAGGAAACCTTTTGTAAATCGGGGGATTGTGCTAAATTCAAGAAGAGGTGAGGTACCTACAGCATGTGACTGTTATATCCCGAAGAGGTAAGTGGAAAAAGACAAGGGAGCTGGTTTATGGGAACAACTACTTTATTCATGGCCCGCAGAAATAGCGGATTTTCTAGCTCGTCAACTCAAACTTATTGATAGGATTTTTCGCCGTTCTCGAACATTGCTGTCAATGACGTGCGACGGATGTTCTGTAATATTCCGGCTGTGGCGTGAATCGGTCGGCTCCTGCGCGAATATCAGTTTCGGGAAAATATCGACTTATCGATCCGCAGCACGGGTGAGTACAAACATCGGATGTGGTCGACATTTTCGTGCACGCTAATTGGCTTTCCGGCTTAATAGGCCGTGGCCCCGTGGCACGGCGCATGGCTTCGTTCTTTTGCCGTAGGCCGCGCCGTAACATTAAGTTGTCTCGTGAAAAGTGACGCTGGAAATGAGAAAATCAATTTTCGGCCACTAAAGTGCTACACATTATATTCAATCGTTTGACCTATTACGGAAAATGACCTCTATTGCATGCAGAATAAGATTATCAATAATCAGTCAAAATGGTTGTAAAATTTGAGCGGATATCAACGTTACCTAGTATCCCGACAATCTACTGCGTTAATAGCTGTCCCATGCTAAGTTTGCGCATGTGCATTTGTTTTACTTGTTGAAGAGAGAATAGTCTTAACTCGACAGTTTTAATAGACAGAACCTCCCCCACCTGAAATTTCTTTTGCCACGTAAATGACATGAAGCAATTTTTGGAAACCCAGGCCTTTTAGCGATTTTAAAAATCCTAATTTGCACGTGTGTTTGAATGCCCCAAAACGCTGTAATAACGTCTACCGACAATCCCCTGATTAAATTTGCTGACATTTTCTGACCCTTGAAACTCATCATACTGTAATACCAGAAATACAAGAAAGTTGACACAAGGAAAACTGTCTTGATATTGACGAAATAGTATGTCCGCGACTGCACTTGACAATTCTATTTAAAGTTTTTGAAGGTTGCGTAAACAGTAGAATTTATTGCATCCATAATTTTGAGAGTGCTAATCAGCTGCCTCCTCTGGTTGCGTAACGTGAATAACGTAAGAGAAAGTACAAAATTGAATTCAAATGGAAGGTCGTATAAAATCGATAAGAAGGCTAATCAATAACGTAATCTTCAAAATTGCACCAGGGAAAAGATGCTTTGAACTTAACTAATTGATCACTGACCAACCTGTCAAAATGTAACTATGAAGAATTGTAGTTCTTTTAAGCCCCTTTCGGCGAAATCAAGCGAAAGCCCGTTTGTCTTAGTCAACCGCATGTCATTTAATGGAAAATGAAAAATAATGCAGATAATTCTCCTGAAACCACTTTGGAATAAACACTCAAACTGCAATGTTTCCCGGGGGGGCATGATGGACATTGCACTTATTCTTGAAGGACGTTTAGGTGCAAAGTTCACCTAACGGTTACTTCCGAATGTTATTCAGCGTGTGCTATCTTATTTATTCCGTTTTTCGCATAGACAGGTTTTCCGTGCACTTCAAACTTAACTTGAATCAGTAACAGCGGTTTTAAAAGTTTGCCGAACCTTCCGTTTTTTATCTAAAAAATTGCTACTTCTTAACAGCGTAATATTCAATCAAAAACTGCAGTACTACCGGTCATCTCCTTAACGTTGTAAAACTCTGGAGGACGCCTAGTTGACTGGTTTTGCGTAACGGCGATTCTCTTGTAAAATTCATGAGATTTAATGAATAAGAAAACCTACTATATGATAGTATGAGACTCATCGATCTGCTTATGGAATGTGTGTGACCCGTTGTGCCCTAGAGCTCACTATAGACCCTTAGCAGACAGTCGTACAGAGACCTATGATATATGTCGACAAGATGGAACTCACTAAACTGGAGACTTAACTGACCATTTCTGGCTTATTAGCCATCATTAGCCAGACATACCCAATCTCAGGTGTGGATCACACGAGATTCGAACCCGCAACCTTTAGTCATCTAGTACAGCGCTCTGCCATTGCGCCACGGGCCCGTTATTTTTGTCGGTTGCGATCGGGGATATGTTGATAGTATGGGTTGGAAACTCGAGTGATCCTCACCCAGAATTGGGTATGACTAGTTGATGACGGCTAATAAGCCAGAAAGGGCCATTTTGGTCTCCCTTGTTGACTAAACCTTATCAACCTACTGTATCATAAAGTGGCAGAAATTTGAAAACAACTGGCGGTGAAGACATCGAAAAATCAGGGGGAGAACTAAGACAAGCAACAAAATCAACCCACTCGACTTCAACGCACGTCCTTAAGCCTCATACCTCTATATATGACTCGTAAAACTGTCCCGGGTAGATGGAGAAAAAGATAAACAATCGAAAACAAACAAAGACAGACAGATATTTCATAGAGGGAATGCGTGATTAAAATTAAAGACGGTAGATACGACACGTGCATAATGGGGCACGCAAACAGGAACCTCGGTAAAACAAATGGATTTCAGCACAATTTGAGGG
Organism: Ligula intestinalis; assembly: GCA_036362985.1. NCBI lineage: Eukaryota > Metazoa > Platyhelminthes > Cestoda > Diphyllobothriidea > Diphyllobothriidae > Ligula > Ligula intestinalis. Next base: position 81,426,491 of record JAYGXS010000001.1, on the reverse strand, counting down.
GAGATGGAGTACCTGTTACTGCACCCCAATTCTACCACTAGACTTAAGTCTAATTACCTGGAAGTTAAGTTAGAACTATCTTTTATACGGGGAAGAGATTCCTATTCCCAAGACTTAGTAAACTGCCTTGGGGCGGCCGATGAGCTACGTGTCGAAACTAGCGCATTTCTGGCCGGTTTCGTTTACTTTAGAGATTGAAACATCCTCCTCAACGGAAGACAGTTGGACAAGATCAAATTTCAAAAAGAAGATGAACTCAATGGATCCAGTAGATTTAATACCGGTTCATTTCACAGTTGCCATAGTTTAATTTGTTTAGACAAAAGAAGTAATGCCACGTGAAAACCGTATAGATTGGCCAGGGGGAGGGTTGCATGAAATAACCACGACAATCGTTTGTTGGATAGTGACTACAGAAGAAGAAGAGAAGAAGAAAAAGAAGAAGAAGAATTCGTGACTGAGGTGTCTTTCTTCAGACTGTACTCTTAGTCAATAAACCTTTATGGGTACGGACAGCACTCCGATTAATGAAACTCTCCCATTTTCTTTAACCCCGCCCGGCGGTTTCAAGGCGACGACTACAGCAGGGTAAGTATTATCAGGTTAGTGAATCGATGTTGTCTACTGTTTGATCACTCCATTCTGCATCCAATTATCCATTAAGCGTTGCTTAAATGAGCAGCAGAGCCCTAATCGAGGGTCATGAGATCAGATCTGCTCATTAAATGCCGCTCAATTTGCAACTCTTTGTTGTTTTATTCAGCGCGCGCCACCGCCTGGGCAGTCAGCTGTTTACCAACTTGCCTATATACTCAAGGTTAAATACAGTCTGTGTAAGCTAGACACACTCGTAAGTAACGCTGCGTGGAGGTTCGGAGAAGGCCGTGTTTTTTTCAAAAATAAGTGTTGTGCCATTCCTACAGCCAGGGTTTTAATTGCATTAACTGAGGTCATCAAGTTTGGCAATGGCAAGTGGAGCGCGTGGAATTCAAAACACAAAAAAATGGCGCATGTTAAGTGGTCACCCACTGCGCGCACTGCATAAGAACTCACACTTTTTCGAAAAATTAGAAGATTCGTTGTGGTCAACCTCTTCAAACTTCTCCAATTTCTCTTGCACTAAAAAGCACAGACGGAAAGGCGAATAAAGAAGCAATATTTTAGAGTAGGTTAGTTATTTATTAGCATAAAAGCACCCAATCGGCTCGATGTGGGCGAAAGAAGGTGATATAACCCTTGTTGAGGTCATCAGACATAATCAATTAACTGACAGCTATAGCATTAGAAAAAAACGTCAGGAAAAACCGGAACAGTCATTTCGAGCTAATTAGCCGTCCTCGTCAGCTAGTCATGCCACCCAACCCCAGGTGGTGCACCACCCAAGGCTCGAACCGGCGACCTGCTGGTTAGAGGTCAACTGCCCTAACTCATTGAACCATGGACTCGTTGGCTTATTGGTTTTCATCGGGATCATTAACAACTAGTGCGGAAGCCCGGCTTCGTTTTGGCTTCCTTACCCTTGTTGTTCTTTCATAAAGGAAAAAGGCAAGTGTCCTCTGCAGTATAACCTTTTGAAGCAATTAATACGTACGAGGGATAAGCAACCAGGAATGAAGAACGGTATAGAAAGACGGAGAACTGTAATTGTGGCACCGGATGGAAAACGCGGTCGATGTCAAAGGGGAACAGTAACGAGGACACACGTTAAAGTATTAATGGGAAAGACGAAGGTAGGGTAAAAGGGCAATGGAAGAACAAAAAAGAGCAAAATTTTGAATGACTAAAGGATTACAAGAGGGACGGTCATAAGTGGGGTAGTAATAGGAACAGTATGGAAGTGGAAGATGTAACCGTTAGACCAACGCTTCATGGTAAACAACATTCTTCTAAATCCCGTTAGGTGCCCAGACGTATAAATTCTGTTTTGAACCAACTCGACATATGGCAACGTAGAGTTGGCCGTGGAAAAAAACACGATTCTTCAAGGTTACGGAAACGGCAGTCACCGAAAATTTAAGGCGGTATCGGACGGGGTGATCGGAATGCGAGGAATGTAAACAATTTCCCCCTTTCGCACAACCAGTAGCAATTGTGGCCTCTATCAGGTAGCTCATCAGACGCTGGACAGTCAACCTAGTGCCATTGCATAGCCGTGGTGCGTCCAGATTGCTCATTAGCATAATCGGCGTGCCAACTTTCAGAATCAGTTTATGGAAAGGGAAGCCAGATATTTCCAAACTGTTCAGGAATTCAATTAGGTAATTAACGCAAACTGTGAGATCAACTGTTGTTCCGTAGGATTTGTACAGTTTTTCCACACCTGGCAGAAGGTGGGTTAGTTTCTCGGTAATGGCATTGACGAATTTGTTTGTGGAGGCCAGAATTCCGCGTTTGCAGAGCCACTCAGCGTCGGAGAAATTGGATTGTAAGTTAGGGAAAACTTCTTCTCTAAAGTCTTCGGCACTGCTCACCAAATTTGCAACAAAAGCAAGAGGGATTCGTCCGGTTGCATCGGTTTCGATTTTACCTTCACTAATCTTCAAGATGTTAGTGGAGAACTCGCCGGACACATGGTCAGCATTTAGATGAGCTCTCATATTGGTTGTGAGATCCAATGGCTTTGCAGAAGACCATAAAAGTGAATATTTCAGGCAGTACGTTACCTGATCACCTCTGGTACTCCTTTGAATTACAGGTAGAGTCTGATGAAAATCGCCAGGTAAAACCATTGTGATGCCACCAAACGGATTGGTCTTGTCTGTGATATTACGCAGAGCTCTATTCAGCGCTTCCAGTGCAATTCTGTTTGCCATTGTGCACACGTCCCAAATTATTGCTGAGCATCGCTTCCGTAATTCAGCTGAACCACTGCCTCTGCTTATTTGACATGTTGCGGTACCATCGTCGGCTAACCTAAGAGGAAGCTTGAAGGTACTGTGAGCAATTTTACCGCCAGGAAGCAACGTCGCTGCAATACCAGCCGATGCAACAGCTAAAAGATTTTGCCGTCTTTGCGCAGTTCGGCAAGGAGCAACTTGAGGACGAAAGCTTTGCCAGTTGCACCAGGAGCATCCAAAAAGAAAACGTGATCACCATTACTGCGACCATGGACACTCTCGAGAATGGTGTTGAATGCATGCAGTAGGTCGACCAGCAACTTTGGTTTGTTCAGAGCAACGTAGGCTGCCTCCTCGATAACATTGTAGCAAAGCTCACGCTGCAGTTCAGTGGGGAGCTGATTTTCAACGCTCCTGTCTAGCAGAGGGAATCCGTATGTATGAAGTTGCTCACCACCCATGCCAACCTAGATGTTCTCAATGGAAATTAGGACCATGTTGAAGATGGAGGAATTAAATTCGATGTCAGCATCACTATTTTGCAACTGCAGCTGAAACCGGTAGTCTTCAGACATATAATTTCCAAACTTTAATCACAGGCTGCAAGGGTAGGCCAACTCACAACTCCTAATCAACAAAGCAAGGAGGCGCCGTAGTTGGTTTGGAGTGTTAGTAATAACAGCCTCAGCAATGGTATTCTCCCAATGATTGTCATTTTCAAGTAGACCACGCATCATGCAGGCTTCTCTGTAAGTTGAACACAAAGAAACATCCACCGTTCTGAGATCTTCAAAAGATTCTGGACCCCGAACCTCGTGAAGATGCATTCGTAAGAAGAAACACTCTTGTTCAGATGGACGAATAGCGTAAATCCGATCCAGTTTAAAATCGCATTTGATTCCTGAATGTCCTTCAACCGCCATTCCTTTCTTTTGCCGGGCCCACGTGTGTTTTTTCCAAGTGTAGTAGGAGGGGATATCAAAATAAAAAAAAATCGTCCGTGTAAATAAATCTTGCTGGCACAATTTGAAGAAAGCAGTTAAGCTCATGTCCCTGGGATTCTGAAGTTGATCCGCTAAGGATTCCTCCGTAAAGTAAATCCATTGGCCATTTTTAAGGTGGACACTTAAATTTTCAACGGCCGGAATGCGGAACAAAGCAAGGAGGCGCCGTAGTTGGTTTGGAGTGTTAGTAATAACAGCCACAGCAATGATATTTTCCCCATGATCATCATTGTCTCTTAACGCAAGCCGCAAAACAAACCGTCACTGTAAATTCAGGTGGTGGACACTTATTTGTTCAGTGGCCGGAGGCAGCGGACTTAGCCCATGTTGCGTCGGCAGCGGGGGGAGATAGTGGTTCATGTGGCTGAGGCCGCATGGGGGGTCAGCGTGGAAGACGGCAAAAATGTTTAAGGTCAGCCAGTCGGTCTGAAACAGCTTATATGGAGCGTAGGATAGACAGCTCGCATAAGCCATTTCTGACAGAGGCGGACACACACGCGTCAAAGTGGGCGCATTTCGAAATATGCTACCGGCGACAAAACTAATGACCCTTGACGCCAGCCAATCAAAAGCGGAATAGGAACCGCACAAAGCTACAAGATCTCTTTTATTAAGTATACAGATGGTGCACGGATGCTCAGCGATCGTTTGTGGGACTCACCCGTCCTGTTCCGTCTTGAGACTTAGGTAATATGCAGGTCAAGTGAGTAAAAGGGCAGAGTTCAACACTAATTAGCAGTTAACAGGGAGGTCAAATTGCATGCGTCGAACACGGCTATAATGACAGGCAGGCGGCAAGACTGAAACAATCACAGCCAACAGGAAGAATCAGCACATTACGCTGATGACAGAATCGAAAGTGTTTCCGAAACGTCAGTCTAAATGTGCTTCGTTCCATGAACTCGGACCTTCTTCCTGGTCTTATTTGGGGGAGGATGAAAACGACAAGATATCTGGACTTCGACTCTGCACGCATCCAACAGTATTTATCACAAGGTGTCCTATCGATGCCAGAAAATACCCTTACGTGTATTGTATCAAACCGCCTATATCTGCCTCTAGTCCTCACATGTCCCACTATGAAAAGGGAACGCAACATACAAAAGAGATTGGTCCGGCCACATCCTAAGGACAGCCAACGAAGCTTAACCGCAGACCCATCTCAAAACGCGCTGTGAGCGAAATGCATAATACAGACGTCATTCGCGGAAAGAGGGTGGTGCAAAATTGCGAATAAGACTGAAGGTGTCCTATCAACAAGGCAATCAAGGCCCCACATTAAAAGGCGGACGGACCCCGGGCAGCAAAGCTGCAGAAACATCTAGAAAGTCAAGCTGATGGCAGCTGAAAACTCATAGGCAAAGGTAACCTGTAACGATATCATTTTTAATGTTGCGGCCAGTGTGCACTTTTAGTGCATACAATGGATGGAGTGAACGTTCGTGACTCCAAAGAAGAAACAGTGGATTTAATGAATCAATAACCGCACCGAATTGTTTGCCAACGGACACACGTTAGGTCAGTATCTCTCCGTCTAATGAAGATACATGTGGGTGTACTCATATAAACATTCTTAGGGCGCTAATTAATCAGATGGTAAAGAGCCCATGCGAGCTGTATTGGCGTATATGGCGCACATTAGGCGCTTCAGCCGGCTAACCATCTCGAACAGACAGAGGCCTGTACTGAGGCATTCACATCTACGGAAAATCGGCGTATTTCTCCCAATAACAGATTAGACGCGCTTAACTATACCACGACGCGGCTATGAATTGCAGCTTGAAAGGCTGCCAACTGACGGCATTCCTCGGTCCTCCTCCGGACTGAGGGTCTAGCTGCAATGGTTCCATCCTAATTTTAACTTCAGGGCACTCTCACGCATGGAAAATGCGAAGTACCCTCGTGAGAACCTGGTATATGCTGTGCATGACACGCATAGATGGACTGTTAAAATTTATAAATTACGGCAGCCACCTTTTTCTTATTATCCCAGTAAGGTGGTGAGAAAAGATTAAGCACGGTATATGCGACATAAGTCTGCCGCACTATAAACTAATTCAGGCGCTAATAGCTGTTGATCCGCCCACTTCGTCGGGCACACGGTGGACGTTTCCGACAGTTTGGTAATCGGAGGTGAACCAGTCGTGTTGTTGTATGTGTAGGCGGAAGTTGCGCCTCAGTATACGATAGCCTGCCCTGTGCACATACTTTGAATATGACTACAGGGAAGAGCATTTTGCCAATGGTGCCAAACTATAAAAAAACTCCAATAATTTGACTGCACAAATTAAGAAGCTGAAAACTCTGCCTAGATCGGCTGACAACAAAGGAAACACCCTCTTTTTAACGTCACCGGTCCGAAGTTCATTCACTTTTTTCCTTCCACTCATCGTCTGATGCAACAGCCACTTAAGAGCCATTCTCATGCAGCCTTTCTTAATTGTCTAAAATCACTGACTTGGAAGCTACTTTAATAACAATGTTGTTCAAGGCGGCTTAATTCTAAGACACAGAGAAATTAACTTTGAATTATGGTCTGTTTGGCCTTCCGCAGCATGACCAATTAACTGTCGCCAGACAGGGAAAAAACTTTAAAAATCGAAAGCAATGTTTGGTTGCTTGGTTCATAGGATGTCTAATTTACACCAGCTTTCTTTAAATGCTAAATTTAAAGAGTGAATCTAAGATGTCTAGCATGCTAATAAGTAATTGCTGCGCACAGTGAAGCAAAAATTGGATAATCGGACACTTTTTTCGACTCCGGCCTATGGTGGCTTAGAAGGATCTCAAAAACGTTAGCTAGAAACTAAAAATATAGTTTCAGTACAAAAGAGGAATGCTTAAAAACTGACTAGCGTGCCATGAGTACAGACCTCTTAAGATTTCGAGTAAACAGGAATACAAATAACTAAAGTATCCGGTACTTAAAGCCTTCTTTTCAGTCTGCGCTGAAGAGGATTTTTCTGAATTTAATATTTTTAGTTATGCTATTGTAATAAGCGTTATTTCTTGCAATTTGAATAGGGCAGAAGACAACTTAAACAAGATTTGACATAACGAAATATCTTAAGTAATTCTATTGGCCTAATGATGACCTACCGAATACATATGTTTTCCAATTGCCTTTCAGATTTTAAAATGGGAATTTTGCGCAGCATTTCAAAGCATTGTTCAAGATAACTATTTATGTTAGATCATTGGAAAACTTCAAACATTATTTTACATGCTATGCGGATCTACACAAATTTAAGTGAGATAAGATATACACCCTGACTTGGAAACAGGCAAAACCAACTTCAAAAAAACTTCCATGCATGGCAAGTTGCAAAAGATGATATGCTAATCTGTTTCACCATTTTCAGCAAGAGCGGGAAATCGAAATAAAAGAGGCGAACAACAGCTCGTTTCTGAGCGTAACAAGTGGCTCCCGTAACTATCTGTCCTCTCTCCTGATAGAAGTCGTCACCATCACGTTTTACGGACTATCAATTAATGATAGAGGAAGTCACATAACTGCAGACATTAAACGATTGCGTGCGACTTAGGTAAAAAATAAAAACTTTACAGACCTAAATAGGGCACCAAAAATCGAATGGTTAACAGTTGGCGTTAATATTCACTAAAAATGGGGTTAAACGTACGAGCATAGTTTTCGGCACATAGCTTCTGATATTCACGCTCAAATTCTCGTTCGATGCGATCAAAAAGGTGGTGGATACGATTACGAAATTCCCTCGGTAGGGCAGAGTCAGACAGGTCTGGAGCTGCACAGGTGCTTGTAACCGGCTCCCTCTGCTCAGAAAAATCTGCCAGGGAGATGGAGGTTTGAGTAGACGCAACAGACGTGAGGGCTGACTTCATCAAGCAAATCTGTCAGTAGTCCTTGAAGAAAAACACAAAACATTGAATGCCAAAATCAGATAAGATAGCTAATTTTCTTTCTTAATTAAACGGACAACAGGTTGAGGTGAAAAGGGTTGATGTCATTTTTGCTATTTGATATTTTAAACGAAAAAAACAATTAGTTGCCAAATTTAGATAACAAAATGCCTCAATAGTTGGCGTAATTTGGTGCGTAAAATCCAACCCCACCTCCAAGCTGGTGCGCGCCGGAAACTTGCTTTTGCTTGGCTAACGGGGCTCTGGTAGGGGAGCAAGACCGGGGACCTAGCGCCAATCCCCTTTTCTCCACGAAACACGGAATTGACTTTCTTGACTTTCTACACTTTCATGAATCACAACTATACGCAACATACAATCTCTGCTACGGCGTCCGCAGGAACCGACGTGCCCCATCCTCTTGGCATCGCGGGACGGGTGTTAAATCTGCGAGTTGATGCCGGATTGCGAATTGCAGGCTGGAATGTTCAAACTTTGAGGGATGACGGCGCCCAACTGTTAACAGCCAAATCCCTTTCTGAATACCGTGTTGGTGTGGCGTGTCTCTCTGAGGTCCGCCTACCTGGCACTGGCCACAAACTGCTGCAAGTACCAAGAACTGACTCTGCGTACCATCTCTACCACAGTGGTGTGTCCGACAACTCTGGACTGTATGGTGTCGCTATAGCTTTGGCCGATGAATTTCACTCGAGTCTGCTAGAGTGGGAGGCTGTCTCACCGCGGATAGCTTGGGTCCGTTTGAAAAGTGCCCCAGTCAACGTTTCCATCATCTCGGTATATGCGCCTACTCTGGCTGCTGATGACAGCATAAAAGATGACTTCTACGGTGACCTCCAGCGAACAGTTGACCGCATCGCAAGAAGCGATCTACTCGTCATTGCCGGTGACTGGAACGCCCGACCAGGTGTGTGTGACGCTGGAACCCGTCATGTGCTAGGCAAATTTGCTGTCGGAGCGCAGTGTGCCAACGGTGAGCGCCTTGTCAACTTCGCATCGTCTAACCGCCTCGTTGTGTCAAGCACCCGTTTTGATCATCCGCGCCACCACCTTGTCACTTGGTACTCAAATGACGGGCATACCCAGGCCCAAATAGATCACATCCTTGTCCGAGCACGCTGGGCCAGCTCGGTCTTGGATTGTCGAGCCTACCGCGGTGCTGATACAGGAAACGCTCATGCATCGGACCATCTCCTACAGCGGGCAACCCTTCGCTTGCGTTTGAGAGCTATTCACAGACCCTCCCGACCACAGCGGATCGATGTTGCAAAGCTGAAGTCCTCTGCTGGCGACGCCTTCCACTTAGCACTCCAGAACCGTTTCGACGGCCTGTACCCTGACGCCCGAGCGGACCCAGAGCCCGCGTGGCAGTCCCTGAAGGCCGCGATGTCAGAGCTGGCATACACCCATCTGGGCAAAACCCGACGGCGACATCGCGACTGGATCACTAGACCCACGCTTGAGTTAGCTGAGGAGGCCGGCCGAGCCAGACTCACTGGCTCCCCCACTTACAGAGAGCTGCGGCGCCAAATGACAAGGGCCATCCGAGCCGATAGGAACGCATACTGGAGCGACTTTGCCACGGAAACGGAGCGAGCAGCTACCAGAGGTGACACCCACAAGCTCTACCGACTCTTAAAGCAGGCCAGCAGAAGTTCGGGGAACACCACCGAGACTTTACTGGATCGCAACGGTGCTGTCATCACTAAGATCGATGACCGGTTAGAGAGATGGTGCGAGCATTTCTGTGACCACCTTAACCATGATCCCCCTGTGATGTCTGACCTGTCGCCCAATGCGGACGATCCCCACCATCTGTATGAGTGCAACACAGAGCCACCCAGTGTAGAGGAAGTTGTCTCCATTCTCTTGAGGCTACGCAGCAACAAGGCACCTGGTGAGGATGACCTCCCGCCGGAGCTCTTTAAATGTGCACCCGAGGTTATTGGGCCCTGGCTACAACAAATATTTGCCAAGATATGGGACAGCGAAGTTGTGCCCTCTGACTGGAGAAAAGCAGTGATCCTCCCCTTGTTAAAAAAGGCGACAGACGAGCGTGTAGAAATTACAGAGGCATTAGCCTTATCGATGTAGCGGCGAAAACATTCACGTCTCTTCTTCTCAAACGTTTCCAAACTGCGAGAGACCAGCGCACCCGCCCAAACCAGAGTGGATTTCGACCAGGTCATGGCTGCACCGACCAGATCTTCAATCTCCGCCGTGTACTGGAACTGAGATGGGGTCACCAACAACCCACTGTTCTATGCTTCATCGACTTTGCTGCCGCATTTGACTCTGTTGATCGCAGTTCGCTGTGGAACATAATGAGGACGGACGGCCTGCCACCTAAGCTTCTCAATCTCATGCAGGCATACTATCGTGGCACTTCCACACGGGTGAGGACGCAGAACGGTGACACGGAAGCCTTTAGCGTCAGGACGGGCGTCCGCCAAGGTTGTGCCCTTTCACCAACCCTGTTCAACTATGCGGTGGACTGGATCATGACCAAAGCACTGGATGACTTCCCGGGAGTGCAGTTTGATCGCTCGAAATGGGTGACTGACTTGGCGTATGCTGATGACGTCGTCCTCTTTGGCGACAACTGTAATGCAGTTCAGCAGGCGTTGGACAAGGTTAATGAGCGTGCCCGATCCATCGGATTACGCCTAAACGCGACTAAGACCCAAGTCATGCTCTCCTGTGTGCCCCCTACATCTGTCACTCCTATTGTTCTCGACGGCGCTCCTCTCGAAAAGGTCGACTCGTTTAGATACTTGGGCTCTTTGGTCACGGAAACGGGTCAAGGTGTCGACGAGGTTGTATCACGCGTCAACCGTGCCCGATCTGCCTTCTACCGACTGTGCGCTCCTCTATGGAATAGAAGGGAAATATCACTACGCACAAAGTCCCGTGTTTACCAAGCAGTGGTTCGATCGATCCTGCTCTATGGCGGAGAGACATGGCCTATGCGTGTTGAGGACATGAGGCGCCTTGAGGTGTTTGACAATGACTGCCTACGCCGCATCCTTCGTCACCGACGTGTTGACCGAATTCGCTGCTCCAATCTCCGCCGACGCTGTCACCTGGACGCTCTCCCTCCACTCCTGCTTCAGAGACGACTTCGGTGGTTCGGGCATGCGTCCCGGCGTGATGATGGTGAGCTGATTCGTGACCTGCTTGTGGCGACGCCTCCCCCCACCTGGCGCAAACGTCGCGGCGGGCAGCTGAAAACTTGGACAGCAACGGTCAAGCAGGATCTGTCGTCAGTTTCCGGCCCATGCGTCTACGGCCTACGCCAGTGGAACCGTGAATGGATGGTGCTCTCGTGTGAACAGGCGCAAGATCGACGCGCCTGGACAGCTGTGATTCATGATGCAGTCAACGTCAAAACTGATGCCGGCTCAACCCGCCCGAGGTGAATGCCGTTACAAGTACAAGTAAGTAAGTAGTAATAGTTGGCCATCGGTGTGAAAATGCGCTTTGAGAAAGATAATATTGTAAACTTCACTGTCGATTAACTGTTTACTTTTACACCCAACCAGAAGTAGCCAAAAATGGATGATTTACGACAATTTGGTGAGAAAAGACAGTCATTTTAACTCCTCATTGTCGTGGAACAGCTGTCATGCGGGTCCTTAGACCAAATAAAGGATCACGGGATTATTCAATAAAGAGGTAAGAAATAGAAACGTATAAGAGTCAGCATAGTTTTGTCGTCCCTAAGTGGATAATGGTCAGAAGCGTGATCGTTAATGTATTCTCTTGCCCGTTTGAGATCCAGCTTGGTTTGGTACCACTAAGTTAATGAACCTATAGTCAAGTGGTTTGAGAATCGTCGCTCTGTGGGTAGTAAGAAGTTATCATGGAAAGTGTGGGAATGCGAAGAGGAGAACAAACAGGTAGATGTGGTCGTATAAATAGGTGGATTTTCGACAAATTCACATAGGCTGCCGCGACTGAAACACCGAGAACGTTTCTTGTAAGGGGATCTAGAAGTTAAAGGAACCCGGTAGAATATGGTGCGTAGTAGGAAAAATTGTCTCGCTGTTACTTAGGTGCCATTTACTGGGATTGAAGATTATGAATGGGTCAGTATATGATAGGTGAATAAAAAAGGCGATCTACATTCAATACGACTTTCGATTAGTTAACAATTCCGAAGGTTACTCGGCACAATAGTGAGGGCTAGAACCATCCTCGCGTTGCCATCTTCCTCCAGTGTAAAAGGTATGGCGGTATGGCGATCAGCTGCGTGAGGTGCTTGGAAAACCCTAACCGTCATAAGCCCGAAGCCGGGTGATGCTTTCGTAAAACTTAGAGCAAAGCAGCAGCAAAGCGCTCTTCTTACAAGCAATGCCTTGCGTGATAAACTGAGTCTGTGGTTGAAAAGCAGTCAGCTTTTGCATTGCAGGGCAACTTTAATCGTGCACGAGCGTCTGTGACGAGGCGACCATTAAAAACGCTTCTGTACTGTGATATGTCATTTGATCGGATGTTCGTGGGGAATGTGTGTAACGCACAAGTGGAACGACTTCCCGTTTAACTCTCTGCCTTGTTAAAAAAGTTTTGTAAACACTAATTGAGGACTTCCGGGCAGGCTTGAAAACTGTTTGTCCTGGCTGTTAATGGAAATAAAACACGGATAACAGATGAAGTAAACAGCGAAAGTATCGAGTCTTCAATAATTAGTTTATCCAAAACACTGCAAAGACTGCATCTGTCAGGTCGCCGTACCTTATCCATGAAAAGTCTAGGGTTCAGTTACTCGATTTGTGCTGGAAAACGACGACGCAGTGTGGCGACCATCGATTCGACATGATTATTTTTCGGTGAATCACTCGATTATTATGTAATTTCCCAACAGGTGCATACCAAATGCACCAGATATAACCGTTTGAGAACTCCAAAGCACGGACACTAAGATAGCCTTATGAAACTAGCTCGCTGCGGACAATATAACTGTCCCGCTTTCTCATTCGGCAAAACGGTCTGCTTAAGTACCTACTAATTAAAGAGGTTCACTGCACCGGTGTTAGTCAATCGCAACTTCTTACGTATTTCTTCGGTTTTCCCGTTGAGGTCAAGGGACTAGTGGAGGAAAATGGGTTCTCCAATATTTATTTTTACTATACACTCAAAAAGTTTCTCAATCTTTCAATATCAGCCATATCATCAGCAACATTTAGTACAGGGGATCACGCACTCTCTGCTCTTATTTTGTGTTCACATGCCAGGCCTTTTCAGTTTAAACTCAAATTTGAGTCGTCATTTCCGTTTCAAAATTTTCGTAAGTTTTTAGCTCGTAGTACTGTCATATCTGTTAATCAGTTGCGCTGTACTGTACTCCCACTCCAAAAAATTTAACCTATTAATAACCGGTTGGAGGAAAATACCTAAATCAGACAGTTTCGAAACTGTCTGCTCGAATTAGAGCAAAATAAGCTTATCAAAATTCGAGTGAATAGGCACTTAAAGTACGGAATAAATCACACTGTCTCGCATAAAATTTGTTCGATGAACATTACTAAAGGGCTCAGAAAATGAAAGTGAATCTTCAAAGACTTTGATTTGCAGAATTCCGAATAAGTTGGGTGTTCGGTTATTTTACCATTTACCAATAATGTTTAGAAGATAAAACAGACGAATAGAAATATCAAGGTCATGGTCAACAGTGGACGCTAAGGGTTCTATTGTAGCAGCCGAGGATGTTGAGGTTGACACACACCTTAAGGGGTAATACCCGTATAACTGTCTCCGGATTTCACATCGGTCGGAGTTGGTAATCACCGCAGGCACATACGAGTGGGAATGAAGAAGAATATCAGGTCGGTAACATGACGTCTCTACCATTGTAAAACAAGGATCCTTGTTTTACTTACTCGAGTAAGTAATAAAAGGAAAAAGGGGATATCAATTAAAAAAATAACTCCAAGGCTGGATACAATCGATTCATTTGGGCGGACTGGTGGTCACCTAATATCAGATAGACGCTCGTGGGTAGTGTAACACTGTGAGCACCTATGGGTGAGTGCCATGAAGGTGCTAAAAATAATAGTACTGCGGAACACAACGATCCGAGACGATATGGTAGGGCAGTGTTGGTGAGGGGACTGCGTAAAAACACCGAAATCTTCACCAACAACCGATAATACCATTGTAACGACCTGACAGTATGAATAATTGCTAAATTAGATCAAAGTGGACACTTTGGGCGGGAATCCAGGATGTAGGTGCTGGCCTCAACGATCTGCGACGATGCCGGTGTCCATTTACCTTCACAACTGCTGACGCCCCCTCCCGCAACTTATCGTTGTCACAATCGTATTGCATTCGCCCACTCCATGTCAGCACGCGCACGTCCCGCCTCTTCAGTCGCCCCCAGCGTTTCGCTCCCCACCGGTAATCAAACCGACATAAGCGCACTCTACTCTTCTAGTCAGATGGGATCCATACCTATGTAACGCCATTTTATGTCGATGAAAGTGCATCTTGTTCCTTAAATATACAACTGCTCTATGTTTTACTTATCCTGTACACATGCAATTTTTACTAGAAAATTAGTATCCCTACATACTTACTTTCTTTTACACCAATCTTCACACTTGTGTGCTTGAGTGACGCTTATCTATCCACTTCAGAACTCCCACTGACCGATATATCTTCTGGTATCCTATCCGCCCGTGTGAGTGCCAACCTCAAAGCCCTTGGCAACTACACTATCCTCATCAAAAATCCACGCAGAAGTTACCTTAGCATTATTGGTTTATTGGTTACGAACTTCTTGGGCATCGTAAAAACGCTCATTGTCCGGGATGGTTTGGTGCATTATACTTCAATGTTTAAAACCGTCATGAACATGCCCATGGTATTATCAGATGGTTGTGTTTCATGTATAAGAGTTAATTCTAAGACAGTTAAGCCGTAACAGCAACAATCTTCCAGGCCTTGTTCCTTAAGAGATGACAAGAGACTTGGAAAGGTCAGATTGTTGGGAATAGTTTATTCTGCAGAAGGATAGGAGAATAGATGGAAAGAGTTTTTTCTCGTGGACTAGTGCGACCGTTCCCTAGTCGGGTCGGATCCGGAGTGATGAGGTCATCAGGTGTCGCTGGTGTTTGCATTGTTCTGGTGGCCAATGGTGCGGCTGATGTCCAGACTAGCTTGGGTGTGCGACCTTGAGATTGGCTAAGGTTGTCTAGCGTGAGCGCGCGGCCACGCTGAGGCGTATGTGCGCGTCGATCAAGTACAGTTATCGCCTAGTTTCAGGAGGCAGTGGGCGCGCAGGCAGGTTAAAGGCGCCATGCCTTAGCGGCTGATCTTGGGTTCCCAGTGGCTGCAAAAGGCCACTACATATGTAATGAGGCAAATATCAGGTAGTTTTATAATAATATAATAATATGTTTATTATGCCAGTTTACAGGCAATTGTAAAGAGTT
>JAYGXS010000001.1:81363636-81399742 GCA_036362985.1 Ligula intestinalis | reverse complement strand
GCTTATTAGCTCTCGCAATCCGGCCAGGATTGTGGGACCTGCCTCCGAACTAGGATTCTTCCACAATGATTCGAAAATGGCCGTCGCAGGTATTCCTTCCTCAATTAACGTGTAGTTGTCGCCGTCGAATTAGCTGTGGAGCGGTAACAATCCCTTGCTTTCCAGCAGCAGTAACAATAATAAGTAGGATGAAAACTTGAAAACATATTTAATCTACAAGATAATTGAGCAAGATTATATACATCGGTGCAACACTTGAGGGGGGCGCATTCCCGTCAGTCATCATACGCGCGGGTCCTTATGTGTTGGCTACCCGACTTCAGTTTTCGCTTAAAGCTGGGCAGAGTTGACACTGCAGCAGGTGATGGCTCAGCGTCTGGTTCTGGTTTGGTTGCCGCAGACTGGCCTACCGATTCGAGGCATGACTTGAGCTGTTGTAGGTTGGCAGCACGCTGTGCGTTTGCGGAGGATGTCAACTGCTTCTCCTCAAACGCCGGATGCTTGGCATCATCGATGTTAGACTCGTTGACCTCCGAGAGGCGAGCCATCAGTTCAGCTTTCTCGGCGAAGACTTCTTGCGCGCTTGAAGACTTACCTTTGGCGACTGAGGGTAGACAGAGTTTGATCCTTTCTATTCTCGTCCGTTTTACAGGCAAATCGGAAGGCAGATCGAGGTTGGTGGTCGGTTTCGGTGGTCTAAAAAGCATAAACAGGATGCAGGTTATTATATTTAGAATTTTGACTCCGTGAAAGAAGTTTAGAATGTAGTAACAAGAGCATCTGACATCAGTAGAAATCGACATCTGAACACGGTTTTTTTACCCTAGGCATACGCCGGGAAAGTTGCGAAAGCAAGACATCGGTCAAGGCGCTGGATTTTTTGGGTGAAGGGAGGAGTAGCAAATGTATGGGGTGTGCGTGTGCGTAGGAGTTTCCTTATGTTGGGGGGGGGGGGGGGGGCTGGAAGGGACTTGTGAATTTGTCTTAGACCATCGATTTCGATGACGGCTTGTAAACTCCTCCTGTCAACGCACGGAATATCGCCCATATACGCAATCACGGCGTACTAGTGAAAAAGATTGAAGAGGCCTATTTGCCTCTTTCCTTTCGTCCGTCTGGAGCCATTCTATCCTTTGGTACTTGAAAATTGATATCAGGGTAGTCCGTTGGATATCGAATACGGTGACTAAATGTGAACCCACCAGCGCATAGACATCATAAATGTCTCACACAGTATGCGACTTCGTCCACCTGCTCCTGTGCGTCCTTTACCAACGCGGTTCCACAAAAACTCCGTAGATTAGTTTAAGTATTCCAAGGGAATGAAGGAGAACGAAGGTTTATTGAAGGAAACAGAGATATGTTTAAAAATTATACGTGAGGACTTTACACACGAACGTATAACCTTTAAGAACGTTGACCTGAGAGCGTGGAGTCAGTAGCTACCACCGGAGAAGGAAGCATGTCCGTTCTTACCTGCTCTTAAACAATTTCGATTGGTCATAAGAGATTTATTGAACCAAAGTTTAGCAGAGCCTCACCACTTGTCCTTCTCTCTCTATAACTGAGATTATTATAGCGTGATGCCGTAATTACTTTGAAATCAGAGGGTCGGAACACCAATCCATTCACTTAGGTCGTGCAACTCATATATGTTTTATTTCATTTTTGGAATGTGGCAGACGTAGAAATGTTTTCTGTTGTTTTCGGCTGTTTTTTGCAGAATCCCATAATATAATATTATGCCTTCTATTTTCGCTATGTTTGAGGTCGGTATGTTTTCTGCTTCTTTCGTAGGTCTGTTTAGGTGCTTAATTGCTTGTTCTGATTAAAACGTGTTCTCAAGTCTTGCGAAACGAAACTGCAACGCTTGGTCATCGGTAAATGTTAATCCATGCTAAGGCATTGCTATTGACAACAGCCAGTTTTTTAAAATCCCATTTCCAAGGTCGACTTACGCGTTGACCGTGCTGTAACTTTGATTCCACATAGGATTCGAGTTAATTTAAACCCCATCTCCTTCAAGAATAACAATAAGCACGCCAATCAGCAGAAGTATTGAAATTAAGGACTCAATTTTTTAATGACAACGGAAGGTATTTAAGAATTTTGAATTTAAATAATATGAGATTGATAATTTACGTCACATGATTATACCATGCTGTCTTTATGTGTGACTTTAAATTAAGTGAACGGAGATTGATCTTTATTCTTTAATATATGATGATGCCCAGGGTTCCGCATATTATTGGGGAGGCTTGAAGAACAATTTAAACTCAACATAACCTCAGGAGAGCTGGCATTACTTAATCGTCACTCGTAAAATATCCCTCATGCCTCAGATAAGATACTATGAGCCCTTTCGACCGGAAAACTAACACTGGAAGCTCAGTTTTTTGATGGCTGATCTCAGATCGAATAAATATATTTGCTGGAGCGAGGTGATATTTTTCGCAAACGGCACTGTGAGATGCTGTTGGTCTATCAAATATGGCTATTCATATATGTGAAATCAGAACCCGATCGGTTGTTTGTATTTCAAGGTGATTGATAAAAAATCGCACATATATTGATTTCAGCTAGTTTGAATTAAAAAGCGTCTTCGAACGGGAAGAATTTTTCTATACCCTTTATTTTAACCTATATTTTTTGCGTCTACCTTGCCAGCACCAGTCCCATTTGGCCCCGTCGAAGTATCCGAGAGTGTTAAAATGATCAAATCACAATATTTGTAGATCGTTACAAGTATTGAAGGAATTTTTGTTCAAGTGTCGAGTTTTAAGACGCTTATGATCCCCTTTTTAGTGAAACCAGCTCTTTTTGGGTGTTGTGATTCATCATTAATCTGTCGCGAATGGCCAGAACCATTCGTCACCATTTCCCGTCGGCGCCGTTTCTTGAACGTTAACGTTGAGCGTAAGAACAAAATGGGACGCATTTACTATCATACGGGCCGAATTTTCGGTGGCACCAACAGACTTTGTCGTCTGCACGCTCTTTTGAGTAAGAGTGGTTGCGGCTTGCAGAGGGACGACCGGTTTGAAGCCAGTTGAGTGTGGAACACATCGTGCTCACTTGAGAGCACAATAACCTGACAGTATCTTAAAGATCCTGCAGGTCGTCATCTCTGTTGTCTGTAACGTCTCAAATCGATTGAGAGGGTGAAGTAGACCGTGGGGATGAGGTACCAAGCGATTTAGTGGACTTTCGCGGTGTACGGCTGTCAGGTTTACGGTCAGATCGTGAGGGCGAAACCTGGGAGACGGCATGCTGAGGTAATGAGGTTGAGGCTTGATTTAAAGCGTACGAACTAGTACCGGGGTAACATTGATGGATGCGGTCGGCGTGATCCGCGAGTTTGGTCAGCGGAACATCGTCGTCAACCAGGGTGAGTACCTGGTGCATTGGATGGGGTAATTTATCCATCCAGATGTGACGGAGAATAGAATCATATAAGGTGCGACCAGCAAGCAGGTGATGCATGTGGCGCATTAGGGCAGAATGGGTTTGGTCGCCAAGCTTGACGTTGTTGAGGAGTTGGCGAAGCTTGCTGTCGGCAGATTGTGCCGTATGTTCAAAAATAGCGTTTTTTAAGCTAGAGTAGGGCTTGACTTTGGAGATAGGATCCAGGAGATCCTGAACGGCGAAAGCGATGTCAAACGGTAAGTACTGCACGACGTTCGCATAACGCGTACGCTCGCCAGTAATCTGACGTGAGGCAGAAACGGCCTCGATCTGTTTGAACCAGGCCGTCGGGTCACGCACTTCGTACGGGGGAAGCTTAATGAATATCTGAAAAGTCTGAGGCTCGTCCTGGTCAGGTGGTGTACACGAATTGTCAGAACCAGCATCATCTTCGTCGCAATCGTAAAATTGTTGTTATCCGTCGCCCAAGTTTGAAAAAAGTATGAACGGCAGAGTCAAACGGGAAAAACAGGTGAATGGAATAAATAATAAGACGTGGGTAAAATAGCAACGGGGTCACCAAACTCCCTTTATAAGCAGAACCTCGGGTTTTGGGACAGCCAATGCAAGCATTTTGTATATTGTGTAGGATGCTGAGAAATTACGAAAGAAACTTTAATAAATGACAAAATGTTCTAGAATCTTTTTGTGTTCTAGGTAATTCGACGTAAATATTAGTTTATTAGAATTTAGCAGGTGCCGTTCTATTGCAATGCCATTTAACTTATGTGTTGAGCAAAAGTGAAGCCCCGTAGATGTTAATTGTACGTCAGAATGTATTACTTGTTAGACTTTGTACTCAGTGAAATATATTACAGTTGAAATCTCACGCGTGCACATTTTGCAAGATCTTGCTATATAACAGCCAAAAGCGGCTGCCAAAGACTTGTTTTTTTTCTTGCTTTCGCACCGTTACTTTGTCCAGTCGATGACTGTTCGTTAATATGGAGCAGTTGTTGGCCTTCGAGCTTGATCACCAAACAAAATATTTACATTGGCGCTGTTTCCAGATAAAATTCAAAATTTTTTTGCAACCGGCGGGTCATTTGCTCATATGTTCTATGACAAATTAACCCCTGTTCAACTCGCACGTGTTACTGACTAACTTTCGACGACAACTAAGGCAGAAGATATTATTTTAGTCTTTTTCTGTGATTAATTTTATACAACTCCAGTTATCAGCTACCAATTACGCCTAAACTGGTGACCCCATTAGTACATTTTAAGCAAAATTCCTTTTTTTAGTTAAAAAGGCGAGGGTGGACATAATTTAGCATGCTTCTTTCTTTGCTGCTTCTAACTATTTAAATTTTGGTTTCAATTCAACGACCACTCTACACAACATTTCCAGTCAGCGACAGTTCCGTCAATCATAAAATTAGATTGTTTCAAACGGTGTTTTGAAAAAGTTTTGAACATGTATCTATATATTCCGTTGCAGGGTTATTTTTTTACAGAGATCTGAAAAAATAAACCTGACTATTTTTAACGAGTTGTCTGTCCTTGGCTTTTATAAGGAACCAGTTTAGTTGATTGTAACGTTCCTTTTTAGCTAAAAACTGTGAAATACTATCTGTTTTGACTAACTTGTACCGGCGTATCATCATCACAGCGATATTTAACTAGATCTTGATTGACACATTTGAAAACAGAAGCGTCACACTTCGGGAGACAAAACATATCAACACTTCGCTCTATACTGTACGCAAATTTAATATTTATTTGCGTTTAGAAGAATGTCCACATCTCTTACTCCATAGAAGAATATGGCAGTATTCCGATGGAAGTCGCTCAGTAAACAAATAATTTCATGTAAATCGATCATGCGGTTACAACTTTAGACTGTCCTGAGAACGATAATGGGGTGTCAGTTAAAAAATACTCTGAATCCAGGCTTGTGTTGTTAGGGGTTCTCCGATCTATTATTATCTTCTTAGGATATTGGCTTCTTATAAAGCCTGCTTAGAGTTCTCAAACAAATAACTCAGAAGGGAGCTTTAACTTCCTCTATTCAACCTCAGACATGACTGATTAAAACGACTGGTAACAACTCCCGATAGGTAGATTGCTGTATGACCAAGTGCGTAGACTAATTCTTAGAGGTGTTGCTGCATGGATTTATGCTGATAACTTGAGAACGTGTTCAGAAGATGCGTCTCTATTTCTCAACTTTTTGCAAAAACTTCTGATGAGATAAATAGCATATTGAAATCACCCTCGCTAGAATTCGCTTGGAATTTGACAGTCCTTGGGGTAAAAAAGGACGGGGACATATGTGCACTGATTGCAACAGAAAATGCAGTGGACCCCTTGCGGGACTAGGTTCAAATATGCAGTGACCGAAGCTACTGAGTTCAAATCCCGGGTTGTCCACATAGGGAATGGGGGCTGGCTGACTAACGACCGCTAATAAGCTATAAATGATCACTTCAGTATTTCGTATCTCCGTTGATATTCTCTCCGTTATCAGTGTCAATTGCTATGTGTCTAAATGTGAGGAGTTTGCATTGAGTCTCACAATTAAAAAAATGGTGCGAGTATGTCCCGTGACCTGGCTGCTGAACGCTCAGAAATGAGACGTATATATTTTTTAACTTTTTAATGCCTGTCTCTTTTGTGTTTTCGCTTTGTTTCCCAACCCATCTCTTTCCCTCCTGCCTTGCATTAAACAGAGGCGCAGCCAGCAAGGAGCGGCTCGGCAGTGTCCGGGGAGCAGGGGGATGAGCCTCGCAGGGATGATATTGTGCTGACCCAGTATGATGAATATCTGGGCATTGTACAGGGCGTTGATGACGACTTCAAGGATGCCACAAAGTGTGAATCCTTTAAGAATGTGCCTGTGGTAGAGTTTGTCAGTCCTCTACCACCAGTAGTGGATATGATCCAAAGCCGAATCTTCCTCTCGGACTTCAAGAAGGAGGACTGGACTGATTCGCACACGGAATTTATCCTCTGTGAGTTTGTACCAGGCAACGTGGACATCATCTTCTTTAGCATGCGTCCCAACAGTGGCCTGCGGCTTGATGTGGGATTTCCTTCACATTTCGCCTATGATTTGAACTACTTTATGCGTACTAATGAGGCTGCTGGTCAGGAGTTGACTCCTGAGAACTTTGAAACATACGTGCAATATGGTAGCATAATTGGCCAGGGCATAGAAAGCCTCATGCGTGTTATGAGCACAGTCTACGCTCCCACCTTCTTCACCAACAAGGAGTGGCCTGACAGCATCAAGAATGACTTCGCCCTCCAGTTGCATCGTTTCATGTCCGCTCTCACCGACACTCGTTGGAAGCTGAAGTTCAAAACCGTCCTCTATATACCCACTGAAGGCATGGATCAAACCGTTGAAGAGGTCTCCAAGGACAAGGATCTGGTTACCCGACTAGAACTGATTGTCATTCACTGGACCCGCCAAATCAAGGAGGTCCTCACTTCGCAGAACATGATGGATGACATTGAGGGTGTCGGACCCCTGGAGGAGATCGATTTTTGGAAGAATCGTTGTGATGATCTGATGGGTATCAGCAAGCAATTGGATAATGAGCAGATTATTCACGTCAGCAAGGTACTAACACTAGCCAAGTCCTCCTACATTAATGCTTTCATTCGTCTCGCCGAGGAGATTAAAAACACCTCCAGCGAGGCACTGAGTAACCTCAAGTTCTTGAACACACTGAAAGAGATGTGTACTACACTTTCCGACCTACCGCCAGCTGAAATACCACCTCTCTTGCCTCGCATTATTAACCAAATCCGTATGATTTGGGTTAACTCAGATAATTACAACACCAAGGAAGCCATTACTGGGCTCTTTCGAAAGGTCTCCAACGAAATCATCAATCGCTGCTGCAATGTCATCAAGTTGGAGGACATTTTCCAGGGCCGGGTGAGGTCAGCCTCACTGAAACTGCAAGATTGCATCAACTGCTGTGAGAAATACAAGGAGATCTATGAGCACACCGTCGAGATACATAAAAAGTTCTCCACCTTTCCCTGGGACGCCGCACCCAACAGCATTTTCGCCCAGGTTGACGCCTTTATCCAGCGTTGCAAGGACCTGATGGAGGTAAGTACTACAGTTTCGTGGATACAGAACGAGCGGGGTAGTAACTCTCGCTTATACGAACTAGTGTGGGTCATATAATAATAATAAGTCTTCTCGTCAGTATCACGATTATCATTAGGGTAATGTTGCTTTTATTATTCTTAAAGCGTTATTTAAATCATTTAAGTAAGTTTTATTGATACGATTAGTCCTGGCAGCTTCACTTGCATCAACGAAAATTATAGGCAGCGTGGCGACGTCCTTTGTCAAGTGCATGAGATGACGAAGTCTTAGAATGGATTTCCAAAAATGACCGTACCGTTTCGCCCGTTAATTCGTCAGGATACGAATGCGAGTCATCCTTGAGGCAGATAGATCAATTTGGATATACTAAGGCGTTTCTTTGAAAACTCGGCGCACTGCCTTGCTGTTTAGTTCCAGCAAAATGGAAACCTTCGTGGGATAAATGTGTTGTTGCGTGCTATGCGTGCCTCTAATAGGCACATATATGCAGCTGCAAAGGGCTCAAATTGTTAAAACTATGCCAACATAGGTGAGGAAATTTTTAAAAAACGTGTTGGATCTCTTCCGCAGAACACTCCTAGAACTCAAGAAGGGACGCGGGTTCCAGGGGTCTGCCGAAGGCAGTATCATAATAAATGGCCTATTGACTTGCTTTTTATAATTAGATACCTAAAACCAGCCCAATTATAATTTTTAACATTTTAGATCTGTGAATGTCAGGCTCACTTTGGACGCTACGACGAAGGAAAGAAGGCTGAGATGCCTATTTTCCAGGGTGCTCGAGGGCCCGAGGTCGAGCTACTCCTGACCCAAATTGAAAATATGTTTGCCAAACTGATGGCCAACCTGAACGAAAAGCGTTCCCTCATCCTCAATGTCAAGGCTACCTCCTGGCATGACGAGTACAATCGCTTCCGTAGTGGCGTGAAGGACCTGGAAATTATGATGCAAAATGGCATCAACTTGGCCTTTGAAACCGTTACGACTATCCAACAGGGCGTAGAGGTTCTCGATATTTTTGCTCACCTTCAGAAACGTGAGGTGAGATTTTCGTTTCATATTATCACTTCCTTGCATGTCTCCTCAAAATAGAAAATAAACAAAACATACTCACCCTAAACCATTTAATAATTGTCTTATTCCTAGGCAATACGAAGGACACTCGATGCGAATACCCACGCAGTGATCCAGCTCTACCTCGACGGAATTCAAAAGATCAAGCAGGAGATGTCGGTGCGGCCATTTACTGGAATGCCGCTGTCTCGTGAACCTACTTATGGCATCCAGGGCATCCTCTGGCGTTTTCTTCGTCGAAGGCTGGAAAAAAGCATGCAGGTACTCTCTTCTCGATGTTAGTAGTTTGACTGGTTCTTTCACTTCTCACTGATCAGAAATAGTATTCCGCTTCCAAGGTCTACCATCGAAAGCCACTGGTTCTCATTTGACAGCCAGTCTCAACCATGCATGTCTCGGCCCCAGTAGGAATATAATCTTTCCAGAACTAGCGTTCAAGCTCTGGGGCGACACGAAGTAATTCAGTTCAGTGCCTGTATAAACGCATTTTTTCCGCATAAAATCAGTTTAGTTAGCCTTATGGTGAATGCCTCTGCCGTCACAAGTATCCTCTGACGCAGGACCTTGGAGTGTTTAGTCAAATTTTATAGATGACTTGGAACGCTTTGCTGACGTCTACCCGGTGACCGCTGTCAACCAGGTGAACCAAAGTCGCGCTGGATATGGACTTTAACACGTCTTTTGTATGCGCTTGGATAGCCGCCTAGTTACTCGACCAATATTATCTGTCCCTCAGGAGCTAATAATGGCGTAGATGTACATAAAAGAGGTCTGAAACGGACGTCCATTCCTACCTTCAAAGCGATGAAGTGGAGTGCTTGAAGTAACAAGTGTCCTCTTAGCTGCTGGATATGTGCACGCGATTGTAGCCTTTAAGCGAAGATGTAGAAGTTCACTTGCTTGATCCCCTCGAAAAGGTGGTATAAGAAATAAGGCTTTCTCCTCAGCCGTCGGCAATTCCGACTTTAGGGGGGGGGGGCATTCCTCCGTAAATTTTTTATCAATTTCTCAAACGTGCCGTTTTCTCGCAAGTTGTTTTTAATAAAGGCAAGTTTGTTCTCCAATGTGTCTGGCGCACATATTCTTCTGGCTTGGTTAGTGAGACAGCGGACTAGGCTTCATTTATGACGTAGTGGTATAAAATTATAGACATTTGCGTATTGTTCATTCATGTTTTCTTCTGCTAATTGTTCCTTCGGACGTTCTACTTAGTAGGAGGTCCAGAACGTTTGTTCACTATACCCTCCCCTTTTATTTTGTTGTACTTTCCTGCTGATGAATAATGGAAAACGTACGTCCCCTTAACACGACTTCCTGAATGTTTACATGGACATCATCGCTGCTAGCACTTAGTTTGCGACCGTCAAAATTTCCAATTTTAGCATCTAGACCAAGCTTTCTTCCTACCGACGGCAGCCGCTGCACTAGAAGAGCACCGTACCTCGTACACGCAGTTGTGTCTCGGGCTGGAGGAACTAACTCGAAAAGTCTTCAACGATTTCCAACAGACTGTCGAGTCGGTAGGTCAAAAACAAGGTTTTAATGCTTTAAATTGGTCATATAAAAAGCAGTCGTTTAAAAGTGGCCTCGACTTACCTCCTCTTTTAGGACCCTTTGAAATGCCTGGAGGTGCCAATCCTCATTCGCAATTTGCTACAGCCCAGCAAAATTGAACAGACCTTCCACGCCTCTGTGCTGAAGCTGATCAACGAACTGGACTACTGGGTGCGTCTGGGTGTGGAGACGCCGCATTACGCAGCCGAGGCCCAACGACGGAAACCGGAACTGCGCGCCCTCAACGAGATGGTCCTGGTTTTGGTGCGCGAGTACAATCGCATAATGAATGCGTTGAATCCGGAGGAGAAGGCTCTCTTCCAGGAGCGGATAAAGATGCTGGACAAGAAGATCGCGCCAGGTTTCACTAAAATCCAGTGGCCGGTGAAGTCTATGGTGGAGCACTTTATCAACGACTGTCGACTGCACGCTTGTCGACTGCAGAGTAAGGTTGATGAATACAAGGCCGCGAATGCAAATATTAAGAGCAACTGTGAACAGATTGCCCGGACCCTGTTAATGAAGCTGGAGCCCGGCAAGGTGTACGAGAACAATGATTTCGACGAACAGCAGGTAATTTTTTCCCGTATTTTTAATGAAATATCGCCCAAACTTCTGTTATTTGTTTTTGGTTCGACCAAACTACTTAATTTGGGCTGTAATATTGACTATCGTGCAGCCTAATCCCGGGATATTTCAGCCATGTCAGGATGCCCACTTTTGATGGAACTCCTTTCTGGCTACTTACCAAAAGCATATTCCGTACAGATGGCTACTTGAGTAGTATATATTTTTCACTGTGATCCGTTGTAAGCCTATCAATTCAAATATATTTGATAGAAAATATGCACAAAATATTCTTTCTTATAATCATTAAGTAGAAAATTAAGCCTTTTTTCACTTTTGTGCTTGAAAATGGGTATCTTTCAGGTTTTGAAATTTTTCAAAATAGCCGAAATTAAAACTCGATTCTCAATTACCTCCTGAGGCTTGCATTTTCGTTTGTATTAGCTACGTTGTACACACTATCTAAGAACAATCCCACATTTCTGTTCGATAAGCTGAAGAGGGTATACTCTACTGAATTCCAATTAATGTGGATCAGCTTGTACATTTTATTTGTAAAACTAATAAATTGGCGGATACCATGCATTATAAATGAACATTGAACGGTCTTAAAAATCTCATAATCTGACAAATTGTAAAACTGAAATATTACCTTCCTTCAAATAAACCATTTGAAGAAGACGTTAGTTACTACCAAAGAAGTCAAAAGAAGAACATTTTGTGCGTATTTTTAATTAAGTACATCTGATCTACTACGAGCATTGAAAAACAACGAAACAAAATCCATACTACTTAGGTAGTCATTTGTTGAAAAGTATGATTTTCGCAGAGGGTCAAGAAGGAGCTCCTACGAAAGCCGGAATCCTGACGTAACTGCAATATTTTGTAAAGAAACCTAACTTACTCCTACTATGTGTAACGTAAGACACCTTTTTTATCCCTACCTACACGAATAACTTGACACAATGAAAATGAAACTAATCACGGTCGCCTGGAGACCCTTGTGGCGTTCTGCGGACCCATTGAGTGCCATACGAGTCCCTCTATTTTACCCTTGAACCTTTAACTATCTTTTTTAAAGGGTACTGTTTTCAGCAAACTCAAAACTGCTGACAGCATTTAGTAGGCAGATACATTGAAAATGATTTGACACAGGTGAAAGAAACAACCACTGCAATTGTCAATATTATACTTTAGGTCAGAACAGTCGAACGAATATCCAGCGGTTGTCTATATTCTTAAATTTCAGGTGAGTCATCGTCGAACAGCGGCAACTAGACTGATGGGCTACCACAAAGAAATAGTACAGCGAATGCGGGAGGTAAAGGAGACGTTTGTGTCCGACAATCCAGAAATTCAAGCTCATTGGACCAAGTGAGTTCATCCCATCTATTTACGCGTTTATACAGCACCTACTAATTGAAACTCGCGAAACCCTCTCTCTCGCGGTTTATTTGAATTAGCTACCACTGAAAAAAATGCTGAAGCAACTTCGGGCGCAATCGTTTTACCAGCAAAAGCGGCTACTTAATCAACAACTTCCGGAGTACCATCACAGCCAACAGAGCGTTAACTTCTGATTGATTGACAGAGCGTTTGACTGAAAAAACCGCTGAATCCTTAGTATGGTCTGGAGTTTTAGGTGTATGATGGGTTACGTCTGAATGTTGAAGGATTATGGCTCAGGCCCTTTTTTCCCAGTCGTTAGACCACCCCTTGAACTTTGCAAATACATTCTTGCTACTTTTTGTCATTGCTAGCTGAATTGCCTAACTAGAATCTATTCGATTGAAATCGAGGTGCGTGCTTGATTCTTTGGGAGCCGACGAAAGTTCTTATCCTTAGTTCTAGCCGGCTTTTCGATGTGCGGATTCTTCCTCTAACCCTAGTCAGTCAGTCAAAGTTATGTCTGAGTGGTTTATTTGTATCTGTGTGTGACATGAAACACTCCGATTACTCAGTTAATTATATGCTCCTAACGCAGGTGTTTTTATTGGACAGATACACCGAGAAGATGGATCGCTACTGCGAGGAGGCTTTCCGATTGAATGTAAAGTTTTCGCTCGGCGAACTCCAACGGGCTATAAATGGTGACGGTCGCAATGAACCAAATCCCCTCTTCAAGATCCTCCTCACTCTGGACAATGACAAACTGGTCTTCCTACCAACCATGTCAGCTCTCACTTCGGTGGTCATATCTCTTAAGGGAAAAATCATCAGTGTTTTTGCCGACGTGCCGCGTCTCCCAGCTATCCTTGCACGTCCACTCACGGTGAAACCGGTATGGAAGTCTCCTCCTGCCTTGCTATTTGCAGTTTATAGTGTATTTGCAGTTGGTCATGCTGCTTGCATTATTGATATAACGCCAGTATTGAAATTACCACCTGACATTTCAGCAATATTTGGATAGGACGTTCATCTCTAGCTCACTGGTCCCGGGTTCAAAACTCGAGTGTAGCGGCAGTTTCTGCGGCTATACTTGAATCAGGTAACTCTGACCGATGAAGGGTAATGACGCAGAAATACGCGTATCTCAGAGTCCTAACGTTTGCCAGTAATAAAAATTGGTTACTTAAAGTTGGCGAGTAACATAATTGTTTTGTTGAGTACAAAAGTGGAAGTGTCCACAAATTCGCCAGACGAAACAAGCCAGGATTGGTGAATCCTGGGCGAGATCGGAGTACACCCATGTACTAATATTTGAGCCCATCCAGGTGAATAGTGTGCATTATGGAATTGGGTGGACGCAATTTGTACTACTATGTACATATATATAGTAGGTAATTTATCGATCCTGGAAAGTCGAAGGGAGACGGACTACTATTATCTGTTATATGGAGTTTTCCCCCACGCAGTGACACGCTTTCAAACATCTCATGCTCCTCTTTCTTCTGCCCCACCAGCCAATTGCTGAACATGTCGACAATGATGAAGAGATCATGAAGATACAAGCAAATATCACGCGCGGTATAACGGAGATCTCAAAGGCTATTCACAACCCCCTCGCATATTGGGACCAGTTCCGGGAAATTTGGGAGCTGCCAAAAGATGAGATTATCCAAAAGTACCGCGAGTTCAATCCCCACGTGTCTTCCATCGATGCGGACATTGCCAGGTAAGTATGATTTCTGCATCTCTGTGGTTGTTTCAGGGTGGAGGAAGTCAAGGGCATTAAAAGCAGGGTAAAGACTTATAACCGGTGACTGTGCACCTAGTGTTTGGTTTCCCTGTCATTTTTGTTGACAGAAACCCTTAAGCATTCCATATCATTCCCTGCTTCGAGTTAGTCCGCAGTGCATACGTCCTCCCCCCCCCCCCCTCCGTGCTGCATTTCAGGTACACCGAGGTTACAAATAAAGTCCTTGACGCCGAGGCGATGGTCACCGTCCGCTTCCTACAGCTGGACTTTAGTCTGCTCAAGAACGCGATAGCCGCCCACTGCCGAGACTGGCAAGTGCGTCTCACCAACCTCCTCATGGATATGACGGTGGACTCTCTCAACGGCATTTACGACTACATGGCAACAATGCAGGAAAAGTGAGACTATCTCTGTCTTTCTTTTTAATTTGCTGTTTCTGGACTCTTCTTGTAAAATAGATTCCACGCCAGCATATTATTCAGAACTGTCTGTGTCAGCTACGAATTGATAGAAGTGATAATCCTATTGGTTGTTGATCTGGCCTTCAGTGGCCAATCATTCTTTCACGAAGCCCATTGATTTTTCGATCAAGTACTACTCAAGTATAGACTGGAATTTGTCTAATCGGGCTCTTAGTGAAGTCATCAGATAGTGAGCAAGACGCAATTTCGTAGAGCCTTCGCAACTTCGAGGATAAACTCGTCAGTAAGGCCGAGATTCTGCTCACCTCCTGCACTCGACAACTTCGGCGGAATTCGAAAAAACGCTGTTGATATCCTTTTAACACTGCGTCTGTTTCCCGTGACGAGACCAGGGTGATTCGTGCTATTTCCAGCATAGAGATAGGAAAATGGCCAAAAAATCGTAGCAAGCCAATCAGAATGGCAGAATTTTCGTTTTACCTGTTGTATAAACGATAAATACTCAATACTACAGTAAATGGGGGTGCCCGTATTGCGCAAAATAGGACACAGTGAAGACAGAGTACGTGGTGCGAATTTCTGTGGAATGCTAGCTTGGAAAACTTCCTTTCACTGCGGACGTCTCGAGAGTGTTTCAGTATCCGATGTCCTTATCCACCTACCTCTGATATTATTTTCTTGGTTAGTTACAAACTTTTTACGTGATCGCCTGTTGGGGACAGATTTGGACCACTGTTCAAATTAATATGCAGTCAGTTCATTGGGAGTAACCTGCCAAACTAGTCCACGGAAGATTAAATGATGGAAACCTCGGATCTCACATACTGCTGAGCGAACAGTCTGATTTCATCAATCGGTAGTGTTTGCTGTACGCATTCATGGGCATTGCTTTCCTCTCCAGTGGCAAGTACCGTTAGGCAATATTACTGGCTGAAGCGGCAAATGAATAAATCCGAACCAGCTACTGCCTTAGTCATCACCGTTAGAACGCTGTTTGTTCAACGTACGTTGGGATCGCCAATTTTTGGCCTGTGAGGATTAACTACGCGAGGCTTCCCGAATCAAAATGCCGAAAAGACTAGGTTATTGGGTAGGGTCTGTTGAGGTTTGAGGGCAAAAGTAGCTTGTGCAGCCCCATCCAGGTTTTTAAAACCACAGCCTACTGTCTTACGGGACTGGTGGGATTTGGGGGTTTATGGGTGGGAAAGAAGGATGGAAAGTGAATAATGCATAAAGAAATAAGTCTAATAATTACCTAAATTTAATTAAATGTGCTAATTGCGGGCGCTATATAGCGCTGGCATAGAGCACGTAAAACAAAAATGACAGATTTTTAGGGGAATGCCCTATATCCAGCAAATTCACGCTACTGAACAGAAAACGCAAACTACACGCCCAAATGTAAACAAGCGGAATATAAGTAAAACAAAAGTTCATAAAATTATGACAATGACAAAATAAGAATTGTTTAAAGGAATATTTCACAGAAAACAAACTTAACAGCGTTCTGCGCAAAGTAAGCCCTATTAAACAAAAAGAGGGCAGCGAACGCAACGCGCAAACATATTTACAAAACCAAAAATTCTTACCCCAAAAACTAATCACAAAACTAACCCATATCAAAAACCCTAGCCCTAAACCCTAACACTCAGACTAAATCCTAACCCTAAACCCCAAACCCTAACGCTAAACCCTAAACCCTAACCTCAAATCCTAACCGTAACCGTAACCCTAAACCTATACCCTGAACACGAACCCTAACCCTTACCCTCAACCCTAACCAAAACCCTAACCTTCCCCTAATCCTAGCCCTAACCTTAACCCTAGCAGTGCAGTAAATGCGTCCTTAATAAAACCAGTGATAAATAAATAACGCAAACCAAAACTTCACGCCTAAGGTATGTTTTTAATAGCAAGCGGAACAGTTGCTTCTTTACAAGCGAGATAAGTGCGGTAAGTGTAATAGCAATGCCGGATAGACGACGAATGGGAACGGTCGATTTAAATGAGTAGACGTAAATACGCCTACTGAAATGAATATAACAGTTATTTTAGTGCGTCTTTCGAAAATGGGGCTACTGAAGCTACAGTTACCGGTTGGAGAACGAACACGCCCACCGTTTAGCCTATAAGTCCAGGCACACGCATGCACCAAGTGCCTGGGCTTTGTCTATCCGCAGCCAATCAGCGACGAGTGCAGCCTTAGTTGGGGGCAAGTTACGCGCAGTGAACGAAATCGATTGACTGAGGGGGATTCTTGATGAACTGAACATGGCCTGGGTGAGTGGTCGCGTTGGTATTCACGGGAGCGGAGTTCCACACCCGCGACGTGTGAGTTCCCATTTTTTCGTTACTGAGGGCTTAGTCCTCATTTTTAACTAATTACGAAATTTGACTATGATAAATGTCTGAATATGTTCTTTACCTGCACGTTTGTCGTTTGATTAAAACAAACAGCCAATACCGAGACTGCTTCCATTGCTGCCGTCTTCTCCCAGCATTATTACGTTGAACCCAGTCATTCGATGAAGTTCCTAATCCATTCCGCTTCACCAAGCACATTTTGAGTGGCCTTTTCGGCGTGAATAAATAACCGCTTAACGCTTCGACACCGAGACCATTTGCATTAATCTACCCTCTAAATTCCTCGGCATAAAATGGACTTCGACCACCTTTTTTTAAAGTTTTGATCTGGTGCCTGGCTGTTGTCTCCGCTGACTATGTTTATCACCCGTGATGGCTCTAAACCGAATAGATCGTTGGGTTTCTGTTCGCGATCCCGGCCAATTAGATAAGACCGTGCGTAATTGGTCTAAAATTAACTGCCTGGAAGCCCGTTTTCTGCAACTGAGTACGCTTCCCTCTTTCACACAGGCTTGCCCAGGTACCGCAGACGCTGGAAGAACTCGTAAACGGCATCAACTTGCTGGAGGAGGTGAAAAAAGAACAGGACGACATTCAAGCCAAGTTTGTGCCGCTGGAGGAACAGTTCGCCATCCTGGACAAATGTGAGGTCATCTACACGCCTGAAGTGACGACGCGCAGAGCCAACTTGGCAGCCGACTGGGCCCGCTTCCAGGAGGCTATCTCAGAGGCTGAGCAGGTATCCTTCCTCTCATTTCTATTTTTTTTAAATATTCCAGTTTGTGTTTTCTAGGAAAAAAAATTGGTCTGCATGGCCAGCATTATAATTTCGGCTAATAAATACCAACCGGCAGTTTGAAACGTGTTTTCGAGTAGATAGGATTAACATTTGTTGATTAACGCTCACCAATCGCTAACGGAATTCACTCGTGTCCTTCGGCCTCGGGGTTCACTTTCGAGTCCTGCCAGCAACCAAACAGCGGTTAGTAGTGCAGTAAAGGAAGCTGCAGTGATCCTTTCTGACTCACTAACCGTCATCAGCCGGTCCTATTCGATCTCAGGAAGTGCACCATCCTAGGCTCGAACACGCATGCCGTTTCTTGAAGGATTACTTAAATGGGGCTGTAACATTTATAAACGTACATGTCGGATGCTATTTGTAAAAACATTGTAGAAGCCTAAAATGTTCACAATTGTAAGTTTTCTGTTGAACGGCAAGGCACTATTCAGTCGATTGTCTAACGCATGAACTCCATGAATTTACTTATCAGATTTCTGTTACACAACAGTATCTCATCCTAAAATTCCCAACTTCTCACAGAAGTAAAGCAATCACCGTTCGTCAAAATAAGGTACAATTTGGTTTATAAATTGACAGTTATAGAAACAAAATAATAAATTTTCATTAAAAACTCGAATTTCAGTAGATATAATTTTTAGCTCCTTCATATGTGTGAGAGGGAGAGCCTCTATCTTGTTTTTTTCCATCTTGCAGCTAATCAAAAAGTCTAAAGAGAAGTTTAAGGCCGCCCTCCTTTCAGAATCAGACATGCTGAAGCGGAGAATTGCCCAGATTTTACAAGACCTACAGACGAATGGACCATTTGCGGCTTCAATAAAACCGGATGAAGCTTTAGCCACATGCCAGGGCTACCGAGATCGCCTTGCAGCTGCTCTCGAACGCGAAGCTGAGCTTCGCCGCGGACTGATGTTGTTTAAGATTGAACAACCACCCTGTAAGGAAACGATCCTAATCGAAAGGGTAAGTAGCCCCCACCCCCCTATTCTGGCAACTGGCATACGAAATGCCTATGAGTCATCAGATCAGAGTAGTACATTGAACTCGTGGTAAAAATTCGCCCTCTATTCCGTGGGCCTTTTAGGAACTGGAGACCCTGGAAACGATCTGGAGCCTTAACAAGGAGTTTGAGGAGCATTGGACTATGTGGAAGGCTGGAAGATTCATGCAGCTCAAAACTTATGAGATGGAAACCCTCGCCAACAGCACCTTCAAGAAGTTCACAAAGTATTCAAGAGAACTAAGGGTAAGTCCTTTTTTTGCATGGTGAGACACCACCTTTTGCGCACACAGTCTGTCAGCAGAAAACATTGAAGATCGCAGGTCCGGTTATGCAGGTAGTTTGGCTTGTAGTGAAGCCTGAAAAAACTGAAACACTAAGCTCCCACCTGCTGTGAATGGTCTGATATATAACTGGGCCAGACCGTGATTGATTACGTATCAATGTTATTAATTCAATTTATCGTTTTTTTGGAAGAAAAATTTAAGTGTGCAGTGGCCTGGCTTTGCAAGAAAATACTTTTAACACTTTGAATGCGACGTGCACCATATGTGGTACACGCAATTTGGCAAACTACGGACCATTTTTGGGAGTCCCAGTCAAAGTGTTCAGATTAACTGTAACCCGTCTACCCTCTGAATTAAATTATCAAGCCGCATCCCCGATCGATATATGGTTGTATATCAGGAGGAGCAGCATCAAACCTGGAGTAAACTGGTAATAACGTAACTTTGATTGATACGTAAAGACAGGTTGCCACTGACAGCTGTATTCACTATCCCCCTTCTCCGTCTCAAGCGTGTTACTTTGAATGACAGTCGTCTACCCCACCGTCAGAGAGAGGAAATGGGGCGAGGGGAGAAAGAAGGTAGAGAGAGCGAAGGAAAAATAGTGAGAGATGGAGGAGTGAGCGGAAATGTCTTTTAAGCTGACCAATTTCTTCGATAAAAAATCCTGCAAGTACTGTGGTGCAGAAGCAGACTAATAAAACGCATGTGTAAACTGCTGCGATGAACTGTAACGGTGACCCGCATTCCCATAAAAAGTGCGTCGGCGTAACAACAACCCCACTCTAGATTTCGTTCTTAACTAAATTGTGTTGCCTTCTCCGTTGGGACATCATTTTTGGGAATTCAGTTTGACTTAATTTCAGAGCCTTATTACCAGTAATGGTGAAGTTAATTAAAATCCCTACGGGTACTGCCCCTCCCCGTGTACATGAGATGTGCAAACAGCTAACTGAGTCATGTGCGGTCGGAGGAGGGGAGACTTGGTCAGGTCTGACGCCTACGTGTCACGAGATCTGTGAATGACCTACCCCTGGAATTGTCCATGCACGCACAACCCTGGTCGAGTCGAAAACTCGGCGGAACAGGAAATCAATAAAACATGTCTACTTAAGTCAAAAAAGTAGCTGTAGATATAATAACCACTTAGTGTTGAATATTCAATCGTCGCTAATGCTTCGAATCATCCAGAGTATTCGTGATTTATCACTTACCGGAGTATCTTTTTCCCTTGTCGACCGCTTTGCCAGATGCTGGTGCCCGCTTACGCAGTTTTGTAGATACACTGGCCTCGAAAAAGTCAGCACCCGCATTTTTTGTTCTTCCCTTGCCAGGACCGTAATTGGGAGGTTGTGGAGTTTAGCCGACTGCGAGTCGATCAGTTCCGCCGAACTCTACCACTGATCTCTGACCTAAGAAATGAAGCAATGCGTCCCCGTCACTGGGCTGCCATTAAAAGGGAGATGGGCCGAGATTTTGATGAAACTGCTGACGACTTCACCCTGGAGAAGATTGTTGATCTGGGCTTCGACCAGTACGCCGGCATGATCAATGAACTCTCCAGCGCAGCTACCAAGGAGTTGGCCATTGAGAAGTCCCTCATTAAGATAGACGCTCAGTGGCAAATTATTGAATTGGATGTTGTTCCTCATAAGGACAAGGGGCACTTTAAGATTCGTTCTGTTGAGGAGCTTACCCAGACGCTAGAGGATCATCAAGTGAGTTGTTTCCCTTATTCCGTTTGAGAACCAAATTAGTACTCTGATTGACTCCCCTCCCTGTTTCTCGTTAAAACACTTTCTGAAATGTCCATATCTTATCTCAAAACCTTTCTGACGCTCCTCGCCATAGGTTCAACTGTCGACAATGAAGGCTTCTCGTTTTGTCAAGCCTTTTGAAGACCTTGTAGACAAGTGGGAGAGAGCTCTATCGAAGATCACCGAAGTCAGTGAGATGCTACTTCTCGTGCAGCGTCAATGGGTTTACATGGAGACAATATTTATGGGTGAGGATATTCGCAAACAGTTGCCAAAAGAGTCTGCCCAGTTTGATCAAATCAACAAACAATGGAAAGTCATCATGACAGACATCAACGCGATGCGCAATGCAAAACTCTGTTCTGAGAAACCCGGTAAGTCCTTCGAATATTACACCCCCTTCCCATATGTGACCGTCCACCTTATAAGGAGCTGTGATCCCTGCGTCAGAAAGTTAATTTAACCTCCAGCGTCTGTCTCTACTTCTGATTGCTCAACTTTAGCCAATCAGGGCGCGTATTCAGGCCAAAGACCTGACACATTTACTGTTAGTTGAGTGATTTTCATTGCCTTTTTTTAATGATCGCTGATTTTTTTGAAACAAAGGTTTTTCACTGCAGTTTTCGGATCCCAGCTTCTTTGAGGTGCTGTATAAACACCCTGATCGGAATCGTTCATATGACTCCCCCAGCAAGATACGAGGACAGAGACGCCCTCCACTGTAATACCTTAACGCAAGCCCAACTCTTAACCGTACTCTTAATCATAATCCTAATTTTCCGTAATTTAGCACATAGTTGTCTGTTTACGAGCGGTTCCTCTTCCGTGTCATGCCAGAGAGGGGGAGATGAGGCATATCAACGACCATAATAAAAAAGCGTTTTTAGCTCGATTCTGAATCATAATCATGCTGACTAAATCGGTTCGCTCTGCTTGTGCACTCCCTACTAATTGTGAACTCTCCTCATAAATTGTTGAATTGGCAGTGAGAAACAGGATGAAAATATTGTTGAATTAATTTCGGTTTTACCCTCTAGGTCTCTTTGAGGAGTTGACTGGCATGAATGTTCTACTGGAAGAGATCGAGAAATCCCTCGATATGTACCTGGAGACAAAACGGCAGCTCTTCCCGCGCTTCTACTTCATCTCCAACGAGGATCTATTAGAGATCCTTGGCCAAGGCAGGAACCCAGAGGCTGTTCTTCCCCATCTAAAGAAGTGCTTTGACAACATTAACACCCTGAAACTAGAAAAGGTACGATACATTTATTCAAGTTGTTACCCTGACGCAATTGATAAATTCGATCCACCTGCTTGACGTTCAATGTTGGCAAACATTAAGGAAGTTAGTAATTGGTTAAAAGTCCGCAGATAAGCACTGACCGTCCCGAAACTTGTCAACACTCGACGGTGTAAGCCCTAGAGGATCATATACTTCCATACTATTGGGTCGACGAAGCGACACTTCTGCGATGCTTCGTCCAAGACAATCACTGCACGACAGCATTTATCAGCATATTAACAGTCTGTCCACTCAGCTGAGTCCTCTTCTGGGTCGAGTTTGCTTTATGTACTATATCAAAAGAATTCAGGAAGTCACTCTGGGCGAACGCACGTTTTCAATTATGCATCATAGGGCAATTCAGTAATATAGAGTGAAGGGTAGAGTGGACAAAAGTTGAACCAACCAATCAATAGTAAATAGGGGGAAGAAGTGTTCAGGATTCACGTGGTCAGATTCTAGTCATAACAGGGAGCCAGAGAGGGTGAGGATGAAGAGGCCCAACAAATAGTTCATGTCGCCCTGTCATCCCTGTCTTGCGTCATGAAATTACGTGTGCGGACGCATGCTGAATTGGTTTTCGGCCACATGAGAATCTACGTGAATTCCCGCCACCATTTAAGCGTGTTGTTATTTAAATCTACCCATGTGACACCATTGGCTTGAACTCGTTACCGCACAAAAAATGCCAACACCGCCGTAGCCAGGAGAGTACTCACCGCCCAAAAGTTGTCGAACAGAAGATGTACGGCAGCTGGCGTTCCCATTTTCACGTAAAACGAAAGGTCTTTTCTAAAGTGGCAACTTAAAGTCGGCGAAAAAGAGGCCAGGCAATAGATTGTTAGCTGTTAAGCTTAAGCGAGTGAGAAATAGGCTTTATTTTGAAGGTAACATCCACAATTTTCGCCCAAAAATAACTCCGTTCACTGAGCACACGAGATGAATTAACAAAATACTCAAAAACCTAGAGGTTTACATGAAATGCATATCTGTTATGCGGACAGGCCTTGGTTCAGCTTTTGGATTCCCGTTTCTTCACACGTGTGATAACCTGCTAGGAGTGGCAGTACAGAAAACTGACATGACAATGTAGCTTCGGCGTACAGTACGAGAAGACTTCGTGACCATTAATTCTGAGTGGAAGGGATGGGCCACCTCACCGAGCGTGCGATCGGCGAATTGCTTGGTCGTTTTAAAGTCTCCCTGTATCATAATGTCAGCTAAAAGTGCACGAAAACACCGGCAACTGAAGGGAGAATTCGGAGGATACGTTTAAAAATCAACAAGTCCTTTTAAGCAACACTGGAAAAATAACCGGAGAGCGGTAGAGAATGAGGGGGGGGCATTCAGGCATGTACAAATTACCAGATTAGGGATTGGCCTATGTGGCAGGAACGTAATCGAAGGATATGATATAAAAGTTTACGAATTCTCATGAAGGGTTTCAGTATGAAGAGAGTATGAAAGATTAGATGTCAGACGAACACCAAGGCGCTGTAAAGAGGACTGACTCCTGTCTATGACTGTGTACCACAGAAAATTACCCAGGAGAAAGTTGAGCCACCACCGAAAGCGCACGCGCCAAAGCTACACGCACGTAAGGGAACAGTGCCGGGGACAGCAACACCTTCGGATGCCAGCACAGCGCCTGCTGCGGCAACGTCCGGTGTGGCAGCGCCTACCGAGAAGCCCGCTGAAGGTGCCGAAACGGCTACACAACTGGCGCCGTCACCGCAGGCCCCTAAGGAGGGGGCCCCTGACCCTGAGGCCTCTCAGCCAGCAGCTACAGAAGGAGCAGAAGCAGCGCCAAACGAGACTGCCGCGCCTGAAGCTGAGGCCGAAGCAGCGGCAGCAACAGCTCCCGGGGCGGTCACCGAGGCACCCGCAGACACTGAGGCACCCGCGGAGACCGAGGCGCCCCCTACATCCGAGGCCGCGGAAGCGGAAGCCCCGCAGGAGGCGCCGCCTGATGAGAACGTTAGCAATGTTCTCGGTGGCCTAGTCGACTGGAACAACTCCAGCGCAGCTCGAGTTGCCCGTCGCCGTCAACTACGCGCCATGTACTTTGGCACCTCCGACAGTTCTAACAACGTGGGCTCCCAAATACAGACCTTCCAGTCGGTTGTAAAGTCCGCGGAGACAGAGGATAATGCCCGTCTGATGCGCCAACTGTTCTTCAGCGAGACGCACAACATTGGAGACGCGCCCGTAGCCAAGAAGGGAGTTGTAAGCAGCTGTGCAGTTGGCGCCGTTGGTTCCAGGCCGTAGTTATGTTCGGTTCGAGTTCCAGATTGGTTTCTTGTGTGTGCTTTTTTTAACCTATTGTATTATTATCATTTGAAGGTGAATGTCGTCCACTTCGACGCGCTGTCCATGTTCTCTGCGGATGGCGAAGAGGTGCCCTTCAAGAAGCGTGTTCGATTGGAGGGCCCAGTGGAGTCCTGGTTGTGCGAAATTGAGGACCAGATGCGCAAGACCCTGCGTGACCTGCTTCGGGACATTAGACCGGTCATGAAAAAGGCGAGCATCCGGCGTGAACGAGTCATCAAGGAGTGGTCGGGCCAAATTTGTCTCACCTGCAGCCAGATCCAATGGACGGCTGATGTGACGCGTGCGCTGGTTATGGTAGGTTCTCACTTTAAGGCCAAAAAGCAGACTTTTTGCCTTATAAACGAGAGTTTGTTGCATTTTTTGATCTTGAGACTTATTGGTGGCATTCAAATAGACGCAAAGGAAGAAATATATAATATGAGGAATAATTGAGAAATAATTGCTAATTAAAATTCAGTTTTTACTGTATATATAAGCATCCAGAACTGGAGGCACAATTAGCAATGACGGCATGTGGAGAAGCGCCAGTAGTAGTAGCAGTGGCATGAGTAGGAGTAGTAGTAGTAGCAGCAGAAGAAGAAGTAGTAGGAGTAGTAGTAGTAGTAGTAGCAGTTGTAGTAGTAGTATGAGTGGTAGTCACAGTATCAGGAATAATAGTGGCTACATTAGCCGCACTAGCAACAGTGATATTAGTAGTGGCGATAATGGTACTAGTAGTAGTATTAGTATGTAGGTAGTATTTGGAGTTGCAGTATTAATGTTTCTAGTACTAACCGTAATAGTATCAGCAGTAAAATTCGTTATATAAGCAGCACTATCAGCAATAATATATATGGTAAAATTGGTAGTAGGGATGGTACTAATAGTACTAGTAGTCATAGTATCACCAGTAATATTGGTTACGTTAACAGCATTACTAGCGCTCGTATTATTGTTAGTATTAGTAGGCATAGTACTACTAGTATTCACAGTATCAGCAGTAATTGTTATTATATCATCAGCCCCAATAATAATATTCGAATTAGTAATGGTAATAGCAGTAGTAATAGGGGTAGGGATGGTAGTAGTCTCAATTTCAGCAGTAATAGTGCTTATTTTAGGAGCACTGGGAGCAAAACGATTAATAGCAGCATTGGTAACAGTATTAGTAGAAGTAGTTGTAGGTACAATAGTTCTAGTACCCACAGTCAAAGTACCAGCAGTAATGGTAACTACACAAGCAGCACTAGTGGATATAATATCATTAGTAATATTAATAGTCGAACATGGGAAACGTTTGCGGCACGCGTAGGTGAATACTCAGGCACCAGGCATCTATAGCATTTATGGCATTCCCATTTTGTGAAATCTGAGTAGCGTGGCGGCTGTGGCCACCTGCGCCT
Organism: Ligula intestinalis; assembly: GCA_036362985.1. Taxonomy (NCBI): domain Eukaryota; kingdom Metazoa; phylum Platyhelminthes; class Cestoda; order Diphyllobothriidea; family Diphyllobothriidae; genus Ligula; species Ligula intestinalis. The sequence goes on along the minus strand of JAYGXS010000001.1, from coordinate 81,374,247 downwards.
GACCCTGCCTCCGGCCTTCTTGCCTCTGTGTTGACGTCGACACAGGCGGTTGAGGGAGGAGAGAGTGCGGTAGATTCAACGCAAGTCTACCATCACCTAAAACGAATCCAAGCGCAAGTCCCCACCCATGCATTATCACGCTGTGAAAGCACACAGTGGACCTCGTCGGAATCGACGATAATAGGAAGAGCCAGAAACCCTTATGCGAATCTACAAAGTCATAGGAAATGGGTTACTCGAATTACCGCATTATCAATCTACTCAGTGCTGTATCTCCGTCTCTTTGACATCTGACTCATGACCTCGGACTCTCTTCTGCACTCCAGGTAGCTCAACGGCATGACAAAAAGCCACTGCGTAATATGCGTAAGAAGCAGCGAGCCATTTTGAAGCGTTTTACAGAAACTATCCGCTCAAACCTCACTAAGATGCAACGTCTGAAGATGAATGGCCTCGTGGTCATTGAAGTCCACCAGAGGGACATCATTGAGAGGCTGTACAAGGTTGGCTGCAACGACACGACTGCCTTTGAGTGGTTGGCACAACTACGCTTCTACTGGGAGAAAGTAAGTCACTTCATTGATAACATTTTTTAATTTCAACTGCAACCCTTCCTTATATGCTGGCCTCTACAACGGAATTACTTGCATGACTACAAACATGCTACTATCTTGATTTCAATAGACCGTTTATTTATATTAAAGGAGAATCGGGTAAGAATTTCTTAGTGCACATGCAGTGAACGTGTGGTAGGCTGTTATTTCGAAAATGCCTCACCCTTTTCACCATCCACCTTTCATTTTTCTGTTCATGCACTTTGCGCACTAACAAGACCCGTAATTATTGTTACATCTTACCACTTACGCATACCTGCATCGTTTCAATAGTGTTTTTAAGAGCTTCTATCATTTTCTCCAAATATACTGACTGATGCTGTCTGAACTACAATTTCTATGCTCCGGTTTAGGACGAGGATGATTGCTTTGCCAAACAAACCAACACCAGCTTCCGCTACGGATACGAGTACCTCGGAAATTCCGGCCGGCTTGTCATTACTCCCCTCACAGACAGATGCTACATCACCCTGACAACCGCACTTAGTCTCAATCGCGGTGGCTCCCCTAAAGGCCCGGCTGGTACCGGCAAGACAGAAACCACAAAGGATCTGGGCAAGTCACTTGGAGGCTATGTCATCGTCATAAATTGCTCCGACGGCCTTGACTACAAGTCCATGGGACGCATGTTCTCTGGCCTCGCCCAGACCGGAGCCTGGGGCTGCTTCGATGAGTTCAATCGGTGAGTATGCTATGACGAGCTATGTGCCTTGGGTTTTACTTATTACTTGAACTAGGCGTATGCTTTATGCACATACAGTGGGGGTGCTATTGCATAAAATTTTAACCAAAATTTCGAAATTTATTTTTGCTTAGAAAAGATCTATTTCAATAGAGATTAGCTATTAAGTATTGTGCGGCATAATCAAAGTATATTGCAATCATTTCAGGAAGCTGACTTTCAAGTGGGGCTTATTCTGACCCCCTACCAAAACAAAACTCTTTTAAATGACTTCTTTCGTATCACGACGGTTTTTAAACGGATTTTAGATGCCACGATAAATTTAAACATATTTAACAGAAACCGCATGCAAAAATATTTTTTCTTGTACATGGGTGTTTGCGAATTACGTCTTTTTTACAGTATATACGTGAACAAAGGTTTTTTCTTTTTAGCATAATATTTTCAGTTTCTAAGTTATTCAGATTCCAGCGTGCAGAGGTCAAATAATACTAATTCAATGTTGCAGTGCATAAGCAGCATTACCAAATGGACACATGTTATGTTTTATGGATGTAAATATCCTAAAAATCACATTATTAGCAACTTTTTCGAGCCCGAAGGTGCTTTTTTTCAAGCATAACATTTAAGAGAACTTTATTTCTACTAAATGAGTAAAGGAAAGTAAATCTTCCTGCACACCTTCAACTAAATCTATTTGAATTTTTTATGGGCATCAAAAGGTCAATGTGAAAATATATATTACTTCAGTAACCTTCTACAAAGTTTATTTTTGTGGGCGTTCGGAAATTAGCTCGTTCAAAAACCCTATCTTCACTCGAGTGAAATATATTGAGACGACGCTGTACGATAATTAATATTAAAACCCAATCTAAGAAAACAAAGACGAAAACCAGGCGAGTTCATGTGTCGAAATTTATATGCACTAAAATTTTGAAGATGGTAGGTTAAATTTCGTGCGTTGATACGGTTATAATACGAGGCAAGCGGCATTAAACGACAACAGGAATACTAACCGCATCAATCTGATGGTGGAAGCAAGCAATCTTCCGAAACAATAGCACGAACAAAATTCGACACACAAATTCCCTCCCCCTTCTTCTACCTTGGGGGACGGTAAACGCGAGAACTGTATATCTAGACATACAGTGCATGACCGAACTCATGCAAGATGCCGAACGTGCACTATCATTTTGCGATAACTTGCAATTTTCCATCTGTTCTGTTTCTAAAAAACAAATTACAGGAAACTATATTATACCAAAAACTTATCTTACAACATGCTTCAGATCTAACATAGATTATTGCAGGCATCCATCTCCACCGTGAAATATATATGTATATAGTAGCAGATATGCGTACACCGATCTGTTGGAGGAACCACTCGTCCGTCCATGCTGCTATTAAAGCTCTTACTAGGGCCTCCACCGCGAGACGGCTAGAATATAGGCAGAAGGACATTACCAGCAAAGACATAAGACACTAGGAAGGCCTTTTCTGGTTCATTTGCCGTCATCGGCTAGTGATAACCAACTCCACTGCTGCTGCTGAAATTGTTGGCACACTCAAGTTTTGAACTCGGGTATCTCCGGTCAGAGGTGAACTTCCTAAACATTGAGCCACGAGCTCACAGTTTTGCCAGTAGTAGATCGGTCACCTACTGTAATTTTATTGGATGTTGTTTGCTCTGGAGTGCCAATGAATGTGTGCGTCCAATCCGATTTATAGTAATAATGTACACTTTTAAATAGAGGCATGTTGCAAACTCGCCGATTCTACTTTTTTATTTCCATTAAAATCACCCCAGCGGAAGTTGAGTATATTGCATTGAATGAATACTTACTGCTTCCATCTGTTCCTTCTTCAGCATCAACATTGAGGTGTTGTCCGTGGTGGCACAACAGATTCTGGCCGTCCTCTCGGCGCTCGCCTCAATGCCCAAGAACCAGGGCACACCTGAAGACATCCGCTTCATGTTTGAGGGTAGAATGATCAAACTGGTCTGGTCCTGTGGCATCTTCATCACCATGAATCCCGGCTACGCTGGACGAACCGAGCTGCCGGATAACTTGAAGTCCATGTTTCGACCCATCGCCATGGTCGTTCCCGACTCCACAATGATTGCTGAAATTACGCTCTTTGCTGAGGGCTTCAATAACACGAAGGTAACTTATTGATCTTTATGGTGCTATTAAGAACGCAATTACTACTCATAACAAAAACAGTAGTATTTCTGCTAGGAGAGGATTAGATTTTTCAGTAATTACACCCAAGACCAGCTCTAGTCCAGCTGCGAAGAATAGACAGGCATCGCATCTTTGACAATGAACGGCAACTCCATTTTCAGAGCATCTTCATAAATTGCGCCCACAATTCGTCAGTTCATTCTTCTAGGCAGTTTTAACAAAAACATCGAGTGTCTCTTTTAGCTGTGTGTTCTAAGCGGAGTAAACCTGAAAGGGCCACTCAGAAGAAAGGAATGCTCGAAATTTATTTTTATAGTATGCTCCCAGTTGTTTAAGTTAGGCATCACCGTGGATACTTTCCCAGCCGTATGAAGTTCCTAGGTGACCATTCGCGGGATCCACTGTCAAAAATTTCGATTTCTGAGGCAAAAAACATAAACCTAAACTGATATACAAAGCTTGACCTAAGCTAGATTTGGACCAAGGGGTGAGCTCATACTTACTCTGTCCAACTGTCTGTAAAGTTGTTCCCAATCAGGAACCGCACATTTTAGGTGCATCTCGATAATAATTCCTTGAACATATTTGTACTGCTGAACCCTAAACGCAACTAAGTTTGATGTTTGGTACAGAGGGCGAAAAGGTTCTGCTCGACCGATAGCATTGAAGAAGAGCTTAAGCTTGTAGAAACGTTTTAGGAAAAAATGAAAAGCCAACTCGATTTATTGTTAAACACATGGCCATCAACGTCCCGGATGTTAACAACAGGGAGGAAAAGAAGGTTTATCAGGGTCCTTTTTCAAAAGGACACATTTAGCGACCTTCTAAGAAGACCCCTAGTCAAGATCTATCAGACAGCTTTCCAGTAGCCGACGCCCAGGTACTTTTCTCGACTACTCCTACTTCATACAGAGAGAGCAAGGACAAATTGTCAGCCCAGACCACCTCTCTATGCATATATTCTTTTACCTGCTCCTGTGGGGCATAATCAATCGGTTGCACGAGCTTGGTTAAGAAAGGGCCGAATAAAAAGCAAAAAAAAATTCTTTTCTTGTCTACGCGGTATCCTCAAATCATCGCGTAGATGCCAGAGAGGCTTTCAGGGTTAATTAATAAGGTTCCCTCAGACTATTCAAAATTTAATTGACATCATCTTTTGGCTATCACAGAAGCGGGTGTAATGAAGTTACGCACACCGGTCGTGTGCGCTCAAAATGAATTTACGAAGGCGCCGCAGTTACCGTGTCCGTAAGTTGCCGATCCAGCCACCTGCAAATAAGTAACTTAGACAGCGGCCAGTGGCCCCTGACGCTGATCAAATTACTGAATGCAATTTTGTTTCCTCCCGACTCTGACAACCACAAGATGTTTTTACTTATTCGAATATGCTCGCATATTCACGCATGCTCGCCAAATTGGGAATTTTGGAAACTTTATAAGTATACCAGTTAAACTATTTGAAAATTCAGGCGGAAATTAAGTTTATCTAATAGTTTGATAATTTTCTATACTAAAGGCTATTCAATGCAAACTTTTATGCATTGAAGCTTACCAGAAATAACATATTTTGAATCCCATTTCTACGGTCGGTCGATTAAGAATGTTGGAAATCGGAATACATCCTTGACATTTCAAGGATACTGAAACTCAACGGATTGTATCCATTTTAAAAAACCACACCTTTATTTTATGAATGAAAATTCCTTTGGCGCACCGAAGACGATATGCTTATGGTTGCGGGACATAAATATCGGCGAACTCAATTCAAATCCTCTTAACTTTGATTAATCTATACTTTAATAATATAAAAGCGTGAAAAATTACTTTGGACTTTCTGTGAATGATTGGAAAACAGTTGCGCAGATCTTATACACTTGAAATCCTGACGGATCTGACATCAAAAATTTAATAAAACTGGGTATAAAAATTATTATTTTAAAAGGGGCTGTGCTTAGACTTTTTATCTACTTTGGTATTTGCGGGGACAAACACAATCTATGTCTACAAATTGAACCCACTTATTTGACGCTAATTCGTGTGTACATGTAAAGACCTGAAGAGCATTTATCTAAAACAAATTTATGCTCGCCAATTTACCTTGTTAAATTTCCAATGGGAATTTTTGCAATCTTCCTTAACACAGATACTGGCCAAGAAGGTCTTCACACTCTACAGTCTGTCGGTGCAACAGTTGAGTAAACAGGACCACTACGACTTCGGTCTGCGTGCCCTCATCTCGGTGCTGCGATACGCCGGTCGCAAAAAGCGAGCTAATCCGGACATGCAGGAAGAGGAGGTGCTTCTGCTCTCCATGAATGACATGAACTTGGCCAAGATGACTGCAGCCGATCTGCCCCTCTTCCGTGGCATTGTCTCCGATCTCTTCCCCAACATTGAGATCCCGTCCATTGATTATACCAAGGCAAGTTCTGATCCTCCTCCCTCCCCTTTCATCTCACCCACATCCAAGGCAGCTGTCCCGCACATGTCCGATATAAAGCGCCTTCACTCTCAAAAAATCTCAACATCCCCGCTTTTAGACTAAGTTTTCTGTTTTAGCCCGTCTTCAGTTGTTGATCTGGCTGTTGTGATCTTATGCTCACTTGTTACTTTCTAATGGACATCAGGAAAGTGGTGAGGGCTACATCGATTTAGGTCCAGGATATGAGGACGGAGAAGGGCTGCACACCAGCGCAGAGAACTTATTCTTATGGTCTTTCGGACTTTAGTCTATGATTACAGCTAAGTAGGATATATTGTTTAGAAAAGAAAGCTGGCCAATCAGGTCCTCTTTGTATCCGATTAGCTGGCTACACTGAACTTTATGGTCACAGCCAATCATCGATCTTGCCTGCGTCCTTGAGCCCAGCCGCCTGAGGCTAGCACAAACTCACGTTTCTGACTGTCGCCGAAGAAAAAATCACTTGATACAAAGTCAGACGGCGTGTGAATAAGGCTTCCTTCGCTCTCCTACAAAACTACATAGACAGCTAAGCACAAGTGCATAAACTGGTCCTATTATTGGGTTAGCGTCATTGAGATCAGTGTAACGTCTCGTGGACTGATCTTCACGTGTATGGCGGTGTTTTTGGTGGCTAGTCTTATATCTCGAACGTCAAATTGGGAAGTTTTTCGAAGCTCAGAACAATGGACTCCTACTCCCAATCTCGATCTTACATCCCCGTTCTTCCAGAACACGCTCCTGGAGTGCGTATCTCCTTAAAAACCAATAATATCCAGAACTCCGATTGCCTCTTGTCTTCTTGACTCTGTCTTGACACCGGCTTTTCTGGGTGATGAGGAACTAGATAGGGCTGTAGATGCAGGGGAAGTCTACTATCACTGAAAACTAATCCACGCATAAGTCACCGTCCCTACACCATCCTGCTGTAAACCACACGGTGGACCTCGCCGAAATCGATGGTCGAACCGTCTGTGGTGGTGATGGTGGTGGTTGTCTGAGTTAAAGGATTAATCATGAGCCTCTGAATGTGCACAAGCTCACAAAAAACCTCCAATCAAACGGAAAGCAAGCAGATGCATCGACCCAAACCAGAATTTTTAAAGAAAAGAAAAGTTATATCTTTCTTAAAATGCCGTCCTTACCTACATTTTGTCAGTTTCCTCGGTTGCTTTACGCTTTACCATCATACCCCACCCGCAAAACACCTAGTACTAGGGTGCCCTATCACATTAACTGTACTGTCCGGTTTGTTCCTCAAATCAGTTCAACAAACAAAATTAACAACCTCAAATAGGTTCTTAACTGCCCAGTCAAATCTCAGTCATGCCATCTCATGAGTTTGCCAATCTGCTGCAGGTGAAACACACCATCATTGAACTTTGCAAAGAGAATAAGTTAGAGCCCACCAAGTTCACCATCCTGAAGATAATCCAGCTCTTTGAGACCCAGAGCTCTCGACACTCGGTCATGATTGTGGGCAAGACGCTCTCGGCAAAGTCCACCACCTGGCGCATCCTGCAGAAGGTGCAGGCAAAACTGGCTGCCGACAAAGAACCCGGTTTCCTCCGCGTCTTTGACTACCCCCTAAACCCAAAGTCGGTGTCTCTGGGCGAACTCTACGGGGAGTTCAATATTGCCAGCAACGAGTGGACGGACGGTGTGCTCTCCAGTATCATGCGGACGGCCTGCGCTGGTGAGTCCTCCACGTCTTCTTTTCGTTCACCAGATCGCCTACTGAAAATAATTTCATTAGAGATGTCAGAACGAATTAACATAGTAGCGACGCCTATCGTGCATTCATCGGACAATGCTGAACTTTTCTTTGGGTCTCCCACTAAAACCCGAATATAAGATGATCGCGCTAGAAGCAATGGCCTTGAGAGGCTGAATCAGTCAGCAGGAGTTTTCATTTATTTTGCATCTACAATCTTCTAACGAGAATAAATAACCATCTACTGTCACGAGAAACTAGCTTCCTTATTTGTCTTTCCCAGATAAAACCCTGGGTAAACGTAGCTATCCGATTCATTTTATCCAGAAATATATAAATCCGTCTTGATAGAACCGTCAGTTTCAGTGAGGCTAATGTGAACATCCTGGTCATTTAGTGACGAAAATATTTTAACAGTGATCAAACGACGGACACAATGCAGCTCAGATCACATTTAGTAACCCTCCGCAGAGTATTCTCATTAAAAAGACGAAGGATCGCTGGCCTGAGCAGGCTGTCTCAAATTCTGTCTGCAAATTCACATTTAATTTTGGATGTTAGTAAATGTGACTAGCGACAATGCAACTGGCAAGCGGCTCAGTTAATCCCCTGCCTAATTGGTGCGAACTTTTGAAAGTACCGTTGCCCATCATCTACCACTAAGGGCCTCCTTAACTCGTACACACTCAATGTTGAACACACCGAGCGCTTATGGTACTCACTTGTCCCACCCTGTCTTGGGGCTCACTTTCGAGCCCTGCCAACAGCCGCACAGCAGGCTAGGCAGATAAAATTGCCGGAAAATACAATGGAGACTGGAATGACCATTTCTGGTTCATAAGCCGTCATCTGCCAGTCATACCCAACCCCACCACCAGAACTTCAAAACAGCGACCTTTTGATCAGAAATTCAATGCTACGAATATTAGCAGAAAATGTTTCTACTATTCCTTTCTGCTGATGTCTTTCATGAAGAATTCGTGACAGATTTCGAAACGTTAGATGAATTCAAGTGTTGTGCCAGCGATCGAGTCGTCATCTTCTCAGCAACAAATATTGACGGAACTCCAGTGTGAGCCCCAAGACAGAACAGGACGAATGAGTTACGCTCGGGGAATCATTCATCAACGTGTGTCAGTACTCCCTAACTAAAACCGGCAAGCCCGTGACGCAATGATTACAGTGTTGCAGTTTCAATCAAGAGGTCATGGGTCTGAGTCTCGGGTGTTGGGGTTGAGTAAGACTGGCTGATGATGGCTAATGAACCAGAAATGGCCATTCCGATTTTACCTTGTCTTTGCTGACAATGTTATCTAGTACGCACAGTTGATCCCAGAAGGCCTTCCGAGTGCCCACCGTGCATATACAACTCAGATATCACGCAGCCTAGCAGTAGCTTACATACAGAGGGCGAAACCTTATCTACTAAAACCAGGGGCAATTTCTACCCTATCCTGACTATCCCATGTCCTTTGGCGTGAGAGTGTTTTTTTATTTCACGTTTACAAAAGATCCCGTTCATGCATTGGACCCTATGTTCTTAACTAAGGCCTTGCCGATCGCATACCGATTTTCTGGATCCATTTAAATTTTTTTTTCACAACTCGTTATCAACACAAGGAGCCGAGGGGAAGCAGTTAAAAGGCAGTCAATCAACCTGGTATTGTCTATCCAATCTCCATTTTTTCTCTTAATGCATACCCAATTGAAAAAAATTGATGGCCTCTTAGGGATCCTAACCCACGATAGCATGAGTATAGCCAGTGCGCCAACGTTCTGAGCTACGAAGTCCTGACCGAGATGGGTAAAACTTCTCAAGTGCGTAAACGATGGATCGTAATCCCCAGCCTTTTACTCTGCCGGTTTTTTATTTTCTAAAATACTGTGTCATATCTTGCTGTATTTTAGATGAAAGGCCTGAGTACAAATGGATCATCTTTGACGGACCGGTTGATGCCTTGTGGATAGAGAGCATGAACTCGGTCATGGATGATAACAAGATCCTGACTCTTATCAACGGAGAACGCATTTCAATGCCTGATCCGGTAATGCTTCCTGCAATTGCACAAAGAGCCAGGGGGTCTTTTATTTTGCTATCATCGAAGCCTTCAGAAAAATTACCTTTCCAAACACCTTGGCATAGTATAATAAATCAAACCGCGCACGGCAAAACTCGTCACTAATTTGCTAGCTTACGTTTGGAGATATGAAATAATTCGCAATTTTTCAGGGCAGATATTTACAGGTGGTAGAAAGACGGTCATAAATAACCGGCAGCCCACCGTGATTAAAATATCTTGAGATAAGGCCACGTGATACTTAATAATCCAAAACTGCTTAAGTACTTACTTCGGATTAAAAACGCATTGCAGAATTTCGGTTGACGTTTCATGAGATCGGAAATCCAGTTAAACGCTCACAACCAGTCACGTTGGAATGACAAGCTGCACGTAATGCAACCTTAGAATCCTTAATTAATTACGGCTACTTTACTTGATTGTTTTTGTAGTAATTCTGCAGTCTGACGACGAGCTGAGGGGTCCAGTCTCGGAAATTTACACATTAAAGTTTCCATTACCCCAAGGAATTTCTTCTCTTTTTTATTAAGTATTTTAGGATGCCTTTTTGTCGATACATACGTGGGCGAAAAAAAGCTGAATAAACACTAAAAATCAGCGGCAGATGATATTCCAGCTCTATACGAGACGTTCTTAAAAATTTTATTTCGATTAAGGCAAGCAATTTCTGCATTCAATGTCTCCATCGGAGCAAGTGTATATTGCCTTCCAGAACAGAATGTATATCAAGTTACTTTTTCATTGCATGGGGAATTTTCTGAATGAATGCAGATGTTTCACCGATCTACTCAAGGAACAATTAAGTTCCGCTTTGCGAAGGAGCTCGCAACGCAAACCCTCAATGACCGTCACATAATTAGCCAGAAATGGCCATTC
>JAYGXS010000001.1:81330782-81360903 GCA_036362985.1 Ligula intestinalis | reverse complement strand
TCAGACCGAATCCCAGGTTGGAAGTTAAAGGACAGAAGTCACCAGAAGGAGTGATTTGTTGTGTACAGAACTGCCAGTTGTTGTCCCAGGCAGTAGTGTCAACTGGCGAAGCCAGGGCTAGTGTTGACTACATCCAGTCAGGCATGCGAGAGCATGAAACAGTGGTGGCAGCTGCTCAATTAGGATTGGGGAGCAGGTTCAAGTGTTCTCCACTTGGTGCGTATGACATCACCCGAGGGGTGTCGTGTCTTGTGGCCTAGGCTCTGTCGGCCGAGGGTGGGGGAAGGGGGCATGTTCAACTGGTGCTTAGACAGCAAAGATAACCTGGTTGCACGTGTGTGTGTGTGTCCCAGTGGAAGTCCGCCAAGTCTCTGCAGGTCAGCGCGCCTGTAAGCGCTGGCGGAAGTATTGGATGACCTTGAGGCAGCTGGCCTTGAACAGGGATGCCGGACGATGCAATGTCCGGTGGCGGATACAACGTCATTGGTATAATAATAATTATTATAAGGGTAATCCGAATGTATGATAGTGCTGAGCCACGCCTGCCAAAAATCGCTTAGGCATTGCAAGTCCTGCCCTAAGGGCCCTGGTGTAACAGACTTTGTTTCTTACAGACCCACTTCTCATTTGTAGTCTGTCACACTCACGAAAGAGAAGATCAAAGTCGATGAGGTCAAGTGCTTGAAAATGGCCGAGGTCGCACAGGCTGATCTGGCCCAAGCTATGCCCGCCTTGAATGCTGCCATTGAGGCTCTGGCAGCCCTGAATAAGAAGGATATCAGCGAAATCAAGTCCTACGGCAAACCACCATATTTGGTTCAAAAGGTAACATTGGTCTTTTTGATTTAACAGAGTTACTTTTTGGTATGATGCAGAAAAAAATCTAGTGTGTGAAGCCCGTAGTTACCTTAATAAGCGCATTAGAGTCAGGAGGACTGGTTTTGCGTCATTGGTTATTCCGCCCTCTGACGAAGCCTAACCCACCTTATTTTCCTCCCAATTTAACTGCACTAAAAATAGGTGATGGAAGCTGTCATGATCCTTCGCGAATCGGACCCAAGTTGGGCGGAGGCGAAGAAACAGCTTGGCGAACAGGACTTCATTGACCAACTGGTCAACTTTGACAAGGACAATATCAGTGACAAGACTCTGAAAAAGATCAGCAATTACTGCGCTCAGGACGATTTCATGCCGGACGTGGTCGGCAAGGTGTGTGTCTGTCTGCTTACTACTGTGTTTATACACTTATCTTGCCATTGGTGATATTTTCACTTAGGATGATGAGAAGAATATATGCATCAATACTAATGGGAGGGATATAATAGAACAGTCTAGGCCTAGAAACTGCCCTATCAGATTCTCCTCGTTCGTCTGTGAATGAATGAATTGGTCCTTGGCGGCATTTACAGGGCATGTGCCCGACCGAGGCTACCTAATATACAAGCTTAAAGCAACTTTTCCCAGGTGCATATTTGAAGATGACAAAAACAGCAAAGTTAACTGAATCCATGAAATTTGAGAGTGCTCATCAGCTGCTACCTCTCATTGCTTAATGTGAGTAACGAATAAGAAAATACAAAATTGAATTCGTCCAGAAAGGTCAGTAAGGTCATTGGGCATGATCACGAAAGCTAATTAGTAAAGTAAGCGAGTCAAGAAAATGTGGAAAGAAAAAAACAGAGGAAAAAGTGTTAAGGTGAAGAGGTGGGTGGGGGACTGTGTAAATCAAGGAGCCGGATGTTACCAAGACAAATATAGATTAACCAAATGCTCCAACTGTTTACATATGTGAGGTGTTGATCGCCATGTATAGGCTGCCTGCAGGTAGCGCAAGGTACGAGTTATCCGTACCCTGAAAAGTACTCAGAAATAAGTTTTAAGGTTCACAGAATGACTCGTATATCGCAAGTGTTCAGTAATGGAAGACCGAGAGGTCCTATTTTCCTGTTTGAATAGCCAACTAGAGCACTAGTGTGAACGTACGAGAACACAGTTTAATAATTGCGGGCCATCTTTACCACACACAAGTCTTGGTGAGTGCATTCAGCTGACGGATAAAATTATTTTGCGACTTAGTGAACACCAATGACTAAGGACTCCGCGCATCCGCAAAACCTTATGCTACGAAAAAATCGCCCTTTTCTCCCTTGTTGGTGTAGTTAAAACCAGCAATGCTCACACGACAGTTCGAGTATCGTGTCCGATGAGGTCTACAGCTTGCTCCACAATGTGTTTGGCGTGGGAGTGGGGACTTGTGCATGAAAAAATTTATGATGATAGAGTAGATATGCGCAGCCTCTACCGCCCTCTATCTTCCCTCGTTGACATGCGCCCAGTGCCAAGACATATTCAAGAAGACCAGAGGCGGTTTCAGGCGCCGGTGGTGAGCGCAGCCGAAACCGCCCCTATGCGGGCCACTACACCTTCCAGCCCCATGTGCGGCATTTGTTATAAGAGCAAAACCCGAATGCCGCCTGCCTTGACCTGCTCTAGCCCATCGTGTTGGTACAGAGCATCTACCACATGACCCGTTTAGGGGGCAGTCATAGCGCACATACGAACGTCTAAATACTTACATGCCGTTAGAGCCCAAATTGGTCTTGCTATCTTCTTCTCTTTGCCTTCAAGGTAACGAGTTGTCAGGGCACAGATGGCTTCCCCACGTACACTGCCTTTACGTTGCATTTGATGTTTTTCTGTATTGAACTGCCCCTCCCCGCATCCAATTTGAAATTCCTGGGGATCGACAGTGATGTGGGCCTTTTTTCATCTCCCAGGTCTCCTTCGCGGCCAAATCTCTCTGCATGTGGGTGCGTGCTATGGAGGTGTACGGTCGCGTCTACCGATTTGTGGAGCCCAAGCGACAGCGTCTGCAACAGGCTGAGGCCATTTTGCGAGAGAAGCAGGCCCAACTCGCAGCCGCCCAGGCCAAACTCGATGCCATTATGGCGGAAATGGCTCGTCTGCAAAAGGAATACAATGAAAAGGTAAGTTATAGTTCGCTAATCGTGCGGCATAAATTGAGGGACTCACGCAGTCTAAAAGCGTCTCACCGCGTGATCGCCTCAAACTGAGTATTCTAAGATTTCCCCAAAGGTTGCTCAATTGATTGCTACTGCGTCAACCCGCCATACGAGTTAACTAATATATCTTTTCTGGTGACCTGCAGCTGCCTTGGCAACTAGACTGCACACAGTTTGAATTCTAAAGTGCTTTAGCACCCGCCCCATGAAATCAACACTTTTCTGGAAGTGTAAATCGTTTGCTCTCCCGAGGTCAGCTTGAAAAATTGTGCAGGATAGTGAATTAGGGATTATTTGAAATGAATAAGGATCGGGCGCTAAGGTTTCATGTAAACAATCAGTGAATGCAGAGGAGGATGGGGTGGACGCCCACGTCCCCCCTTCGTTCTCCAAGGCTCGTTGACCCATGGTTGTGTCGTCATAAGCAACTGTTACAATGCTTTCTTTCACTGGCGCCCCGTCTACCGATGCTTGACCTCGCAGCTGCTTTTGGCTAACCAATAACAACTGCGCCAGCGTCCCCCCGTCCTTCGGCGTTCCTGCGGACCCGACAGTTGACCTCAGCGTAGAAAGCACGCCTGCCTAAGGTCCACCGGACTAAGACATTCCTTGGCTAATGCAGCAAAGACCTTTGCAGGCGACATCCGCTGGGGCAATTGCAACACACCAAGGACAGAACACGTGAACAGATGACAGAACACATGACAGAGCAGCCCCTCCTGACCGTGGTGCTCCGACTCCTCCTTCTCCTCCTCCTCGCCGCCGGGATTGAGGCCCAGCCGGCGGGGTTCCGGATCCAACAAGGGCTACTTGCCTGCCTGCCACCTCAGACTGCAACTGAGAGTTCTGCATACATTCTGGTAACTCGTACCTTTTCCCTCCAACCTGGGATTCGATCTTATGATCGTAGTGATATAGACACGACCAAAACCTTGACCGATACAAGGACTTGGGAGCATAAATTGGATCGCAATGTACAGCATCGGAGCCGTTATCACTTTCCAGTTCCGGTGTCCTGACGGCCCCTACATGCTTGTTAACCAGCAGACCCACTGCCAAGGCACGGCAGCCCCTCGGCCTTGACCTGAGCTTGGCCACGATCGCGCTCAAACCTGAGGCTATCTTATGCAGGTCGGCCAGTCTGGGCTCTTGTGGTTATGCGCTCCAGACTCGACCCCTGGTTTAATCAATCAAGTACATAACCTCAAGACGCGCTCACTCTTATTTCTTATAAAAATCATTTTATACTGGGAGTCATCTTGGTTTGAATCATTGGAATGGCATTTTAAATAGCTGAGTATTCTAATCAGAGGCTGAAAATCCCTGTCGCTACATTATTACAAATTACTTAGTAGTATGGTACTATTCCATGCTAGTGCAAGATTGGTTTAATCGTTCCTGCACGATATGTGAACCATTGGTATATCGTATATATTAATATACAGTAAATTAAATATCCCCCTCAAAGATTCAAATATCTGCGTTCTCTAGATGGAGCAAAAGGAGGAGCTGCGTCGCAAAGCTGAGGAATTGGAAAGAATGCTGGAACGTGCTCAACAACTGGTGGACTGCTTGGCTGGTGAGAAGGATCGTTGGATAATCACCGTCGCCGACCTTGAGCGACGAGTCGGTCTACTGCCCGGAGACTGTCTGGCTGCGGCTGGTTTTATCTCCTACATGGGCCCCTTCCGGACGGCGTATAGAGAAGAACTGGAGAAGAGCTGGTTAGAGCTCATCACAAAAGAGAAAATCCCCCGATCGGATCCTTTCGCCTTCACCGACTTCATGGTCGATCCATCTATCGTGAGGGCGATTTAAATATAACACTATTTTTGCTACTCAAATAGCAAAAGTAGCCTAAATTGATGTATATATAATTATAACCTTTTTAGGTCAGAGCCTGGAATATCCAGGGTCTGCCGCGTGACCTCTTCTCTGTCCAGAATGGTGTTATCGTAACCAGCAGCTCTCGTTGGTCTCTAATGATTGACCCACAAGCCCAAGCACTTCGCTGGATCAAGTCCATGGAAGGCAAGGAGCTTAGCGTGATCGACCTCCAGATGAAGAACTACATGCAAATTTTGGAGCAAGCGGTTCAGTACGGTCGACCGGTTCTGCTACAAAACGTTCAACAAACCTTGGATCCTGGCCTCGATCCGGTGCTGAACAAATCGCTGAT
The DNA here is from genome assembly GCA_036362985.1 of Ligula intestinalis. Lineage (NCBI taxonomy): Eukaryota > Metazoa > Platyhelminthes > Cestoda > Diphyllobothriidea > Diphyllobothriidae > Ligula > Ligula intestinalis. Next base: position 81,355,701 of record JAYGXS010000001.1, on the reverse strand, counting down.
GAATGTCGGTGGGGCTATGATTATGCGACTGGGTGATAAAGAAATTGAATACAATGACAACTTCCGGTAAGTGGTCAGGAAAAGGCCTTACCTTTCTACTGCCCAGGTGTAGCAGGTGACTGGTCGTGAAAAACTAGCGAAAGGCCTTGCGTATACACATTTTGAATGCCCCACGAAAGCAGCTTAGCTACCGTAGACGCCATAGGAAGTTCTGAGAAGGACAGATTTGATTGGTGAAACGATGTGTCGTCTTTTCAGTTTATCCGAGCAGTTGCGCTCACTTTCAATTGGCATCTTATAGTGCCCTTGACTTAACAAAATTCTTTCCTAATCAGTCAAGTATGCTGACAAATAAAGGCTTAAACATGTGGATTTTAACATTATGACCGTAAATTCTTTTCTTTTCCTCTCTTCGTCCACCACCAGTCCCTCCTCTCCCTCCTCTTTCTTCCTCCCTTTCATCCTCCTCTGCACCCCTCCTACCCCTTGTCTTCATTCCTTGGCCCCCCTCCCCGCTCCTTCTCCCTCCCGCTTACCACTGTCGTCACTTTCCAGCCTAACCACAAGATTATCATCACATCCCGTCCTCTATTTAGCGTCTCTGCTCTTGTGCAGCCTCTCAGCTTATGGTGCTCTTCGTTTAACAAACTTTCGTATTAATCAGCCAAGACCATTGACGGATTAATCTTAAAGGTGTGACTTGTAATCTCATGAGCATAGCATAATTTTGGCGAAAATGATTTGTAGGGCTCACTAGATATGTATTCCCCCTGCCCAAATGCTGAAAGTTTTTGTGATTAAACATTTAATTATTGGCTAGTGAGCGTCAATGAATATGTAATTGTGGCGGAATTGATCAAAAAATATTAAATTAAATAAGATTATGGTTGTCTTAATATGCTAAATAGAATTAAATTCAGTCAACATAAACCTCTATTGCGTAGAATACGAAAGCTACTCGAGGGAAATTAAACCTTATGTAGGCGGAATTTAACGAAAATGGACATTCGTCCTCCTAGCGGTGGAAGTGAACATTTGCAAGTTCGACCTCTATAATAATTCTTGCCATCATTTTTTCTCCTTCCTCGTCAACCGCATCCTTCTCTGTCCTCCCCTGTCCTTTTCCTATTCTTACACCTCCTCATAGTCGTCCTTCATCCCATTATGCTTATTCTCTTCCTTCTATTAATACTACTACTACTTCTTATTCCTCCCACCTCTGCCACCTCATCCGCCTCCCCTCCTTCTCACTGGTCTTCATCATCCTCTGCTATTTTCTCGTATGAATAGGATGACTACCGAGGAACTGCTTATCCATTGTTCTCTAACTCATGCTAGCTTCTACCTCACCACCAAACTGCCCAATCCGCACTATACGCCAGAGATCTGTACCAAGACCACCATTGTCAACTTTGCTGTTGTGCAGCAAGGTCTTGAAGCCCAGCTCCTGGGTATAGTGGTTCGTAAGGAGAAACCCGAGCTGGAAGAACAAAAGGACGAGTTGGTGATGGGCATTGCCAATGGCAAGAAGAAGCTGGTGGAGTTGGAAGACGAGATTCTGCGTCTGCTGAACGAAACCAAGGGTTCCCTGCTGGAGGACGTAACCCTCTTGTCTACCCTGCAGACTTCAAAGGCTACATCTGCGGTAGGTGCTCTGGCAAACAGTTCACTGAAAAAAAACTGTTTTTAGTATATGTAATGTATATGAAATTGTCGAAGTGCAAATTCTCAGAACTGGTTGTTATTTCTTGACATCCTCCGGGTGGAAGCTTAGTTTGCATGCACTTTGCGCAAACGTCTGGCTGTTAACTAGCTAGCAAGCGCATATTCAACATTTTAGCCATGTATTTTGTTGCAAATATATGAGCTGATGATATCCTTCTCTGAATCTGCCGATAGGCAAGATGTAGGTTAGAAAGCGGATTGTCTGAATGGAGAAGACCGGAAAATCCACACTCTTTATTCTTTGAGATTCATGCTTATTTGAAGATTTTTTGACCATGTGAAGAAGGTTAGCGACTATATGTTATGACCTTGTGTGGTCCCCTGCCTCGCCACTTGTTAGGTACCCAAGTTGTATGTGTGGAATAGAAAAAAGACAGGATAACAGAGAACAAGTTTACTGTGACAGTGTGTCAGTCATCCGCGTGTCCAGTAACTTCTCTCTGAGTCCCGCTTTCCGTCTGCGCCATCATATTTGGCGACAAGTGGCCGTTGTCCGCTTTGTCTCTTCTTATTGGTCCATGCACAAGTGGCCTATCCAGGCAGCCATCGTCTGATGTCGACTCCCTCAGGGTCACACAACCTGGTGACGCTGTTACGCGCAGGCGTGGCCCTTTGTGCCTGCGCACTTTCGTGTGTGGGTGCTCCTTTGTCATTCTGATCCCAAGGCGAAATCATGTTCTGTGCCGTCCTAACACTACATGTTCATCTCCGGTAGCCGATGTTTTCGAAGTACAAAGAGTCTTCCGAAGTATTCTTTTCAGGTATATGGGAGATGTAAATGCTAATATTTAGTTTACATACCGCCTCCAGACAGTCGTACGCCCATCCTAATCCGCGATAATGTTACATTCATTCCCTTATAATCTTTTATAATTAAGTTGACGTCACATCTGAGCGTTGTTCTCAGCGTACCATGATGTATGTTGGTTTGAGATACCATACATTAACTTAGGGTAAGGATCTTATGTAAGTGGTAGTACTATATACCGTAGAGTTTTGGGTGATGAGTAGCCCCATCTACGAGCATTTCAGATACCGAGCGAGCTACTAGTAGAAAACGTTTTTCGATTGATGAGCTTCCGTCCAGTTAACGAGCTGTCAGTGTGTGCGCGCCTATGTCCACCGTTGAGTCTTGCTCTCAGGGTCTGGGTCCTCGGTCGGCTGCAGCCAATCAGTGAAATTATGTGGTTTGATTGGCTACATTTCGCGAGACAACTTTTTCACATGACGAGCGAGGTGCCGAAACGGATTAAACTCGTTAACCGAGGTTCCACTGTTTGTTGGTTTGAGAGAGTTTAAATTACCTTAGGGTAAGCGTCTAATGGGGATTAACATCTTATTATTATTTTGTAATTGGTTAATTATGCGAGCCAACTAGGCATATAATCCTGCCCTTCGAATCTGATCAGTCAGTCTTCAGGTTACTGCACGTGTTACTGTTAGGCTTCTGGGTTTGAAGCTAGGAGCATTAGGATTTATGGACTGGGTTTTAGTTTGTCCATGGGCTTACGTTGGGGGTTTGGGGGGATGGGAGTCAAGGGTTAGGGTTCGGATAAGCGGTGGGTTTTATTATAAAAGTTATAGTGTTAAGGTTGGGGGGTATTTTTAAGGTTAGAGATGGTTTTCTAGTTAGGGATAAGCTATGGTTTAGGGCTAGTTTTAAGGTAAGGGTTAGGGTTAGTTTTAGGATGAGGGCTAGTGTTCGTTTCAGAGTTAGGGTTAATTTTGGGGTTGGTTTTACATAACGTTAGAGAATACTACAAGATACGGATATAAGAAGCCCCAAATAATATGAGTAGCCTTGCGTCAAGTGCCAAATAGGTTAGGGCCATGGTTAGAATTAGGCTTACGGCTAGAATTCAGGCTTGGGTTTGAACACACAGATAACTACGCTTGCGTTAAATTTGTGGTAAGCTCACTTGGGGGAGTCCTGCCCCCATGCCTTATAGAATATGCTTGCCTAGAGTCAAGTATAGCAGGGCAATATTTGCCTGGATTTTACATAGGCTTCCTGTAAAACTTATGCGTGAGGGATGAGAAAGAGTGTGGTAGAAGCGACGCAAATCTACTTTCACTTTAAACCGATTCTCGCGCAAGTCACCGTCCCTGCACCAACATGCTGTAAAGCACACAGTAAGTATCGGCGGATGCGACGGTCGAACTCTCGCAAAAAGTATCAACTCAACTGCTTACTTATATTCTTGGCTTCAGTTTTAGTGAGCGCGTCTTGGAACTCCTGTATTAAAAAATTTGAAAGTTCGAAATACTTCTCTAACACATCTTCCTAGCGAAGAATTGCTGTCTTTTGAAGGAAGTAACAGCCCCACTGGGAGCAGGATTAATACGGCATTCGCAGAGGTTATTAGAGTAGTGACAGAGAATCAACAGTCTGAAGACCGATAACGCTAAACTCGATGGAGCAGGGTACGCGTTAAGCATAAGGCTGTGTTAGCTCTTTTATTTTCGTGAGCATTTGCTTTCTCAAACGAGCCTGCATTTCACATGTATTTTTTCGCATTTAGGAAGTCACCGAGTTTCTCGGCATATCTGAAAAGACGGAGGTGCAGATTGACGCGGCTCGGGAGGGCTACCGCCCTTGCGCTCAGCGCGCCTCCATCCTCTTCTTTGTGCTAAATGACCTTGGCAGTGTTGACCCCATGTACCAGTTTGCCCTCGACGCCTACATTGACCTCTTCAACCTGAGTATTGACAAGAGTCAGCGTTCGCCTCGACTGGAGGACCGAATCGTCAACTTGAATGACTACCACACTTATGCTGTCTACCGCTACACCTGCAGAGGCCTTTTTGAGAAGCACAAGCTCCTCTTCTCCTTCCAGATCTGCATAAAGATCCTGGAGGCGATGGGCAAACTCAACAACGAGGAGTACATGTTCTTCCTGCGGGGTGGCATTGTGCTGGATAGAGAAAACCAGATGGACAATCCGGCCTCCTCCTGGCTCACAGACATGGCTTGGGACAACATTACAGAGCTGAATAAACTACCCAATTATCGAGGGCTGGTGACCTCCTTCGAGCAGTACCCCAAGGACTGGAACGTCTGGTACACTGCGGATGAACCAGAGAACGCAAAGTTGCCCGGCGAATGGGAAGGCAGCACCAATGAGTTCCAGCGCATGCTGATTGTTCGCTCCCTGAGGCCGGATCGCGTGTCCTTCTGTGCCACAACCTTTATTATCAACAATATGGGCACCCGGTTCGTAGAGCCGCCTGTACTTGACATGAGACAGGTGATGTATTGATAAAAATTAACAGTTATACACATATAAGTAGAACAAAATTACAGACGAGGACAAAAGAGGGTGCAATGACCATGTCTGGCTTATTAGATGTCATCAACCAGTTATATGCAAACCCCAGGTGTTACAATTCCTGAGGCTTGAACCTGCAACCTATTGGTTAAAAGTCAAAAACCCTAACCAATGAGTTACGGGTTCGTTATACTGTCGGTTTCGATCGGTTATATTAACCCATCACCCAGTTTTGGTGGGTTAATATAACTGTTAACCCACCAAAACTGGGTACTGGGTACCAACCAAATCTGCAGTTTCCACAACTCTCTGCTGCTTCCCGGCTCATCGACGAATCCCTCGGCGTTTCCGGGTGAATTGGCCGGAAATTAATATGCGACTTCCATAAGGCAAAAGTCAGAATGACAAGCGTTACCTAAGTGACAATGCAATATCGGGTAGCGTGGAAAGTGGCCTTGAATTACTTCTTGCAGACATTAGTCAGGTTTGACTTCAAGAATCATGCCAAATAGTGCGTAATTTTCATTTTTTAGCTACTTGATTAGGTAAAATCCTATCTCCTTAATTGAATGCAAAAGATTTTAGATTTTGACAATTATTGTATCCGAGATCCCACTTTTCCAGATCCTTCCTATTTGTTATCTTTGCATCTTTGCCTGATGCACCACTGAGACCTGAAATAAATAAACTCTGGGGTCTGGAAAGGTATTGAGTGTTCTCCTGTACTAATTAAAAAAGTAAACGTAAACTAACTGCAGAGTTTCTAATGTAATCCAGCATCGGTACTGCAATCGTCTCAACTGTGCATTTCTGATAAGCTCCAATTAATTATAAAACAACTCCTAGTCGCATATGAACATTGCCGGCAAACAAATGGGGGACTGGAATGGCCATTTCTGGCAAATTAGCCATTACTAACTAGTTATACCCAACCCCGGATGGTGCACCACCTGAGGCTCGAAGACGCGATCTGTTTATCAGAAGTCTAACGCTCTAACTAATAAGCCACGGGCTCGTAGATGGATGACGAACACGTGGGTTTTTTTTTCTCGATCAAAAAATACTTATTTGTAGTCCTCAGTGTTCTAGAAAACTCCGGCCGGTGTCTTGTTGGTCGTGGATTGGCCGATTCTTGTGCGATAATCCCTTCACGGGAAAATCGCGAATGTTCAGCTGGCTATCGATTGGGCCGCACGCGCAAGCAAAGGCATCACGTGTGCTCGATTCTGCTGCACACACTGATTGGCTGCCTGATTTAGAGCACGCGCATTTCGTGGCCGGCTCGGCCTGCTAGACCGTGCGCGGTTAAATCTTCCTTTCGCCTTAGGCTGTGACCCCACCGCGTTTCCGGTCTCCGTAACAGGTCGTATGCTGGGAACAGATCATCGCCACAGATTTCACCGTTACCGATGCCAATAAGGGTGACACTCTCTGCTTCGCTAACCTCCTCCGTCCTCTCTTTTCATAGGTGGTAGATGACAGTTCAGTTCGCACGCCCCTCATCTTCGTCCTTTCACCGGGTGTCGATCCCACCGGTGGCCTCCTCCAACTGGCCGAGGCCTGTGGCATGGGCAGACGCTTCAATGCCCTCTCTCTGGGTCAGGGTCAGGCGCCAATTGCACAGCGTCTCATCCAGGAAGGCATGCGTGACGGCAATTGGGTCTTCTTGGCCAACTGCCACCTCTCCCTCTCCTGGATGCCCCAGCTGGACAAACTGGTGGAGCTGATGGGTGGAGATGAGACGCACATGGAGTTCCGTCTCTGGCTGTCCTCCAGTCCCACTCCCTCTTTCCCCATCTCCATCCTTCAGGCGGGCATCAAGATGACAACGGAGCCACCGAAGGGTCTAAAAGCGAATATGAAGCGTCTCTATCACATTGTTAAGGTATGTGCATGTGTATGTGAAAGGCGAGTGAGCCATTTTTGTTTGTCTTCTATTTTGACTCATCTTAAATGCATGCAAGTGTAATAGGACTTACAGGGAATAGATGGTAAACAGAACCCTCAACACAGATCGGGATTTAGGATAAGTAATTTCAAGTCTTTTGAGTGAGAAAGAAGGCCTTCTTTGAAGTCAGTCTTTTTGCCCATGAGCAAGGAAATGTGGATCGTAACTTTACTAGCAGATAATTTCAAGGTTGGCATATGATTGGTCATAGGTGGGTTGGCCTTGAAATCCTGCCGTACGCCCGTGTGGGAATTGCACCGATTGTAATTGTCTAATTTCGAAAGTTCACCCAGAAGTATTATTAATAAAAGCCCTCTTCCGTCTTAACCTGACAGAAATGGTACCCAATGAATGCACCGTGAACCCGAAGACTAATAGACACCGACTTAAGAGTATGCCAGTTATAAACGGGCTCACCCAAATCGAGAATCTTCTGTCGAGCTATAGACGAAACGGTGGCTGAAAACGGCTTACCTAAAAGCAGGCTGTAGCTTGGGGAAGACGTTATGCTCTTGATGAACGTTATGGCAACAATGGAAGTACTACTAAATCAATCTCCTGTTGGGGGTCTTTTAAAACGAATTTTGGCGAAGGTCAGGCGGACATATAGCTACAGAATTTTTCGATGACATCCTTTGAAAGAAATTCTGTCCCACCGTTTATTTTTTCGGGTTTTCTGTGATTTTAGGAGGATCAGTTCTCTGCTTGCACGAAACCAGAAAAATACAAGAAACTCCTCTTCTCTATTTGCTTCTTCCACTCTGTCCTGATTGAACGCCGGAAGTTTGGAATGCTTGGCTGGAACGTGCGCTACGAGTTCAACGACGCCGACTTTGAGGTCTCGGAGAACATTCTGACCAACTATCTGGACCAGTACGACGAGACGCCCTGGGACGCCCTACGATACCTGATTGCCGACATCAATTACGGCGGTCATGTGACCGATGACTGGGATCGACGTCTGCTGAGCACCTACATTTCAGAATTCTTCAAAGAGGAGGCTCTGACTGAGCCCTTCTACAAGCTCTCAGTCCTGCCCTATTACTACATCCCACGAGACGGCAGTCTCAGTGCCTACAGGGAGTTTGTGGCAATGCTGCCGCAGACTGATCACCCTGAGGCATTTGGCCAGCATCCTAATGCAGACATCGCTTCGCAGATTCAGGAAACCAAGCTCCTCTTCGATACGCTTCTGTCTTTGCAGCCGAAGGTGAGCGTCCAGCCTTAAAATTGTGTTTTCTGCTTGTTTGAGGTTAGTGAAACGGAAACTTTAGCTGGTCGGGCACCGGGAAAGTTTTTTTTATTAGTCCGAGCTTTCAAACTGCTGTACCAGGTTGAAACCTCTGAGCCATAAACAAGCTGTTCTGATGCTCAACCAGTTTTCTCCTTTACCCATTCGAACGCGAACATCCGCATCTGCTCGTGAAACTTTAGCGTTTATTCCAGTAGCCAATGTTCCCCGCACCTATGCAGTAAACTACCTATCTCATGAAAAGTCACCAGGAATTTTGAGATATGTTTTCTTCTTGAAAAGATAACTCGCGTAGGTTAGTAACGTTAATTATCATGCGTAAAAGGCCTCCCTCCTATGTGGGTTCGAATCCCGCCGAATGCCGCGATTTTTTTCACTATTGGGTCAACTAAATTAACCAAATCTGCCAAACCAACTTAATAATTAAGTCAGCCTAGTAGTCATTCTGGTGGATTCTAGATGATTGCTTAGGAAATCCTGCTTGTGCAGTCAACTTGCTGTCCCGTATTGGTGGATTCCATATGAGCGGCAAAGTTGGGCGGGTAATATCGATCTAAGTGTGATGAAACTCACCGTGTGAAGCGCGACATTCGTAGCTCAAGTAGGTAGAGCCTTGGCTTGCGTAAAAGGCCTCCCTCCTATGCAGGTTCGAATCCTGCCGAATGCCGCGAGTTTTTTTCTCACAATTGGGTCAACTCAATTATCGTGTAGCCTAATGTAATGATACCTCAGTCACATCAGGATAGCGCCTTTTTAACGGTCTTCTTTCTGAGCGTCTGCAAAAAGCATAGTCTGTAATAAAATGCTACTTTAGTGGTATGAATCTTTCTCATTGGTTTCAGCGCTCCCATAAACTGAAATATATGTTATCTAAAACATCCATGGGCAATTCTCTTTTTGGACTCACTTGTTAGCAAATAACGCCTTCTCCTTATTTTAGACTTAAAGAATGGGTATCATTAGGTTTTAAAATTGTTTAATTATGAGCTTTCTGAGAAGGTTAAATGTTCAAATGGCTCAAACAGTTATCCTACCATGTGCAAATATCCACAATGCCCTCGGAAGTTGCCAACTGAAATAGGCACGTAGTGGCCAAGCAACCACATCCTCTAAATACTGCAGCACCTGTGCGATCCACTATCCTTATCTGATTTTGTCCTTGCTGATATATTCGAATGAAAATCCAAAACGTCAGACTAATAAATTGCTTGTTCAAGCGATTATTTCAACTACATCCTTGAGCTCGCCTTTTCGCTTCTATTTGTAATCAATCGGCTTAAGTTTCGGTTATCTAGGCCTTTTGTCTACTGTAAAAACTTGTGCTACATGAAAACCTGTAGCAATTGCTTATATGGTCTCCTCTGCAGTATATGCGAATAGGAATCGTCGGCGGTTTTCGCTTAATCCCCGGGAAATAAAGGGTTAAGATTACGGTTAATGTTTGGATCACGATGCGGAAATATTTACCTTTATTGGACGTAACGGAGGGTTTGGTGGAGTTGAATTATTCATTTGGCTCAATTGTAAAAAACATTGGCAGCCTCGGTGGGGGTTCGAAACTATGCCAACAAGAAGAAGACTTTAGTACAGCCGACGCTCTGATCAACTGAGCTATAGAGGCCCCACCGGGAGTCGTGACCTTAATCACACTTCGCTCTATTTACTCGTCCAGCCTGCTGTACCGTATGTAATCCACCAATGCTGATATAGTGAGCTGACTGTCCAAGCAGGATTTCCTGAGCAGTCAATGTAGAATCCAACAGCTGTCCACTAGACACACTTTATTAATAAAACGGAATTGGAATTGACCGCAAAATCATCTGCATCATGTGTAGGGCGGTTCCTTTTCACTTGTTCTTTCGGCGAGGAAAGACATCTAAACAATTCTGACCCAAAAGTCAAGCGGTATTTTATATGACCGCCACGTTACTCTGTCCTGTCTGATTGATCTTTTTCCTGTTTTCGCTGACCCGATAACTTCTCATCTGTTTCATTCGATGGCTGCGTGCGTGACTCTGTAGTGGACAGCTCAAGTAAAAAGCGATAAAGATCTGGCTGACGAAATCAAGTTAAGTCGAATCTGCATTTTGTATTTCGCAGGCTTCTACGATACCCAAGAGATATTGCTATTTCTCATGATCCTTTATCAAACCCCTTTGGACAAACAAAGGGTCTGGTTAAAATCTTCGAATTCGAGCGCAACCAGGGGGGGACTGCGAACGCAACTTGCTGTTTTAGGGGGAAATTGAAGCTGGTCCTTCGTGAGCATGTTGTCTATTGTAGGTAAAACGCTTTTTTAGTCATCTTCTGTCAGAGAAGCTTAACGAACCCGTCTGAAATGACATTTTTACACTGCCCATTGCACCAACTTTGAAACTGCATCTACCAATCCATCCTGCTCCCAAGATTGACTACGGACAGTATATTTTGCCCATGTAGCTCCTACTTGGAGCCCTCAAAGGTAGTCGCAGGGCGGCAATCGAGCAGTACTCATAAAACACTAGAACCATTGGACGTCATTCATAATTTCTGACCTAACTGTCATAATGTGGAATATACCTGCGCTGTGGTTGATTAACGACGACAAAAAATATGCCAGAAATGGCAGTTTGAACTTGCCTTGTGGCTATTGCTAGAAGGGGTTCACATGCCCCCAGTAATTGCAACTTATTTTGTTTAAATAGTTGGCAACAATTTATAAGGCCGGTTTCCTGATTTCCGCAGGCCCCACTTACTCAACCATAAAAAGGTTTAACCGACATCTTTTATTGCGATTTCTGCCCCTCGCAGGTTGCTTCCGCTGCCGGTGACTCGAAGGAGGAGAAAGTGTTGGAGCTGATCGATAATCTGAGCAAGCAGATACCCGAGAATTTGGATTACGAGGGTACTGCAAAGATATTTGCAAACGACCAGTCCCCACTGGTGGTGGTGCTTTTGCAGGAGATTCAGCGCTACAACAACCTCCTGAACCTCATCCGGGGACAGCTACAGGACCTGGAAAAGGGCATACAGGGTCTTGTCGTAATGTCCAGCGAGTTAGACGACAGCTTCGAGGCCATCTTTGAGAACCGTGTACCCACTGAGTGGCAGAATGTAAGAAAGAGTTCTCTTCTGATTTAAATGATCGGCTGCGCCTGTATGCTTTCCGGGACTTAAGTGTTAGTGGATTGTTGGGAGACCGGATGAACACCCCTGAGTTCCTGTGTAATGCAAAATGTATTTTACCACTCTGCCTTTTATTGAACAATTCTTTAGCCCGCCCCTCCCCTCGACTTGTGGTTTATGACCGATGACAGCCTTGGTCGTAATGAAACTGTTTCGTCCCTTGCTCTCTCCTACTGTAGCCAGCAGTCACGCGTACGCCAAAACCAGTGATAACAGCTATCAAGGTGGTACGGTACTATTAAAAGAAACAGTAACATATAAATACACAGACCTTAACAATTGATAATCCAAGTCAAGAGCGAAGGGAGTCGGTCAAGGGGGCGTGGGTCTGGTTTTATAAGGTTCCAGGAGGCAGTTCCTGTGGGCTCCAATTGGTCTGAAAACACCGGTGCCTAAGGGGGGGGGGGGGTTGTAAGGGTTTGAAGTCAGTTGTGGTGGCTTAAAGAGTGGTTACCGTAGTAGCCGTGGTTGCTGGGTCAAAAGGGGGAGTGAGAACGGACAGCTGGCGCGCCATCGTCGGGCCTCGTCACGGTGGTCGACATGTGAAAGTGCACTGTGAAAATCGAACGAAGGGCCGAGCCCGGGGGAGGGCAGTATTCAGCCATGTGCATTTGAGTCAGTCATGGGCGGCCAGCGTTCTAGGGACAAGGAGGACAGCTTTCGGAAGATTGTAAACAATAATTTTGTAGGTCGGACAGGAGTCTCATAGGAGAAGAGATGTGGAGATTTCCAAACTTGTTCAGACGGAAATAACAAAGGCAAAGAGCCGGTTCTGGTAGTGCGGACTTTATTCAAGTTAATAAGAAACAGCGGATACTTCAGCTTGTCCACCCCAGCGTATTTTGAGGTTCTGGTCTTTCTGGAAGTTTCCTGGCCTATGGTGTGGGACGGGTGTTCTGGCCTGCACGCTGATCGATAGTTTGCCACGTTGTGCGAACGGTCGTTAGCGCATGCTGGCGCGTACTGCCGGCCGATTCGGTCATGCACTTTCACAACAGTTTCCATCAACTTTGTGCCTCTGACGTAAAAGAGGAAAATTGAGTCTTTAGAGAAGAAGACTTGATTGCTGGGACAATACGTTTGTTCGCCTGACGTTTCGAAATCCGTCGCGGATTCATCATCAGAGACATGAGAAGGAAGCAGTAGCAGATTTTCCCAGCGATCGAGTCTTCTTCTCAACTGCTCTCTCGGACTCGCATGTTTGCTCGTATTGGCAATGGAGTCTTTAGTTAGTAGCGACCGTCCCAAGCCATGTGGGACGTGCACACTACGAAGCGAACGCCCGCCAATTGGCTAATGAAATGTCATTCAATTTAGTTCTATCAAGGGATTGATCGACGAACGCCTTCCAGCAAACTATTGGGCTTACAAAGGTCAAGTAGACTTTCCAAATGCGTGAAGACTGTTGTAAAGCAGGTTGTTTGAATGATTGCATGTCACAAGCAGGTAGCTGTCTGAAGATATGAAACGATCGATATAAACTCTTACTCAATTGCTGAAAGTAGTATTGTCCTACTAAATTAAAAGAGTTTTGTTATTCCCAACGGAGGCTTATGTAAGAGTTTCTTGCATTACTCCCAGGGTGCTGAATTGCCTCCTATATTTTCGCTAACAGGATATCTCATGGCGTGTTTTTTTCCATACGTTCTCTAGGCCTATAACTCCCTGAGACCACTGAGTTCCTGGGCCCGAGATCTGGCCCAGCGTATACAGATGTTCCTAACCTGGTGCCAGACAGCAAAACCACCTAAATGCTTCTGGATCGGCGCCTTCACATTCCCTACCGGTTTTCTGACCGCTGTGATGCAGACCTCCGCCCGTATGCACGGTATCAGCGTAGACTCCCTCAGTTGGGACTTCAACGTGCTGACTATTGCCGAGAGCAACATTCCCAATCCGCCTAAAGACGGTGTCTACGTAAGAGCTCTGTTCCTGGAGGGTGCCGGTTGGGACATGAAGAACTCCAACCTCATTGAGGCGCAGCCAATGATGTTGGTCGCCAGCATGCCTGTGATTCACTTCCGGCCTGTTGAGAACAAGAAGAAGGTTGCTAAGTGTAAGTGCTGGCATTCCTCATTACCTCTTACAGTGAGATTTAGCTGAGTCAGAAGGTGAAGTGGGGGACCTTAGTCGGTATCCTCACGGGAAGCATTAAGAGTTTTGGGTTCTTAGAAGGCTTCCCTGCCACCCTGCTGCCTTGCACACCACTGTTTAAACTATTTTGAAGATCTGCTCTCCAGCTATCGCCAGTGGAAAAATTATAATTTCTTATAAAATGTTGAATAAATTACTGCTTTTCGCACGTTTTACTTGGGGGACTAAATTAGTGCGTCGCACGTATTTCTACTGAAAACATATATGTAGCCCTTAATGTGCAGTATGAAGGTTGTTGACCAATTCGTGCGAATAAACATGCAGCAATGGAGAAGCCTTAATGGTGGGGAGTAGCGCGAATGGAGTGGCTGGGTTTCAGCTCATTAGTGGTCATTAGCCTGTCATAAATTAACCCTAGGCTGACTGCCATTCGCAGGACTATATCGTTTCGATTTATTTCCCTGAACCATATGCAGATAGGAACACTTTCGGTAATTCAGTAAAATTGGTGAGTTGCTGCCGTCTATGTTCAGTTTTGAACGCCGAAACTACAAGGAAGGTGCAACCGTCGCATTCATTTGTTGGTCCATCCAGGAATTCCCCTTCTGAAATTAATGTTCGTAAACCTACCTAAATTTTTTTACTACCGATCCAAATGGCATTATAATATAGACAGTAACGGTTTTTCAAAGGCAACTCCCTTTCCTCTTCACGGTCTTAAATCTCATCTTAGCGATTTCTGGTGTAATTTTACTGCTGATTTTGGTCTTCCTTTTTCAGCCTTTTCCTCTTCCCATAACTGGATAAGATCTTTATTTTATTCTTCCTTTTCAGCTGTTTACCTATGTCCCTGTTATTACTACCAAAATCGATCCGGCGCCGCGGGCAAACCCTCCTTTATGATCGGTGTGGAATTGAAGACAGGCGAGTTCTCACCTGATCACTGGATAAAACGCGGAGCTGCGCTCATCATGAGTCTAGATACTTAAAAAGAGGGGCTCCGGTAAACCTACCAGTTGACAAAATTGGCAGGTCTTGCAACGAAATTTCTGGCATTTTGTGCATTTGTTTCTCCTACACTTTCTGCCTCTCATGACGACGATGGTGAAACCAGAGTTTGACAAGGCCTTGTGGCCCGCCTGAATCTCCCCTAAACACAAGTAGATGTGTGGTTTTTGTAAAGATTTGACGCGTTGTGTGTGGTTTGTGTACATTAACAAGTGATATATCCGATTTTTCGGTCAATTAAACGCCAACTTGATTACACCCAGGTCTTATTTTCTGTATGCACCTCGCCTCTCGCAGCTGTGAGCACGTGCACACGCACCGATGTATGTCTACCCCAGTGCGGTCTGATTAAGGCGGAGTCACACATAACCACGCTCTCATGAAACATTCTCTACTAATTCGGTAGAAAGAGTTCTTTGGGAAAATGTTGTTTATTGAGTGAATTTTTGACACTTGCTTACCAGGTCGTCATCAGACGGAATCGTACGAATCCGCGACGGATATCGAAACGTCAGGCGAATAAAGATATTGTCCCAGCGATCGAGTCTTCTTCTTCTCAGTCTAACTACTGTCTGCACGTACACACGTGGTCTAACAAATTGTGCCAAATAGTTTCGCTATGCCTTGCGGGCGGGTGCTAACAAGCTAGACATGGCCAACCCCGGCTACCTTGTCTTTGTCAGCATAAGAAGCCTGAGCGCCGTCGATTGTAAGTGAAGCGTGCAGATTAGCTGCCAAAGCGTATGACGCTGCACTCCTCTGTCGCTACACTTTCCGCGTAGGATCGGCACTGACGCCAGGGCGAGTCTGAAGGCCAATTTGCGTCCACACGCACGGACGCGCCCTTAAAATTTGAGCTACTCAAGTCTGGCCGTGCGGCCGCGCACATCAAGAAGTGCACTCAGGGCTGCGCGCCCGCGAGCCCAGCGTTCACTGTCTTCCGCATGCGTCCGCGACACAGCCGTAGTGTACGGACCCGAAAAGCAGCTGCCGTGTGGGCTATAGGCGATGACTCATGTCTTTCACAACGTGTCCCTCGACCGCGCAAGCCCATTCCCCACCACACACACTATTGTGATCGCATCCCTCAGGCTTTGCGCACGTTTGCATCGATTTTCGCACGGTCGCATTACGGGACGTCCAGCGCATTAGGCAGCGGAGCGCCGTGATAACCCTATCGATTACTCAGGGCGAATAGACCGACCGTAGTACGGCCACGCAAAACTGAAGGAAAACGTGCCGAACGAGCTCCACCGACGAAGAAAATGAGGCACTGGAACCAAAAACGACGATGGCGACTCAACCGCCCACCACCCCGTCCCCATCGGCGGCGTGACTCATACATCACATAGCTAGACTACCAAAGAAACATCTTACTATCGGTCGAGGCAGCGAGAAATCAATGAGCCCGGGGTCGACATGGCATGGCACTTCCGGTCCTGTACGATTTCGACCGTGGGGGAAGTAGATTGGGGGATGGGGGTGGGGGTGGAAGCAGCAGTATTTATCGTACTAGCAGTATTTTCAAAATAACTGCAACCAATTCGAGTACTGGGGCGACTAATAGTATAGGTGCGGTGACTCGTACTTTTCCTTTTGTTGCTGAAGGTGCCAAGTCTGCACAACCGATAGCACTAAAATGGATGTGTTATTACCATTTATACCGATAATAGAAAATTGTGGGTACCGGTAACATTGAAAAAATAATGACAATGATTTAAAGATGAAAAAAAACAGCAGGATTTATTGGATCAATGAAATTTTAGGCGAGCTCTTCAGCTGCTTTCTCTCATTGCATATTCTGAGAAACGAATTAGTACATAGAAAATGGAATTGGTACGATAAGGTCAGAAAGGCCATAGGGGAGCATCACGAAGGCTAATTAATAAAGTGAGTTAAAACAATGTGGAAAGAAAAACACAGGAAAAAGTCGTTGAGGTGAAAAGGTGGGCACGGGACTATATAAATCAGGGAGCCGGATATTACCATGGCAAAGCTAGGTTAACCACATGCTACAACTGCTTACATAGGTCTGGTTTTGACCGCCGTATAAAGGCTTTCTCCAAGTAACACAGGGTACGAATTGTTCATGCCTGAGCAAGTACTCGGAAAGAACTTTTAAGGTCGACAGAATGATCCGTATCTCGTACAGTAACTAAATATAAAAACGATAAAAGGCAAGAGTACAAGAACAAGGTATCATTAGGAGAGTTTGGCGATTTTTTGAATAACGCAGTTGACTCAATTGGGAAAAAACGCGCGGCTTCGGTGGGAGTCGAACCCGCAGTAGGACAATAGAATAATTAATACAGTGCTACAGGAATAGTGTACTGCAGTAGTCGCCGGTTATGAAACCCACGCTTAATAGACCCAGCCGCGTATTAAGCCCAAATCAGCTTGGGATGGAATTTTACATAGCAAAATCCGCCTGCTAATAAGCCCAGTCACCGGCTACAAAGCCCAGTTTGCCAGATGAGAGCTGCACTCCACACTGCAACGCGGTCTACAGGCATCAGATTTCACAAAATTAGAGGATTTCTGGTGCCTTGAGAAGGACATCAAAGAGCACTTGTGAGCGAAGTTTCCTCCAAAACAACTGACACTAGACCGCCTTTTTAAACGTGTCACAAACCATTTTTTTCTTTTTGATATTGCGTAAAATACAGATAAACAGCATTCTTTTCTTGTACATAACCAAGCTCTACACATAATACAATACGTATATAATGTTTAGTGCCTATCCTGAGATTGCTAATCAGGAGCTAGGACTCGCCGCTTAGTGCGCCCGCCGCTTGCTAAGCCCAATTTGGTCTGGGCCCGAGGTGGGCTTAATAACCGGTGACTACTGTACCAGTAAGTAAAACTAGTAGTACAAAAGCTAGTCGTATTTGTGGTGATGGAAATAGCGCACCCGATTATAATACTGTTAAAAGAAATTGTGATAGCAGTAATACTAGTGATACTGGTAATTAATACAATGGAGAGCATAATGGAGAATCGAAAAAGCACTATGAGAAGTCCTAATATGAATAAATATGTCCCTATGACTTCGCCGTTTTTCTTATTACAGGTAGTTCCCTTCTAATAGTTTCAGAGATATTGCTAAGAGGCAACAGGTTTAATGATTGGAAGAGGGAGAAAACAGACAAATAGCACATGGTGTACCGTTTACCGAAATATTACCACATTCCTCCCCCCGGAATCCATGCCTACGTAATTGCTGCTTGCTTTCAGTGGGTTAACGTCTGTGTTTGTTTGTCGATCACGGAAATGACACGTCTGTAGTTGTCCTGTCTGTCCGAGGCCTTCCTAACTCCTGACGCCAGAGACAAGGTCGCTCAGAGTTTAGGACCTCGCGTGCAAGCAGCTTTCCCGCGTTCCTTGAGGCATGCGCAATCGGACGGGCGACTGTCATGACTGTCAGATGCAACCGACGCGCACCCAAACCCACGCACCAAGTTTCCCCCATTCTGGCCTCAACTAACAGTGGCTTGACCTCAATCTGTTCACTGAGACTCCTGCTTTAGTAGACTGACCTAATTTAGTAGGTTGGCCCCAATCCATGGGACCAAGACAACAATGCGGTGTCTGTCTTCAAGCCTCACTCCGGAACCGACCCGAATAGGGAACGGACTCAATAGCCCGCGAGTCAACACTCTTTCCATCTATTCTCATATCCTTCTGCAGAATACACTATTCCTAAGAATTTGGCTTTCCCAAGACCTCTCTCTCCTCACCTAAAGGAACCACGGACCCGGAAGATCGTAGCTGTTAGGGTTAAACCTTCGTAGTCTTAACACCTGTCGATACTTCTACGCTACGTCCACCATATTCATGGTCTCGAACTAAAGTGGTTCAGCCGATGCTCACCTACCTACCCCAAAAATTTATCCCCTACAGAGGTTTTGAAGACAATAACGAGGGAGCCGAGGATGGCCATTTCTGACATATTAAGCAGCCGCGACTATCTGAATGGGCGTGTGTACGTGTATGGAAGTCAGTCAAAGGTCTGCAGGTCAGCGAGTCAGAAACAACTGTCTGCGACTTTGCAGGGCGTTGAGGCACTGGACTTTGAACGAGGAAACCAGAGAGTACTGTTGGACTGTAAGGATTTCTTATGCAACGCGTGCAGGACCAGCCGCATGTATGTTTCGTGCGACCCAGTAACTCGCGAAGTCGCGATTGCGCCCACGCCAGTATGTGACCTCTCCCAGTCTGACCAATTACATTCAAGTCTCAGCCAACGACAGCGTTCGGTGGCCGCTCGGGTGACTGCCGCCAGACATCACTTCGGACCAAGCCGACCAAGCAGATGGAAGTGCGGTCTGACAGTCAAATCTCCTCCTACCTATTCTCCATTCCTTCTGTACAGAAAAAACTCTTCCTACCATTCTGGCCTCCCATCGTCTTCTTCTTCTCCTAAGGAACCGGGCCTGGAAAATCGTAATGCCAAGGGTTAACCATATATACCTCAATTACTCGATAGTCCCATATAACTATAATTATATCCATAGCATTTTCCGCGCCACCTAGCAAATATTGAGAACAGCTCAATTTGAAATGTTTAATTTTCGGGTTAGATAGTTACACAAAAGCGGACCCCTAGTAATTCGGGAATATCAGTAGTAGACTGTTTCATTTCCGTGATCGATATACAAATACGGACGTCTAGCCAACGAAAGCAAGCAGCCTCTATGTGGGCATGGATTTCAGGGCTAGGGTTGGTCATATTTTAGTCGACGGCACACATTTTATTAATTTTCTCTCTTGCCCCCGCTTCCAACCACCGCAACTTGCGGATCTAGAGCAATATCCCCGAAACTAGTAGCTGGAAAAAATCTCTTATAAGATGAATATAGGGAGTTTGATAAATGAAGGGAGTACGCCTGTCGGCTCTCCATTGGCAAAGCGTTATCTGTGGGTCTAACGACTTGTGCTAACTAGGACTCAGGTTGCAATACCTGAGGTTGGGTATGCCTATAGGAGTTAAGGCTAAGATATTTTGTGGCGGAGTGCCATAATTCTCCCCCCCCCCTTCGTTCATCAAGGCTCGCTGCCTCATATTCGTGTTGTCACAAACAACTGTTCCAATGCTTTCCTTCACTGGCACCGACACCCCCCCAGGCTTGACCTCGCAGCTGCTTCTGGCTAACCGATAACAGCTACGTCAGAGCCCCCGTCCTTCGGCGTTCCCGCAGTCCGGACAGTTGATCTCAGCTTAATAAGCGCACCTTCCTAAGAGCCACTTACCGCGACACTTCTAGCCGACGCAGCAAGGGGTTTTGCATGCAGCATTCCTCGGAAAATTGCAACGCACCACTCACAGACACTTGAACTTGCTTCAAAATCCTACTAAAACAACTGTCATCACCCCCACACAACAGATAGTCAACATTCTCAGGCCTGGCTGGACGCGGTCAGGACCAGCCCTGGCTTCGCCAGTGGCCCCTGCCAAATGAGAGTGCAACTAAGAGTTCCGTATACAATAAACCTCTCATCCTGATTATTGTAGTGCTCTGAGTACAGTCACTAATTAGACCCCTACCAGTTAACCTTAACAGCTACAATCTTCCAGGCCGGTTCCTTAGAAAAGGAGAGGTCTTGGGAAAGCTCGATTGTTAAAAATAATGTATTTTGCAGAAGGATAGGCGAATAGATGGAAAGAGTTTTGGCTCGCGGACTAGTGCAGCCGTTCCCTTGTCAGGTCGGATCCGGAGTGAGGTCTAGGGAGCAGACATTCGAGCCGCCAATAACGGCCCACCGCCACATGCCTTTCAGGCGGAGCTACCAAGCTAGAAATCGTCATCCCCAGACATCTTGTCTTCCTGAGTAAGGTAGAAGGATTGCCCAGCACCGGCGAAACTTGTTTATTGTCCTGAGCATTCCTACAGGAGCCCACCGACAGAGATGAGAAACAACAACAAATACAGGTGCTTCCCTTCTACTAGTTTTGGAGATATTGCTTTGAAGTTGATAGGCGTGATGTTTGCAAGCGTGGAGAAGAGAGAAAAATAGCACAGGGTGCACCCTCAGAAATCCATGTCTACATAACTGCTAATTGCTTTCATTGGGTAGACGTCTGTATTTGTTCATCGATCATGGAAACGAAACGTATGAGTTAAGGCTAAGATGGTTAACTTTAACAGATAAAATCATTCAGATGCTGGTTACTTAGGAGATTGGAGAGAAGACAGTGGAAAGGCGAGAGTAGACGGAACACTATATTGTTTACAGAGTTAGGGGGAAGTCGCCAATTGGTCTTGCAAGGCGTCCAACCGTGAGGCCAGCCTCGTCACGACCGCCACGTGCAAGGCGCAATTCCAAGTGAGGTTTAAGGTCCGTTAGGCCAGGAGACAGAGAGAGAGAGAGCGGGTCCATTGGCTAGGTCAGCCTGTGATTGGTTGGACACCGTGCGGGTGGACAGTGTGTGGGTGGATAGCGTATAGATCGACACCGTGGATGGACATCGTGGGTGGCCTGTGTCTCGCAGCAGTCGCAACGACCTTGAGGTCCAGACAGATTGATATCTCGAGAGGAAAGCCAAACAACGAGCAGGCAACGACCCACTATATAAACACTAATTTACCCATGTTCATGTTTACGAACTAGAGTGGTTAAGCCGATTTTTACCTATCTCTCCCAAAAACATGTGCACCCTAAACGAGTTTTGCGTGTACAGATCCCATATGCAGACTGCAGCTAGCAGCTCTCGCGAATAGCGCTGCAGGGAGTCGTAATTGACTTGACGAGGGATTAGATGTGAGCGCTCGCGTCGTTAATGTCCACAATTTAATCAGCCGTGTTAGATGTTGGCGTGATAATTAAGGGGCACTTTGTTTCGCTGTCATTGGTCGCCAGTGTCCGACTCTCCTGACTGATTCCCCTTCTCAGGCAAGGTCTCAGTACGGGAAATGTAAACGGCAGGTCGTTGCAATTGTTCAGGAACTGCGGACCGTGGAACCATAACTCGTGCAGCTGGCGGCCCACGCGATCTTCATCCTTTGCGAAGTAAAGAACTTACATAGTGTTTGCCGCTGCTCTGAACATTTTTTTTTGAGGTAGCTACAATATTTGTGGCAATGGCGGACATCCAGAAAGACCAGCTGCTTGTTTTCTTCCTCCTCCTCCTCTATCGTAAATTGAATGTCCGGGAAGAAAGCGTTGAATGTAAGCATCTTGTCCAGTTCGTTAATGACGAAGTTGTAGCGGTCCAAGTAGTGTTTGTACTCGGTTCACTACAATCATTAGATCCAAGCCCAGGTTCAAGGTAAAAGAAAGAATTTACCAGAAGGAAGGATTTATTGTGTACAGACCCTGAGCTGCGATTCCAGGCAACAATGGCCACTAGTGGAGCCAGGGCCAGTGTTAACCGCGTCCAGTCGTGCCCGAGAGTGTCAACTGGGTGTTGTGATAATGGCAGCTGCTTTTACGGGACTGTGAAGGGAGTTCGAGTGGAGTGTTTTTGGTGCGTTACATTTACTCGAAGGGATGTCGTCTGTAGAGGCCCTCTGCTGCATGGCCGCAGCATGGCGTGTTTACGTGGCTCTTGAGAAACCGCTACCAGTTAGGCAGGTGGGGTGCGTGCCTCTTTGCGCACGTATGTGCGACTGATTTTCGTTCAAGTGGTCTTCAAGTCAGCGCCTGCGAAAACGGATGACGTCGGAGGCCGCGGGCATTGAACAAGGCACGTCAACAACGGGGGGTGCACAAGTAAAAGAGCGCGCAAAAGTAAGAGGAGGAGTCAGCGCCGGGCGCGCGGGCAGACAAAGGTTTGGAGGAGTAGAAGGAGGTGAATACGCGTAGCACCACCGAATGCAGGCTGCCACAGACCTCTATATGATGTCTGTCACCAGACATCATTTCGAACGCGACCCGACCAGGGAACGGACTGCACTCGTCCGAGAGTCAAAGCTCCTACATATTCTTTCAATCCTTCTCTACAGAATTCGCACTTCCTACTACTCTGGCATTTCCCATCACTTCTCTCCTTTTTCGTCTTCTGAGGAACCGGGCCTGGAAGATCATAATGACAAGGGTTTACTCTATTAACCCTAACACCCCTCGATAGGGTCCTGGCTGGATGTGGCGACACACTTGAGGCAATTCCGGTCGCACCAACCATCTGCACCTTCTCGGACCCGGTCATCGAGACTTGGCCATGAAACCAGGCCCAGATGAGGGCACCACAGGGATGACTGATTTGTAATTACCTTGTTGCAGATTCAGGATATCCACGAACTTGTGCTCCCTTATTCCAAGTACAAAAGCGTGAATTGTCAACTGGTTGACTTGCACACCCTAAACCTTTCCCAGCCACACAGGTTTACCACGAGCCCTCTTTGTTAGGCGAGAGTAATTGAGGTCTTTTGCACACAATGCAAGAGTCACGAAAGATAATATATCTGAAGCCATAGTCACAGTAAGGAAGATGCGTGCTACACCCGATGGAATCTACTACAATGGGAATTGCTGATATTGACTTCCCTTCCTGCAGTATAGATGACCTTACACTAAATTCCAGGAAGGGTCAATACTCTTGTTTCCCAAACCCTAAGAGCAACCAATACCTTAATTGTAGCCCTAACCCTAACGGTCGGTTTACACGTAATCCCCTTCGAATTAAGCTCAGAGTCACTTGCCCTAAGGGCGATTCCTGTTCCAATGTCCTGCCTATCTCCAACACGAAAGGTTAAGAGCAAAATCGAGGGAAATAACACCCACAATGCTAATACTAATCACCTTTACTTTTTCTTAGTCCGCTGTCATGAAGGTATATCTTCGAGCAAAGGTTTTCAAACCCAACCGAAGAAGATAATCGTAAAAACTATTAGATGGAGATGTTCCCTCAACCTCAAGATAGATTAAGATGTTGCAATACGTCAAAGCGGTAGCCTGAGAACGGCAGGTAGCATCATATGACATAAATGCATGACAGAACCCGTGAAAATACTAAATAACCTCTCGTTAACCACAGACTGATGGATAGAGTTGAGTGAGCGCAAACGACGGAAAGCCCAAATGGGTGAGTATAACCACTATTGTTAATACTACCAGCATCACTGATACTACCCTATTCCTGCTGCACTGACTTATACCGGCCTACTCTACCTACCTGATACTGTATCTTCGTACTGCTGTTCTTTAAGGTCGAAATTGTAGTGTGCTCTCACCTTACTGTATTCATCATTCCTAATGTCAGTCAAATCGAAATAACACTGCCACGTCCAATACCCAGCAATATAAGGACCTAGCAGAAAAAAGCAGGAGTCGTAGCAGAAACAAAGAATGTGAAGCTAGTTCAAAAAATCTCATCTCAGCTGATATTCTCATATTCCCCACCTACTACAGTAAAAAAATAGGATGCATGCCATACTTCCGAACTATCAATACTGAAACAGGAATTGACTAAGCTTCCATGCCTAGCTGACTGCTGAAGAAGTTTGTTCCCTACTAGACAGATGATGCTCTGTAAATCCTGATCTAATACTAGAACTGGATATAGTATATGCTACAGAAGACTGAAACTACTGGGCGCCAAGCGGTGAGACCGAGGTCAAACCTTTATCTGGCCTATCTTACTAATACAGGAAGCCCACTGCGTACTATATCCACACAGATGCACGAAAATCAAGTTAAACCTTAATTGAGTAAAAACTGGGCTCCCATTTAGTGGACTTCACAAATGAACTTGAATTAAAATTTACTCTATGACTGCAGCCCTGAGACTACTACCATGGTAACGCGAGGTTAAAACGCAAAAGTCACAGAAACGCCCGCCCCCCGCTGGGCTCAGATTCACAGGGAATACGTTAAGCAAGCAGGCTGTGATACTCATATGCGTCAGTGATCTCCACACCCACTCGACAAAACTGATTGTGACATCCGCCCGGCGACTGTTGTAACGAATGCCCAGGCCGAGAAATTGCCGCCCAATGACGTCCTGTGTGAGTCCCCGAAGAGGGGACACGACAAGAAGGGTGCAACGACAGAAGTCCTTGAGTATTAGAAGTAAAACAAATTGAGGGAAACGAACGTGTGTAAATGATGTCGATTGAACCAATCCGACTTCCTTCTGAAAGAGTGGCCGGTCCCATTGGCTGCTTGGCTCAGGGAATGACAGTAGTTTAAACTCTGAATTATTGATCGATAGACGGCTTTTGTACGTTCGCCCATGTAGGCCGATCGATAGCCTGCTTGGTTTGTGGCCATGGCTTGCAAGCTACTGCTTGCTGAGGCTGCTCGTTAGGGCATCCTAACAGCGACCACCACATGCCAATAGCTACACCATCGCGCCGCTGCTCCCCTATGAAAGGAGTGGGGGATAAGCGCCTCCCCCTCCCTCCGCCACAGCCCATAGACTACTGCTGTCGTTCCGCGATTGCAGGACGCCAAAGTTACATAGCCTGCCGCCGAACGGGATACATGTAATCAAACGACTACCCACCAACCCCCCCCCCC
>JAYGXS010000001.1:81317875-81330682 GCA_036362985.1 Ligula intestinalis | reverse complement strand
CCGGAATCCATGCCTACGTAATTGCTGCTTGCTTTCAGTGGGTTAACTTCTGTGTTTGTTTGTCGATCACGGAAATGACACGTCTGTAGTGGTCCTGTCTGTCCGACGCCTTCCTAACTCCTGACGCCACAGACAAGGTCGCTCAGAGTTTAGGACCTCGCGTGCAAGCAGCTTTCCCGCGTTCCTCGAGGCATGCGCAATCGGACGGGCGACTGTCATGACTGTCAGATGCAACCGACGCGCACCCAAACCCACGCACCAAGTTTCCCCCATTCTGGCCTCAACTAACAGTGGCTTGACCTCAATCTGTTCACTGAGACTCCTGCTTTAGTAGACTGACCTCATTTAGTAGGTTGGCCCCAATCCATGAGACCAAGACAACAATGCGATGTCTGTCTTCAAGCCTCACTCCGGAACCGACCCGAATAGGGAACGGACTCAATAGTCCGCGAGTCAACACTCTTTCCATCTATTCTCATATCCATCTGCAGAATACACTATTCCTAACAATTTGGCTTTCCCACCGTCTTCTCTCTCCTCACTTAAAGGAACCATGGCCTGGAAGATCGTAGCTGTTAGGGTTAAACCTTCGTAGTCTTAACACCTGTCGATACTTCTACGCTACGTCCACCATATTCATGGTCTCGAACTAAAGTGGTTCAGCCGATGTTCACCTACCTACCCCAAAAAATTTATCCCCTACAGAGGTTTTGCAGACAATAACGAGGGAGCCGAGGATGGCCATTTCTGACATATTAAACCGCCGCGACTATCTGAATGGGCGTGTGTACGTGTATGGAAGTCAGTCAAATGTCTGTAGGTCAGCGAGTCAAAAACAACTGTCTGCGACTTTGCAGGGCGTTGAGGCACTGGATTTAGTATGCAACGCGTGCAGGGCCAGCCGCATGTATGTTTCGTGCGACCCAGTAACTCCCGAAGTCGCGATTGCGCTCACGCCAGTATGTGACCTCTCCCAGTCTGACCAATTACATTCAAGTCTCAGCCAATGACAGCGTTCAGTAGCCGCTCGGATGACTGCCGCCAGACATCACTTCGGACCAAGCCGACCGAGCGGATGGAAGTGCGGTCTGACAGTCAAATCTCCTCCTACCTATTCTCCATTCCTTCTGTACAGAAAAAACTCTTCCTACCATTCTGGCCTTCCATCGTCTTCTTCTTCTCCTAAGGAACCGGGCCTGGAAAATCGTAATGCCAAGGCTTAACCATATATACCTTTATTACTCGATAGTTCCATATAAATATAATTATATCTGTAGCATTTTGCTGCGCCACCAAGCAAATATTGAGAACAGCTCAATTTGAAATGTTTAATTTTCGGGTTAGATAGTTACACAAAAGCGGACCCCTAGTAATTCGGGAATATCAGTAGTAGACTGTTTCATTTCCGTGATTGATATACAAAAACGGACATCTAGCCAACGAAAGCAACCACCCCCTATGTGGGCATGGATTTCAGGGCTAGGGTTGGTCATATTTTAGTCGGCGGCACGCATTTTACTAATTTTCTCTCTTGCCCCCGCTTCCAACCACCGCAACTTGCGGATCCAGAGCAATATCCCCGAAACTAGTAGATGAAAAAAATCTCTTATAAGATGATAACGGGAGTTTTATAAATGAAGAGAGTACACCTGTCGGCTCTCCATTGGCAAAGCGTTATCTGTGGGTCTAATGACTTGTGCTAACTAGGACTCAGGTTGCAATACCAGAGGTTGGGTATGCCTATAGGAGTTACGGCTAAGATATTTTGTGGCGGAGTGCCATAATTCTCCCCCCTCCCTTCGTTCATCAAGGCTCGTTGCCTCATATTCGTGTTGTCATAAACAACTGTTCCAATGCTTTCCTTCACTGGCACCGACGCCCCCCGAGGCTTGACCTCGCAGCTGCTTCTGGCTAACCGATAACAGCTGCGTCAGAGCCCCCGTCCTTCGGCGTTTTTGCAGTCCGGACAGTTGATCTCAGCTTAATAAGCGCACCTTCCTAAGAGCCACTAACCGCGACACTTCTGGCCAACGCAGCAAGGGGTTTTGCATGCAGCATTCCTCGGGAAATTGCAACGCACCACTCACAGACACTTGAACTTGCTTCACAATCCTACTAAAGCAACTGTCATCACCCCCACACAACAGATAGTCAACATTCTCAGGCCTGGCTGGACGCGGTCAGGACCAGCCCTGGCTTCGCCAGTGGCCCCTGCCAAATGAGACTGCAACTAGGAGTTCCAATTACAATAAACCTCTCATCCTGATGATTGTAGTGCTCTGAGTACAATCACTACTTAGACCCCTACCAGTTAACCCTAACAGCTACAATCTTCCAGGCCGGTTCCTTAGAAAAGGAGAGGTCTTGGGAAAGCTAGATTGTTAAAAATAGTGTATTTTGCAGAAGGATAGGAGAATAGATGGAAAGAGTTTTGACTCGCGGACTAGTGCAACCGTTACCTTGTCAGGTCGGATCCGGAGTGAGGTCTAGGGAGCAGACATTCGAGCCGCCAATAACGGCCCACCGCCACATGCCTTTCAGGCGGAGCTACCAAGCTAGAAATCGTCATCCCTAGACATCTTGTCTTCCTGAGTAAGGTAGAAGGATTGCCCAGCACCGGCGAAACTTGTTTATTGTCCTGAGCTTTCCAACAGGAGCCCACCGACGGAGATGAGAAACAACAACAAATACAGGTGGTTCCCTTCTACTAGTTTTGGAGATATTGCTTTAAAGTTGATAGGCGTGATGTTTGCAAGCGTGGAGAAGAGAGAAAAAAAGCACAGGGTGTACCGTCTATTGAAACATGACTACCCTCACCCTCAGGAATCCGTGTCTACATAACTGCTAATTGCTTTCATTGGGTAGACATCTGTATTTTTTCATCGATCATGGAAATGAAACGTATATATCTATGAGTTAAGGCTAAGACGGTTAACCCTAACAGATACAATCATTCAGACGCTGGTTACTTAGGAGATTGGAGAGAAGACAGTGGAAAGGCGAGAGTAGACGGAACATTATATTGTTTACAGAGTTAGGGGGAAGTCGCCAATTGGTCTTGCAAGGCGTCCAACCGTGAGGCCAGCCTCGTCACGACCGCCACGTGCAAGGCGCAATTCCAAGTGAGGTTTAAGATCCGTTAGGCCAGGAGACAGAGAGAGAGAGCGGGTCCATTGGCTAGGTCAGCCTGTGATTGGTTGGACACCGTGCGGGTGGACAGTGTGTGGGTGGACAACGTATGGATCGACACCGTTGATGGACATCGTGGGTGGCCTGTGTCTCGCAGCAGTCGCAACGACCTTGAGGTCCAGGCAGATTGATATCACGAGAGGAAAGCCAAACAACGAGCAGGCAACGACCCACTATATAAACACTAATTTACCCATGTTCATGTTTACGAACTAGAGTGGTTAAGCCGATTTTTACCTATCTCTCCCAAAAAAATGTGCACCCTAAACAAGTTTTGCGTGTACAGATCCCATATGCAGACTGCAGCTAGCAGCTCTCGCGAATAGCGCTGCAGGGAGTCGTAATTGACGCGACGAGGGATTAGATGTGAGCGCTCGCGTCGTTAATGTCCACAATTTAATCAGCCGTGTTAGATGTTGGCGTGATAATTAAGGGGCACTTTGTTTCGCTGTCATTGGTCGCCAGTGTCCGAACCTCCTGACTGATTCCCCTTCTCAGGCAAGGTCTCAGTACGGGAAATGAAAACGGCAGGTCATTGCAATTGTTCAGGAACTGCGGACCGTGAAACCATGACTCGTGCAGCTGGCGGCCCACGCGATCTTCATCCTTTGCGAAGTAAAGAACTTACATCGTGTTTGCCGCTGCTCTGAACATTTTGTTTTTAGGTAGCTACAATAGTTGTGGCAATCGCGGACATCCAGAAAGACCAGCTGCTTGTTTTCGTCCTCCTCCTCCATCGTAAATTGAATGTCCGGGAAGAAAGCGTTGAATGTAAGCATCTTGTCTAGTTCGATAATGACGAAGTTGTAGCGGTCCAAGTAGTGTTTGTACTCGGTTCACCACAATCATTAGATCCAAGCCCAGGTTCAAGGTAAAAGACAGAATTTACCAGAAGGAAGGATTTATTGTGTACAGACCCTGAGCTGTGATCCCAGGCAACAATGGCCACTAGTGGAGCCAGGGCCAGTGTTAACCGCGTTCAGTCGTGCCCGAGAGTGTCAACTGGGTGTTGTGATAATGGCAGCTGCTTTTACAGGACTGTGAAGGGAGTTCGAGTGGAGTGTTTTTGGTGCGTTGCATTTACTCGAAGGGATGTCGTCTGTAGAGGCCCTCTGCTGCATAGCCGCAGCTTGGCGTGTTGACGTGGCTCTTAAGAAACCGCGACCAGTTAGGCAGGTGGGGTGCGTGCCTCTTTGTGCACGTATGTGCGACTGAATTTCGTTCAAGTGGTCTTCAAGTCAGCGCCTGCGAAAACGGATGACGTCGGAGGCCGCGGGCATTGAACAAGGCACGTCAACAACGGGGGGTGCACAAGTAAAAGAGCGCGCAAAGGTAAGAGGAGGAGTCAGCGCCGGGCGCGCGGGCAGACAAAGGTTTGGCGGAGTAGAAGGAGGTGAATACGCGTAGCACCACCGAATGCAGGCTGCCACAGACCTCTATGTGATGTCTGCCACCAGACATCATTTCGAACGCGACCCGACCAGGGAACGGACTGCATTCGTCCGAGAGTCAAAGCTCCTACATATTCTTTCAATCCTTCTCTACAGAATTCGCACTTCCTACTACTCTGGCATTTACCATCACTTCTCTCCTTTTTCGTCTTCTGAGGAACCGGGCCTGGAAGATCATAATGACAAGGGTTTACTCTATTAACCCTAACACCCCTCGATAGGGTCCTGGCCGGATGTGGCGACACACTTGAGGCAATTCCGGTCGCACCAACCATCTGCACTCTCTCGGACCCGGTCATCGAGACTTGGCCATGAAACCAGGCCCAGATGAGGGCACCACAGGGATGACTGATTTATAATTACCTTGTTGCAGATTCAGGATATCCACGAACTTGTGCTTCCTTATTCCAAGTACAAAAGCGTGAATTGTCAACTGGTTGACTTGCACACCCTAAACCTTTCCCAGCCACACAGGTTTACCACGAGCCCTCTTTGTTAAGCGAGAGTAATTGGGGTCTTTTGCACACAATGCAAGAGTCACGAAAGATAATATATCTGAAGCCATAGTCACAGTAAGGAAGATGCGTGCTACACCCGATGAAATCTACTACAACGGGAATTGCTGATATTGACTTCCCTTCATGCAGTATAGATGACCTTACACTTAATTCCAGGAAGGGTCAATACTCTCGTTTCCCAAACCCTAAGAGCAACCAATACCTTAATTGTAGCCCTAATGGTAGGTTTACACGTAATCCCCTTCGAATTAAGCTCAGAGTCACTTGCCTTAAGGGCGATTCCTGTTCCCATGTCCTGCCTATCTCCAATACGAAAGGTTTAGAGCAAAATCGAGGGAAATAACACCCACAATGCTAATACTAATCACCTTTACTTTTTCTTAGTCCGCTGTCATGAAGGTTTATCTTCGAGCAAAGGTTTTCAAACCCAACCGAAGAAGATAATCGTAAAAACTATTAGATGGAGATGTTCCCTCAACCTTAAGATAGATTAAGATGCTGCAATACGTAAAAGCGGTAGCCTGAGAACGGCAGGTAGCATCATATGACATAAATGCATGACAGAACCCGCGAAAATACTAAATAACCTCTCGTTAACCACAGACTGATGGATAGAGTTGAGTGAGCGCAAACGACGGAAAGCCCAAATTGGTGAGTATAACCACTATCGTTAATACTACCAGCATCACTGATACTACCCTATTCCTGCTGCACTGACTTATACCGGCCTACTCTACCTACCTGATACTGTATCTTCGCACTGCTGTCATTTAAGGTAGAATTGTAGTGTGCTCTCACCTTACTGTATTCATCATTCCTAATGTCAGTCAAATAGAAATAACACTGCCGCTACCAATACCTAGCAATATAAGGACCTAGCAGAAAAAAGCAGGAGTCGTAGCAGAAACAAAGAATGTGAAGCTAGTTCAAAAAACCTCATCTCAGCTGATATTCTCATATTCCCCACCTACTACAGTAAAAAATAGGATGCATGTCATACCTCTGAACTATCAATACTGAAACCGCAGTTGACTAAGCTTCCATGCCTAGTTGACTGCTGAAGAAGGTTGTTCCCTACTAGACAGATGATGCTCTGTAAATTCTGATCTAATACTAGAATTGGCTAGTAAATATGCTGCAGAAGTCTGAAACTACTTGGCGCCAAGTGGTGAGACCGAGGTCAAACCTTTATCTGGCCTATCTTACTAATACAGGAAGCCCACTGCGTACTATATCCACACAGATGCACGAAAATCAAGTTAAACCCTAATTGAGTAAAAACTGGGCTCCCATTTATTGGGCTTCCCAAATGAACTTGAATTAAAATTTACTCTATGACTGCAGCCCTGAGACTACTACCATGGTTACGCGAGGTTAAAACGCAAAAGTCACAGAAACGCCCGCCCCCGCTGGGCTCAGATTCACAGGGAATACGTTAAGCAAGCAGGCCGTGATACTCATATGCGTCAGTGATCTCCACACCCAGTCGACAAAACTGATTGTGAAATCCGCCCGGCGACTGTTGTAACGAATGCCCAGGCCGAGAAATTGCCACCCAATGACGTCCTGTGTGAGTCCCCAAAGAGGGAACACGACAAGAAGGGTGCAACGACAGAAGTCCTTGAGTATTAGAAGTAAAACAAATTGAGGAAAACGAACGTGTGTAAATGATGTCCATTGAACCAATCAGACTTCCTTCTGAAAGAGTGGCCGGTCCCATTGGCTGCTTGGCTCAGTGAATGACAGTAGTTTAAACTCTGAATTATTGATCGATTGACGGCTTTTGTACGTTCACCCATGTAGGCCGATCGATAGCCTGCTTGGTTTGTGGCCATGGCTTGCAAGCTACTGCTTGCTAAGGCTGTTCGTAAGGGCGTCCTAACAGCGACCACCACATGCCCATAGCTACACAACTAAAATCACAATCGCGCCGCTGCTCCCCGATGGAAGGAGTGGGGGATAAGCGCCTCCCCCTCCCTCCGCCACAGCCCATAGACTACTGCTGTCGTTCCGCGGGTGCAGGACGCCAAAGTTACATAGCCTGCCCCCAAACGGGATACATGCGGTCAAACGACTATCCACCCAACCCCCCTTCCGCTGCGCCCAGATCCGCAGGACAAAGGTATACACGAAGAAATAGGCCACTTAAAGTTTCGCTTCGCCTTTGCAGGTTAAAATATTACTTCCAGCTCTCACTTATGGTTCCGGCATCAATTGGTTCACATGGAATCTTATAGGCAATTTCTTTTCTGTCTAAATTGTTCACCCTATCCTTAGGATGTACCAATTAGGTGCGTAATATCGCTGTAGGTTTATGGGCCACCCGGATGTGATGCTTCCTCAAATGGCGGAATAACTGGCATGACTGAGGGCACGGGAGTCAAGTCAACCACTTGAGGGTGGGACATGACATGAAATTTCCAAACTACGGTTGCGCAAGCCACGACAGTCACGATCACCGTAAGCTGACAGCTGCTAGCCGATTACAATTTATGTCGCCAGATGACGGTCTCGACACTGAGGCCAGTTCTAACTATCAAAAGTAGTCCTGATAGTATTATTATTGTTATTGGTAGTGGTGGTAGTAGTAGTAAAAAAAATTGCCGCTGCCACTGCAAGTCATTGATGACAGTCGTATCTGCCTCGCGGACGTGCATTCTCACCGGATGTCTTACAAATAAGCCCGGATGGAAGCTTGGGACGCGTGTAAGCTCATTTCTTTTTACTTCTTTGATAATAGCCTAGTTCGCCTAACAGCAGCACTAAAATTGCTGTATTAGCCACACATAATTCCAATCTACCTAACCTTAAACTCGAATTGGCTGTAACTGCATCACCCAGTTTATACACTAATGTACCCCTTAAATCATGCAGTCGAGTCTCTTAGTTTAGAATTGCTTGGCTTTCATAGTGCAGTCGAGTCGTCAAAGCTCAGTCAAAGCTTTCTAGCCTATTGCAGTCTCAACAACCCTGTTGTCCTCTATTACCGGTACTTGTAGCCCACCTATTTAGAAAGATGATGGCCTGACCTCCGACAAATGGTAGCCTCAGAGCTAGCAAAAGTTCTACTACACTTATTACTGGCATGTGGAGATATGAGCCCAGAGTTGACTTTAATCACTACTCTACAGACGCTTTATTATTGTCCAAATGCTAATCACTATTAAATCCCACAGATTGGGAGTGCATACTGGGTGCGACTCCTTAAAAAGAATACACAGGCAGTACTAATATTACTGGCCTTAGTAAGCATGATTACTTGAATTAGCACTTCTAGCATAGGCATGTAGCTATATCGGCATCATCTTAGTGCGTACAGCTCCATGGATGGAGACGAGAGTGCAGAAACCATGACAAACGCAGCCTTGCTTATGGCCCCAAGCATGTACTTACCCGAAATAGTATAACCCAGATTCACGCTGCCTGTTGAGACCAAGCGGATATGAGCCATAGCGTTGGCGAAATCAGCGTCACCTCTGATAACTGGTGGCGTCAGTGCCAGCACCAGTACTACTAGACTTCCTGCCGGGATTTAGGGAATATGAGCCCAGTTATGATTTAATCAGCGTTACTTCTGACGTACAAAACAGACAGTTCCAGTACCAACAAGTACTATCACTAAGTTACACCCTAGTACGTAGTATTAGAAGTAAGCAGTACCAGTTCTGGTTTACCTTAGTCTGGCCAGACACCTACTGTAGGTGAGTGCGGATAGATAGCACAGTAGCACCCGCGCAAAGTCTACTGTCACTTAAACTAAGTAAGGCGGTGTATGGGCTTGCATTTGATGCAGCAGCCCACGCCGGAACCCGTTTAGACTTCGAGACTCCGGAAGAAAGTGAAGAATGCGCAGCCGCTAACTACGTCCTCGATCACTTTAAACTAAACCCTGAGACCGTCACCTCCTGTACCAACCTGTTGGTGCACTTGGTTGATATCATCGAAATCGATGGTCAGACACACACGGTGATAACATCTGATATGCCGGAAATTATCATCCTAACCTCTCTAATTTTTGCCGGTCATATATTTCCGTCCATACATAATACAGAAAGTCAGCCATACTCACCGAAGAATTGGAATGACGGTTGAAAAGAAAGACTCAAACTCCTTCCAATCTCTTATAGGCAATACAGGGGAAGTCGTAGGTAGTAGGTGTTTTTGAATTGGCAAAGCGACAAATCTCCGAAGTCACCAGTACAAAATAAAGAAAAAATT
Source organism: Ligula intestinalis (assembly GCA_036362985.1). Lineage (NCBI taxonomy): Eukaryota > Metazoa > Platyhelminthes > Cestoda > Diphyllobothriidea > Diphyllobothriidae > Ligula > Ligula intestinalis. The sequence continues at coordinate 81,321,306 of JAYGXS010000001.1, read as the reverse complement.
AACTGAATTTGAAGTGCGGGAGATTTCTCTTGGCTGCAAATTCAAAGAATCCCCAAACTCCAGGCAACGCCTGAAAAAAATCCCCACGAATTCGCCTTTAATTCAAAGGAAACAGAAGGTCTCTTATGCGGTTGCATATAAGATGCATCCCTAGGGCTCGGACCCAAACGGGCACTGCCACGCGAGCCATACGCTCTGACTCATACCTTCGACAATGGTTCCTACAATGATGTGCCCCGTCTCAAGGCGCTCCCACCTCTACACACTATTGCGGTCACGTATCTCAGCCATTGCACACGCTTGTGTTTTCCAACACCCTAATGGGCAATTTGTAGTTGCTGTATGAGAAGTTGACTTCGGACATGTTCTAGAAAACCATTGACAGAAAGTTCAAATTTCGTGCATGACATTTCGGTTGACACACGGTCTCCATCTGCACTAGCGTTGACATCACTTTACTCGTATATCTCCGCTTGCTGGACGCTACGGACAAGAAGCACTTGTAAATGACAGTTAAAGTTCATGAGGTCGCAGTTGCCTCATCATACTCTCCTAACTGGAAAACTGCAAGTCCTCACAGCTATGTACACCGCACAAATTAACAGTGAGAATATCCCTCCTGGAAATCGGGAATTTGTCCTAGTCTGCATATATAGCAATGTACGCCTTTAAACAAATATGTAAACGTAGTTCAATATGTACTCGGTACCTCTGTGGTGATGAGCATTTAAACCAGTCTCGGTGATGTCAAGCATTAAATATCCCCATTTTAGGCGATATGTGGTAGTGGGACTGGAGAGCACGATTCATTCTCTTATCTACCGAATGAGACAGATGACCGTAGTTCCACGAACCATCTGCATAATTTTACGAAACGTGTCGAGGCAGGTCTTCAGTTGACAAACTCTTTGATGCCTGCAGGTGGTCAAAGACGCCGAAGTGACAGCAAAGGCACTGAGATCATGAGGCGGACGTCGTAAACTTCCCACAGTAGTCTGTCCTGGATACCCTGAAATATTCAGACAAGGAAACTTGTTGAGTGCAGTCTGTCTCGGTTGGGACACATTTAGATTATCTCAGTCTGACGTTCTCCTACATGCCTGATGAACGAGCATCCCTGTGACAATAAAGATATCACATCGGCTTTGTAGTCGCGTTCTAGATATTATGGAGATGATGCTGAGAGATGATGCTGCCCTTGCAGTGCGCATTTGAGGTACTGGGAACCAATACATTCATCAGGCCGACGGCCGTTTATCCCGAGGTATGTTTACTTCTGGTCAGGCATGCAACCCGTAAGCCTTCGGTTTTCCTAGTATTTTTGGAGAAATCAGCCTATTTAAAGACGTCACTTATCTGAAACCGCACATTCCGAAAGTTATCAACAGTTGGTGCGAGCCGTGTGATACCATCAGTGTAATTAAGGTCAGTCAGCGGACACCCGGCTGCGAATTCAATGCCGTCATATTCATAAAATGCCCATATAGAAATCTAGTTAGAAGCGTCATTGAACTGAAGGCGAAGATGCGATTGCATGAAATTTTTTACAGAGACGAACATAGCGACGCATTCTCGGCATATGGCGACAATATGACATGATAATGGGTGCCGAACCAGACTATGCTAGATAAACAGCACTCGCTGCTGCTTCGATTAAGCATGACGACCGCGAAAACGTGCGACGAAAATATTCTAGGACTTCAGGCATACAGCATGGGAAATTAACAGCCAGGATGCAGTCGACAGTGTCCCAGAAGGCCCAATCAACGGCAGATGTTGGAAATGCTGTGGGATATGAAATAGTTTATGCAGGAATCTAAGATAGAAGTTGCGCGAAGTTCCGAGGAAGAAAAACCGGGAGATTACTCCGGACGCGAATGGCCGAGCATGCAGCGGCAGTGAGGAAGAAAGACGCCAACTCCCAGGTCGCAGCTCACTCAACGGGACCCGGCCATATTTTCAAGTTTGACGAGGCCAAACTCCTCGCAAGAGGGGACAACCGCGTGAGCCACGAGCTGCTGGAGTCATGGTTCTCAGGCCCCCAGTCCATCAACAAGCGCAACGACTTGGCGTTCCCATACGGTGTACTGAGATATTTCCTGACTAAGAGAATTAGTCACGTGGGAAGGACTGGGCGCGACAACAACTCTGACGACAGCGGGCATAATTGTCGCGCAATTATCAAACCCGCATCCGACGCGGACAAGAACGCCGTGGCAATTGATGAGCAATCACCGCACCAATTAAGACCTCAAGCGGTGGCTACAGGAACTGACAATTATAGAACGCATGCCGATGACCGCTGTAAACTATAAATACCGTGCAATCTGTGCATGTATCACTTCTTACCTGCGCAAGTATCAGACTTGTTTATGATTACCTATGACTAAGGATTCCCGACGGAACCCGAAACGTCAGGACAATAAGACTCTTGTTCCAGTGATAGCCTCTTCTACTTCGGGACTAAAGACTCTCAGCCTGAGGATGTGGGTGGTTTTCAGTACCTCAAAATGAGGCTGCTGTCGAATGGGCAGTGTAAATACTGCATCATCTGTCGAACAGATGCTGCCTGACATGACTTCGCATTCCGCATAACATGACTATGAAACCAACGCGATACCTCCATTGTCACACAAATTATCGTCTACTGGGCGTCCGTCAAGCCAGTCTACTTTACGGTTACCTTTCCTGGACTGTACGCATGGAAGAAGTGAATAAAGGCTGATGTGTGAACATAATTACAAAAGAACCTCCGTCTAAGGTAAATGGGCAAGATGGCACTTACAACGTTGTCCTTTTCATAATATTCCATATTCTCCAAGGAAGACGACGGTGGACCGTTTGTGCCGTCTGTCACAATAACGCAATATTTTTGCCATCAGTCCGTCGTCTTTGTTAACTCAGAGGCGTTAAAAAGGAGGTCAAATCAAAACCTATCTCGGCACAGTTCTTTAAAACATGGAGATGGTTCGTGGAGCACCCATTTTCTGTCTCATGTGCTGGAGGAGAGCATAGGTTGCGTTCTCCGGATCAGCTACTGCAGATCGCCTGAAATGGAACCGTGCAATTCAGGACGACACCGAGACTGACTAGAGTACGCATGACCACGGATATACCGAGTAAATAACAAATCTGACTTTTAGGGCCGTATAAATATATATTCCCCCGCCCAACTACCTAACGTATTTTCTGGTCGAACATTTACTTCTAGGCTTTTGAGTGTGAATGAATATTTAATTGTGCCGGACGTGATCAAAAAATATTAAATAAGATTACATTTATTCGAATATCCTGGAGCAGAATAAAATTCTATCAACATGAACTCCTATTGTACAGGATACGATGTTAATTGGAGTAACTTCGACCTTCTGTAGACGAAAATTCAATGAAAATGAAAATTCGACCACCTTTTGGCGGAATTCAACGAAAAA
>JAYGXS010000001.1:81260514-81306159 GCA_036362985.1 Ligula intestinalis | reverse complement strand
AAAAAAATAGCCGCTGCCACTGCAAGTCATCGATGACAGTCGTATCTGCCTCGCGGACGTGCATTCTCACCGGATGTCTTACAAATCAGCCCGGATGAAAGCTTGGGACGCGTGTAAGCTCATTTCTTTTTAATTCTTTGATAAAAGCCTAGTTCGCCTAACAGCAGCACTAAAATTGCGCTATAAGCCACACATAATTCAAATCTACCTTACCTTAAACTCTAATTGGCTGTAACTGCATTACCCAGTTTATACACTAATGTACCCCTTAAATCATGCAGTCGAGTCTCTTGGTTTAGAATTGCTTGGCTTTCATAGTGCAGTCGAGTCCTCAAAGCTCACTCCAAGCTTTCTAGCCTATTGCAGTCTCAGCAACACTGTCTTCCTCTATTACCGGTACTTGTAGCCCACCTAGTAAGAAAGATGATGGTCTGACCTGCGACAAATGGTAGCGTCAGAGCTAGCAAAAGTTCTACTACACTTATTACTGGCATGAGCCCAGAGTTGACTTTAAGCACTACTCTACAGACGCTTTATTATTGTCCAAATGCTAATCACTATTACATCCCACAGATAGGGAGTGCATACTGGGTGCGACTCCTTAAAAAGAATACACAGGCAGTTCTAATATTACTGGCCTTAGTAAGCATGATTACTTGAATTAGCACTTCTAGCATAGGCATGTAGCTATATCGTCATCATCTTAGTGCGTACAGCTCCATGGATGGAGACGAGAGTGCAGAAACCATGACAAACGCAGCCTTGCTTATGGCCCCAAGCATGTACTTACCCGAAATAGTATAACCCAGATTCACACTCCCTGTTGAGACCAAGCGGATATGAGCCATAGCGTTGGCGAAATCAGCGCCACCTCTGATAAATGGTGGCGTCAGTGCCAGCACCAGTACTACTAGACTTCCTGCCGGGATTTAGGGAATATGAGCCCAGTTATGATTTAATCAGCGTTACTTCTGACGTACAAAACAGACAGTTCCAGTACCAACAAGTACTTTCACTAAGTTACACCCTGGTACGTAGTATTAGAAGTAAGCAGTACCAGTCCTGGTTTACCTAAGTCTGGCCAGACACCTACTATAGGTGAGTGCGGATAGATAGCACAGTAGCACCCACGCAAAGCCTACTGTCACTTAAACTAAGTTAGGCGTTGTATGGGCTTGCATTTGATGCAGCAGCCCACGCCGGACCCCGTTCAGACTTCGAGACTCCGGAAGAAAGTGAAGAATGCGCAGCCGCTAACTACGTCCTCGATCACTTTAAACTAAACCCTGAGACCGTCATCTCCTGTACCAACCTTTTGGTGCACTTAGTTGATGTCATCGAAATCGATGGTCAGACACACACGGTGATAACATCTTATATGCCGGAAATTATCATCCTAACCTCTCTAATTTTTGCCGGTCATATATTTCCGTCCATACATAATTCAGAAAGTCAGCCATACTCGCCGAAGAATTGGAATGACGGTTGAAAAGAAAGACTCAAACTCCTTCCAATCTCTTATAGGCGATACAGGGGAGGTCGTAGGTAGTAGATGTTTTTGAATTGGCAAAGCGACAAATCTCCGAGTTCACCAGTACAAAATGAAGAAAAAATTAACTGAGTTTCAAGTGCGGGAGATTTCTCTTGGCTGCAAATTCAAATAATCCCCGAACTCCAGGCAACGCCTGAAAAAAAATCCCCACGAATTCGCCTTTTATTCAAAGGAAACAGAAGGTCTCTTATGAGGTTGCATATAAGATGCATCCCTAGGGCTCGGACCCAAACGGGCACTGCCACGCGAGCCATACGCTCTGACTCACGCCTTCGACAATGGTTCCTACAATGATGTGCTCCGTCTCAAGGCGCTCCCACCTCTACACACTATTGCGGTCGCGTATCTCATTCATTGCACACGCTTGTGTTTTCCAACACCCTAATGGGCAATTTGTAGTTGCTGTATGAGAAGTTGACTTCGGACATGTTCTAGAAAACCATTGACAGAAAGTTCAAATTTCGTGCATGACATTTCGGTTGACACACGGTCTCCATCTGCACTAGCGTTGACATCACTTTATTCGTATATCTCCGCTTGCTGGACACTACGGACAAGAAGCACTTGTAAATGACAGTAAAAGTTCATGAGGTCGCAGTTGCCTCATCATACTCTCCCTAACTGAAAAACTGCAAGTCCTCACAGCTATGTACACCGCAAAAATTAACAGTGAGAATATCCCTCCTGGAAATCGGGAATTTGTCCTAGTCTGCATATATAGCAATATACGCCTTTAAACAAATATGTAAACGTAGTTCAATATGTACTCGGTACCTCTGTGGTGATGAGCATTTTAACCAGTCTCGGTGATGTCAAGAATTAAATCTCCCCATTTTAGGCGATCTGTGGTAGTGGGACTGGAGAGTACGATTCATTCTCTTATCTACCGAATGAGACAGATGACCTTAGTTCCACGAACCATCTGCATGATTTTACGAAACGTGTCGCGGCAGGTCTTCAGTTGACAAACTCTTTGATGCCTGCAGGTGGACAAAGACGCCGAAGTGACAGCAAAGGCACTGAGATCATGAGGCGGACGTCGTAAACTTCCCACAGTAGTCTGTCCTGGATACCCTGAAATATTCAGACAAGGAAACTTGTTGAGTGCAGTCTGTCTCGGTTGGGACACATTTAGATTATCTCAGTCTGAGGTTCTCCTACATGCCTGATGATCGAGCAACCCTGTGACAATGGGGATCTCGCATCGTCTTTGTAGTTGCGTTCTAGATATTATGGAGATGATTCTGAGAGATGATGCTGCCCTTGCAGTGCGCATTTGAGGTACTGGGAACCAATACATTCATCAGGCCGACGGCCGTTTATCCCAAGGTATGTTTACTTCTGGTCAGGCATGCAACCCAAAAGCCTTCGGTTTTCCTAGTATTTTAGGAGAAATCAGCCTATTTAACGACGTCACTTATCTGAAACCGCACATTCCGAAAGTTATCAACAGTTGGTGCGAGCCGTGTGATACCATCAGTGTAATTAAGGTCAGTCAGCCGACACCCGGCTGTGAATTCAATGCCGTCATATTCATAAAATACCCATATGGAAATCTAGTTAGAAGCGTCATTGAACTGAAGGCGAAGATGCGATCGCTGGAAAGTTTTTACAGAGACGAACATAGCGACGCATTCTCGGCATATGGCGACAATATGACATGATAATGGGTGCCGAACCAGACTATGCTAGATAAACAGCACTCGCTGCTGCTTCGATTAAACATGACGACCGCGAAAACGTGCGGCGAAAATATTCTAGGACTTCAGGCATACAGCGTGGGAAATTAACAGCCAGCATGCAGTCGACAGTGTCCCAGAAGGCCCAATGAACGGCAGATGTTGGAAATGCTGTGGGATATGAAATAGTTTATACAGGAATCTAAGATAGAAGTTGCCCGAAGTTCCGAGGAAGAAAAATCGGGAGATTACGCCGGACGCGAATGGCCGAGCATGCAGCGGCAGGGAGGAAGAAAGACGCCAACTCCCAGTTCGCAGCTCATTCAACGGGACCCGGCCATATTTTCAAGTTTGACGAGGCCAAACTCCTCGCAAGAGGGGACAACCGCGTGAGCCGCGAGCTGCTGGAGTCATGGTTCTCAGGCCCCCAGTTTATCAACAAGCGCAACGACTTGGCGTTGCCATACGTTGTACTGAGATATTTCCTGAGCAAGAGAATTAGTCACGTGGGAAGGACTGGGCGCGACAACAACTCTGACGACAGCAGGCATAATTGTCGCGCAATTATCAAACCCGCATCCGACGCGGCGAAGAACGCCGTGGCAATTGATGAGCAATCACAGCACCAATTAAGACCTCAAGCGGTGGCTACAGGAACTGACAATTATAGAACGCATGCCAATGACCGCTGTAAACGATAAATACCGTGCAATCTGTGCATGTATCACCCCTTATCTGCGCAAGTATCAGACTTGTTTATGATTACCTATGACTAAGGATTCCCGACGGGCCCGAAACGTCAGGACAATAAGACTCTTGTTCCAGTGATAGCCTCTTCTACTTCGGGACTAAAGACTCTCAGCCTGAGGGTGTGGGTGGTATTCAGTACCTCAAAATGGGGCTGCTGTCGAATGGGCAGTGTAAAGACTGCATCATCTGTCGAACAGATGCTACCTGACATGACTTCGCATTCCGCATAACATGACTATGAAACGAACGCGATACCTTAATTGTCACACAAATTATCGTCTACCGGGCGTCCGTCAAGCCAGTCTACTTTACGGTTGTCTGTCCTGGACTGTACGCATGGAAGAAGTGAATAAAGGCTGGTGTTTAAACATAATTACAGAAGAACCTACGTCTAAGGTAAATGGGCAAGATGGCACTTACAACGTTGCCCTTTTCATAATATTGCATATGCTCCAAGGAAGACGACGGTGGACCGTTTGTGCCGTCTGTCACAATAACGCAATATTTTTGCCATCAGTCCGTCGTCTTTGTTAACTCAGAGGCGTTAAACGGGAGGTCAAATCAAAACCTATCTCGGCACAGTTCTTTAAAACATGGAGATGGTTTGTGGAGCACCCATTTTCTGTCTCATGTGCTGGAGGAGAGCATAGGTTGCGTTCTCCGGATCAGCTACCGCAGATCGCCTGAAATAGAACCGTGCAATTCAGGACGACACCGAGACTGACTAGAGTACGCATGACCACGGATATACCGAGTAAATAACAAATCTGACTTTTAGGGCCGTATAAATATATATTCCCCCGCCTAACGTATTTTCTGGTCGAACATATACTTCTAGGCTTTTGAGTGTAAATGAATATTTAATTGTGCCGGACGTGATCAAAAAATATTACATTTATTCTAATATTCTGGAGCAGAATAAAATTCTATCAACATGAACTCCTATTAATAATAAGGTTTATTTGTAAAGCACATCTTTGGCGCCGTCAAAAAACCCCGGAAGGCAGGATAAAACCGAACCCAAACCCCTTCTTTCGCAGTGACCATTGTATTTGTTTTGGTCTTTTGCTAGGTTAATAGTGTGCGAAATAAGGAGTTTGTTTTAAGTGAAAAAAAACCTGACTTCTAGGGAACAAATCGAGGAAAACATGAAATAAAATAGCAATACATTGTAGGTGTTACGGTTTTATAGTAAGAATACTTGGGGTCTGGAAAAACTGTAATGTCCTCTAACTGAGGTATACATAGCCGCGGTCAGTTTGAAGGTGAAAATATCAGCTGATGATATGGCATCTACCGTATGCATGGCTCTGCTCGATACGGAGAGTACAATCATTGTCCAGTGGCACAAGTTTGCTAATTAGATGGGACGTTGCAGATGTCTGAGGTGGGTCGAGGCAGCTGCGAAGCACCATCGTCATTCAAGTGCATCGGCAGAAGACATTTGGCCTTAAGGCCAAATGAAGCCACATAGTCGATTGGTTTTTGGTGCGATTTGTTTAACATGTGGGGATAAGTCAAGAGTATTAGAATAGCTAAGACCTAAATGTTTTAAAGATGTTAGCTCTTTTATTTCTTGACCACTAAACATTATGGAGGGAAGTTTTAGTGGTCCAAAAATAATGAGATGACATTTTGTTGCCACTGAACACTCCAGTCGTTTAGTTTTTAAAGGTCTAATTCAATTGTTCTATGCACACTACTTATTGAATTTTTGTTATAGGCATATGCGAGTTTTAAGTCATCTGCATATAAAAATGTTTTAGCAGATGTTGATATCGTGGATAACTCATGAATGTAAATGAGAAATAAGAGGGGACCTAGGATAGTGCCTTGAAAAACACCACTGCTTATATGAGCTGGTTCTGATACTATATTTCGAAGTTGTACTACTTGAAATCGGTTTTGAAGATAGGATTTGAGGAAATCAAGGAGGGGGGGCCGAATCCCGTGACTCACTAGCTTCACGAGCAGTCTTTTATGGGGAAATTTGTCAAAGGCTTTTTTTAGATCAAAGTAAATTGTAGCTACCGTGTTCCCATCATCTCGATTTCTGGAGCCGAATTCCAAGAAAGTGAGATGGCAGGACTGACATGACTTTTTAGGTAAAAAGGCATGTTGAGAGGGGGGTATGAGATTTACATTCGTCAGATGGTCTAACATTTGGTTATAAATTATTTTTTCTAAGATTTTTGCTAAAACCGATGTTCGGTGAACACCACGATAATTTTGGGCATTGGACCGATTTCCGTTTTTGTAAATTGGGGTGATACATGATTTTTTCCAGATTTCTGGATAAGTACCATTTGACTGCAGTAACGAGAAAAGGTTAGACAGAAGTATTGGGGCATATGTCATATGCCTCAGTATGCAAGGAGGGATTCTATCCGTTCCATATGATGTGGAATTGGACAGTTGGCGGATAGCTTTCTCTACAGTTTCTTCGTTTAACAATATCTCTTTTAATACTAGTGCCGTCATTTCTGTTGGTTGGGGGATTGGTTCTTCCTCGACTGAATAGTTGGTTGAGAAATACTCGTTGAAAAGATTTGCTATTTGGTTGTCATTTGTTATTACTATTCCTTGGTCATCAAGCATGATTTGGGGGCCTTGTTTTTGATGATTATTTATTTAATTCCTGAAGATTTGGGCTGTCCCTTCTGGGGACTCGATTGCCCGATGTTCTGCTGCTATCGTCTTATTTGTTTCAATGTTCTGGGCTAACTCGTGAATCTCTGTAATGCGCCTGAGCGTAGATAGATAACTAATACATGGGTCATGGAGTTGTTTTTTAAGTTTTTTTAGCCGTTTGGAAAGGAAGTTTGGGATTAGTGATTTCTTACATGGGGATCCCTCGTCAATTAGGGTATCTCGAATTAAATTAAGGGTGGCATATAATATGTTTACAGCTTCTAGAGGGGATGCTGTTAGGAGGAAAGTGCTCCAATCCAATGACCTCATGTAGTTATTCATAGATTCAATGTCAAGATTTTTGGGGTTTATAGAAGTGTAACTAGGATCAGGTCTTATTTTAATGTTAAGAGAGAGCACTGCTATTATTGTCTTATGATCACTATCAAAGGTTAAGCTGTCGTAGTGCGTATATAAGGGCCAGATATCATTGGTGAGAATAACATCGAGTATATTGTTTCCCCTGGTTGGTTTGCTTATTATTTGCGTTCAGTTATGAAACACAATTGATGATAATAATTCATCATGTCTGGATGGGGCTGATAGTTCTGTCCAGTTTATTTCTGGACGGTTTAAGTCTCCTGCAATTATCTTATAGTCGGTTTGGATATTCGATAGAATATCTAGTAGATTTGTGAGACCAGTGTCATCATTACTAAATTCCGGAGGGGTGTACAAACATCCAATTAGAATGCTTTTAAGGGTCTTGGATGTTATTATAGCGAAGCATGCTTCGCCATTGAACGTCTCCTGAAGAACCTCAAAGCCACTCTGTTCTATGGTAGATCTAATGTAGATCATACAACCTCCTCCTCGTTTATTAGCACGGTCCTGTCTATAGAAGGTGTAGTTTGCTATAAAAAGTGAAGCATTGGAGGTTGATTCGTTTACCCATGTTTCTGTTAAAAAGACTATATCGGGATTGTGTGTGTCAATAAAAGTCCTAAGTCGTGGAACTTTGTTTACTATCGATCTAGCATTAATAAGAGCAACATTTATGGTGTACAGGATACGATATTAATTGGAGTAACTTCGACCTTCTGTAGAAGAGAATTTAATGAAAATGAAAATTCGACCACCTTTTGGCGGAATTCAACGAAAAATGGAAAGTCGGGCAACTGAAAATTTAAAAATATTTTTTTTTAAAATTTTAAATCGAGTGAATTTAGAGCTTCTTAAGTCAGTTTGCCGAGTAGATTTTGACCTAAGCTTATGCATTTGTTAAACACGTGACTTCTTGACATGTTCAAATTAGGATGAATTCGCTTGTTTTTCAGCAAAGGTTTTTCTAATGTTATTTTGTAGACATTATCTTTTGTATCTGTGGTGTTCTTAACTCTGAGGACTTACGATTTCAATTTGGGATGATATGCTGTGCCACTGGCGACCTGCCGACCTTTAACAGCAATTTATTAAGGCTTTATTTCCACTGTTTTCAACTAGCAGGTGCGTAGAATTTATCTGACGCCAGGGCCATCACCGATTTTAAGCTTGCGTCGACCTAAATGCCATGCACGAAAGTGTTATTCTCTCAAGGACGTAAGAGTTAAAATATCATAAAGAAGCCGCAAAGTGCTCATTAGGACATTGGAAGCCTTCGCAGGCTGAGCCTGAAATATATAGTCACCACCGCCTTCGAAGTTAAACGCCCTTGGCCATATTGTAGCCTGTGAATGCAGGAAACCTCATATTTAACCCCCCCACATAATCATTGATTGCTGTTCACAACCTCTGCGGGATCGGTACCGGGAGAACCAAACCCCCCAATAATGTCGTCCCACACTAATGCACATATTTATAAATTATTTGTTGAATATTAAATATTCCCTACTTTAAGTACCTACGTCGGAGAAACTGGCAGGCTTCTCAAAACGCGAATTGCCGAACACGCGGCAGCAGTGCGGCGAAATGATGCCGATTGTTAAGTCGCAGCTCATTCGACGAGACCGGGCCATGCATTCAAATTTGATGAGGCCGAAATGCTCGCAAGAGGTGACAATCGAGTGAACCGATAATTACTTGAATCATGGTTCACGGGCCCCCAATCCATCAACAAGTACAACGATTCACACAATCCATATTCAGTGTTGAGACTCAATTTGGCAAATCGCCGCTCGGGGAATAGACAGGCTACCACATCATCTTGTGCCAACACAACACGGCCAGATGGAAATTACTGACACAACTAATCACCGCACAAGCAAAGGCATTTACCGATTTTTTCTGTACGTGTAAATTTTACGGCAGAAACCTGTGTACACACAAACGGTTTCTGTGAGTATGCCTCTGATGATGAATCCGTGACGGATTTCAAAACGTCAGGCAAATAAGCATATTGTTCCAGCGATCGAGTCGTCTTCCACTACTCAATTACTTCCTGAGACTCGCATGTTCGCTTGTATTAGCAATACCTTAACCTGTCAGCTTGAAGTTATAGGCAAATTCATGTGGAGCTGCTACATGCGTTCGGCATTTTAAAAGCAAAAGTTTGTTGCTTGGCATTTATGGACTTGTTTTGAATTTCTTACCACGACCAATCTCCGAGGTCACATATTTGAAATTCATGTTAAGCAGATGCGGCTAGACGTACACAAGTTGTGAGGTCATCATTGGTGAAATGCTTAAGAAGAAACCTTGAAATGTGTATGTTCGAAAATGAGTCAGAGCCCAGAGAGATTAAACTTCTCTCTCAACACTTAAGTCGGCATTTTCAAATGCTATAATAGCCGTTGAACTCTTACATGTCTTCTTTGTGTACCACACTCAAACTGTAATTGCAAATAGCATAATCATCTGTTCATGTCTATTGCCCTTAACAGGGGAGTGGAAGATAGGAGTCGGGTGGTAACCGAAAATGATGGCTGGTGAGCAGAAAGAAAGGTGCGCTACTAGTTGAGGCATGTACAGTGCACCGATAGGCCATTATGGCGTATAAAATCTTAGTATCCCTGTAGAATTGGGATTCTATAATAAACCAGATGCGTAAGGCCGGCCTGGTTCTTACTTGTTAACTTGAGTATACGCGTGGTGCTTTAAGCGATAACGGTATCGGTAAGTCGAGTACGGTTCTATAATTGGAGATTAGGAAAAACATAAATAGTACTCTTACACACAAAGTTTCCAAGTCCGAGACAGCGAGATAATATCAATCTTCGCGGGACCAGTATAGGGCATTTAAACGAATAAAAGGGGTTTAACAGAAACAAAAAGGGGGCGCAACTACCAAAATGGGGAACAATCAAGTATAAGATAAACAGTATGGTGTTAACTAATATAAAATGTCAAGTAATTAAGATTAACGATAATGCCAAGGGGTATAACGACAAGCTAATGTGTATAGTGTTAAAGAAGTAGAAAGATTGTTATGTTACTGTTGAAAGGGGGGGGGAGCGGGACAAAACGAATACCTACGGAAGGAGGTACAATCCCAATTATGGGTTGTGGTTTTCCGTGAAGGCTTTTAAAAATTGACGATCGTGCAGCTTGTCAAGCCTGTCCGACCACTTACTTCTGGGTGTGCTAGGATAGTACGCGACTTGTGGATTTGCAGATCACAGACTTCGTGGACTAACCGACCGTCGACGTTTGCATCACAGTTGGAGTAAAGCGATAGTGGGACTCCAAAGCGAAAGATGCAAATACAAAGAAATGCGTTGGTGACTGATGCGGCATCCTGGCCTAAGAATGGTACAGCCCCCACCCACTTCGGAAAATAATCAACCATCAATAAAATATATCGGTTACCACTGGTACTGCTGGGTAAGTGGCCAACTACGTCCATAGCCACACAATCAAAAGAAAAACCAGTAGTCACATTTTGAAGTGATGTCAGAGGTTATGACGCAAACCTTTGAAGTTGGCGCATGAAGCGCACGTGTTGCAGAAAGAGGCAATTTGCCCTCTGAGATTCGGCCCCAAAATTGTTGCCGTGCCTCTCCTACAGTGCTTTCATCGCCGAAATGATGCAAATGTTGGTATAAGTCATCCGAAATGGTCATGAAGAAGTGCTTCGTTTCTAGGAAATAGGAGTTCCTTTTCCATGTGGAGAAACGTCCAGTGATTCCTCCGGATTCGGCCCGCCTGGAAAGACCCGCGAACATCTTTATTTATAGTCCTATGTTTGCCATTAAACTGATGGTCGTAAATAATTGCAGTGTCCTCGTGAGTGCTTTGGGTTATTGTCCAGTTGTATCGAGTGGGTTCACTTACGGTAGGTGTCGCACCGGTACGTCTTGAGATTACACCAGAAATCGTGTGCTTAGGTCCTGTCCGGTATTGCCATTTAAGTTCCAATTCCTGAATACTTTCTTGCCATCATGCTTACTGGCCTTCAGTGCCTTTCCTTTCTAGACCACTGGAGAGGCTTATAGTCTAACGGTATAAGCACAGCTTGGTGCACACGCAACTTTCGGTTTTGTCGATTACTTGCAGTTAACGATTTGAGAACGGAGAACCGACCAAGCACTCCAAAATTTTAGCGTTTCAAAAATATCTGCAAAAAAGAAAGTGTTTAAACTGCTTCAAATATGCTAATCACATCAATTATTCTCGCTGGCACGTATAATAGGAAAGTTCCGTTTTCGTGAGGGACTTGCTGCAAAAACAAATTGGTCTTTCAGCGTCTGAGTAATTGCATTTACATAAGACACCACCGATCTCAAAGCCATTCGCATCACAGTCGAGTATAAACGAAGCTGCATTGGGTTGTACAGGGATAACAGGAACGAGGGTAAGCCGATATTGAAGTTCGTCAAATGCCGCCTAGCAGTTTTCCGTCCAAATAACTAATGCGCTTTTTTTGTGAGCAGGTATAAAGTGCGAGCTAGTTCTGCAAAGCCTCATGTAGTTGGATATAAGACCCATAAAACTATTAACGCCGGTTGCTGAAGTAGGCGTAGGTCTGGCTCTGAGGGATTCTCTCTTCTGAGAAGGGGTCTGGATAGCCTCAGGACAAACTTCGTGGCCGAGATAGGTAACTCTTTTTAAGGCTAGCATCATGTTCGGTTACAGTTCAACCAAACACATTGACGAAATTAAGAAAGCCAAGGTAACCGCAGAGGTCGAAATGAGCCAAAAAAGTTTGCGTAAGTCTCTGGAAAGTAGCAGCAACACTGTCAGCAACACAGCCAGCAGGATATCCGGAGTGAAGGAAAGGCTAACTTACAATGTATGTTCATGTGTACCCTTGGGAATACAAGAAGCAAAAGTATGCATAACATAATCGGTATTCGTCTTACCTTTCACCGTCAAAAAGCAGTCTGAAGGAGATTTTTATCAATATATTGCAAGCGTAAAGCTGATAAAATAGCGTATCTAGCGAACAAGATCGTAGTCGCTCTGCAATCGAAGGCTCTAGGAGGGGGGCATTTATTTAATAATCAGTGGTATCGAAAGGTAACATTTTGGAATTCGGTTGTTTATTCAGTTATGGGATACAGAACGATATTGCTTACTGTAAATCCGTTCGTAATTGTTCAAATTCATTGCAATATATCTATCTAAACACAATATATGAACTTGCGCATACTGGAATGTCAATTTCTGTCTTGCGAGCTTATTCTGAGTGAAAATGTCGAGTAAAAGACACGCGGAAACATTGCTCGGTTTCAATAATTAAGGAAATTAATAAATACATTTGGCTCGTCACCCTGAAATAATTCCTCCATCCATTAAAAACATTATCTCCAAGTCCTATGTTTCGTTGTACTGTCTTTAAACAGATAAAAATTACAAATTAAGCATTATTCGGAATAACCTTGACATGCAGTGAGACTTTGAATTTTTTCGGCGAACGTTCCAGTGAAAAGAGAGTGTCGCGAGATGTCTGCGTAGGCGTGCCATCGGGAAGTCATTTTCCATACTCATTTGCAAATTTTATATGCCAGAAACGTTTGATATAGTTTGCGTCTTGTTTAGAGGGATGAACATACGGAGTGCCTTTGTTTCCTTGGAATCAGCTATCCTTGTACGCAATTTAACTATTTTTAAAATGATAATATGTGATCAGCCCTTAAGTTCCAGGTGATATCTAGATATTTAATAGATTTCTGAGTTTTGTCGGGGCACGTAATCTAAATGGAATTGCAATAGTTATAGCTAACTGTGGACATCACTGCGGCCGTAGAGAGGGGGGACGTGTTAGGGTTGGGTTTAATAGGGGCTGCAGGTGGGTCCGTAGCTGGCGCTGCCACTAGTTCAATATTCAACTTGTGCGTATTCATTACCTCCCGATTTGTATAATAATCACCGTCAGTGTCCTATTTGTCAGAAGAGCCTTCAATTGGGTGACTTTGGTTGGTCACCTCTAACACCATCGTAAAATTATTCCGTTGATCAAATATTCTACGTAAAAGTGATCATGACGGAAGGAGAGAAGGTTAACCATTTTTTGGAGTTCGGGTTAACAGAAAATAAATTGTAAACGTTGACTCCAAATATTAAGACTGTCACCCAGGTCCTACGGTTTTCTTCTCCGTCCCCTCAGACCGCAGGTTTCCGGATCTGACTCCACCATGGTTACTAATGTAGCGTCCGAGCTAGGGAGGCCAGGAAGACTTCAGTAGGTAGGAACAGGAACAAATGGTTCTGGGTGGGTCAGAGTTGCTTCTCGGAAGATATTTCATAAAAGGACGTCCATCTCATTAAAGGCGAGGTGGACTTCCCAGGGAATTGGTTCATAGTGATATGAGATAAGATAATGCTTCCAGAAACGTTTATTGGAAAGGCTAAACTAATGTTTAACACCTTGGGGGGTGAAAAGTAGAGAAAACAGATGAACTTATCAAGCGTTTAACCGAGGGGTTAGTGTGTATGTCGTAGCCCATAGTTGGATCAGGAATCCCCGTCGGAGTCCAATCTGGGAGTATTTGGGAGACGGAGAAAAGCTGCAACCTCGACCGGCTTGAGCCAAAGGTCCGCAGGAGTGAGGTGGGTGCCTGGTCGGGAACTGCAGACGTATAGGTGACGGCAGTCATGTGGCGAGACACCACAGTCAGGACAGCAGTCGGGCATGGACGGGTCGAGCCGGTGTTGGTACTGGCGAAGGAGCATGCAGTAGCCACTGCGTAGCTGCGCCAGGGTGCAGCAAGTGACCCGCAGGAGATGACCTTCCGATGCTGCAATCCGAGGTGGATAGCCGCCCAAAAGGACCGGGGGAAGGTAACCTCGTTTCTCCTCGACAATGACCCTCTGGTGGAGACGCTGAAAACCTGTCTTGGTGGCAGACTTATCAACAGTTAGATCCGCGAGAGACGAGGCAACAGCTTCCTTATGGAGTGCTTGAATAGACGGCTGGACGTTGCAGCTGGGCTCAAGAGCGTTGCAACGGTGATAATTGGGATGGCCGGGTAGCGAAAAAGTCCACCAGAATTGCCGGCTAAGGAGAGTGTTGTGATGGGAGACTGGTAGAACAGAAGCCTCCGCATGAAAAGGATCTATAGGCGACATTTTAAAGCAACCCGTGATCGTGCGGAGGGCAGATTTCTGTGCTGACTGGATGCGGCGCAGTCTGGAAGAGCTCATCGTAGGAGAACAAATTGATGCCGCATAAGTGAGGTGCGGCTTGGCTAGCGCCTTGAAAGCAGTCAACAATGTCTCTTTTGCGCAGCCCCAGGATGTACCTGCTAGAGCCTTGAGGACCTTGGTGCAGCGGCTCACTTTGTTTGTGGTCTCCCTGGCATGGTCTGCGAACGTAAAAAGCGGATCTAAACGCACGCCAAAGAGTATAGGCTTGTGGACGAGCGGTAAGGACGCATCGTTGACGGTGATGGCCGGGTGACGATTAAACTCCTTCGGATCAAGCGTAAAAACAGTTACGGACGACTCGGGTGCCGAGATTTTCATTCCGCGCTGGGTTAGGAAGTTTTCGACAACAAGCATGAACTCCGTGAGGAGCTGTGCAGCCTGATCGATGTCATGGTGCCGGCAAAAAAACGTAACATCGTCCGCGTAGGATACCACTTGCACAGGTGCCCGGGGGAGTGGGAGCTCTCGCATGTAGATGTTAAAGAGCGTCAGGCTGAGCACAGAGCCTTGAGGCACGCTAAACGTCTGCTTACGGGGCTTAGAGAAAGCGCCCCGGAAGAGGAAACGATCGTGACGGCCATGGATGAAAGCCGCCAACCTCGGACCAGGCCAGTTGGGACGTTCAGAGACACCAAGTCCTACAGGAGCTGATCACGGCGGACGCAGTCAAAGGCTCGTAACAGG
This sequence comes from Ligula intestinalis, assembly GCA_036362985.1. Classification (NCBI taxonomy): domain Eukaryota; kingdom Metazoa; phylum Platyhelminthes; class Cestoda; order Diphyllobothriidea; family Diphyllobothriidae; genus Ligula; species Ligula intestinalis. Next base: position 81,291,279 of record JAYGXS010000001.1, on the reverse strand, counting down.
TCAATTGAGACTGCCACGGTCCACGAAGCGAGCTTCTGTTGATTGAAGCCCTCGAGGATAGCGTCGCTAAGCTCAAAAATCGCGATTGTAGTCCCACGACCCGATCGGAAACCATGTTGGTGGCAAGATAGTTCCACCAGAGACGTCAGAATTGGGTGGATGAGCCGTTCCAGGATAGTCGCCAATGGACTGAGGAGGGCAATTGGGCAATAAGAGGTCGCTAGGCTGCAGTCCTTGCCCATTTTGACCAGGGGATGATGATCAATTGGCGCCAGCAATCGAAGATGATTGAGGTTACCAGTGAAAGTTTGAAGAATGCAGCAAGGTAGGCAGCCACATTTGGGCCGATGTGGCGCACATGGATAGGCGCCAGACCGTCTGGGTCTAAGGCTTTCGAAGTTCTCATTTTCTTGACGGCGGTGAGGATGGCATCAGCCGAAAAGGAAATTTCTGGGGGTGGGGCTTTATGGAGGAGACGAAAAAGAGAGCGCTGGCTTTTGGGACTGGGCGCCGAGCGGGGCTAGAACAACTTGTTCTTCTTCGCGGCGATCTTACCGTTGTTAGAGATGAACTTGCCGTCCCCGAAGCTAATAGAAACGTTTATTGGAAAGGTTAAACTAATGTTTAACACGTTGGAGGTGAATAGTAGAGAAAAAAAATGACATTATCAAGCGTTGAATCGAGGGGTTAGTCGTCCATGCTGGCTGCGCGATGATTCCGCTTGAAAACAGAAAACTGAAACTTAACAACTGGAGTTACAATTAAAAACAAAAGTGGGTCAGGGTCGGTTCGTTACACTAAAAACTGGAGTGTAAGATCTCATGAAAAACCAGTAAGAGTTAAATAACAAAAAGCGTACATTAAAAGAAAGGAATCGGTTTAGTCTCCTTTATGTCCTATCTCAAGATATAACTCTGTTCTCTGAGCCGTTGGCGGGGCTATGTTTGGGTATCTCCACCTCGCAGAAGGGTTATGTTACTGGGTGCGGGGGCAGGAGTGATATTCAGTGGGAGCCGTTTCAGTTTGTTAAAGTGGGGTAAAGTGCATCATGAATGACATATGTAGCAGTAGCAGGAAGGCGGAGAAGAAAGTCTACGACAAACGACCGTCTCTCACATGGGTAGACGAACTTGGAGGTCCCTACTGGCGGTGTGATCGGCAACGGAAGATAATTCACCGAGTGAGTACGGCATACAATTGGTATGCTGAACAAATTCAGTCTTCTTCCGAGTGTATGGAGTATTTAGGTGGTTTTGTGCCAGGTTATGGGTCATTTCGCACTCATTCGGAATGAAATGAAGACAGTTCCTGTAGTGACCTCTCTACTTGGTTTTTCTCTATATAAATCTCTGAATGGGACCTTCTGTGTACTTACGAATGACTGTGTGTCATTCTTCTCATGCTCGATCGAAAATTTGATTTTTGCATGCCTCTTGTTTATAACCTCGTCAGTATATAATCCATACAATGCTGGGTTGCTATATGTTTTGGATTATTTTTCGCTAGAGCTTTGACAGAAAGAACAATTCAGCGTTTTAATTTCTTTAGAAATTGATTTCGACGGAGTCTGAAGCGTAATGTTTATATTTGGCCCGAAGTCTATGAGGCTCTGCTGGATAACTGTGTTATAGATACATACTACCAACGGGCAGACAGTATAAGTATATATTGATGTTGTAATTTAACATAATAATATTCAAACTGTGTAAAGGAGCGGCAGAATATCGACGAACCGCTGTATTTTCATTTAAGCTAGTACATGGACTGTTGGTTGGTAAATTACCACAACAATAAAGAACTGTCCCTAACTAACGGCCCATTGTTGCACTGTCTATCTGTCCATACAAACATTCGTTGAACAGGGATTGTATGTTTTCGCATACATATATACATATTTTCTATGAGAAATAAGGTCCTTTGGAAACGAATAATGTATATTATGTGAATTTTCGATTCTAGTTCCCCAGTTCATCGTCAGACAGATTAGAGTTGAACAAAAATAGTTCACTTGAACCGATGACTTTCACAAGATTATATACTTTGTCAGTGTGAAACGATAATAATCACCCTCATTTCATTATGCTATTAGTAGAAAAATACTTATTATTCAGGTCAGGTTTATTAAGGGAAATGTAGGTAAATGCCTTTGGACTCCCTGTTGGTACAAAACAGTTATGAAGTGCATTAGTTTAGCAGAACATTTCAAAAGAGTGGCGTTGCCAGTTAATGGTACTGGATAATTAGAACCAACAGTAAAAAAATACTTGGCCATTAGTCGAAAATTCCAAAGGTGAATACCACTTAAGGGATTTTAAGCGGAAAAACTGCCGCCCATTGGGGGAGAAGTATATGCATAAACAAATCTTCTGCTGTTGAGTGTTTTGAGAATGTCAGGAGAAGCCCATCGTGATTTTTTATCAATTTCCTAACGGTCACACGAGGAGAGGATATCAGCGGTCACGAGAGCATTACCGAGTGTCAGAAATGCGCTTATCTTTACGCCCTTGTTAATTATCGAGTTTGCCGTTCAGGTGACAAACAGAGGGCCCCACCACGAGCCTCAGCAGTCGGTTATGGATAGTCATTACAAAGAACTTTGCATGTGATTGTGCGGTCCGGGACGGGGGAATTGTTATCACCCGTATTTGATCATGTGTAGTAATTGTCGCACTTGCCCTCGTTTCAGACATATTTTAGCCGCATGCCAACTAATTAAGCTAATAATTTCTTCAAGTGGCACGCTTCTCAACAGACCATACATGTCAAGTGACATAGTCTGCTTATTCAGTAAATTTTCATTAATTAATTCATCAGCGAATGAGTAACTTTCTTTAGTAGTGTAAGCAGCTTAGCTGTGTCTGATTAGTTCGATTTTTCGGACTAACCACTGCGCGATTTTATGTTGGAGTGAATCCCTCCTTGATAAAATGGTCCTAGCAGTACTGCTAGTTTGGTAAATTTTGGCAGTTCGTCTAGCCCGGTAATATGTGAGCGTACAGGCCAAAGTCATGCAGCCATTTTTTCGTTAACTGTTTTCGTTTCGAGTTTACCTTGTTTCTTAGCGTGCCTTTGTTTCTTCTCTTCGATGAATATCAGGAGAAAATTCGCAGTGGTCACTCACTACCAGCCAAATCTTTCTAACGTACCCATTCTTCGTTTAAAAACGGCAGCAATTCCTTTTCCCGGTTTAAATAGGACGACATTAACAACCTAGGTCATTTGAAGCCAAGAGGTGTTGCTCAGTTAATAGGACCTGCCCATTAACCGAAGTTGTTGTGTATTGTTTGACGGTGTCCAACTAAGTTCGCTCCCCATCGTCTCACATGTGGTTTTTACATCAGGGCAAATTTTAATAATTGGTGATATAAGTATTCGAATTGGAATTCAATCTCCGTCGTACACAAAAATAAAGGTATATGGAGAGGGCTTTAGCTTATAGTTTAGCCAGTGTAAAATATGACTTTTCAACAATGTAATTATCTGGATTTAGTGGAAGTGCCCCGTTTAAATTTTGCTTTTAGTGATTTGGTGAGATCAGTAGAACGATTGTCTCAACTGGAAAGTTTTGAACGTGCTTTGAGCACAATAACCAACATATCGAACTAACCGGTTCCATCATATGCACGGATTGGTCTAATTTGCAGCGCATTTGTGAGAGTGAGTACTAATAGGACCACTGGAATGAAGAAACTCATAATTAGCTTTTTTCGGGGGTGAGTTGACTCGACGCTCTGGTAGGAGGGTCTGGGAAGGCGTCTTCTCAGTTAATTGAAGTGTAACGGCCGCACTCTTCAAGGGGTCCGTGAGCGGAAGCTCCCCTATACCCTTGTCAGCTGCTTGGCTTGTGATAAAATTTTACACATGTCTTTTTCCTTATAAGGCTCGGAGTCAGTAAGCTTCTTGACAGCCTTTACACGCTGACACAATGGTGTACAAGTAAAAATAAAGCTAGTTTCTGTAAATAACGGCTTTATTCAAGGCCTGTAGAAACAGCGGCTCCTTAGTTCGTCAACTAAAGCTTATTTATGGGATTTCCAACCGTTTTCGGGCATTGCTCTCAACGGCGTTTGGCGAGTTTTCTGGCATATTTTGATCGTGGCGTGGCTTTCGTCGATCGACAGGCTTCTGCGTGAATATTACTTTCGGGTAAATATCGATTTATTGATCCGCAGCACGTGTGAGTAAAATCATAACGTATGATTGATAATGTCGTGCGTGCTAATTAGCTTTCTGGCTTGATATGTCGTGGCCAATTTCGCACGTGGCACGGCGCGTGGCTTCGTCCCTTTGCCAGATGTAGCGTCCGAAAGAAAGGTCGGCGGGTAATTCGACGTTGGTGGCTATTCTGTACTAGCATATCGCCTGGTAGGTTGTGGGCTCGAGGAAGGGGTTCAGCGAATGGATTATTGATTCCGATCCAATCAGTATGAATAGATCCAGAGTTGAGATTTAAAAAAACGGGTGTCTTCTGAAATAGGGAGGGAGCATCAGAAGACTCATCAGATATTCTTATCACATCCATACGGTCAGAGTCTGCCGACATCCAGTCGTAGTCAGACATGAGTAAGTATTGAATCGAAGTATAACTGTTTATTAGGTAGAAACTAGTACGAACAGTATAAGAAAGGGTAAAATGTGACGTAATCTGGATATAAAATGAAAGTCGGATGCATATTGAGAAGCGAGGGGAAGCGTGGAACCGGAGGAAATGCGTACAAAGCGTGAAGAAAAATATAGTGATCAAACTGTAACCACAAGGTTAGAATTCGGCTCAGGATTAACAAAAATATGTTAGTACAGTAAAAAAAAGATATGAGAGTTCGATAAACTTGAATGTAAATGGAATATGACTTATCGTCGATCCGAAGGCAGAGGCGAGCGATATCCCATAGCCGTTCTAACAAACAAGACGGGCGCCGTTAGCCCAATTAAGCACACATGGTTAAGTCTGGGTCGCTACACAGAGGCTGCGCCGTAACAGTAGCCATCCGCAAGATTTGGTTCATCATAAAACGTAAAAGATCGTGGGGATATAAAAGGGTTTATTTCACACAAAGAGAAAACTACACAAATCAACTAGGATTACCGTTGTTTGGTAGTGGTGGAATTGGGAACTACCACCGAATGAAGAGTGGGCTTTTTCTCCCAAACTGAAATACAGAGAAGACAAAGATGGAGCATGAGCATACACCAAATGGAATTCGAAAAGTTGACGTGCTGGCTTTTAGGCATCGGAGACCGTTCTCCTTCGGTAGTATCCAACGAATGTGGTTCGGATGGTGTATATTTATTTCCATCGCAAATAGAGGGTTTTGACTGAAAAGATTCTTTGGGAAACAGGACCGAAATTTATTGTGCAAATTTTCGACGCTATCGCACTCGGTCGTCGTCGAACCTAGCGAAAATATGTGAAGAACCGCATTTTTCAATGTCCCGAAAAATCGATAATGATTCGTCATCCTTGGTCAATAATAGGCTTTAGTGGTTGGCGCTTTTTTCAGGCTTTTTGAGATTTCTGTACATTGAATCCAAATCAACGTGCTTATTGATGCATGACTCTTTAGAATTAATGGCCTCTAAAAATTCTCGACCTTTCCTATGTAGACAAGAACCTACTATGCGTGTTTGGTCCCATGCAAACTTGTGCCTAGTTTCGACCGAATGCATGACGACTTCGGACAGATGGTTTCGCCTCGTTAACGCTAACTGATGTTCATGTATGCGTGTAGAGGCGGACCTTCCTGTTTTTCCACAATGTATTGCATCGCTGTCGCCGCAAGAAATTTTGTAAACGGCCTGTTTCCTGTTAAAATAGCCAACATTATCCTTAGGGTGTACAATCTGATTTCGAAGTGTGGTCGTTGGTTTGTGCGCCACTCTGATGTGGTTCTTACTCAGGTGTCTTTCAACGAGTTCAGACACATTTGTAATACCTGGAAATGTTCGCCAACTTCTTGGATTGGGCGCTTGATCAGAACAATCTAGTACTTTTCTTTTTGTTTTAACTCTTTTCGTCTCATGCATCGACGTACGAACTCTCTGGGGTAACCGTTTTTTGAAAACAATTGGAACAGGTAGTTGAGTTTGGTTTTTTAGAGTTTGGGGCTAGAACAATGCGTTCTTGCTCGATTCAGTAGGGTGATAACAGCACTCCGTTTGTGAGAAATATGGTGGTTTCTCTTGCAATAAAGGACAACATCAGCATAGGTCCTTTTGGAGCAAACCGATGTTTGGAACATTCCGTCAGTATTACGCTGTACGAGCACGTCAAGAAATTGGAGTTAACTCTTAACTTCTTTTTAAGCGTAAACGTGATGCCTGGCATCGTTGAATTCATAATGTTGTGTAGTGTTTCCAGTTGGTGCTTTTTAACAATGACAAACGTGTCATCTACATAGCGTATCCACGACTTGGGGTCAGCTAGTGGTAGGGCCATAGATTCTAATTTTTGCACCACTATTTTAGCTAAGAAGCCTGAAATGGCTGACCCCATCGGGGCTCCTTTTATCTGTTTATAGTATTGCTGAGCGAACGAGAAATTAGTTTTTAAACATAGATCTAGGAGTTCAAGCAGATACAGGAAAGTCCACTTCGTAGGAATTAAGTAATTCTTCTGTAATTTGAAGCATTTTTTCCCAGATACAAATTTGAAGATTGCGTGTATAACAGAATTTCATGGAACAATACATTTCGCGAGCCTTCATCAGTTGCATCCAATCGCTGCATAAACTGACTAACGAATGAGAAAATACAGAATTGAATTCGTACAGAAAAATCGATACAAAAACATTAAGTTCACAAGAATTGGCCAAGGGGCAATCAATAAAGTAGGATTGGTAAAGAAGACAAATGATCGAACACTGGAACGGTATGTATTTTTTCCTGAGCTTTCGAGCACCTGCAGGAGCCCATCGTCAGAGGTGGAGAAACAGCAACAAATGGGGTAGCTACTTGGGGCGTGTGTACAATAACTAGAATTTTGAACGTGTAGAAAATCAACAATGGTGTGTTTTTGCTGCCGACTTGCCACTGAGGGCTGTGCTAGCCTGTACCAGTTGGCAAGATCGACATGTTGTGTGAAAATATTGACAGAAATAGAATCTTCAACAAAAAACAAGCAATAGTTATAGGGGGGGGGGAATGGGCAATAAAAAAGTCATAGGAGAAGGGAAGGAGGATGAGAAGAGAGGGATGGTATAGGCTTGGGCGCAAAATCGCCATGTCAGCACCGAAAGAGTGGTGAGTATGGAGGTTGTTGGGCCAATTAACTATGGCAGGCGTCTGGATGTGATCGTTTGCAATAGCGTAAGGCCCTGTACGCTGGCGCCAATTCGACACATCTGTTGACAGAATTCTCATTCGTGGACCAGGCTTCGATAACTTCTCTGCTCGTCTTGTTTCCCGCGTGGGCGAGTACCTTGATGGCAGCGAAGTTGAACCCATGGCCTGTTTCGTAGGTGGGAGCTGCAACTTGTGATTATTCGTCGCCTCATTGCATGACCCGCTTGTGCTCGCGTATGCGCGATTTGAGCATGCGTTCAGTTTGACCTGTATAATACCAGGCACAGTTTAGGTATGGGATGCGATATACTACTCCAGATTGTTCATTCTGCATAAGCCGGTCTTTTATTTTCATCACTCTGCTGCGCATTGTAGGTTTGTGTCTGTGGGCAATTCCAACACCTAGTCCCGCAGCGATGCGCTCAGTCGCTTCTGAGACGTATTTTATGTATGGCTGAGCGTGCAATATCCTCAGTGGTTCTTCTGTTTGGGTCCTCCGAAGCCGACCGCGTAATAATCAGTTTGTAAATGCTTTTGGATAACCGTTCCGCATGAACTGGTCACGGAGATATCTGGCCTCGCGTGCCTTTTCCTCTGGTTTACTGCAGTTGATGTGGATCCGTATGAAAAGTGTTTTTACACAGATCCGTTTGTGAGTAACTGGATGATTACTGTGAAAACTGAGGAGTTGTGTTGTGTTCGTCGCCTTCCTGCAAACCGTCGTCTCGATTTCACCGTTGGGAATGTGAATATTCTCTCTCATATAGTAGGATATTTAAACGCTCTAGGTAGCAAAAAAAACGGTGTAAAAGACGTCTAAGGCAAAAAAGTTGGAAAGGGTAATGTGTAAACAGGGAGCCGGTGCTACCACAGCAGGGTTAGGTTCACCACATGCTCTAGTTGTTTACATTTGTCAGGTTTTAACCGCCGTTTGTATGCTGCCTCCAGGTAGCGTAAGATACGAGTTGTTCGTATGTATTTAATTCTGTATTTCTCATTCGTTACTCAGTTTATGCAGGGAGTGGATGCAGCTGATGAGCGCTCGCGAAATTTATGGTTCCATTAAATTCTGCTATATACGCAGTCTTCTAATTCTTCTGTGTATTGCCTTTCTAAATCGAATGATATCAATCTGAAGAGAGAGACAAAATCTAATGATGCCATTATTTCGTCTGCCGTTATTTCAAACACTTCTAATTTGTTCAAGAACTCCATGGAATTGTTGATAGATGTTTCACAATCTTTTGTCAATGGGAAGAGCTTTCGAAATAGCCGTTTTGGTATTTTTTAGTTGGGGTCGCCGATTAATGATACTATCGGTCGTAGTGGTTCGTCTAGCTTGTGTATTTTAAGCATTCTGTAGATTTAAGCTGTTTGGTTAGGTTTGTCTCAGGCAATTGGCAATATCTACTAACATATGTTCGTTTCTATAAGGCGCTTGAGTACCTTTTTAATAGTTGCATTCTGTTTTTAATGGGATAAATGTAAAGAGGTTTGTAGGTTGACCTGCCCTTTAGCAATGATAGCATCTTTGCATCGTAATCTGCCCTGTTCAAGGTGGCGGTTGAGCCTCCTTTATCTGCAGGAAGGATGACGATGCTTTTTAGTGTTTTGAGGGACTTTAGGGCTTCCTTTTCTTCTTGCGATAACACTGAATAGGGTGTTCGGTTCTTTAGAACGTGCACAGTCTTGTGTCGCATTGTGGACTGCTCATCTTCCGTTAGATTTTCTGCTGATATTATGGATTCCAAATCGGCGAGGAAGTCCAGATATTTGGAATCGGCAAGGTTTTACTTCATCCCCATAGAAAGCACGCGTTCTTTAGTTGTTGGGAGAGTTCTCGATGATAAATCTGTTATATTATTTGAGTAATTCTGGATTGTGCAAGGTCGTTTGGTAATATCTATCCATTGCTTTTCTAATTTTCTCTCTTCTTCTGTCGTTCAATGTTAAAACAAGAGTAAGCGTCTTATTTTGAGAGTCTACCAGGTGTGAAGAAAGTTTTTTTCGGCAGAAATCCATGCATTGGTCTTTACAGACTTATAATTTTTGGAGTCTGGAGTGGGCATTGGATATGAATGCACTAAGCATGCTTTGACCATAAAGAAATGCCATCTCGTATCCTTGGGTTGTTGTTCAAGTAGGTTTAATACGGATAGACTTTGGCAAAATCTTCATTTTTCGAAATCCGTATGATAACGTCAACTGTTTCCGCTTTAGATTTTCACGTATTGTACACTTTTCCCATCGTCTAGCCTGCAATAAAACTTCTCCAGCGTAATTCATTCGTATGAATTTGAAAATAGGCATCCAGAGAAACATAATTTGACAGAAAATATTTTTTTGGGAAACCGGAACGAAATTTATTGTGTAAATTTTCGACGCTAGTATACGAGGTCGTCGTCGGACTTAAGGGAAATGTGCAAAGAACAATTGTAACGCCCGAGCTGGGTAGGCCGGGAAGTTGCCGGTGGATTGGAATAGGTATTAAAAGTTCCGAGTCAGTCTGAGACGATTAACTGAAGATATTTCCTAAACGAGTATCCATTTAATCGAAGGGCTAAGTAGCTTTCCCAACAAATTGTTTCATGTCGATCGTAGAGAAGATACTGTCGTGAGGAATGTTTGTTGGAGTACTAAACTGATAATAAACACGGCGAATGTGGGAAAGATAGAAAAATGGTAGACTTATCGAACGTAGGGACGTAGAAACAGTTGTCCGCGGTAGCTGCGCGATAATTCAGCCTAAAAACAAAAAAATAAGCAACCAGGTTAACCATTACAACAAACGGTGGGTTGGGGTCGGTTCGTTACACAGTGCGCATTTTTAAACGTGCCGAAAAATCGATAATGATTCGTTAGCCTTTTTCAATAGTGTGCTTTGATAGTTCGGGGGAGACGAGCTGAAGACCAGCCGCTCGAGCCTCTGCTTTGGCAATAATGCTGGACAGAGGCGGGCCCATCGGTGTCCCCTTTTTTTGTTCATTTGATCATTGAACGTGAAAAAAGTTTTTAGACACAGTTCCAGGAGCCCCAAGTTATGTACTCGCTTGAGCGTTTGGTCAGTTTCTTCGTATTTCTCTTGGAGAAGACCACCAATAATTTCGATATCCAGCGTGGGTGGAATCGATGTGAACAATGAGATCACAACAAACGACCCAATCACCTCATCTGTCTCCACTTCCAGGTGTTGGATGCGGATCAAAAACTCTTTAGCAGACTTCACTGTCCACCGCGAATGCTTGTTAAGGAAGCACAATCCCTGATACAGCCACTCTGACAACCCAAATTTGGGGTGCCTCGTAAGGGTGCAATATAGCGTAAGGGCACTCCTGGTTGTTTCACCTTTAATAGGCCGTATAAACGTGCCTTTGCAGCATCGGTTGCCTTTGCAGGCAGCGCTCCTTTTCTCATCACAGCTCCCGACTTCAGTGTGCATAAGTAACAATTAGAGACTCGTCGCGTGCCTGAATTATGATTTTATCCATTTGGACTTTCGAACTCTTGCTGGATGCTATCGTCAAAGTTAAAAACGGCAACAAAAATGAACAATAAAGGTTATTTATTCTTCTATCTGATGTTGAGAACTTTTTAATTGGCATTTAAATCGATAGGCCTGTTCATGCATGCCACATCTGATTGCATCGCCGTTGAAACTTCGCCTGGCGAACAGATTAAGCAGAAACAGTTGCTGCTCTTTTTCTTCCCTCGAAAATTATATATCTGGGAATATTGAATTCCATTTTACTGTGATAACCGTGTTATCAACCTATCGGCGTTAAAAGATCGGCGACTGTTGGGTGAAAGCAAGTTTTACAGCTTTTATAGGGTCAATTCTGCAATCAAACCAGAAGTTGGGGAGCCCATTGAAGTTCTCCTGAAACGGGGAAGTAGGCCTTTTGGCAAAATTCGAACAGCCTCATGAGTTATTCAATTTTGAGCGAATTCTAGGTTTCTTCGTATGACCCCTCACATTTCCTGCGCAAGCCTTCTTGTGCGTAACTCAGTGGCTTGGTTGTGAATAATGACGTCATGTTAAAATAAACCATGATTTCGCCCGATTGAATCCTCCGACCTCGGAAGTCTACTAGGAATTGCGAGGCCAAGCGGACTGAGGCCATCGAAAGGTCCTGGAGGAATTTCAGTTTCCACTTCGTACATTTGGCGAAATTATATAAGGGCTGCCTTTTAGGACAACGATTGGCCACAATTAAATATCTGTTTTATGGATCTTTGACAGATCATAGAAATGAGCAAGATCTGTGTATTTTAGATTAATTTGATTCCTGTCGTTATCCGTTATCACATTTTGACATCTAAGTGCTCCGAGTAAAAGGTTCAACCGACCCGCTACGGCTTTGGCTTCTGAGTTCCCTGCTAGCCTGTAAAAAATATCTGTCATCATTTGGAGCCTTGGCCTTCTCATTGCAGCATTCTCGACTCATTACGATCGTTGCCCGTCTTTTATCAGCGAGAAGAACGACGATTTGTTGCCCCTTCCTTAGTTACCTAATAACTTTTGACTCACTCCTCGACACACCTTTGGTTGGTCTGTGTGTCATTAGCACAGATTCTGCACAAAATGTCATTGCAGAAAACCATTTAAAGTGGAAACCAGTGTCAGAAAAATAGACGAGATTAGATGGAAGAAATAATAAAAAGAAACAGTACGGGAGAATATGTTCGAATACATGACTGAAGGGCTAGCCAACAAGTGAATGTAACGACGAAGAGCGACAACGTAGGTGAACAACAAAAGTAACAGAATACGAGAAGATAACGAGAATTGAAAAATTTGTTTTGGGAAACAAGTGACTTCTGTCCTTTATCATCAGCCTGGCACATTGACATGGAGAATTAAATACTCAGTTATGTACAGTAGGTATATATTGAAATATTGGCATCCCAAGATATTAACCGTCAGAATAAAGCTTTCTTTGGAAAAATGTCGACTTTTATTGCGTAAATTTTCGACGGGGACCAACCGGTCGTCTTTAGACGTGCAAAACTGTGCAACAAACAACTTACATTAAAAGTCAGTTTATCGCAAACAATTGTTTTCAGCAACTCTTCATCAGGCCGAACATTTGCAAGGGAAATAAACGCTGTACATAACAATTAAAGTTTGAATATGCAGAAATCTGGTCCAGGGATTAGCAGCTAGAATACGACAAATCTGTTCTCCTGAAAATGTCGTAGCAAAATCCAACAGCTGCAGCATACACTAATTGAAAATGGATACCCGAAAAGGTTCATCCTCAAAAATATTGGCGAGCGCGCCAAAAAGCAGAAAAGAAAGACGTGTTCATAAGGCGATGCAACCAGCGAGCTGGTCAGACGACGCTTGAGGACTGCAATCACAAACGCTTTCCCAGCGGCGAACTTACGGGTGCTCTTCACGAACTCTCCCCTCCTACGATTGGGAGGCAAAGACCGACTCCCTTTGAAAGCCACATCAATGTGCATTTACTCTTTCACTTGCTTCTGTGGAGCGGGATACATCGGCCGTATAACGAGGTGTCTCGAAAAGATGGTGCGTGAGCACATACCGACCTGGTTAAGTAAAAATGAAACTAGGTCGATCTTGAGTGCTATTCTCGCACACCTAGTCGATACGAACCATCGAGTCGATACTAACGAAGCCTTTCAAGTGGTCTACAGGGCACCATCTAATTTTTCCAAAGGCCTAGGCCAACGAATGATTGCAACAGCCGAAGCAGTAGCTATAAGGCTAGCAAATGCAGTGCCGTGTTGTCAGAAGACTCTGACACAAGCTCTGTCACTTCCATGGCCTAAACCAACACCAGGTGGCGATAGGATTTCGCCCCTACCAACAAGCGACAATCCCTCGACTAACACGCTGACATGGCCTACATGCGCAAACTGACATAGTCCGCGTTGGCCAATCAGCCGCCGTGTTAGATAGTTATTGATTTTTCTACCTATTAAAACTTTTATTGTTATGTACAGCGTTAATTTCCCTTGCAAATGTTCGGCCTGATGAAGAGTTGCTGAAAACAATTGTTTGCCATAAACTGACTTTTAAAACAACTAACATTTTTAAACGAATGTAAGAGAAGGTTCACATTCCAGGTATTTCCATCGGTATAGAAGACACATGATCGAGCACCGCTACTTTTGGCGTGTTTACAATAACTAAAATTTGAACGTGTATAAAATCAATAATTGCGTGTTTGTATCGCCGACTCGCCACTGTGGACTGTGTTAGCTTGTGCCAGTAGGCAAGATCGGCATGTTTGGTGGGAATATTTACAGAAATAAAATCGTCAACGAAAAAAGCAACAGTTATAGGGGGAGGGGCAATTTAAAGTCATAGGAGAGGAGAAGGAGAATGAGAGGAGAGGGATTGTATAAAAATTAATAACTGTTACGCTTGGGCTCCAAATCGCCATGTCAGCACCGAAAATTTGGTGATTATGGAGGATGTTGGGCCAATTACTTAAGTCGAGCGTCTGGATGTGATCGTTTATAACTACGTAAGGCCCTGTACGCCGGCGCTTATTCGACACACATGTTGACAGAATTCTCATCCGTGAACCAGGCTTCGATAACTTCTTTGCTCGTCTTTTTTCCCGCGTGGGCAAGTACCTTGATGACAGCGAAGTTGAACCCATGGCCTGTTTCGTAGGTGGGAGCTGCAACTTGTGATGCTTCGTCGCCTCGCCGCACGACCTGCTTGTGTTCACGTATGTGCGATCCGAGCATGATTTCAGTTTGACCTGTATAATTACAGGGACTGTTTAGGCATGGGATGCGATATATAACTCCAGGTTGTTCATTCTGCGTAAACCGATCTTTTATTTTCATCATCCTGCTGTGCGTGTTAGTTTAGGATCTGTGTGCAATTCCAACACAGTCCACAGTGGTGAGTCGGCGACACAAACACAATTATTGATTTTCTACACGTTCACGTTTTAGTTATCGTACACATGCCACAAGTAGCCATCCCATTTTTTGCTGTTTTCCCATAATTGAAGATGGACTCCTGCAGGAGCCCGAAAGTTCAGAATCAAATACAATTTATTCCGGTGCTCAATCATGTGTCTTCTATACATTTTTAAACGTTCTGAAAATCAATATTCATCCGACGGGTCCACTGATTGGCAGGGGTTTTGGTCTGTGCTGGTAGGTGTTATGTACCTTCCGTCATTTAGCTGTCTGCTGTGTTTTGGTTTTGCGCATTCAATTTGGCTTTGAGGTAACCGTAGCTAGCGTCCAAATCAATATACCTGTTGATGCATGCCTCTTCTGAGTGCATCGCTTCCAGGAATTCACGGCCTTTCCTACTTGGACAAGTGTCAGCAATCCGTGTGTTCTCCTAGGCAAATTTGTGGCCGGTTTCCAGTGTGTGCAGGGCCACCTGGGGTAAATGGTATCTACTTCTGACCGCTGATTAATGTTGGTGTATGCAGGTTGAGGCCCATTCCCCAGTTTGGCCACAATAAACTGCATCACAACTGGAACACGGGATCTTGTAGAAAACCCCTTTTTTCAAGACAGCCAACCCTGTCCTTAGGGTGTACACGCTTTGAACGTAAGGTGTTCCACTCGCATCTGGTGCTTTTTGAGTTGTTTTTCGACAATCTCGGATACATTGATTACTTATAGGAGAGAACGCCTGGTTAGTGTTTTCGGTTCCTCGCTGGTCGTACCAGTTGAAATGTCTTTTTTCATATCTTTTGGATTCTTGTTGCTTTATGCAGTGGAGCACACAATTTTGTGGATATCCATTCTTGGAGAATAATTGAGAAAGGTATTTTATTTCTTCCTGGTAAGTTTTGTCATCAGAACAGTGTGTTTTGGCTCGGTTACAGAGGCTGTAGATAGAGCTTCGTTTGTGAGAGACGGAGTGGTTGCTCTTAAAACGTAGGATGATTTCCGAATTTGTTTAGTTACGGTAAACAGATGTACGGAGTGATCCATCAGTAGTTTGATGTACAAGAACATCTAGAAATGGGAGTTGCCCCTCGACCTCCGTTTCGAATGTAAATTCAATTCCTGGGAATGTGGAATTGAGCTTCTTGTGGATGAGGTCTGAGTCATTTTTCTTGGTGATGACAAATGTTTCATCTACATAGCGCAGCCAGAATTTTAGTTTGACCGTGGGGAGGACTATGGATTCTAACTTCTGCTGAACAGCTTTGGCCAGAAAGCCGGATGTAGGTGAACCCATGGGAGCTCCTTTTAGTTGTTGAAAGTGTTGATCGGAGAATGAAAAGTTGGTTTCAAGGCAAAGGTCTAGTAATTGGAGTAAAGCCTCTGCAGGTTCATCAGTGGTGTAGGCCGGCAGTAGTTCTTCGGTGCAGCATCTCGCTAAATCCAACGGGATCGCAGTGAAGAGCAGGACCACATCGGATGGAACCATGATTTCGTCAGTTGAGACTCTAATTCCTTTTTATTTTGTCTAAAAACCCTTTTGAATTGCCAATAAAGTACTCAGAGTTGGTGAAACAGCCACTTAGAGACTTTTTAGTTGGGTGCACCGATTAAGGAAACTATCGGTCGCAGTAGAATACCAGTTTTATGAATTTTTGGAAGTCCATATATTTTAGCAATAGTAGGTTCATCCTGTTCTAAAGATTTGGCGAGAATATTTGAGAATAACTTCTTTCCTGTTAAGTGTTTCAGTGTCTTGTCAATGCAAGAATTTTTCGATTTTTTGGGGTCGCTGGGCAGAAGTTTGTATGTTGATTCGTCCTTTAGGAGTGAGGTCATCTTATTTATGTAGTCAAAGTTGTTCAGAACAGTGGTAGCACCTCCCTTGTCGGCAAGTAAAATGATGATGTCTCTGTCATATTTAAGCATGTTTAGGGCCTTTCTTTCTTCATATGATAATGTTGCATGCTTACGTCGGTTTTTCAAGGCATGTACAGTGCTGTTACGGATTTTGAATAGCTCTCCTTCTGTTAGATTGGATGATATTATGATTGATTCTAAGTCGGCAGGGAAGTCTAAGTAATTGGAATCCGTTGGATTGTACTTCATGCCTTTGCTCAACACTGTTTCTTCGGTTTTTGTTAAAACTTTGGAGGACAGGTTAACAACTTTGTTTTGCGGTGTAGATTGATTGTAATTAGTAGGAGAAATGTTTATCCACGTTTGTCCTAAGGTGTTTCTCTTGCATGACGGATTCAGCGTGTCGAGGACTTTGGGGTGAGGAGTGCGGGGGAGGTAGGACGTACTCAGGATAGCCTCTGTTTGAAGTCTGTTCGTTGGACTCATGGCTTGTATCCAACTGTTCTCCGTGGCTTGGGGTAAAGTACGATTTCCCCTGTAGTCAGCTAAGGGAGAAAAATCGCCTGTACCAATGCCCTTCGTAACAAAGATCTAGTCAACGAATCGTCACCAGTCCAGCTGTGGCTAGCATCCGTTTGCGTAGGCCTTCAGAGTAGTACGCTGGTGTCTGGTTTATAACCCAAAAGGCTTCTTTCGTGTCGACTTGATGATTCATTTCGATTAAGTGCGCGAGAATTGAATATTATATCGATCGATTTAATCCCCTTTGCCTAGCTAGGCCGACATGTGTTCGTGTATCCGCTTCTCCAAAAGTGTCGCCACTCGGCAAATATATTTCACTCCACGGAATCAGGTTAATGAATAAATACACACAGATGTGGCCTGTGACGGTAGTCTGTCTTTACCTCGCACCCCCTCTCCATCCATAGGAAAGGAGTTTGCGAATAATACGCACGGGTTCGCCAACGAGAAAGTGCTCCTGACGGCTGTCTTAACGCGTCGACTTACTAGTTAAGCACATGCTGCAACTGTCAACATGAAGTCACATCGAAAGAGACCATGATTTCGTCCGATTGAATCGTCCGACCTCGGGGGTCCTCGAGGAATCGAGAGGCTGATTGAACTGAGGCAGTCGAGTTGACTCGGAGGAATTTAAGTTTTCTATACATCCACTTTGCCAAGTTATAGGTTGGGCTGCCTTTAAGGGTAACGATTGGCCGAAGTGGGACATTCGGTTTGTGGATTTTTGGTAGTCCATAAATTCGCGCCAGAGCTGTATCCGTTACTTTCATTTGATGCCACTCATTCACAGGGATTACATTCTTGCGCCGGTATTCCCTGAGAAGTTGTCAATCGGTTGGATAATGCTGTGGCTTGCGAATTTAGTGTTGGTTGGTAAAATTCTCTGTCGTCAAGAAGAGTCTTAGCTTTGTCGTTATAATCTTGCCGATATATCACGACAGTCGACCGTCCCTTATCAGCAAGAAAGATGATAATACTATCATCTTTCCTCAGTTCTTTCATGGCTTTTGACTCACTTTGCGAGATGTACCTGGCTGGTTTATGAGCCATAAGCAAGGACGTCACACGTTGTCGTACTGAATGTTTCGTGTCGTCAAATGCCTCCGTTCCAGTGCTCGATAATTTGTTTTCTTTAACAATCGAAATACCTGGAATGCGAATATTCTCTCTCATTCTGGTTTACTTTATTTGTCTATAGACTGAATTCGATATTCCGCTTCAATAAAGTATCTTTGAGACTGGCTAATTCTGCATCCAATGTATCCGTTAAAATAAGTTTTCTCGCACACCAGTACCGTAGAGCTCCGATATCACAACGCTCTCTCATAACTAAAGAACATACAATTGTTATATCCGCGTTCAAAGACCACAAAGAAATAGTTATTTCTAAACCGGCCAACGGGCATGGAGTGCTTATCCTCAATCGCGAGGATTTCGCTAATAAAATGGAAGATATCTTAAATGATTCCAGTAAATTTCGTCTAGAAGCGCAAGGCAGAGGAAAACAAGTTATTAGACGACTCTTCTTAGAAGACTTTTAAGTTTCTGTTCGATAATAACCCAATGAATACCCAAACCACTCTATCTCTAAAACCTAGAGGTTACTATACCCCACGACTAGACGGTTTACCAAAAATACATAAAAGGGTATCCCTTTACGACCCATTCTATCCATATCTAACTCGACATTTCACAGACTAGTCCATTGGCTCGTGAAGGAATTAAAGCCAACTCCCAAGAGAGTTTTTACTTATACATCAAAAGAGAGTTTCCATTTTGTCAAAGAAATTAGGCACCAAAAATATCACTGACAAATACATGTTATCCTTGGACCTTGAGTCATTATGTACCAATGTGCCTTTTGGATGAAACCATCGACATAATTTGTGCTTATTACTCCGACACTCGACTGTCGCCTGAAATACTAGGGAACTTGTTACAATTGTGTACAAACGATGTCCAATTTCTGTTCAATGGCCAATTATATCGACAAATTGACGTAGTCGCAATGGAAAGCTCATTTAGACCCATCTTTAATGACATATATATGGGCCATTGAGAAGATAAAGTTTCGTCAAAATTGAACATGACAACACTCTACAGACGATACGTAGATGATTTCTTCGTGATTGTCGACAACCTAAGGGAAGCCGAGGGATTATTGTCTGCAATGAGCAATTTGGATCCCAAGATTAAATTTGATATGGACCAGGAACGAGGGAATAAACTTTCCTTCATCGAAGTTCAATTGTCCAGACGATAAGATGGCTCCATTACACAAACGATCTTCGATAAAAATACCTGGAAAGGTCAATACTTGCATTATAGGACTTTTGTTCCCATTCAGTGGAAACGCCACTCGGTACATATTCTTTTCTAGAGGACGAGAAAATCTGTTCTACGGATACATTGGATGCAGAATAAGCCAACCTCAAAGATACTCTATCGAAGCGGGTATATCAAATTCAGTTTATGGAAAAGTGCAGTAAACCCCTATGACCTTAATTAACAGAACCATAATTTTAAATATTCTCAAGAGACATCTTCTCAGGGCCATTGGAAGAACATACTATGCTGCTGAACTCATGGTTTGTCCTCCGACTAGGCCCGTTCTACATTCTTGTGCAAAGGATGTCTTACGATTGCATGCCACTTCCAATTGTGTTAATGAATTTACATGCTCTTGTGGATACAATTAAATAGAAAAAAGGCAAAAGCAATTGACAGACAAAGCCAAGGAACACTGGTCTAGTTGGCTATTCAAACAGGAAAATAGAATCCCTTGGTCTTCCATTACAGAACAATTCCTAGATACGGGTCATTCTGTGGACCCTAAAACTTCTTTTCGAATACCTGTTAGGGCACGAACCAGTAGTACCTTGTGACTTACTAGTTCACTTGTTGCGTCTCCTAGAAAAGGCAGTCTTATGAATACTACTTTTTCTGCCATTATGGCGGCAGACTTTACGACACGGTCCTTGATGTTTCTTTTTCAGTAACCATTGTTGGGGATGATATTCTGCAGCTGCTGCAGCTCTACTTCAACTAGATCGGGATAACAATGCGTAGTTATCTGTCTGCCAATCCCTGTGTCGTGATCAGAATAGATAAAGACGCGAGCTTCAGTAAGTACGAGCAAAACAGACGAGGAGTCAGGATTAACTAGTACCCTAGAGTTGGGCTTTATTCATCACCAACAATTGGCGTATAAGAACTGAAAAGAGGTAAATAATCGTCAGAGTGAACGTTCGTAAGGAGGCAGAGGTGAAGTTCGTTAACGGGGGTCAGAGTTGTGTTAGCATGACATTCTCCCCGGCCAACAAAAGGGCATAGCGTTCACAGATCTAGTCTAGAGTTTGCATGGGACAAATTCTAAGCGTTTCTGTTGCAAAGGCAGCATGGGTGAATGCGTTATTGTCTCTAGTTTATGCTTATGAGCCTCGTCTTTACAATTGACATTACAGTAGTCGCCGGTTATTAAGCCCACGGTTAATAAACCCAGCCGCCTAGTAAGCCCAAATTAGCTTGGGACGGAATTTTATATAGTAACATCCGCCGGCTAATAAGCCCAGTCACCTGCTACAAAGGCCAGTTTGCCAACAGGATAGAGTAAACCTTTTCATCTCTTTTTTGTCATAGGAGTATTCCGGCTCAGACAAGGCACCGTGATATAGCTATTTCGGGCTATTGGCCCTCATCAGCCACGGGTAGCCAACTCTTGTGTAGCAGCTGAAATTGCCGCCGCACCCGAGTTTCGTACTCGCGCCTCGCCGGTCAGGGGCAGACGTCCTAACCATTGAGCCATCGAGGTCGATGTCTCGCCAGTTGTAGATCGGGTGTATTTATTATTTGTTTGTGCACTGATCTATTCCTCGGGATGCGCCCATCCTGGGATAATGCTTTTGCGAGTCGGATTAACCAACTGTGCTCCGCAAAGCTACTAATAATTAATATGTTACTAGCCACCTGTCAGTAACACATCTTTTTTAAGTTTGCAATAATTCCCATCACAGAAATCCGAAGAGTAATTGGCGAGCATACGTATACTTTCAATAAATTCTCATCAGGCCAGTACATTTATATGGGAAGGGGGGGGGGGGGGTAAAGCGTAAAAGGTAAAATTGTAGGCAAATTACGTTCAACGTTACAGGCAAATTAATCCGGGGGATAGAGTAGGTGGTGGGGTAGTAACAAGCGGCTAATTAAGCGGTAATTAAGGAGAAGGGGAGGGGGTGGAAGAGGAGAGAAGAGACTTGGGGAAAATGCCGGTAACTAGGTGGCCATTGGCCGTGCTAAGATTGGGGCTTGGAGCAGGTTATTCTGCGCGCACAAAATTGGGTTCCTCAACCGGATAGCAGTTGCTTCTGCTGTTGCCAACAGTCGCTAGCCCAGTGACTTAGGGTAGCTTGGTGGGACCTTGTAGATCACACTGAAGGCTTCGCTGGGGTCCACCTGATGTCCTGAATCCACCATGTGCGCGAGGATTGAGCTGTTGATGGTTCTGTTGGTATTGAACACCCTTCCTTAGCCATTGTGGTAGGTGTTCCTTTATTCTTTTGGATAGGCGCCGACTCGTGCGACCAATATAACCTGCTCCACAGGAGCAAGCAAAGGAGTAGATACACATGGAGCTTGTCTGAGTCGGTAACCTGTCCTTACCTTTCCCGTGGAAGACTGGGTTAGTTGAGAATAGTACCCGAACTCTCGCTGCTGGAAAAGTTCGTGACACGGCATCCTCAAAGCGTCTTTTCAGGAGGTCACCTGTCGCGTCTCCTCGAAAGGGCACTTTGAGAAATAATTTTGTCTTCTCCGCAGTGAGTGTTGTGGGTTTCATTTCTTTAGTAGCCATATTCTTGGTAATTAATTTCTCAGGATATCCGTTCTCACGGAGTGAGTCCTGGATTTTCTTGAGTTCCTCTTCAATAGTGTCTTCAGAGCAAATTTTCCTAGCTCTTTGCTTAAAGCAGCGAACTAGATTTCGCTTCTGTTTGAGAGGTATGAAACTGTTAAAGCTTGTATATTGTCCAGACCAGGTTTTATTTCTATTCACGCTCCTTCGGACGCTACCGTCGGGTCTACGACTAAGGAGGACGTCCAAGAAGGAGAGAGAACCTGCTGTTTCCATCTCTTTTTTAGTTCTTTTTGTTATAGGAGTATTCCGGCTCAGACAAGGCACCGTGATATAGCTATTTCGGGCTATTTGCCCTCATTAGCTACGGGTAGCCAACTCTAGTGTAACAGCTGAAATTGTTGCCGCACCCGAGTTTCGAACTCGCGCCTCGTGCACGACTGGTTACGTGTCGCAAATCATTTTTTGTTTTTGTTATTACCTAAAATACAGACAAACAGCATTCTTGTCTTGTACATAACCAAGCTCTACACATAATACAGTACGCATGTAATGTATAGTGCTCGTCCTGTGTTTGCTAATCAAGAACTAGGACTCTCCGCTTAATGCGTCCGCCGCTTATTAAGCCCAATTTGGTCTGGGTCCGAGGTGGACGTAATAGCCGGCGACTACGGTATCAGCAAATTATCAGTACAGATGGCGTTCTCTTGTTTGGTATTTGGTGGTTTGTCAGGTGGAAGTGGCATGAAATTTTCGATTGAGGGTATGGCCGTCTCCTGTTGATGATTATCTCCGATTTCCTTTTCACCTCGATAAAGTAGTAGAACGGTCACTGTTTCTTCTCTGCCGTCACCAAATCGTATATGTTGAGATTAAGGTGTCCGAAACTGTTAAGATTTATGTATTTTGTCCTTCGGAGTTCCTTTCTGACTACACTGCCTCAATTAAAGGCATCTTCTTCCCGATACAAATTTGAAGATAGCGTAAACAGCAGTATTTATTGGATCCATACATTTTAAGAGAGCTCCTCAGCTGCTTCCTCTCGTTGCATAACGTGAATGACGTGAGAGAAAATAAAAAATTTAATTCGCACGGAAAAACTATGCAAACAGGAAGGCCATAGAAAATGGCCAATAAGGCTAATCAATAACCTAAGCAAGTTAAAACAATATGGGCAGTAAAAGTACGAAACAAACGTCTACTGCAAAAATTTGGGAAGGTAAATATGTAATCAGGGAGCCGCTGTTACCACGGCAAAGTAAGGTCCACCACATGCTCTAGCTACTTACCTAGGTCGGGTTTAAACCGCCGTTTATAGGCTACCTCTAGGTAGCCTAAGGTACGAGCTTCTCGTGTCCGAACAAGTACTCGGAAAGATGTTTTATGGTCCGCATAAGGACCTGCATCTAGCAAATGTCCAGTAAAAGGTGAACGAGGAGTTCTATTTTCTTGTTTCAATAGCCAACTAGGCAAGTGCTCCTTAGCCCTGGCTGCCAATTTTCATCGCCTTTGCCCTATGTACTTGCATCTGCAAGTGCATGTAAATTCGTAGGCACAGTTGGAAATGGCGTTTACCGGCAAGGCATCCTTCGCACATGGAATTACTAGGGGTACTTGTTGGAGTGCAGAATATGATTTCAATAGCAAAATATTTCCTTTCAATAATGTTAAACTAACGTCTCTTGATAGTTTTCAAAATTTTGTCGCCCTTAAAAAGCAAGGATATGCAGACAGGCGTTTTCGGAACTCACGAATTGAAGCAAAGTTTCGCATATAGATTGAGAAGAAGAAGCCGTGTCGATCACCGGAATCATAGTTTCATTAGTCTGAACTTTCGAACTCCTACAGAATTCCTTCGTCAGAGATAGGAAACAGCAACAGATGGGGGGGGGGGGGGGGGGGGGCTACTTATGGCGTGTGTAAAAGTAAACGCTTGAACGTTTAGATAACAAACAATGGTCTGGTGTGGGCGCTGGTTGGCCACTGCGGATTATGTCAGTCTGCGCAAATAGGTGAGATTGGCCTGTCGGGTGGGAATATTTAAAGAAATAAAATCGTCAACGAAACCAAGCAACATTTATAAGGAAAAGGGTCAATTAGACATCATGGAGGACGGGAAGGAGGGGGAGGGGACCAATTAAACACCAGTGACGCGCGTCTGCATATACCTTCGTAGGACAATATATGCGGGCGCCAGCTCGATACATTAGTTAACTGAGTTGTCACCCGACGCCCAGGCTTTAATCATTTCTCGGCCCGTCTTGCTGCCAGCGTGGGCAATTATCCTCGTGGCTGCGAAGCTGAACTCCTAACCCGTCTCGTAGGTGTGGACCACCATTTGCGATAGTGTCACCCCGTCGAACAGCCAGCTAAGGTTCGTGTATGCACGAAACCGGCTTGGGTTCAGTCTGTCCGTGTAATTTTTGGGACATATTAGAGAAACAGTTTGAGATACACACTGTCCGACTGCTCATTGGTATTCAATCGGTCCTTGTTTCTCATGACGCGGGTGCGCATTGTAGCCTTGGGACGGTGTGCAATCCCGACGCCTACTCTCGCGGCAATGCGTTCGGTTGCTTCCGACACATCCTTGATGTATGGCCGCGCATGCCAAATCGTAGGGATTGTTTCTTTTTGAGTCCTCGGACGGCGAGCACGTACGCATCAGCTTATGAAGGCCTTAGGGTAGCCATTTTGCATAAACTGGTCGCGGAGATGTCAGGCCTCACGTGCTTTTTCTTCCGGGCTACTGCAAAGAGTCTGGATTCTTTTGAACAGTGTTCTCGCACAGCTTCGTTTGTAAGCCACCGTATGGTTTCTATGAAAACTGAGAGGCTATGTAGTGTTCTTTGTTTTCCTATAGACCCTTGTTTCTATTTTGCCGTCGGGAGTTCGTCTGACGAGTACGTTGAGGAAGGATAGTTGCTTATTCTTTTCTTTTGCCCTCGTGAATTGTATATCTGCGAAGATCGAGTTAGGGAGATCAGGAAAACTTTGCAGCATGTTCCTTTTGGCAAACTTGAATGTGTCATCAACTGACGACGCCAAAAGATCGGGTTTTTTGGGTAAAGGCGACGTTTTCCAGATCTTGCAGGACCAATTATTCTATTAAATTGGAGATAAGATTTGTTCATAAGTCACTTCAGCAAAAGTGAAGTAAGTCTTCTGGCAGAATTCGAACAGCCTCATGAGGTGTTCAACTTTGAGTGAATTCTGGGTTTCGTCATACAGCTCCTCAAGTTTTCTGCGCATAACGTCTCGTGCCAAATCCGGCGGAGTGTGTGTAAATAGTGATGTCACGTCAAAGGAAACCATCATTTTACCGATTGAATCCTTCGGCAATGGAGGTGTGCCAGGAATTGGGAGGCTAAATGGACTGAGGCATCAGAGTTTTCTTAGAGAAATTTTAGCTTCGAGTACATCAATTTTGCCAAATTATAGGTGGTTCTGCCTTTTAGGGCAACGATTAGCCGCAATGAAACGTTCGGTTTATGGATCTTTGGCAGACCATAGAAGCGAGCCAGGGCAGTATCTGTTGGTTTCATCAGACGCTGTTCGTTCTCAGTGATCACATTTCGGCTTCTGAATTCTCCCAGTAATTTATTCAACTGATTTGGTACTTCTTTAGCTTCTGAGCTTTCTGCTGGTCTGTAGAATTCTCTGTCATCAAGCAGAGCTTTGGCTTTCTCGTTTTAGTCTCCTCAATTCATGATGACCAGTGACCGGCTCTTATCCGTGGGCAGTATGATAATGTGGTCTTCCGTTCATTGTTCTTCAATAGCTTTCGCCTCATTCTTCGACGGAACTAACTGTTCCGTCTTTTTAGACTGTAAAGGTTTGCTGTAGTTGTTTATAAACAGTGCTTAATATCCACGCTGGAATAAAGTTTCTTTGAGGCTGGCCATTTCTGCTTCCAATGTATCCATAGAGCAGATTTCGCTCATCCTCTGGAATAAAGCGCATACAAAGCTTATTTTCTACTGAATGTGAACAAAACTCAAAGAATGCAGCTACTGTCCTATCCATATATGCTTGTGAAAGACAATTCGGGTAATGGAGCCATCTTTCTTTCTAGACGTGTGAACGTCCAGGGATGAAAGCTGGTTTTCGCGTTCCTGTGTCATAGTAAATTTAATCTTGGGGTGCAAACTGTTCATTACAAACAATAATTCTTCGGCTTCCTTCATGTTGTTAAAAATCGCGAAGATGATATCTGCATATTTTCTGTAGAGCATTGCTTTGTTCCATTTTGTAAATGCTTTTTCTTCTAGGTGACCCATAGATATGTCAGCAAAAGTCAGTCCTAAGGGACAACCCATTGAGACTATCAATTTTCGATATAGTTGGCCATTAAACAAATATTGCACATCCTTCGTACACAGTTGTAATAGTTCTGGTAATATTTCGGGTGAGAGGCGAATTTAAGAAGAATGTACACAAATGATTTGAGGTTTAATAGGCTCTTCGGGAAAGAGAATTTTTATTTTGTGAATTTTCAAAGCTGGAGACCCCGCTTTGTCTTCAGACATAGGGAAAAAAGAATGCAAAAACAACTAACAGATAAAATTTTAAATCGTAAGAAAATCAATAATGCAGCGGCGTAGGCTGCTGCAGTGTGTCTCCTTTAGTTCGGATAGGTTCGTGTCTCGCCCATTTCTGTTCGAGACTTTTGTACCAACGGTCCAACTCGGCATGTCTGTTAATGCATGAAGTTTCTGAGTGCATCGCTTCTAGGAATTCACGTCCGTTCTTGGAAGAACAGGTAGCGACAATACGAGTTTTGTCCCATGCGAACTTGTGTTCAGTCTCTACGCAATGCATGGTGACTTCGGAATGGCGGCCTAGTTTGTTTACCGCTATTTGATGCTCATGAATGCGCACAGAGGCGGGTGTTCCGGTCTGGCCACAATAAACGGCATTACACGATCCACGTGGGATTTTATAGACAACTCCTTTCCTGTCTAAATAGCTTACCCTAACCTTAGGATGTACCAATTTGGTGCGAAATGTAGCTGTTGGTTTATGGGCCACCCGGATGCTAGCCTTGTTTGTCCGAGCAATGCGTTTTGGCTCGATTTAACATACTGTTGATAGTACTCCTTTTAGGAGAGATAGCATGGTTGATCTCATAGTTCAGGATGACTTCGGCATAAGTTTCCTTGCGGTTAAAGGTTGTGCGTAATGTTCCATCGAACTGTCGTTGTACCAGGACATCGAGGAATGCGAGTTTGGCGTCGGATTCATTTTCGAGTGCGAATTTAATTCTGGAAGTGTGGCGTTGAGTATGTTGTGTAAATGTTCCAGTCGGTCCTTCCTGACGATAACGAAGGTATCATCAACGTATCGTAGCCACAACTTAGGGTTGACTAGCGGAAGGGCTATCGCCTCGAGCCTCTACATTGTCATTTCAGCAAGAAAGCCTGATATAGGTGATCCCATAGGAGCTCCTTTCGGTTGCTGGTGGTATTGGTTGCTGAATGAGAAGTTGGTTTGTAGGCATAGGTCCAAAAGTTCAAGTAGCGCAGTTGCATGGGTATCAGTCTTGTAGGACTGTAGTAGTTCGTCCGTGTACTGCTTTGCTATTTCTAGTGGTATAGATGTGAACAAAGAAACGACATCAAATGAGACCATTATTTCATCCGCAGCAATCGTGACTCCTTGTAGTTTCTGTAAGAATTCTATAGAAATCTCGATAGAAGTTTCACAGTTTTTTTGTGAGTCGTCAGAGCTGGTGGAATAACCATTTGGATATTTTGTAATTTGGCGATCCGATAAGCGATACTATCGGTCGTAAAGGGACTTCCGGTTTATGCACTTTAGGTAATCCATAAATCCTAGCCATTGTTGGTTCAGTTTGTTTCAATGTCTTGATAAGGTCACCTGGTATTTTTTTCAATCCCTCCAGACGTTTCAATGCTTTGTCAATAGTTGAGGTTTGAGTCTTTGTAGGGTCTGTCGAAAGAGGCTTGTAGGTTGATGCGGGGTCACCAGCTTCGAAAATTCACAAAATAAAAATTCTCTTTCTCGAAGAGCCTATTAAACCTCAAACTATATTACCTGGGATGCCTACATGTCAACACACAAATGATGTCAATGGTTTCATCCAAAGGCATGTTGATAAATAGTAACTCAACGTCAAGGGATATTATGTATTTGTCTGAAATACCTTGATGCCTACTTTCGTCAATTGAATGAAAACTGTCTTTTAAGGTATATTTTTTATCAGGGAAATTTGTTAAAGCATATACGGCAGAATTTATTTGATCAAACAAATTTCGTGACTGTTCGTCAAATGCAGCCCGTCTTTGCATGGGATGAATAACAAGTGGATAATAGCACAATTTGAATATCAACAAAATCGATAATAGCAGGGTCAATTTGCGCGCAAGTATACATCCATATTGTCAACTTAACTTGGGAAGCGGCGGAAATTTGGGGGAAGGAAATAACACAAAAACAAACAAAATGTGACTTAATGTAGGCCTATGGTCACCAAGGCAACTGTAGGTTAGCCACACGTTCTAATTGCTTACATAGGTCAGTTTTCTCCCGCCGTATATAGGCTGCTTCCATGTAGCGTAATGTGCGGTTTGTTCGTGCTCGAACAAGAACTCGAGAGATGTTTTCGGATTGACAGAGTGACCACTGTCCAATAGATATTTTTTAATAGAGGACCAAGGTACTCTGTCTTCCTGTTTAAAAAGCTAAGACGGTAAAGGTTCAGCTGCCTTGGTCGCCAATTGCCTTTGCGTTCGCCCAATGTACTTGCATCCGCAAGTGCATGTGAATTCATAGACGCAGTATGGGGTGGCATGCAAAGGCAAGGCCTCGTTTGTCCCGTTAACGGGAAGGCCTTTAATGCGGCTGAGGAACACCAATGCAGCTGCACTGTACGTTCTCTCTATGGTGCATTGAAAACGTCGTTTGATTGCATTTGGTACACTGTCACCCTTGAAGGGTAAATATATAAAAACGGGCCTTTTCGGAACAGACTGTTTCGTAATTTTCGGCCGTAAAGGTTTGCTGTATTTCTGAATGAAACGTAAAGGATGTGCACGTTTGAGTGGGGCTTCTTTGATGCGGGCGATTTCTGTTGGTAAGGTTTCATTGGTGCAAATTTTCTCAGCTCGCTGGAAGATAGTTAGTACCAAGTTTCGTTTCCACTGGATTGGCACAAAACTAGTAAAGTGTAGGTACTGGCCCTTCCAGGTAGTTTTCTGATAAACACTACGCCTTATTGAACCATCACCCTTTCTAAATAGGACGATGTCAAGAAAAGGCAACTTGTTGTTTTGCTTCATTTCCATCGTGAACTTTATTTTTGGATGCAATTTATTCATGAATCGAAGAAGGTTTTCAGCATCTTGTTTGGTTTCAACTATAGTGAAGATATCATCGACGTAACGTCTGTATAAAGTTGTTTTGTTGAGTTGCGATGGCACGTTTTCTTCTAAATGACCCATGAATATGTCAGAAAAAGTTGGTCCAAGTGGACTTCCCATTGCGACTCCATCGATTTGTCTATACCAATGCCCATTGAAGAGGAGTCGCACATTTTTCGTACATAGTGTAAGCAATTCCCTTAGTATATCAGGTGGTAGACGAATATAGGATGCATGAGTACATATAACGTCGATTGTTTCGTCCAATGGTACGTTTGTAAATAAGGATTCAACGTCTAAAAAAATCATAAATTTGTTTGCAATATTTTGGAACTTAATATCTTCAACAAATTGAAAGACATCCTTTGTCACGTAAGTGGAGAACCGGCTCCTAATCGGCTTTAATTCCTTGACAAGCCATTGTGCTAGCTTGTGTTGAGGAGAGTTAACCATAGACAAAATTGGCCGCAAAGGTATGTCCTTCTTATGTGTTTTGGGCAGACCATATAGTCTGGGGATGTGTGTTCCTTTAGGCTTTAAAGATAATGCAGTTGCAGTATCAATCAGGTTTTTGTTCCGCAACTTTTTAATAGGTTCTGACGAAGTTTTCTGCCTCGCAATCTAGTTGGCGCCGTTTCCACGTTTTCCATTTCGAAGACATGTTTGTATTCAGACGTGGGTAGGCTTTCGGTATTCTAAAGGGAACGATCCAATGTCGCTCGCGGTGATTGTAGGAGGGGTCTTGGTGTTAGTATATTGCGGATACCATTTAAGTGATTGCCGTTTTTCATTGTTCAATTGTACTTTTGCTTGACTTTAGCCAAACTGATAAGTTTGAATTGCCTAAGTTCCTTCACGTGCTCCAGTGGCGCAAGGTACGTTGGCCGAACAGCGACGCGTCTGGAAAAGAGAGTACGTGAACACTTACTTTTTTTAGAATTTATATTTTTCAGCGCCGGTACGGCACTATCTATGCAAAGTTAATTTCGAAAAAATAACAATTCAAAAAATAATTTGACAATATGTGCAAGTAGACGTAGAAAGTCGTAATAATGTCAGCAGAAATTGTCCTTTTGGGGCAACATTTAGCAATGTTTTGCAGGTAATTTTGAACTAAAAACGAAAACTTATGGCAGTTAAAAAAACTCTTACAGTGAAAATGGAGACAGTGTTCAACGGGCCTCCATGTTCAAAAAGTGTGCAACAGAAAAAAACTGCTTAGGAAGATAGTAGTAGAGCAGAAATAGGTGTGGGTGGTCTGATGAAGGTGAACTTTATCTTTCGAGGCAATTTATTAATGGATCGAAGAACGTTTTCAGCGTCTTGTTTGGTTCCAACTATAGTGAAGGTATCATCGACGTAACATCTCTATAAAGACAATTAGCGGCCAGGCAGCTGAACATTTACCGTCTTAGCTTTTTAAACAGGAAGACAGAGTACCTTGGTCCTCTATTAAAAAGTATCTATTGGACAGTGGTCACTCTGTCGATTCGAAAACATCTTTCCGATTTCTTGTTCGAGCACGAACAAACCGTTCATTACGCTACATGGAAGCAGCCTAAATACGGCGGGAGAAACCTGACCTATGTAAGCAATTAGAACATGTGGCTAACCTACAGTTGCCTTGGTGACCATAGGCCTACATTAAGTCACCTTTTGTTTGTTTTTGTTATTTCCTTCCCCCAAATTTCCGCCCCTTCCCAAGTTAAGTTGACAATATGGATGTATACTTGCGCGCAAATTGACCTTGCTATTATCGATTTGTTGATATTCAAATTGTGTTATTATCCCCTTGTTATTCATCCCATGCAAAGACAGGCTGCAGCTGATGTGCAGTCACGAAATTTGTTTGATCAAATAAATTCTGCCGTATATGCTTGTCACAAATTTTAAGGTGTAGGTTGAAAATATATTGCGGATTGGCTCATATTCCTTAACTTGCCATTGCGTTCATCTGTGAAAGGGGGAATTGTA
>JAYGXS010000001.1:81192138-81260414 GCA_036362985.1 Ligula intestinalis | reverse complement strand
ACGCCAGGGGCTGGCGATGATCGAACAGCCATCGAAGGACTGCGAAAATATCGTTCAGGGGGGGGGCGTCTAGTGGAACTCTCGTGGTCATCAACTGACGCAGATCTGAGTCGTCCAGCAGGGAGATTAGATAGGTACTCGCGTTCCTGGAGGAAGCACCACACAGAAAACAGCAAGTCCGACATTCCCAAATGGGAAAATCATCCTCCGGATGGAAGAGGTTGGACGGATGCATTGCCAGGCGATCGACGTCTGCGTTTTTCTCTATTTTGGGCATGTAGGTGGATGGACTTAGATCTTCCGCGGCCATCGTTGTAGCAGAGACAGCCAAGGAGTCGGAAATATCCACTACTTTCAATTTTTCTGCCGTATTAGGCGTTGAGCAAATACATTTCGGGAGAGCTTGTCAACTGCTTCCTCTCTTTGTATGAATAACGTAACAATTGGAGAGCCTAGCATTTTGAATTTTCGCAGAATCAATAAAAGCAAGGTTATTTTAGCGTGGCGAATGGTCAATAGTAAAATCACCTTCAAATTTGGGGAAAAAAGTAGGGACGGGATTAAACAATAATAAAAGGTTGATTAAATGTGGTGCGCATTTACCAGGGCAATTGGAGATTAATCACATGGTCTAACTACTAAAATGGCTTGGGTTTCTCTCGCTGCATATAGGCTGTTTACAGATGGCGCAAAGCCCGGTTTGTTCGTCCTCGAACATGAACTCGGAAAGAGGTGTTGATGTCAACAGAGTGACCGCCTTCTAACAATTGCTTCGTAATGGAGGACTGTGACACTTTGTTTTCTTGTTTAAAAAGCCAAGTAGGCAAATTTCCAGTAGCCCTGGTCGCCAATTGCCTTTGTGTACGACCAACGTACTTGCATATGCAAGTGCACGTGAATTCATAGACGCAGTTTGAGGTGGCGTGCAAAGGCAAGGCATCCTTTGTTCGGTTAAGTGGAAGGATTTTAGTTGGAGTTCAGCTGTGTAGTACGTTCTCTGTATAGAACAACGTAGCCGTCGCTTAACTGTATTTACGATATTGTCTCCCTTAAAGAGTAAAGATATAAAAGCGGTTTTTTTCGGAATCAACTGGTCCGTAGATTTCGAAAGTAAAGGGCTGCTATATTTTTAAATGAAACGTAGAGGATAGCCACGTTTAAGTAGGGCCTCTTCTATGCAGGAAATCTCTGCAGGTAGAGTCTCACTGGAGCAAATATTCTTA
The DNA here is from genome assembly GCA_036362985.1 of Ligula intestinalis. Taxonomy (NCBI): domain Eukaryota; kingdom Metazoa; phylum Platyhelminthes; class Cestoda; order Diphyllobothriidea; family Diphyllobothriidae; genus Ligula; species Ligula intestinalis. Next base: position 81,259,191 of record JAYGXS010000001.1, on the reverse strand, counting down.
GCTCTCTGGAGAAGTGTAATTACTAGATTTCGTTTCCACTGTGTGGGCACGAAGTGGGTAAAATGCATGTATTAGCCTTTCCAGGAAGTCTTAGGAGAAACAGTGCGCCTTATTGAACCATCACCCTATCTTAGCAGGAGGACCTCTAGGAAGGACAACTTGTTGTTCTGCTCCATGTCTATCGTGAACTTAATCTTCTGACGCTATTTATTCATAAAATTAAGAAGATTTTCGGCGTCTTTTTTGGCATCAGCAAAAGTGAATATATCATCCACGTATCTCCTGTATATTGTTGTCTTATTAAGTTTCGATGTAACCTTTCCCTCTAAGTGACCCATAAAACTGTCAGCCGTGTGAACTGCCCATTGCAACTCCACCAATTTTACTTTACAGTTGTCCATGAAAGAGAAGTTGAACATTCTTCGTACAGTGTAGTATTTCAGGTAGCAGACGTGTTTCTGACGTATGAGTGCATATGACCTCAATTGTTTCGTCCAATTGCAGATTTGTTAATAATGACTCCACATCTAACGAAAATATAATTTTTTTGCAATATTTTGGAGCTTACTGGTTTCAATAAATTGAAAAACACCCTTTATAGCATAAGTGGAGAATCTTTGCCGAATGTACTTTAATTCCTTGCCAAGCCATTTAGCCAGTTTGTCTTGAGGTGAATTGGTCAAACAAAATAGGCCGTTTATATATTTCTTTCTTATGTTTTTTAGGCAGCCTTATAGTCTGCGAATATTTCTACCTCTAGGCTTCAGAAACTGTAGCAGTTGTCGTATCCATACAGTTTTATCCCGCAACTTTAACAATTTTCCAGACTGAGGCTTCTGTTGCTTTGGTCTGATCTTTACCTGAGGCCTGTGAATCCACGTGCACTTGCGTACTTGGGAAGCAATGTTTTAAATCACTTTCCACACGTCCTACGTCGACGACGACCTGTGGAAACCACGAATTTCAGAGAACACGCGAGGCTCAGGTAATTGTATAGCAGAAGACATAAATGTTATTTCTGAGATCAGTACTTTATTCATCCGACGATTCGAACTCTCACGCGAGACCATCTTAAAGGAATTAGAACATTGTACAATTGAATGCATATCTAGCTCACCTCCACCGAGTAAGTGATTTAATCCCGCAATGCTTGATACTCATCTGGCAAATCGATATGCCTGTTGATAGATCCGACAGTCGAGAGTTACGTTTCCCACAGTAGGTGCGAAATCTATTCGTTTTATTGGCGTAAGATTCCCATGTACTCGCGGTAAAAACTGTGCCCTTAGAAGGACGCCTGGGCAGCTACTTGGGGAGCTTACCGTTCCGTCTCACAACCGTCTCGTGTTCGTGCAATCACATATGGACCTGTTTGACAGTTTAACTTTATACAGGGTGCCCACAAAGTCTGGGTACATAGGAATTTTAATATTTTATTTATTTATGTTATTGTTGTTGGGACGGCAGAGTCCCATGATTAGTCAACAACGCTTGGCTCTCAGGCTCTCTCCCCTTGATTTCTTTCTCTGGAGCATGTTAAAAGAGAAAGCTTACTCAAAGAAGATTGCAAATCTAAACCACTTGAGAGAACGCATTATCAGTCAGTGTGCTAAAATCGAAGGCAATGTACACCTATTCAATCGAGTTCACCAGAATTTAGCAAGGCGCATCGAATTATGCATTGCAAATAATGGAAATCATATTGAAAATATAATTTCTTAACATTATAATTAAATACAATTGTTTTGTTCTAAAGGTATGTATTTATCTCCTATGTACCCAGACTTCGTGGACACCCTGTATTATCAGATTTAACCTGGTCGAATACAATTAGAATCCTATTGCGTACGCAATTTGGCTGGCTGAGTTAACAGTCCGCGACCGGGTTGTCTTGCTGCATAACGCATGCCTGCGCTCAAACATAAGCTGCGACTCTGCAACGACAAATACAATCCCAGTGGCCGCGCCCTGCAGCTGGTCGTTGAACGGTCTACCTAATTTAACCATGCCGCCTTGTTGGAGGAAAATCCGTACATTACCACGATCCACTTTTCTTGAATATAGGGACTGCTGAAGAAGTCGAGCGGCCTCATGGACGGTCTCTACGGCTGCTCCGGTATGCAACCCGTAGTCTATCTTCTCGTGAGCCCGCCAAATGTACAAACGTAGTGCAAAACACTTCTTCCCCATATTACGTATTATCATTTTAAAAAAAGATGCAAATCGCGGGCATGGATAGCTGTTTTCGAGGGAATACGATGCATTTGCTGTATTTTTATCTTTTTATGCAATGCGCAGCTTATGTTTAAAGGCTTTTGGCGTGTGAAATTTGCTGATCAGCATGGTCACTTGATTACCCGAAAGCATTACCTTCCAGACCTCTCGTTCCTTTAACTTCGGTCGCTAACCACGGTGAGTAGTAAGCCTTCTAGAGCAGATCTCATCTTTTTTCATGGTTAGAGTTTCTGACTATCCGTTTTATTCTAGGGCACCCATCTTTAATTACAAAGATGAGCACAAAACACGAGATGAATGTAGTTCTGTTGATTTATTTGACGTGTGGGTGGCATCCACTTACATCGTCTCTGGGTGTATCATATTCACCCTTCAGAATGACACTAGAACCCAGGCGGGTCTCATCTTCCCCAAACTTCACCGACGTCCTTCACGTCGTTCTCCTTACGGTGGAATCAGCACGGTGGCTGCAGTCACAGTGCCGCGGAAGGTGGTTCGCCGATTCCGCATTTTTTGAAAAAGAATTTCAGAATAACCTGAATTCACGGCCTTCTCCTTGAGGTTGTGTTGAATATGCCGAAGACTATTCAGCGGCATAATTTATAGCCGTTCTGCCACTGGGGAGAAAGAGAGGTGACTATTGAAAAGAGGCTTGGAGAGCATTCTGATGGCGTTCCTAAATGACTTGGCCAACCAGAGCAGTCGTAAATGACTCCGTGTGATGAACACACTCTTTGAATTCGCTCTTTTATTCTATATACACCTTTGTTGGTCTCTTAAAACAATTTTTTGGAAACATTTACATGTTGTTTACTTCTTTTTTTACTTCGTGCGCCCATTCCAATGATGATTTTTAGATGGTAAAAAGCAAGAGACGGGATTATCGATAAACTACGGTCACAGCTACCTTTCATGTAAGGCATGGCACTCGTCATTCTCCTTGCGTCGTAGTCACACAAAAATGGTTGGCGCCGCACATCTGACTTCATGCAAAGCTGGGGCGTATTTTCGCATTCTGAGTGTATGTATAAGTGGGAAAGAAGGCAGCTGTTTTATCGTCCAACGCCAACATGGGCAGCAGGGTCGTGAAATTGAAGCATTTATTCAGTCTCAGTGAGCAGTGGGGAGTTGTGTATCGCATCCCAAGCCTAAACTCTCCTCGTAAATACGCAGGCTAAACTGAATGCATGCTCGGATCCCGCATATACGAACCTAGGTGGGGTGTGCGACGGGATGGTGAATTATCCAGTGGCCGCCCGAATCTACGAAATGGCTGACGAGTTCACGCTCACAGGCTTTATGATAATCATTCACGCCAGAAACCCGACAAGCCACGAATTTATTTAGGCCTCGGCCTTCGTTTAGAACTTGTTCAATCGGTTTATCCGTTGCTATGGAGGACTTCTTAATAAATAAATTTTACATGTAACGCCCAAGGGGCCTTTTCATCACAGACTTAGTTGTGTGGTAAAAATAAGTCGAAAGTTGATCATCACAGCGACGCGTAAGCAACTGTATAACAGCAGGAAGGAGTAGTATGTCACTAAGAGTAAATAAGGTCGGATTGACACCGCACCCTCTTATAAAATGATATTCAATAATATAAGCAGTGAAAGAAACTCATATCGGCGACGGAGTTAAGCGAATCACCTATTTCCAAAACAAAGATATGATGAAAAACTGCTTTAAAAGGTAGTTAGATTGATATGGCAAGATATGGTGCAATAAGATGGGATAGCGATGATGACGGTTTGGAACGCTTCTTATCGTAGGAAAAAAGCATATAGCATCATGGGGTTGAGATACATGGAGCTCCTCGGAGACAATGGGGTTGAAACGAGGAGGAAATCATAGAAGTCACGGCAACATTCCCGAGATGCGACCCCTGAGACTACAGCGTTTACCGAAAAGTTTGCGATAACTAAGAACCCGCGATGATCATCAATAGCATCCTCGAAGACCACCGCCAAGGTTGCAAAATGGTGACGGGTTTTTATCCCTTGGAAATTATGCTTGACTCTGCAGAAGAAAATTTAAACATATTTAGAGACCACTTTATTACATTATGAAGAGTCTTAAAGGCCAGTGGGGCCATATTCGAAAACTAAAAGTTGCGTGATTGGGAAGTAAACGGACTGTAACGACTTTATTTAAAAGTTTACGTAATTTCAAGGCAAGGCATCCTTTGGGAAAAATGAGTAATTGTATTCAGTAAATGCTCGAAAATGGATCCCCAGGTCGTCATCAGACTTGAGAGAAATTTGCAAAGAACAGTTAGCGTTTCAAAGTGCTGATACAGTTATATAGTCATCTGGAGTGGGTTTTAATCGGGAGTTACAATTTGCGTCACATCGTAATGGAAATGGTTATCAGTCGCAGTATCGTAATGGCTAATTAGCAACGGTAATTTGAGTCAGTCCGGGGTCAGTCCGGGTTATCCGGTGTGGACGCGAATTGCGGTTGATGTTGGTCCATGTTTGTGGGCTGCAGTCTCTTCCATCTTTCTTTGAGGTGTTTTTACACTCCGGCTAACTCAATGCGCCGGTTGATGCATGAATCATCGGAGTGCATGGCCTCAAGAAATTCTCGGCAAACTCCGAAAATGCGTGTTTTTTCCCATGCAAAGGTATGTCCTGTGTCAAGGCAATGCAAAGCCACTTCGAAATCACGGCTATGGCTCTTTCTTGACAGGAGATACCGCAAAATGCCTAAAACAATCCGAGGCCAGCGTCTCGAAGATTTACGGATTACCCAAAGTTCACAAACCGGAAGTTCCTCTGCGACCGAAAGTGTCATGCATCGGTGCACCGAACCATAAAATCTTTAAGTGGCTATTCCGACCACTTCATCAACTTACGAAGGATTGTGAAACATCCATTCAGAACTCTACAGTTTTTCTACAGAAACTAAGGGGAATTACGGTCTCCGATGATGAGATAATGGTCTCCTTCGACGTTGTTTCCCTGTTCACCTCCATACCACAAGATGTAGCAAGGCAATGCACATAGGAAGCCCTGAAGAACTATGAAACGACGGTTCCTGCAACTGCCTTAGTTGACATAGTGGACCTATGCCTAGAAAACTATTTTGCATTTGATCATCAGTACCATCAACGTTTAAAAGGAGCTCCAATGGGGTCCCCCATGTCTGGATTACTTGCCAAAATAACCATGCAGAGGCTAGAAGCAATGACCCTTCCTTCGATTAACCCTAAGTTATGGGCATGCTATGTAGACGACACATTTGTTGTTGTTAAAAAAGACCATCTTGAAGCACTCCACAAGACCATCAACCCAACCATTCCGGGCATTCAATTCACGCTCGAAAAGAGGTTAACACCAAACTCCCATTTATGGGTGTTCTCGTGTGGCGAAATGCTGACGGAATATTACAAACGTCCGTTTACCGCAAAGACACGTATGCGGAAGTTATTCTTAACTATGAGAGCAACAACCCCATCTCTCACAAAAGGAGTGCCATCAACAGTCTACTACGCCGAGCGAATACAACTGCTCTGACGAAGAATCCTACCGAAACGAGCTTAATTATGTGTTTGCATTGTTTTCCCTTAAATTTAACCCAGAGACTTTGTACGCCGATGCATGGGAAACAACAACCCAACAAAAAGGAACCAGATAGTTCCACTCAGGCGCCCAAAACTAGCACATGGCGAGTCCTTGCTTACATAAGGAATGTGTCTGAACTCGTTGAAAGACACTTGCGGAAACACAAAATAAAAGTGGCGCACAAACTGATGGCTACTTTACGCACTCAGTTAGTACACCCTAAGGATAGCGTTGGCTACCTCGATAAGAAAGAAGCCATCTACAAAATCCCATGTAAAGCTTGTGATAGGGTATATTGTGGCCAAACAGTTAGATCTGTCTCTACACGCATCCGCGAGCACCAATCGGCAGCGAAGAGCCATAACCGTTTTTCCGAAGTGGTTATGCATTGCCTTGACACAGGACATACCTTTGCATGGGAAAAAACACGCATTTTCGGAGTTTACCCCTCCAAAATTGCCGAGAATTTCTTGAGGCCATGCACTCCGATGATTCATGCATCAACCGGCGTATTGAGTTAGCCGGAGTGTAAAAACACCTCAAAGAAAGATGGAAGAGACTGCAGCCCACAAACATGGACCAACATTAACCGCAATTCGCGTCCACACCGGATAACCCGGACTGACCCCGGACTGACTCAAATTACCGTTGCTAATTAGCCATTACGATACTGCGACTGATAACCATTTCCATTACGATGTGACGCAAATTGCAACTCCCGATTAACACCCACTCCAGATGACTATATAACTGTATCAGCACATTGAAATGCTAACTTTTCATTACAAATTTCTTTCAAGTCTGATGACGACCGTGGGATTCATTTTCGAGCATTTACTGAATACAATTACTCAGTTTTCCCAAAGGATGCCTTTTCTTGAAATTAAATTTTTTGGAATGCCTGCCTTTCAGTTTATACGAAACATTGACGTTATTTGCCTTTGAAAATCGGTAATTTAGACGACAGCTTATTTCGAGTGGAAAATTGTTCAAAACGAAATCGAAAACGATTAGATGGTGGTGAAGACATTTTCATGGAAGAGGTACGAGTGGTGTAAGATCGGTGAACTGTAGTAAAAGCTTTGATATTAAGGAGATTAGAACTATAGTTAACGCGAATAAGGAAGCATATACCGGCTTCGGGTCTTTTTACCCCCAGAGATGTGATGTTTGCTAACTGCCATCGATACGTATAAGAAATACTGCATCCAGAAAAAGAAAATGGTTTTCGAGTGAAAACCCTGGACCTTTTCAAACTTATTACAGTTAGTCACGCTTGTAAGACCATAAATTGGACAACAGTATTCTAGAATAGGCAGAACAAACATGCGGTATAGTTCTAAATGTATTTCCGGAAGGAAAACAATATGTGATATTGTAGAGGCTTTATCACTACAAATATAAAAAACGCCTCAGCAAAAAGACAATGGAAAACTTCCTAATGTAGGCTAACCACTAGTGAGTAATTTACCAGGCTATCCTAGTGGAAAAGGTGTGAAAACGGTAAACGAGGATAACAATGAAGATTAAGAAATGATACAACTCACTTAGATCCTTCACGATCCTTGCCAGCAATAGCCAAGAAATCGACTTGCCAAAGGGTGACTTCGCGAAGACCGGGATCCAAGTTCATTGGGTCGCAATCGTGAGATTCGAGAGAAATCTCGTTTTTTAATTGCTGTTTGATTCTCCTGAGCCCGGGAATGATCACCAGAGAAAGGTGTTGTTGAAGGGCGAAGGAAGCAGCGGCAGATGAGGAGAAAAATTGAGCTGTGGAGAGTTGTTAGGAAGAAAGTTGCTAGCGAAAGGCACGCAGTCAGAACCGAAAGTCTGTATTCGAGTTAAAACAAAAATTGGAAAATTGATAAATTTAAACAACGCATAAGTTGAGCTAAGAGCCCACATAACTCCCCCACCAGAGCGTTGGTGGGTTACAAGCGCTCGACAAAAGAGGATGTTCAAAAATGTTAAACAACAAAGTCTCGCAAGTTGGTAGGAAAACGAACATGCCTACCGGCACGAGTGGAAGGGGGGGTAGGGGTGGGAGGGGGGTGAGAGGGATGGGGGTAGGTTCGGGTGGGCAGGGTGCCGGTGGGCTGGGGGCAGCACGTGGAGTGCATGGTGAAGGTGCCGTGGAAGTGGACGGACCAGGTGATGGTGTAGTGCATTCAATGTAGGCCGGCTTCAGTCTGTCGATGGAGACCGTATTAGTAGCATCAGCCTTTTGAATGACGAAATATTTGTCCTTCCGTTCAAGCACTTTGAAGGGACCATCGTATGGTGGGTAAAGGGGCCTGCGAACTGCATCGTGCCAGACAAACACGAATGGGGTTGTGTGCAAGTCGTCGTGCACGAAAACGCGTCGAGGTGTCGCGCGTGTGGGGGTCGGGCGCAGTGCGGCCATGCGTTGCTGCCGCTGTTGCACGAAGTTGTTCGTAGCATCAGGGGCGACGGAGGAAGACTGCACGAGCTCACCAGGTAAACGGAGGGATGTGCCGTAAACGAGATCGGCGACAGTGGATTGAATGTCTTCCTTAACAGCTGTTGTAACCGCGTGTGTTCCTGTGTCAACACCGGTTATGTTCCCCCAGTACGTGTTAGGAAGATAAGACAGGATAGGATGACTGATGCTACTTTACTGTCACTTGTACAAGTACATCAACACTGTTCCGTGTGTCCAGTAGTCTTGTCTGGTCGTCGCGTGCCCAGCAGCAGGCTTCTGTCGTCAGTCTCGTCTAGGCAGCGTGTCCACAACAGTCCCGTTCTCCTGGCAGCCTGGCTATTTAAGCGGCAGTTGTCTTTGCTCCCCATTGGCTCTCCAAGTGGTCGTGCGCACTCCGCTAGAGCGCGCCTGTGCGTCTGTTCTAGGCGTCATCTCACTGTAGGCTCGGCTCCGCTCTCGGCTTGGCTCCCGGCTCGGCTCTCGGCTTGGCTCTCGGCTCGGCTCTCGGCTTCAGCAGCAGTGGCCGCCTGACTTCTTTGTCCTAGTCTAGTTGACCCTTCGACGGTCAGACGACCGCGACCGTTGTGTAGGCATCGGGTTGGCCTCACTTGACCTCGTACTGTCACACGTCTGGGTGACGTGCTCTCTAACACATCCTACTGTTCCAAGGTTGAACTGTCCGGCGCGACCTCGGACTGTCTTTGTCTCTGTCTGGTGACGTGCTTTGTCCTCCATAAAAACAGCCGAGCGAATGCCGAGGAGGCCGAACGGCAGATTGTCGCTCCAGTTGTGCGGGACAGGTTGAGATATCAACGCGGACTTCAACTGACGGTGAAGGCGTTCCATGAGGCCGTTTGATGCTGGGTGATAGGCAGTGGTGGTGATATGCGAGCACCCGACTGACTTCCGCGGTCAGTGGTGAGGGTAGCTGGAACACCAAAGTTGGCTATCCAGTGCATAAGGAAAACCATGGCAATATTCTCTGCCGAGGTATCCGAGATGGGAACGGCGATGGGCCATCTTGTGAAATGATCAACAGCAGTCAGAATGTGCGTGAAACCACGAGATGGGGGTAATGGTCCGACTAAATCCATGTGGACGTGTTGAAAACAGCCGTCAGGAATCGCGATCGTGCTGGAAGGTGAAACGGTGTGTAGCTGGACCTTATTCTTTTGGCAGGCTAAGCACTGCCTGGTTAAGGTAGCAATGTCGGTGTTCATCTTTGGCCAGACGAAACGGGCTGCGATGAGTTTGCGGCCGGCAAGAACACCGGGGTGGGATAGCGAATGGAAATGATCGAAAAAACTTTACGGTAGGATTCGGGAACCACTGGACGCGGCGTACCTGCAGAAAAATCACACACGATGGACCCTGGTGCCGCGAGGAGGGGAGCCTTACGCAGCTGAAGCACAGAAGACGCAAGCCTTTTAATTATGGAATCATCAAGCGCCTGCGCTTCCACAAGCTTCGCCAGGTCTAACGTGGTGGTAAGAGCGTTGACCTTTGGACGGGACAAGGCATCAGCAAAGACATTCTCATCACCGCGGACATAGCGTATGTCTGAGGTGAATTGAGAGATGTAGTCAAGGTGACGTACTTCACGCGGCGAATATCGATTGGGCTTAGCTTTGAGGGCGTAAGTGAGAGGTTTGTGCTCCGTGTGGAGCTGAAAGTCTGTCCCCTCGAGCAGATGAAGAAAATGTCGGATGGCCAGGTAAATGGCGAGAAGTTCGCGCGAGAAAGTACTATAGCGAGTCTGCGCCGGCTGAAGCTTCTGGGAGAAGAAGGCTAGTGGCTGCATCTGGCCGTAGACCTGTTGCTGCAGAACTGTGCCGATGGCAATTTTTGAGGCATCGGTGGTTAGAATAAGCTGTGTATCAGCATCGGTGCTCAAATGATGAAGCAGGGTGACATCCGCGAGGGCTTTTTTGCTGCCTCAAATGCTTCAAGGGCACTGGGTGAAAGTTGAAGCGACTTGGCCTTTGACTTCAACAGATCCGTCAAAGGTGCCAGGGTGGCAGCGCAATTTGGCATAAAACGCCGGTAGTATTTGATTAGGCCGATGAAACGGCGGAGCTGAGTTATGGACTTTGGGGCTGGAAAGGACAACACGCTTTTCAACTTCTCTGGGAGGGGTTTTATCCCATGCTGGTCAAGACGATGGCCAAGAAAATCCAGAGAAGTGACGCCAAAAAGACACTTATCGAGGTTTAGCTGTAGACCATTTTGCTGAAAACGATTGAAACTTTGGCGTAAGTGCTCAACATGTTCCTCGGGGGACGAGCTTGCAACAAGGATGTCATCGATGCGCACGAACGTGAAGGAGAGACCGCGCAAAATGTCATCGACAAAACGCTGAAACGTTTGGGCCGCGTTCCGCAAACTGAAAGGCATGCGAATAAATTCGAACAGGCCGAATGGTGTCATGACGGTGGTTTTAGGGATGTCCTCTTCCGCGACCGGTATTTGGCGGTATGCTCGCATGAGGTCAATCTTGGAAAAAATCGACATGTGTGAAAAGTCATGAATATGGGGTATCGGATACCGATCCGGGACTTTAGCTCGATTGAGAGCGCGATAATCACCGCATGGCCGCCAATCATTGGATGACTTTTTGGGAACCATGTGCAGTGGTGAAGCCCATGGACTAGACGAAGGACGGATAATCCCCAAATTGAACATGTGCTCAAATTCGTTTTTCGCGATCTGCAGCTTCTCAGGATGAAGCCAACACGCATGAGCATGGACCGGTCTGCAGGTGGTAGTAAGATGGTGGCGAATGGCGTGTTGAACCTGTTCCGTGAATTGACAGGGCTTAGAGAGGGAAGGATAATCCCTCAAGATAGCAGAAAATGGCGGTCTTGGCACGGCCAAGTGGATGTCAGTGGAAGGCTCACGCAAAACTACCCCTAAAGTAAACAGCTGAGTGGTAGGGTCTAGCAACTTCTGGTGTTTGAGGTCGACTGTGAGGCCGAAATGTGACAGGAAATCCGCTCCAATGATAGGCGACTGGACTTCAGCCTGGATGAAAACCCACTGGAAGCGGCGACGAAGCCGAAGGTGTGAAGTAAGGCACCGTTGACCGAACGTGGCGATATTAGTGTTGTTCGCAGCCTGCAGTGTAAACTGCGATGGCTGGAGATTATGACGACGAGGGGGTGGTAAAACGCTAACCGCAGCACCGGTGTCGATCAAGGAACGGAACCCAGTGGACTTGTCGGTCACATAAAACAGGCGACTGTGTCGCGATGGCATGCTGATGTACTGAGGTTGAGGCTTGGTTTAAAGCGTACGAACTAGTACCTGGGTAACATTGTTGAATTCGGTCTGCATGCTCCGCGAGTTTGGTCAGCGGAACATCGTCGTCCAGTAGGGCGAGAACCTGTTGCATTGGATGGGGTAATTTATCCATCCAGATGCAACGGAAAATAGAATTGTCTAATGTGCAACCAGCAAGCAAGTTACGTATGTGGCGCATCAGAGCAGAGGGAGATTGATCGCCAAGCTCGACGTTGTTGAGGAGCTGACGAAGCTTACTGTCGGCGGATTGTGCCGTACGTTCGAGAATAGCTTGTTTTAAGCTAGAGTAGGGCTTAACCTTAGGGATAGGATCAAGGAGATCCTGAACTGTGAAAGCGACGTCAATTGGTAAGTACTGTATGACGAACGCGTAACGCGTACGCTCGCCAGTAAGCTGATGTGAGGCGAAAACGGCCTCGACCTGTTTGACCCAGATGGTTGGATCACGAACCTCGTACTGGGGTAGCTTAATGGCTATCTGAAAAGCCTGAGGCTCGTCATGATCGGCTGGTGCACACGACTTGTTAGAAGCAGCATCGTCTTCTTCGGCTTCGTAAAATTGTTGGTATTCGTCACCCATGTTGAAAAAAATGTAAGAAAGGCAGAATCGAATGGAAAAAAACGGGTGAATTGAATAAACAGTAAGACGTGCATAACGATAGAAACAGGGTTACCAAATTTGTAGAGGCTTTATCACTACAAATATACAAAACGTCTTAGTAAAAACGCAATGGAAAACTTTCTAATGTAGGCTAACCACTTGTGAGTAATTTACCAGGCTATCCTAGTGGAAAAGGTGTAAAAACGGTATACGAGGAAAACAATGAAGATTAAGAAATGATACAACTCACTTAGATCCTTCACGATCCTTGCCAGCAATAGCCAAGAAATCGACTTGCCAAAGGGTGACTTCGCGAAGACCGGGATCCAAGTTAATTGGGTCGCAATCGTGAGATTTGAGAGAAATCTCGTTTTTTAATTGCTGTTGGATTCTCCTGAGCCCGGAAATGATCACCAGAGAAAGGTGTCGTTGAAGGGCGAAGGAAGCAGCGGCAGATGAGGAGAGAAATTTAGCTGTGGAGAGTTGTTAGCAAGAAAGTTGCTAGCGAAGGGCACGCAGTCAGAATCGAAAGTCTATATTCGAGTTAAAACAAAAATTGGAAAATTGATAAATTTAAACAACGCATAAGTTGAGCTAAGAGCCCACGATATAAATCCACACACCTTTGCGGCCTTGGCAGAAATTTGATCAGCATGAGGTGATAATGCGAGCTTATTCATGTAGGTTATACCTTAATCCTTTATCGTTAATCGTCCTAAGAGTGGACTATTTTGGAAGATGATGGGTTAAGGAAGCTTTGCGGGACCAAAATACATAAAACTATATTTAGCTGGAGAAAAATCCATCTGCCAGGTGACGCTACAACGTGAGACCATTTGCAAGTCTGCGTTGACTTCATCAACACAACTATTGGCCAGGTCCTTAGAAAATGAGTAACTGCACTTAAGATCATCGACATGAAGGAAATTGAGTAATTTAAAAGTCAGTTTGTGGTTTCTCCTGGTTTATTCTAAAAGTCAGTTTATGGGAATATTTACGGAAATTTAGTACTGTTGACATTTAATTTATGTAAAGAATGAAAAAGAGGAGACCACCTATCTTGCCTTGAAAAACGCCGATCGCAATCGACTGAAGCGTCGAGTAGCTTTTACCTGCTAAAACCTTTTGGTTACGGTTAGACAGGTAGGAGCCAATGAAATCGAGGAGGTGAGGCCGGATGGCACCTACTTAAGACACAGAACTACAAATGCCTTGCCCAATTAAAACAGGGAACTTTTCGTTAAATTTCAGGAAGGGTAACTACCCCCATGCCTTAAATCTTAACAGTAACCAAATCCTTAACAGTAGCCCTAAACCTACCTCTTACCCTGGCCCTAACTGTAGGATTAACCCCAATTTCTTTAGAATTTAGCGCCAAGTCACCCACAATTTTAGCGGTTCCTGCTACCGTAACCTGTCGGGAGAGGAGGGTGTAAGCAATCCATATTTCCAATACGAACATCGAAAGAATGCTAATCGTCAAGCCACGAACAAATCTAATCCACATGGCTAATTTGAAGGACTTAATATTTCAATTTAGTCTGCTGTCATGTGGGCCTATTCCAGAACGTAGATGTGCAGAGGTAATGAACAAGTGGGCGTCCTTAATCCTCGACCGGGTCGTCGGGGGATAGAGTCCGTTCACAGCAAATTCAGCGTTTGGCTCATGTCGGGTTGATAGGAGCCAGCAGATGCCAACCCCAGCTGGTTGTGCAACGGTGTACCTGATAAGAACACTTTGTATGAACATGTAAGAATGAAGTGGGACGTCTGACCGTCAGACCCATGTCATTATTCGTCTGAGCTTTAGAACGCTTGCTCAAGTCCATCGCCAGAAATGAAAAGTAGCAACAAAATAGTGGCCATTAAAACATTAGTAATGTCAGCTTGAGGTGACTGTGTAGGAATGTGTAGGTAAGCATCCAGATCGCAAGGTATCGATGACTCGTATGGCCACCTGTGCAGGCAACGGGACCAGGAGCTGCCTAAAATGCGCATGGCTTTGCGCCAAATTCCCGAGAAATTAGGTTAACGAGCAGGGTAAGGGCTAGGGTGAGGTTATGGGGTTGGCTTCAGGTACAGCGTTTGGGCTTGGTACTCTACAGCGGGCAGTATCAACCGGCACGTCAATTTGAGCGAGCAATACGGTGGCTTGATATCCAAATGTAGCGTATCCCGTCCTATTCACATACCGACGATCGCTGACCTTATCGCATCCACCGACCCACCACCCGCTCTCCCCCTTCCAACAGCACGCCGCCCACAAACACGCAGCCTCACCGTCACATCCACCGACCCACTATCCACCCACCCCTCCCATCCGCAAGCCGCCCACATACGCGCGCTTGCACAAACTATGACTCACTTCACACACCATTGGTCTACCTGTCCTGACCGCTTAATCTGTCTACTGTAATCATTCTTTCTCACTCCCCTTTATTTCGTCTGATGGTGAGCACGTGTCACGAGCTCGAAAATTCACCAGTACATCTTGATTTTTCCGAAGAACCTCTTCTTTTCTTCGTTATGATTATGTGAAGAGTTAAGGTGCGAGTTAACGTTAATTGAAGGGTAGTACTACAGTTAGGTTTACATTTATGTAAGGGTTAAGAAATGGGAATATTTACCTTGTAGCGGTCTAACTAGCGATTGTATTCGGGGCACTACAATCGCCATGCCGAATCCCAGATGGAAGGTTAAAGACAGAAATCACAAGAATAAGGGCTTTATTCTGCACAAAACCCGGAATTAACGTCTCAGGCAGCAGCGGCCACTGGCGAAGCCGAGGCTAATTTTGACTGCGTACATTTGTGTCTGAGTGACTGTGAGTGTGTAAATTGTGTGTGTGTGTGTGGGGGGGGGAGAGAGTGGCGACAGTTGTTTTCCCATGATTGTGGGGCAGGCTCAAGTGTTGCATGATTAGAGTCTAGCGTTACCAAAATGGGGTGTCATGTGTAGAGGCCTCCTGATGTGTTGACCAAAGGAGATGGCGTGTTTAAATGGCCCCAAGTCAGCCACGACCAGATGAGCATGCGTGCGACAGTGTGTTTGCTTGGATGTACACGATGTCAGTCAAGAGTCTTGAAGTCAACTGTGGGGGCAGCCGAGTTTCGTAGGAATGCCTGTTAATCAGCGGGATTGTCTCGGCGGTCACGATCCTGGAGAAAGGGACACGGAAGCAGCTGAGAGGTTAAGCGTCAAGGGGACGGGGACGCCAGTGAAAGGAAGCATTTGCACAGTTGCCTGCGTCGATGTATAACTTTGGGGCGGCGGGCATTATACAACGACGGGGGGCGGGGGATAGCATTGTTGGCCGTCTACCACAAACTCTCCCTCTATACTGCGTGGGGGAGTACAATCAATTTCGACCGTATTAGCAACCCGCGAGTTGAACACCATAATTTAAAACTAGCAGTTTTGCTTTACTATGGTTATTGCTTCTTAGTGGTCAACACATATTTTATATTTCGTTACACTCTTTAATGTTCTGCCTAAGACCTCAGTTAGCTTCGTCAAGCAAAGAAGACGCCGGTAAATGTATTTGGTTAAGTGGTGCTTAGTGTATGTAAGCAAACCAAATCCCAACCCAAGCCCTTTTACTTGGAACAAGGCGGCACATTTTCCTGGATACGCGCAATCTAGAACGAAGTAACTACAAATCAATCCTCCATATGGTGTGATAGTTAGACCAACATTTTGAACGAGGTCTGCCGTGTACTCCACAGCAGGGAAAGGACATTTGTCAGAGTAGGCCTTTGCTGAATCTACCTCACTCTCCGCTCAACATCCCCACCTGGGTCGGGTGTCACGACCAATTCTAAAAAGACCGAAGGTAGAAGAGGGCACAGGTAGGTGGCACGGCCGGAGGCGCCCTTAAGTGTGCTACCACACCTCGCCGACATCCCATGGATCGAAAGGGCCATAAAGGTAACACTAAGAAGTAGTCATTGCAACCTGATTCTCAGTCCACCGGTCAGCCACACCACCCAACACAAAACCCATTGGATTAACTGCATAATCCCGAGTTATCCTGCTAGTTTGCAATCTTCCAAACCACGGATTTTCATCCACATCGTGATGGCTTCAAGCGTCTCAGGTCGTTTGTCGTAAGCAAAGTTCGCTGAGCTGTCAGCCGCACTCTCTGTTCCGTTTTCCATAGCCCAGCTACTATTCGAGTCGGTCAGTAGATTATTCCGAGATGTAGACACAGCTCCTGATATATTTAAGTACCTCGCCTACGCATACTACACACAAGACCTGGCTCCCATAAACCACAAAAACCAAGATTTAATACACAAGGAAGTTGTGTGGTTCAAACCTCATATGAATGACAGTGCCAGAAGACGTCATTGCCGCTTATCTTTCAGTCCACCAGTCGGCAACTCCGCAAAAACAAGCATCGGACTGACTGTTGTTGTAGTCAAGGATGAGCGATCTAATTTAAACACAAACACTAAGAATGTTCCGTCTGATTGAAGAAGACAATCGGACATTAGGAGCGATTTATTGTGTACACAGAGCAAATTGCCGAGGATTGACTTTGTTGGTATGTGAACAATGCAACCGTACGGGACCATGTGGGCAGTGAAGTGTTGTGTACAAGTTTGTCATTGTTTGTATAATTTTCAGTTGGAAAACTAACAATTCAAGGCGCTTCGCACACAGCGGTAGTCCCAGTCACACACGTGGTAATGACGTCACGTGCAGAAGTATCCGATGATCATACGTCCCTCCCAGGCGAGAGGTGTTGGTTGCAAATACGTTGAATGTGATGTTGGGCGTGACCACGTACACAAAAAAACCTTTCCGCAACAGCCACAATGTAGTCATAAATGTACTCGCCCTTTATAAGACCCACAAACTCCATAGGTCCACCAACTCGACCGTGTTTGAGCGTTTTCGCTAAAGCTTACTACTTTATATCAATATGATTTGATGGATCAGGGTCTTCGGTAGCAGGATTGGCTCAGTGCAATGCATACATCGTCACTCAGGCGCAATAACCCCTCCTTTGTGTAGTTTTACTCAGAAATGCCTCTCAAGGCAAGCAACAGTTATATGCTCGTTAAATTAAGCGCGGATTATCCAAAGATTTTCTCAAATAATTGACACAACTGACCAAGTCCCATGCATAATTGATAATCAGTTTGTTTTCGAATTGCACAAAGAGGGGTGAGGGGTGGACATATAGCACAGTGCAAGACCTAACATGACATAAGCAATATTGACATTACTCAGTACGCTTGCTAATTATGCAGCATGTCACAAAGACCGTTCAGTCTGAGTGGACCAAAGATGGAGATGGCCTGGTGCAGTTTGATGGGAATTATATTAATATCGGGAGAGTCTGTATGATTGTCTTAAGAACCACCGGTCTCATTCACCTCATCACATCGACGAGTTACGCCGAATTTGTTATGGAGAGAAGAAGAAGTGTGGGGTTCATTCGGGCTCGTCAATGTGGAATAAGCTCCCCAGATAGAGCAAAATTAATCAAAACTATCTTTTTTAGAGAACTGTAATCAATTATCTACATTCAGGAAAGCGTTTGCGCATTTTGGTTGCCAACTGGGTGAACTCTGTCTACCAGTCAAATTGTGTTTGCAGTCTCTGTGCCCTAAGCCAGGTTTAATCATGAGAGCAATGTTGCCGACTTTGCAGCCCACACCAAGGGAATCCTTCAGCCGACAGCTAGCAGCCATTCGCCGATGCGCCTTTTTCGAGTACGGAATTCCGATTCCATAATACTAAAGTGCAAATTAAAAGACAACCAACGCGTCCTCCTCTCAATCTCTTATCATTCAACTAGCTGCTTTTTTGACCCCGAAGAGCCCCAGTGACTGTCAAACAATAGCAACAGTAACAGTGTCACTTGTACGTATCTCAGCGTCCTAACGCTTGTGAGTAATAAAAATAGGTTACTTAAAGTTGGCGATTAACATAATTGTTTTGTTGAGTAAAAATGTGGAAGTGTCCAGAAATTCGCCAGACGAAAGAAGCCAGGATTGGTGAATCCTGGGCGAGATCGGAGTACACCCATGTTATAACCGGCAATATATACATTTTTATCACGCAAGCAGTGTTAGTGGGTCGCTAACCGAATGAGCTACAGAACACGCTTGAACCGTTGCGCATTTAAGCACAAATTCGAGCCTCACCAGTAGACAAACAAGGATTATTTTTTTTATAGAAATAAAAATCATCAATGAAAACATTCAATGGTTTGTTTCGTCCTTTGCTTTCTTCGACTGTATCCAGTAGTCACGCGTACGCCAAACCAGTGATAACAACTATCAAGGTGGTACGGTACTATTAAGAGAAAATAGTACAAAATAAATACACAAACCTTAACAATGGATATTCCACGTCAAGAGCAAAGGGAATCCGTCAAAGGGGTATGTGTCCGGTTTTATAGGATCCCAGGAGTCGGTTCCTGGGGGCTCCCATTGGTCTGAATGCACTAGTCCAAGGGTGGGGAGGGTGGACAGACGCGAACAGAGACAATGCTTTGTCGGCAAAGGGGGGGGGGGGAACGGACAGGAACAGAGACAATGTTTTGTTGGCAAAGGGAGAGGGGAACGGACGGGAACGGAGACAATGTTTTGTTGGCAAAAGGGGCGATGCAAGCGCTTGACAGACAGTTGTGGTGGGGTGACTTGACGAGTGGGTCTCGGATCAGCCGCGGGCACTGGGTCAAAAGGGGGGAACAGACGTCTGGGTCGACACTGCCGTCAAGCTGGTCGTAATGTGAGTGTCAACAAAGGGCCGAGACCGGGGGAGGGCAGTATTCAGTCATGTGCATTAGAGTGAGTCATGGGCGGCCAGCACTCCGGGGGGAAGGAGGACAGCCTTCGAAAGTGTAAACAATCATTTTGTAGTTCGGACAGGAGCCACATAGGAGAAGAGATGTGGAGAATTTCAAACTTGTTCAGCCGGAAATAACAGGTTATTTATGGACTTTTAGCTTTCATCATCTGGTCGTACCCAAAGCAAGTTTGCAACATCTGCTATGCAGCTAAATATATCGACGATTATCTGGATGAAGTGCACGTAAATGAACTGATAGAAAGCATACAAAAAGAATTGCAGCATTTTATAAGAACTTAAAACACAAGCCTGCAACTTGCTTTGATAAAGAGCACAAAAGCAATAAGCAATAATAACTAATATTATTTTACTGAGCTGAAAGTCTGAGGGAAAAGACAAAAGCAGGTCTGTAAGCCATGTGGTCGAGAGTTTATGCAAATGTTCGATTCACATTCAGTCTGCAAGTGTCCTTTACGATGCAGTTTTGGTCAGTAGTCGGAATAAAAAGGAAGGTGTAGATCTGTTGGCCGTAGCGAGGGCCAGACACAATCCTTGGTAGTCCCCTGATAACGTACTTTATCGTTTTGCTGTGTAGCTTTACGGCGGTAGTTATTTATGTGTTACAGTGGCTTTGGTCGCACTGCGATGCGGATAGCCTCAATTTCTTGCGTATACAACTGCGCACTGACTGTGCGTCCATACAATGGCTGAACTGCACAGATTGCTGCTGAGAATTCTGCGTGGATCCATTTTATGCCCTATTAATTCGCTCCCCTAGGTACACTTTTGGGTCAGAGTGCATTACCTTGAAAGCCATTATCCCCTTAGTTTGACTCCGCAAGAGGCCATTTTTCCTCACAGAGTTCGGCTTTGTAGCAAATTGCACCTGCTCACAAATCGATTACGCTCTTCGTCAAATGGATGAACAGGGCTTACCCGGACAGGGTCTGCCGCCTCAGCCGATCAATGGAAAGAAATTGTACATTTTCCTAGCATAGTCGAAAAGGTGGCCACGGCTATGCCTTCAAGATCACTCCTAGTATAACAACGAAAAAATGGAAACCAGTTCACGTTGCTTCGTAAATTATCCAACATAGATACTACATACTTTAATAATAAACTGCTGTTTTTCATATATTTGGATAAGTGAAGTCAGTTGCATTCCGAGATGATATGATGAAAAGCAAGAAGATCTTTGGAAAATCAAGTACTCATGAATTTTCGAACAGGTATCACTTGTTCGTCGTCAGACTGAATGAAAAGTGAGGGCTGGGAATGTCGCACTACAGGTTTTTGGGGTAGAGGTTACAACAAACGGAGTGGGATTTGGCTGGAGGGCTATAGTGACGTGACTTCTGTTGCAATATTTTGCGCTGGCGAGGGGAGGGAGATGTTAATGTTTGGAATGTGAGCCTAATCCCATCCCGTTCGTTGCAACCTCTGCCCCCAAAACCTCTAGTGCTACATTCCCAGCCCTCACTTTTAATTTAGTCTGACGACGAACCAGTGATACCTGTTCGAAAATTCACGAGTACAACTCGATTTTCGAGTCCCACCCTAGTCTTAAGTACACTATTTGTCAAATTCACGTCTCTGGGAAACGAGTGGCATGAGATTTCATCAAAAATGGTGTGATCTACACGGTCTATAGTTCTTAGCAGCGATAGACACTGGATGTTGAATTGTCTACAAAAACTCTCCTTTGGATCTATGCCGCCAGCTAAAATATTTGTTGAATTCTGCGCAACTTGTGGACTAAGCTTTTTATTTACATCGGCTTTCTCTTATTGATAGATACCGTTAATACTGAATCTAGGGTTATCGTGTCGTGTAACCGCTTAATTCGCACACTAGCCGATATAGGTTATAAATTAGTCCTTGTGGATTCGACTAGAACCGAAGTAGCAGTAAGACAGCGATTCTGGTCCCCACAGACCTTTTGACCACAGTATGCAAACCTGTACCATCTGTGCGTCCCTTAAAGCGCTTCATAAACGGTTTAATACGTCTCTAAAATCTCAATAGCTTCTATTATAATCAGTTAGTGTCCATTTAATTGGACCACCTCAAGAAAACAGTAAAGTTTAGTAACGATCCACTATTTTACTAAATAGGAAGAAACAACGTCCTTTTGCCTAGCAGTTACAACTGCCTTCCTGGATCTACCGTTTTTGAGTCCCGTCTCGCTTCGCATTGACTTCGAAAGTAAACTAGTAAAGGATCTTTGCGACCAGTTGTATATTCAAAAGACAAACATGGTTCTGGGTAACACAAAAGACAATTGACAAGTTGGATGCAAGAATTTGACTCACGAACCTCATAGTCGACCGTAATCGGCTCCTCAACGGGGATACTAAGCCTCCTTGTTGATGGCTTATCGAATGACCGTTCATTTATCGGGTGGATGCTGGCTACTCCCCGTAGTTACTAAACGACGATTTCGACTGCATGTATTTCCATACTTACCTCATATTTAGAGGCATATTACCCAGAATTCTATGCCTTCGAATGCCAAGAGCTTTTTAGAATCAGCTATCAGTTGGCATGAGATCTCTTAAGCTCCGCATACCAGAGACGATGAAAAACGTCGACATGCAGATTCGTGGAAAACTTTACCAGGCAGTCATGTCTTGCGTTACTGTTCCTCGAAACACTCCCGAAGAGACCACTTTTGAATTTTCCGCGTACTTACTTGATCCGATTAGCTCCTGTTTTTAAATGAATCGGGTTCACGGATGTCACGAATAGCGGCGGTCAGAATCAAGCTCTTCACAGATGTTAACCCATTGTTTGTTCCAATGTCGCAAGCCGTAAACGGTTACGAGGCCCATCCGTTCAACGTCCGACTTAACGGCGCTGAGCCATGTCTTCAGTTGACTGCCTTGTCGGTATCTCCAGTTTGCACTACGAGAAGGGTTTACGACCAATCTGCAGAGGTCCGTCGATGGTTTGCGCAGGACATGGCCAAACCATTGCAATCGGCGATGCTGGATGTACGATGGTAGGCTTGGTAGTTGGAAACATCTGCGGTATAGCTCAAAATTGGAGATTTGATCCTGCCAGAAGACTTTTAAGAGGCGTCGAAGACACCAACGGTCAAAGATTTCGAGCGATAGGATGTCTGCCTTTCTCACTGGCCATGTTTCGCAGGCATATACTAATGCCGGTCTGATTGATGCTTTGTATATCAGCAGCTTAGTACGTAAACTTATGTCTGCGCGAGACCAGAGTGGTCTGGCTAGCAGCCTAAATGCATTTCTAGCCTGCGCGATTCGGTTCTTGATTTCGTCTTTGGCCTGTCCATTGGCTAGCATATTCGAACCCAAATAGCGGAAGCAGCTAACTTCTTCAATGGGCTGACCGCTGGTAAACAGTGGCTGTGCTGTGCCCAGATACGTAGTCAGGAGCTTCATCTTGCGCACATTAATTGTCAGACCAACAGTTGCAGCGAAGCTGGTGATTTGGTCTAGCTTTGGCTGCAGTGAATGAGGAGTTTTACCGAGTGTGACAATGTCATCGGCATATTCCAGGTCCGGTACTCTGAATTTGGGGCTGATTTCACATCCACTGTCAGGTAGAATTGACTGATGCATTACCCAGTCGATCAAGAAATTGAGGAAAACTGGAGAAAAAGGGCACCCTTGTCGAACTCCACAAGTCAGAGGGAAAGAAGCTGACTCTTCACCAAGGGTTCTAACTCGGGCTGATATTGTGCCATAGTAAGCTTTGATTAGATTTAGCAAATTTGGTGGGAGACCGTCAGCAAGCAAGACTTGCCATAAAGCTTCTCTGTAGATAGAATCAAAGGCGGTCTTGAAGTCGATGAAACAGGCGGTGGTGATCTGTTGGTTTTGATGTCTCTGCTTTAGTATGCGGCGTAGAATGAAGATCTGGTCAATACATCATCTACCTGGACGAAATGCTCCTTGGTTAGGACGAGAACGAAGATTGTGCTCAGTCGAAAATCTACGGAGAACGATGGTCGCAAACACTTTGACGGCTGTATCTATGAGGCTGATGCCGCGGTAGTTTGAGCATTATGTCCTGTCACCGCGCTTCGGTATCGGTAAAATAATGGACAGTGACCAGTCAGTCGGGATGACTTCGGTAGTCCATATAGTCGAGTACAGTCGATGTAGTGATTCCGTCAAAGCAGGACGATTAGTTTTGTAGGCTTCTGCTGGGATACCATCTTCACCCGCTGCCTTCCGAGCTTTTAATCGTTGTAATACCGATTCCACTTCAAATCTCGTAGGTGGCTCGCAGTCACTACCGTATGGAATTCCAGTTGATAGCTGTAGGTTCGCAGGTGAACGTATAGGCGGATCCAGTAGCTCGCTAAAGTGCTCTCGCCATCGATCGATTTTGCCAGCCATATCAGTTATCACTTGACCCGAGTTATCCCGAACAGTAGTGCAAGGCGGTTTATATTTGCCTGATGCTTTACGTAAAAGGTAATAGAGCTGGTGGAAGTTACCAGAGTTTGAAGCTGATTCCAGGGAGCCAGATAACTCGGTCCAATAGTTCTGACGATCGCATCTTGCTGATCGCGTAGTTTGGCGTCTCAATGAGCGGTAGTTCTCTGAGTTTGACAACCGAGCGATTCTAGCTTGTGCCGATAGATGGAGGATGGTTTTGGAGATCCAGTCCTTCCTCGGTACTACCTGTTGTTGCAAGCTCGAATTCATCGCACTTTGTAGCGCGTCCCTCAAGTGTGGCCACTGAGTATCGGGCGAAGTTTCATTATCGACGTAATCTGGAGGTTTGATGTGAACAGTGAATTGATCTCGGATCCGTGCAGTGAGACTTTCGTTGAACGCTTCACGTGTTTCTGTGTGTGATAGTGCCATAACGTTGACACGTTTTGGGGGCAGTTTCTTACTTCGATTCGACAAACGGAGCTTAAAGCGGGCACGGACAAGTACGTGATCCGACCCAACTTCCGCACCTCGAAACGATCGGCTGTCGGATACTGAGGTGGTCCACCTTGAGCGTACTAAGATGTAGTCTATCTGGTTTGCCGTTCGACCCTCGTTTGAATACCATGTTAGCAACTGCCGATGGGGGTGTTAAAAACGAGTGTTTGTAACGACGAGATGGTTGTAATCAGCAAATGATACTAATCGTTCTCCGTTGTCGCAACGTTGGCCCAGTCCGTATTTTCCGATGACGTGTCTCGAGATTTCATCGCACGGGCCAGTCCTGGTATTCCGGTCTCCGGCGACGAAGAGCAAGTCTCTAGGGGGTATCCTGGCCACTGTAGCTTGAAGGCGTTCATAGAACTCCATCTTAACTGCTTCATCTGCTTGCAAGGTTGGGGCATAAACGGCAACCACAGACATATTTGCAATGGTGCCTTTGAAGCGGGCTGTGGCATTCCGCTCTGAGATAAGCTCAAACACTCAGAGAGTGTTATGCACCTTGTTTGTCATGGCTATTGCCACCCCATGCAGTCATGTGTTCGTTTGTGGTCCGCTGTGTAGGAGCACGTACTCAGCATCCTCCTGTGGGACTTTGATTTCTCTCGTTCCAGAGTCTGGGAGACGAACTTCTGACAGACAGGCAACGTCTACTTTATAGTCTCATAATGTGGGTGCTAGAAGTGTTTGACGGCCGGGATCAAGCAACGTCCGAACATTCCAGCAACCGATGTTCAGTGTGTCGAAAATTTAGTGTACTAGTTTGCATATTTGTCATTCCGAGCACCAGACAGCCACGGAGTGCGTCGCTTCCCGGGGACGCCGTAGCAGTATTAAGCTTCACGGTATTCGTATTGTCCATGAAGTTTCTTAGGAATTTTGTTACGGATGACGTCCTCGGTGTTACCTACCATTGCCCTCTGTTCGCCGTGGGTTTCCCCACGTTGCCCGCGAACCACCGTCAGGGAAGTCGAGGGTTGGATTTCGGTTCGCGTTATCCTGCTAAATTGGTCAACAACCGGTCAATGCCCGTTCATTTTGACAGCTTACAGATGTTCGAATGGTACTTTCTCTCTCTTGGGTCGATAACCGAGCAATTTTTCCCAAACACTTAGTAACTAGGCCGTCGAACGGAATCTCCACCGAGGAATGCATCAGGACCCTGCAGACAGGGGTCCCTTTTCACAAGGAGAAGTGAGGTAAAGCACAAACGAATTTATTTTCCCTTTCTTGTTTTATAGAGATAAAAGCCGACGCAAGAGGCAGCAGTTCTTGCAGACTGGTTTTTGTGCTTATACGATTGACTGACTACGGAAGGTTTTGTCCCACTCCTGTACCATTATCTAGTTCTGCGCTCCCTTCTTCCGACCATTGACCAGGACTGTATCTTAAGAGAAAATCTTCCTAGTCGTCTGTAACTCGAAGATCTGTGTTTCCTTTATATCATTCCTGATTTATTAATTATCCTGCATTTTCGTTGTTTACTTTGTTAATGAACAATTTTTCCCTATCCACTTCTATTTACCGATTGATTTGCTTGAACGATTGTGCCACCGTGTCCGCAGAAGCTAACAGAACTCTGCGTCCTTGGCAGCGTCGACTTGACCCTTAAGATTAACCGAGACATAGCGGGTTGACAGCAGTTAAAACGGAAACTAACAGTGTCTGTCATTAATGCTACTCCGAACCTTATGAAAAAGTTTTGTGAAGTTATTTTCGCTTACCAACTTTTTATCTTCTCGATAAAATTATTCCTCCAATCGCGTAGATTTACCTCGAACGTCGTCCATTGTTTGGTAAATTCACGAAAACGGGGGTCGATTGGAGTAAATTTGCTGATGAATTGACGCGGTAAATACGAGGTCAATGAGCCAAAAAACCTTACATTATGCCGGTATAACTCAATCCCACTATGGTAACTTAAGGCTGACGTAAAAGGACCATCTACATGTCATGATGTCTGATCGGAAACGTCGCCTTTGTTCGGAGTAAAAATAGTTTGATCGACATACTTTCTTTATGAGCTTATGGAAAATATATTTGCTTGTCTTAATCGGTTAGTGAGGGCAGTGGTGGCTACTTTGACGGCCGTTCTTACTACTGTGATGACAAGCAAACTAGTTTAATGACTGTTCACGGTCTCCATGCGACAGTGTCACCATTTGTTTTCAGGCACTAGGCTTGCTAGGTCTCAGTACCGGTAGGTTTATCGCTTCTGTTCCGTGACAACATATCGACCCGACCACCATGATGATTTGCTATTCCTTTTCGGGCTTTATAAAGTTTTTTTTGAAGTTAACCAATGTTAAGCTTTACGAGCCGGTTACATCATACAATAGAAGGCGTTTTTGAGATGTCATAGACGACCAAATTCCAATCAACGGGGCTGGTCTACTTCGGTTGTATGCAGTACTGACGAGCGAACCTATAAGTTTTGTGTGTCTTAGAAACAAAAATGCGATTGCACAGAAATTAAAAAGGCAAAAATAAGTAGCTTTCACTGTCACACAAAAACACATGCCGAATTCCGGCGCCCGAAAACGGGAGAGCTACTGCTATCAAAACCGCAGTTTATGGGGTTGTATTACTCTGTTAGCTTCAAGATTAGGTGACTGTGCTGTCTTACTTACTTTTAACGGCAGGTTGTAACGGGCGGGTTGAACCGGCATCAGTTTTGACATTGACTGCATCACGAATCACAACCGTACAGGCGCGTCGATCTTGCGCCTGTTCACACGAGAGCGCCATCCATTCACGGTTCCACCGGCGTAAGCCGTAGACACTTTGGCCGGAAACGGACGGCAAATCCTGCTTGACCGTTGCTGTCCAAGTTTTCAGCTGCCCGCCGCGACGTTTGTGCCAAGTGGGGGGAGGCGTCGCCACAAGCAGGTCACGAATCAGCTCACCATCATCACGCCGGGACGCATGCCCGAACCACCGAAATCGTCTGTGAAGCAGGAGTGGAGGGAAAGCGTCCAGGTGACAGCGTCGGCGGAGATCGGAGCAGCGAATTCGGTCGACGCGGCGGTGACGAAGGATGCGGCGTATTCAGTCATTGTCAAACACCTCAAGGTGCCTCATGTCTTCAACGCGCATAGGCCATGTCTCTCCGCCATAGAGCAGGATAGATCAAACCACTGCTTGGTAAACACGCGTTTTTGTGCGTACTGATATTTCCCTTCTATTCCATAGAGGAGCGCGCAGACGGTAGAAGGCAGATCGGGCACGGTTGACGCGTGATAAAACCTCGTCGACACCTTGACCGTTTCCGCGACCAACGAGCCCAAGTATCTAAACGAGTCGACCACTTCGAGAGGAGCATCGTCGAGAACAATAGGAGTCACAGATGTAGGGGGCACACAGGAGAGCAAGACTTAAGTCTTAGTGGCGTTTAGGCGTAATCAGATGGACCGTGCACGCTCATTGATCTTGTCCAGCGCCTGCTGAACTGCAATACAGTTTTAGCCAAAGAGGACGACGTCATCAGCATACGCCAAGTCATTCACCAATTTCGAGCGATCAAACTGCACTCCCGGGAAGTCATCCAGTGCTTTGGTCATGATCCAGTCCACCGCATAGTTGAACAGGGTTTGTGAAAGGGCACAGCTTTGGCGGACGCCCGTCCTGACGCTAAATGCTTCAGTGTCGCCGTTCTGCGTCCTTACCTGTGTGGAAGTGCCACGACAGTATGCCTGCATGAGAGTGAGAAGCTTAGATGGTAGGCCGTCCGTCCTCATTATGTTCCACAGCTAACTGCGATCAACAGAGTCAAATGCGGCAGCAAAGTCGATGAAGCATAGAACAGTGGGTTGTTGCTGACCCCATCTTAGTTCCAGCACACGGTGGAGATTTAAGATCTGGTCGGTGCAGCCACGACCTGGTCGAAATCCACTCTGGTTTGGGCGGGTGCGCTGGTCTCTCGCAGTTTGGAAACGTTTGAGAAGAAGAGACGTGAATGTTTTCGCCGCTACATCGATAAGACTAATGCCTCGGTAATTGCTGCACGCTCGTCTGTCGCCTTTTTTAAACGGGGAGGATCACTGCTTTACTCCAGTCAGAGGGCGCAACTTAGCTGTCCCATATCTTGGCAAATATTTGTTGTAGCCAGGGCCCAATAACCTCGGGTGCACATTTGAAGGGCTCCGGCGGGAGGTCATCCTCACCAAGTGCCTTGTTGTTGCGTAGCCTCAAAAGAATGGAGACAACTTCCTCTACACTGGTGGCTCTGTGTTGCACTCATACAGCTGATGAGGATCGTCCGTATTGGGCGACAGGTCAGACATCACAGGGGAATCATGGTTAAGGTGGTCACAGAAATGCTCGCGCCATCTCTCCAACCGGTCATCGATCTTAGTGATGACAGCACCGTTGCGATCCAGTAAAGTCTCGGTGGTGTTCCCCGAACCTCTGTTCGCCTGCTTTAAGAGTCGGTAGAGCTTGTGGATATCACCTCTGGTAGCTGCTCGGTCCGTTTCCATGGCAAAGTCACTCCAGTAGGCGTTCCTATCGGCTCAGATGGCCCTTGTCGTTTGGTGCCGCAGCTCTCTGTAAGTGGGGGAGCCAGTGAGTCTGGCTCGGCCGGTCTCCTCAGCTAACTCAAGCGTGGGTCTAGTGATCTAGTCGCGATGTCACCGCTGGGTTTTGCCCAGATGAGTGTATGCCAGCTATGACATCGCGGCCTTCAGGGACTGTCACGCGAGCTCTGGGTCCGCTCGGGCGTCAGGGTGCAGGCCGTCGAAACGGTTCTGGAGTGCTAAGTGGAAGGCGTCGCCAGCAGAGGACTTCAGCTTTGCGACATACATCCGCTGTGATCGATAGGTTCTGCGAATAGCTCTCAAATGCAAGCGAAGGGTTGCCCGCTGTAGGACATGGTCCGATGCATGAGCGTTTCCTGTATCAGCACCGCGGTAGGCTCGAAAATCCAAGACCGAGCTGGCCGAGCGTGCTCTGTCAAGGATGTGATCTATTCGGGCCTGGGTATGCCCGTCATTTGAGTACCACGTGACAAGGTGGTGGCGCGGATGATCAAAACGGGTGCTTGACACAACGAAGCGGTTGGACGATGCGAAGTTGACAACGTGCTCACCGTTGGCACACTGCGCTCCGACAGCAAATTTGCGTACCACATGATGGGTTCCAGCGTCACACACACCTGGTCGGGCGTTTCAATCACCGGCAATGACGAGTAGATCGCTTCTTGCGATGCGGTCAACTGTTCGCTGGAGGTCGCCGTAGAAGTCATCTTTTAGGCTTTCATCAGTAGCCAGAGTAGGCGCATATACCGAGATGATGGAAACGTTGACTGGGGCACTTTTCAAACGGACCCAAGCGATCCGCGGTGAGACAGCCTCCCACTCTAACAGACTCGAGCAAAATTAATCGGCCAAAGCTATAGCGACACCATACAGTCCAGAGTTGTCGGAGACACCACTGTGTTAGAGATGGTACGCAGAGTCAGCTCCTGGTATTTGTAGCAGTTTGTAGCCAGTGCCAGGTAAGCGGACCTCAGAGAGACATGCCACACCAACATGGTATTCAGAAAGGGATTCGGCTGTTAGAAGTTGGGCGTAGTCATCCCTCAGAGTTCGGACATTCCAGCCTGCAATTCGCAATCCGGCATCAGCTCGCAAATTTAACACCCCACCCGCGATGCCAATTGGATGGGGCGCGTCGGTTCCCGCAGACGCCGTAGGTATTCTTGTGTTGTGCGTGTCCGCACTTCGCAATCCAGCATCAGCTCGCAGATTTAACACCTGTCTCGCGATGCCAAGAGGATGGGGCGCGTCGGTTCCCGCGGACGCCGTTGCAGAGGTCGTATTTTGCGGATGGTTGTGATTCATGAGTGTAGAAAGTCAATTCTGTATTTCGTGGAGAAAAGGGGATTGACGCTAGGTCCCCGGTCTTGCTCCCCTACCAGAGTCCCGTTAGCCAAGCAAAAGCAAGTTTCCGGCGTGCACCAGCGTGGAGGTGGGGTTGGATTTTTTTGTGCTGTCTCGAATGAAAAAAAAGTTGTAAAATAGGTCGGTGTATCCACACACACAATGAAAACACCCAAGCACTTTTCACTTATATCCCAGAACACGAGAAAGCGTCACTTGTAGAAGTAGGTAGTTTCAATTATTTTGGGCGAAACTGTTGCCCAATTGACAAGCCAAGGACAATATATTTTCCTGAAGATGGTTAGAGGTTGTGTATTTTGCTGGATCAACATATTTTTCTTTGCAGTTAATGATGTCCGGAAGACTGAGGTCAGAGCGGGGGCAGCCGCTGATCTGTTACTTTTCCCTATCGGGCTGTGGGGAATGCTTTTTAAGGTAAATAAGTGTAGAGCTTCAGCGGTTTGTTACACCATACACTAGAACGCGTTTTTGGGATGTCCTAGACGAAAATCCAATCATTGGAGTTGGTCTGCCTCTGTTTTACGTTCTTCCAACAAAGAACTCATCGGACGTTCTAGAAGTTTTTTGCCTCGTCGACTTACAAACTGGGGTTTAGCGCGTGAAGAAAGTTACGAAATCGGTGGGCGTATCCACACATACATACAGTAAAAACACCAAAGATATTATTGCCTGGATCCCTGGACAAGAGAGGGTGCCCTTGAGCTACTATAGTATGGTACACTGACAAAGAGGCGCTCACCGATGGGTTACAGGACTCACTCGTCCGTTTTTGCGCCTTTCGGGATCACTCTCGAGCTGCGCCACGAGGCGTCTAATGATATAGGCAGAATGACACTACCGACAAACATAAGGAAGACTGGAATGGCCATTTCTGGCTTATTAACGTCACCAGCTACCCATACCTAACTCAGCCCACGGTTCGAGCCCGCGACCTAATGCTCTAACCACTGCGCCATGGGCTCGTTTCCTTGCCGGTTTTCGATCGGGAATGTACACACTCACAGGACTCACTCGCCCCTTTTGTGCTTTCGGGCTCACTCCCGAGCCCCGCTGCAAGGCGACCATTGGTATAGGCTAATTATATAGGAGAATGATGAAAGTAAGAGACTTACCGACTTGTTGCATTCAATAACCAAAAGTGGTTGGTTCGAACCTCGGGGGTCGCCACCCTGGGATTGTGTATGAAAGGCAGACGACGGCCAATAAGCCAGAAATGGCCATTCCAGTTTTCCTTAGTTGGTAATGCCATTCTGATTATAGTATTTGTAGTGTGTGATATACTATATAATACAGTATGTAGTTTAAACTGTCTTGGGTGATTCTGCTGTCGAAAAGACGGAGTAATGACGAAATCATATGCTGAATAGATGTTTGTCGGGCTTTTGCAGTCCATAAAGAGCGCCACTGTATTCCGCTCAAAATGCTCATTACCGCAAACGTTCGCGTGTACCAGGCATCCGTCTTGTCAGCTCTATTGTTTGTGAATTTCGCTCTTGTTGGAGTTTCTCCCCGTCCTCTTGCTATTCTAAATATTTTATTTTACGCAGATAGCAAACGCCCTGTCTTACCTATAACTGAAACAGATGTTGTATTTCGTTTTTATTACAGAACTCTGTCCTTCATGGGTGATTTTGAGCCCTCCGAATTGGGTACGAAGGCTTAGTAAGTACCATCCACCTTAATATTCCGTCTAACCCACAGTTGGGACAGCCACTACGAAAGGGAACTGCAGAACTTTGACGAAGCTGGTGATGTAGGGGACATCTGGTAGGTCCAACGACCACATTTTATTCCCCCTAAGGTTTGGTCAACAGAGCGAAAAACGTGTGCTCAAATACCTGTCTGACGTTGGCATCCCGCCTGACTCGCGAATTCTCGATGTTGGAAGTGGAAACGGTCATTTAACCATCGAATTGGTATACTAACCTGGCCAGCCTGGCTCATCTCAATTGATCATTTCAGGCCAAAAGGGGTTTCAAACGTGTGGTTGGGATCGACTATTCTGAAAGTGCAATTGCTCTTTCGAAGAAGCTACTCACAGAGGAAACGGCCTTGGCAGATCGCATTGACTTTAAGGTTTGTTGAGTAACTTCCTTCTGCTTGTTCCATTTTCTAGGCTTGGTTGCATCCGACGCCGTTAAATAACTTCGATTGTAATTTAATTACACACTACTAATAGTTGTAAGTAGCAATTATTGTTTTGATACTATACTTTTGGGAGTGCGAAGCCCACAGCCTCGACGCGCGAGTGTAGCAGAAAATTATCATTCCTAGGGGCTTGTCAGCGTTTTGTAGCGCGATTGGCTAACTTAATCGATCTTTTTTCTCCTAAAAACAATGAACGATTATTATGATTACTGCTGCTGCTGCTGCTACTACTGCTACTACTACTGCTACTACTACTACTACTTCCACCACCACCACCACCACCACCAACACTACTACTCCTGCTATTACCACTGCTGCTGTTAATGCTACTACGTCTTGACTAACATGCTAGTAGTCTAAGTTTTTCTCAGGCGTGAAGAAGTGGCTTCTAATAATTGCTAGCATTTGGCGTGACCAAGGCCAGACCACAACGGCTCGAATTTTGTAAACACGTTATCTCGTTAGTAAATTTGCCTTCTTATGCTAAAGTTGACAATTTGATTGCTAGAAACAATGATTCATTTACCCAAGCTATGTGAGGAATTTTTAGGATCATTCCATAGATACAAAAGCTCGACAAAAATAAAAAATTGTGAACTGCAGATAACATGGTGCCAACAAAGACAAGGGAGACTGGAATGTTCATTTCTACTCTATAAGCCATCACTTGTTAGCCAGTCAGTCTCTTCTGTATTGTCGTTCTGAATCGAATCTGAATCTTGTCGGTTTGCATCGATCCTTGTAACAGAGTCACCAGTCATGTTGTTGGGTTCTCTCTTTCGGGTATACAACTGTGAAATCACCACATATATTCAGCGATACTCGTGGAAGCGGAATTCAAGGTGTGATTTTGCTCTAGACAGTGATTTGCCACAGGCGAAAGTGGGCCTCCCCTTCGACTTAGTCTTCTTCCAGATTGGCCTATATATTTATAAGATTAGTCACCCCAGGAACTGCGTTAGATCATACACTAATACGTTCTTGAGTTATTTACTGCCGGCTGACGGGAACGCCAAAACACGATAGTTTCAGCTCTGGCTATCTAAGTTTATCTTCTCGCTTCACTTAACTACCATACTTTGTAATATTGCCTGCCTTTTTTCCCTTTCCGCCTCACTGCAGTGTGTCGATGTCCTCTCCACGGATTCTGTCAGGGGGAATCTTTTCGACGGCGATGAGAAAGACCTGTTTGATATCGTAATAGATAAAGGCACCTTTGATGCTATTAGTCTAGCCCCACCCGAATCTCCCACCGCCACGGATGCGGCAGCCAATCACGAGACGACAGTTGCCTGTCAGCGTGCCGCCTCTAAGGGTCCTCGTCAGCTGTACCTAGTACACATCTACCAACTGATGCGGTCCTCGGGCTACTGCCTTATCACGTCGTGCAACTGGACGACGGAGGAACTCCAACGAGAGTTTGAACAGCCACTGAGTGCGGATCGATCCTCCGAATCCGCTGGCCACACGTCTCCACGTCCTCTCTTCTCCTTCTCTCATGCGCTTCCGCCTCTGCGAACATTCACCTTTGGTGGGAAGACCGGAGCTGATACAGTCTGCCTTGTCTTTAGGCCTGCCAAATAAATTATCTCCCCACACTTATCTCACTGCTGAAACGGATTTTTTTGGCCACAATCACGGGATCCCGGTTTAGAGAGAGTACTAGTCATAAGGCTCCACTCTCGTCTAGCTTCCATGGACAACGGATAAATTAGTCTTCTGGGTATCACCTGCTTAGTAACTATCCTTGGCGAAGCCTGTGATTGAGTGCCGTCAGCTTAGGCAGCTCAGTCAGTCTGAGTGGTTTACCAGTGACTGGCTATAGAATAGGACGCAATTGTCTCATTTTATTTTGACAGAGGACCAAGAGGGCCTTCATTTAAGAGGTTAGTCGACATTTTACAGCCCTCCTGACTGCGGTTCAGTCATCGGAGATGCCCTTTTGAACGTTGTCCATCGAAAGTATTTACTTCAAACGCCAGTTGACGTCTTGTTGATATTGCGCTCCCGCCTTGGGGGACCAGTTGTACAATATAATGAGGTCGATATATATATGATGACTTTAAACTGACAAGGGAGACCAGAATGGCAATTTCTGTCCTATTAGAAATCATACTTTATTCCAGGCGTGGTGACCCCGAATTGGGAACCTGCGACCTTTGTTCATTGAGTGCAACAGATCGGGGAGACCTCTACTTCCATCATATTTCCAATCGCAGCCAATGCAGGCCTATGGTGCAATGATAGGGTGTTGTACTTCATGACCTAAGGTCGCGGGTCCGAATCTCGGGGTTTGCCACCCGCGGAATCGGGTATGACTCGCTGATGAGGGCTACTAAGTCAGAAATAACCGTTTCGTTCTCCTTGTCTTTTTCGGTTCCACTTTGTCATACATTACAAGTCGCTATGCAACTGCCTTCGAGTCCCAAGGCACAACGCAACCGGATCGGTGAACGCCCCTCTACCATCAGCTTGGTATATTTCCCGATTCTTTATTCTGTAAGCAGTGACATGCCAGGATACTGATGTGGCATGGCAAACCCTACACCGAGGAAGATATTTATTTGACGCAAGTCCTTAGACTATTTACATCAATGAAAGCCAGGGTTCTACTGTGGATGTTGTCCCTGGGTACAGTGATCAAACCTATGTTGTTCCATCGTGTCTGTGTTTGGCGGCCCAACTGTTATATTCTTTGGAAGTCATTCAGTGTATTTTGTCTAGGAAATCCTGCTTGGGCAGCCAATGTATTGGATCAGAATTAGTGGAGTCCATATGTTCTAACTTGACTCAAATGTAATTTAATTCCTGGCTCCTGGTGGGGTCTCAGAGCTCAGGTGTTTATAGCGTTGGTTGTATTCAGCCATGCTCTGGATGTCATCGATTCGAGTTTGACCGAAGCCGCCGAGTTTTCACAGATAGGGCAAACGGAATATCGTTGTCTTATTTTCCGGGTTCTATCCTGGTGGCGCCTATCAGTGTCAAATTACAAACTAGCCGTACCGTTGAAGTGAGCATTGTCCGCTGCAAGTATCTCACTGAACACGGTCAGAGATTTCCTCCAAATCTATCGAGGTGGTTCCGTATTCGCCACTGGATACTGCCATTTTCTCCCATGTGTTAGCGGGACTGACTCAGCGCTCTGACTTGATACAAGGTAGGATACGCTTGTTCCAGTTGGGAGGAGCCATTCTACACGACAGTTCGACAGTCGATTCCAACGATGTCTTCCCTGTGCTCTCCAGCGTGGTGATGGTGGTGGTGCAGGAATGGTGACTTGCGCGTGAGACTGCGCGTGTAGACTGCGTTGCATCTACCGCGCTGTCTATTACCTCACCCACCCGAGCTTGGTGTCAAGATAGGGTCAGTTAGGCTGGGGGCGGGATCGGGTGCAGGTGACCGGAGCTGTCAAGTCTGACTCAAATTCTACGGAGGGAACTAACTCCGCATGTGACGCTCAACATCTCGTGTCTGCTAGCGAGTGCGCACGCACCAGCGCCTGCCTAGTCTAATCCTGTCTGGTCAATCATCTCCCTTTTGGTGACTCACACATGACCACACTGTAGACACTGTGATGACTCCTCTGCTCTCAGATATCGGACGTTGTCCCTCTCGGGCGCAGACGCACTCGTACGACTCACATTCCTTCAACCTATTCCGCACTAACTCTGTACAGCAGACACTATTCCTTTCACCTGCCGTCCCACCATTTCTCTTCTCACACGGAACTGGGCCTGAAGGTTGCAGCGGAAAGAATCTTCCCTACTAACTTAAGCCACTGCGACGGGAGTGCCATAGAGGCTACTGGTACCTGAGCCCGCACTAATGCAACTAATTCTTCTCCGCAGATTCAGCAGTTTTTATGGGAACGCAAGCCGGGTAACGCCTGCCATGCCCTGATCGCCTCCCCCCGTATTTGTTCAGCGCATCTATCCTATGGCTCCTCTAGGGCCGCAAAAGCCCGTTAATACTGCCGTACATGCGTAGTAAGCCTTCGCTCCGTGTCAACCACTGCGTCCAACCTGAGCACTAGCTGTCCGGGACAGTCAGCTGGGAATGACAGTGGGGATCCATCCTCACAGAACATCAACGTATTCCTCACTATAATACATCTGACACGCTTGAAGCCATCATGGCGTTCGTGGCTCGGAAACCTGTCAAATGATGGAGAATTCGGTCGCCCTCTTAGGACTGAGAATTAGGTGGCAATGTTCTTCATGCCCGCTTGGTATATGAGTCGCCGCGCAATTAGGCGTGTGGCGCATGCAGCCGAACTACACGGTCTTCTGGACTCTGTTATGACCACCGACTTGAGTGGAAGAGTGGCAGGAGAGTGCAATAGATACAGCATAAATATATGCGCAATTTACCGTCCCTGCGTCCACCATATTGCGAGGCACATGGTGGTCATCGTCGTTTGTGATTGTTCCTTTCAGGATGTAGGCAATCGTGTAGAACTGAGAGGAAAAATATCCAATACAAGCGAGTATAAGACATGAGCAGAAAACAGTGGCAAAAACGGGTTACACATGCGCAGAAATTCGCAGTAGTTATAGGGTAAAATCGTTACTGTACACCTATGACAATTAGCGATAACTGTGCCTTATAATACCAGTTTCTGCTACTGTTTACCGCTGATTTTCCTGATGAAGAATCAGCGATGGATGTCGAAACGTCCGCAACTGCATTAGATCTTATAGATGATTCCAGATAGTTCTTGCCATGTAGTGGGCCCTTCGGTGCCATTAGGATTTGCCATGTCCGAGGCGATTCTCCGTCTCATCGTATTTACTTCGTAGGAGTAGGTAGACGATCTCAACTGGCAGCTCCTGGAGGATAGAATTAAAACGGGACGTGACGTCGAAGGACACCACGATATCCTGCCAAGTGCTCAATCGGAAATCTGTTTAGAGTGATGGCTGCAAACTCTTTGGTGGTTATATCGATGAGACTGATACCACGATAAATGGAACATATGGACATGTCACCGCGCATGGGCATCGGCACCATGGTGGACAATGATAAGTCTGTTGGGCTTACTTCTGCAGACCATATAATTTAGTACAGTTGGTAAAGTGATACTGTCAAAGCAGAACAAAAAGGTTTTTAGACTTCCGCTGGGATACCATCCTCACCGGATGCCTTTCGACCTTTCAATCGTTGCAATGCCGTTTCTCATTCTGATCTCGTAGGTGGTTCGCTGTCAATAACGTATAGAATTCCAGTTGATAGATGGACGCATAAGCGGATCGTGTAAGTCTTTTAAGCGCTCTCTCAATCGAAAGATTTGGCCAGCCATATCAATTATCAATTGACCCGAGTTATCAGAGTTTACTGGATGCTTTACGTAATAGATACTAGAGCTGGTGGACGTTAGTGGAGTTTGAAGCTGATTCCATGGAGCCAGCCAACTCGATTCGATGCTTCTGACGGTTACATGTTGATAATCACGTAAGTAGACGTCTCAGTGAGCGACAGTTCTCTGAGACTGACAACCGGATTACGCTAGCTTGCGCCAGTCGTTTCTCGGTACTGCCCGTTTTTGCAATGTCGGATTCATCGCAAGATTTATGGCGTCCCTCAAGTGTGGCCATCGAGTATCATGCAAAGTTTGATTATGGAGGTTCGATGTGAACGGTGGATTGATCTCTGATCCGTGCAGTGACACTTTCATTGAACGCTTAACGGGTTTCTGCATTTGATAAGACCATAACGTCGACACTTTTCAAAGGCAATCTCTTACTTCGAGTAGTTAAGCTGAGCTTGAAGCGAACATGGACTAGTACATGGTCTTATCCAACTTCCGCACCTCGAATTTTCACTGTAATCTAATCTCTCAGGCTAATAAAATCGGTCTTTTTAATCGGGAGCACTTGAGAAGATGAAAATTGAAAGCCTATATGATTAATGTAAGCAAAAATGGGGTATATCAGACAAATAGAAATTTAATCCATCAGTGGAAGCAAGATAAATGAGTCACAGGCCCAACTGGCCCCGCGTTTTTGCGTGCCTTCAAACCACTCTTTCAGCTGACAAAGCTTAATTTGGTCTCCCTGAATTCTCTCCTTCACCGACGTCCATTTATCTGCTTACTTAAGAAGAGGGGAAAAGCTTTAGGCGACTGACCAATTATCCTCTTTTTTCAGTATTAATCTTCTCCTGATTGATGACACTCATCAGTAAGTGTCAATATTCCTTGAGCTAACCCGAAAAGACAGCGAGTTCGTGGCTCAATGGTTAGGGTGTTTGACTTTGATCAAAGAGGTCGCGAGTTCAAGGCTCGTGTGGGGACGCCACTTCGGTCTTGGTATGACTGGCTGACGACGGCTAATAAGCCAGAAATGGCCATTCCAGTCTCCCCTGTCTTTGCCGGTAATATTATCTGCCTACACCGCCAGCTGCTAAGACGGGAGACGGTGGTTTAGTGGCTCGGAGTTGTGTGCCCTCTAAACGAGTGGCATATTTCCCAGGCTCCGCGCTCTGTTTACAGAATGTGCAAGACAGCTTTAGGTGGAGGGTCACACCTCCTCGTGGCTAGTTTGCCTGCAAGGCTGAGGCAAAAAGTTTGTTGCCTTAAAGAAACTTGTATTGCATTCGATGCATGGCACACTATATATTACTTCTTTCCCAATCAAATATCCGAGAGAATCATTCGGCAGTTAACAAAGTCAGTCAGTGCACAATGAGCTGGGCGGACTCATGATCAGTGCATAAATCTGTTTACAGTGCAGCAAACTTGCGCCACATCTAGTCCTTTCCCTGTCCGAACGTGGGCAAAAACAAAACCTGATGTCTCCTATATCTTGTGCTACATGATGAATGTCTCCGACAGTTCAACTGTCTCCAAGACCACTGGGCACATGCAAAAACACTCATAATGTACCAAGGACATCGGTCGCTTGCTTATGCAGTCCAAGGAGCAAGTACTGCACGAAGACACGTCAGTTGTTTACCCTGTCTACTGTCTAGACTTTCTGGCCAAATACTGCGGCATGACAGAAAAACTACTAAGATTGCCGTAGATCGGAAAGTTGTACGATATATTATCAACATGCACAGCCTCGAAAATAAGCGCCGGTTAGGTTATGACGGTGCAAAAGTACACTGCCTATCCGAAATAAGAACGATGGGAGAGATAATTGAATCTTAGCGGTCGGAAGCCAACTCGATTAATCATATGATCGACGTACCAGTGTCATACGAGGCCATCAGGCAGTACTTTGACACGAAGAGAGGACTAATACGAAGAGAAAAAAAGATAAGGATGAACCTAGCAAAAGTGATTAAGAAAGACTTATTTAAGCTATGCACGTGCCGTGTTTTCTTTCGTCGATGATGCCCTCGAGTACGAGTATGGATCGATTAAAACATTCACCATGGAGAGCTCCGCACCTTGTCCTTTCAGACAAATAGATATCTTTTATATTAAAGGGAACAAAACTGTGAGAGTTGGTGTATTGTCCCATTAAGGTTTTCTTTTCGGACTACCCAACGCAGGGTCGATCCATCATCTTCCCTTCGCATAAGGACATCAAGGAACGCAATTTCATTATTAACCTCGGTTTTTGCTGAAAACCTGAGTGCTGGATACATGCTGTTAAACTTCCTGACCATGGCGTCAGTGTCAGCGTTGGAGTCTGTCAGAGAGAAGATGTCATCTACATATCGACCGTAAAACGCAAGGTCATTGATGGTGTTTCTTAGGCTCGTTCGCTCGATCTTGCCCATGTAGATGACATCTTCTGTCTGACAGACTCCAACGCTGACACTGAAGCCATGGTCAGGAAGTTAAACACCATGCATGCAGTGCTCAGGTTTTCAGCAAAAACCGAGATTTATAATGAAATTGCGTTCCTTGATGTCCTTATGCGAAGGCAAGATGATGGATCGATCCTGCGTAGGGTATTCCGAAAGAAAACCTGCACGGGAAAATAGGAATCTCTTAATATGGCGGTCGCTGAACGCATTACGGCCCTACTCATCCCGCTGCGTCGTAAAGCCCAACCATAAGCCTCCCCCCCCCTCCTCGGCAGTCGCACAGCGGCCGATGTTAGAGACAAAATGGCACTACTGCTTGTATTAAGGAAAACTGGGATGACCATTTCTGGTTTATGAGGTGTTGTTCCTCAGTCATATCCAACCCGAGCTTTTAAAAGCCCTGAGGTTTAAAACTGCATCCTGTTCTTTCAAAGTCCAGCGCCCTATGCAGTAAACCATGGACCCTTTTTTCTGTCGGTATAGTTACAGAGTTTGGAGATATATAAATACAGATGAATGTTCATGAACGAGTGTCACCAGTTCCTGACCTAAACCGGCTAGACAACGAGCTCGCAGCTCAATGGTTAGGGCTTTTGACTTTGATCAAAGAGGTCGCGAGTTCGAGGCTGGGGTGGGACACCACTTAGGTCTGGGTATAACTGGCTGACGAAGTGGCCATTCCAGCCTCCCTTGTCTTCGCCGGCACTACTATCTGCCTATACTACCAGCTTGCAGAGCTGTTGGGGCCTCTGTTGAGTCCTAGGGCAGAGCGGGACAGATGAGTCCCGTTAGCGGTCAGGTGAACGTTCATCACTGAGAATACAAAACTGTTTTTGGCTTTTTTTAAAGGAGCCCCGCGAAGAAAAATGGGATTGGAATGGGCAGTTCTGTCTCATTTGCCTTCGCCAGTTCGTAGCTCAATGGTTAGGGCGGTAGACTCTTATCAAAATGTCGCGAGTTCGAGGCTCGTGTGGGGACGCCACCTCGGTCTTGGTATGACTGAGTGACAACGGCTAATAAGCCAGAAATGACCATTCCAGTCGCCCTGGTCTTCGCCGGCACTACTATCTGCCTATACTACCAACCATTACGGCTGTTATGACCTCTGGTAGGGTCCAAGGCAGAGCGGGACAGATGAGTTCCGTTAGCGGCCGGGTGAAAGTTCATCAATGAGATTGAGTTAATTAGCCGTAATGGGTAGTGGACAGTGCCACAGGCACAAATAAGTTCTATAGGAGATTCGTGTTATATGAGTTATCGGCTAAATTGTTTCCCTGG
Source organism: Ligula intestinalis (assembly GCA_036362985.1). Classification (NCBI taxonomy): domain Eukaryota; kingdom Metazoa; phylum Platyhelminthes; class Cestoda; order Diphyllobothriidea; family Diphyllobothriidae; genus Ligula; species Ligula intestinalis. The sequence continues at coordinate 81,218,236 of JAYGXS010000001.1, read as the reverse complement.
TTGTCTTTCAGACAAGAAACGGGGGTTCCGATTGCATCTTGCCTTATTGAGGTAAAAATAGAACCGGTTTGAGTTGTTTGGTATGCCTTTGACTTATTCTCACTCAAAGGCTAATCGTTGTTTCCGCTAAAAGCGAAATCCAAACAGCTTGGCTGTTGGCCATTTTGGAACCACGTGTCTATTGTGACGTGTTAGATAGGAAAATTCTTCAGTTTCCAACTAGAGTAATTATAATTCGAATGAGTTTTCTGACCACGAGCTGTGCAGCGATTCCAAATCAACGTCCGGAGAGTATCCAGATGGGTTTGCTACGTCAGGTTTTTTTGCTGCAGTGATGACTGCCTCGTCTATGTTGTTCTGTTGTCCTCGGGATCTTTATATCTAAGAAATAGGGATGTTCGGTTGGCACACGACTCTCAATTGACAACTTATTATTTGGAAGTAAGTAGTTCTGTTTGATGAAAATGTGTTAGGGCCTGGCTTAAGTGCGAGTGCACGCCACCCTGACGAGTCGTTCCCACGCAAAACGACTTGTCCGCCTGCACAAAGTACGCGCCGCCCCAATAAGACGTTCGCACGCCAGACAACCGGTCCGCCCACACAGAGTGCATGTGCCGTCGTGCACAGTGCGGCCGGCGCAGGATACTACCTCGCCAACTGCATGAGTCACGAGGTCAACGGATTCGCGTCTTATTTGAGACCACACTCTCATTGGTTTAGTCTGTATGCATTCGCTTGCTTAAGTATAATGTACTAGGTTTGTACGAAGACTTCTACCTTTGCGTTCTTCTTGTTGTGTTCATCCTTGGGGGCTCACACAAGGCGTAACGTAAACGGCGATATCACAGCTTCGGTCACATTTACAACATAATCTATCTAGGACGTAGTCAATGCCATCTGGTATGGACATTGCGATTCGCCCATCTCAAAGTCCATTGCGCTCAATGTAGATAAGGTGAAAACCTCCCAGCTTAATGTCTGCATCTGCTATCTGCTCATTCAACTATGTTCCTCTTATAGCTATTAGGTTAGGTTTCCGATGGTTGACAACACAAAGCTCCAAGTACCGTCTGTCTGTATGATTACCTCAGTGTCGCAAGGTAATGCCATTTGCCGTCTTCAGGCTTACTATAAAATTGTTACCGTATCCAGCTGGAAGTTACAGAAAGTCTCCTGTCTAACTAAGGGAACGAAATGTCCCAAAATTTGCTTATCAAAATAGCATGGTAGTACCTATACTGTAACAATATATGACTGGTAAGAGATACATCTTATATTTGTAATAAGCATAGCTGATGACAATATGCGCTTTCAAACCTCTTTGTCCGCTACGGAAGTGATAGGAAGAACATGCTGGTTAAGCTGGGTTGATTTTTGTATGGATGACGCAGACCAACAGACGATTGATGCAGCCGTTAAAAGTCCCTTGATAAAGCTTTGTCGGTTGAGCGCCCAGACTGGTTTGTGAGCAACCAATAACTCCCGGTTTTGCACGTGACAGCTTCGGCCATTTATTTTATTGATGCCTATGTTATGCTCCAGACAGGTTGGTGCATACAAAATCCTGCTTGGGCAGCCAACTTGCTCCCGTATTGGTGGATTCCATATGAGCGAAAATTTGAGCGGGTGATATCGATCCAAGTGTGATTAAACTCATGGCGTGAAGCGGGCGTTTGTAGCTTAGCGGTAGAGCATTAGCCTCCGGCAAAGGCTTCCTCTGATGTGCGTGTTCAAATTTCGCCAAACGCCTAGAGTTTTTCACACTTAGGTCAACTCCAATTAAGCAAATCTGCCAAACAATATTAATAGTTAAGATTTGATTGATAATCGACTTCCCGTAGCATCAAACCACATTCTCGCTCATCACTCATCCATCTCTGAGTCATCTGTGTGAGTCAGCTACAGAGAAATGATTGGCCGGGCTGGTGACTGCGCCCCTCCTGGCAACCACAAGGCGTAAGCGTTGGCGTGGTTTGCAGCACCTGTTACTGGTTGTCCCACGGACGACCGAGATTACCATCACTTGGCACGAAGTGGCGCGAAAGTGCCACTAAAAGTCCTCATTTTCAACTGTGTCCTGCAAAATAACCTGTGAATTCATCTTTTGTTTTTGCGCTTCGTTAATAATATTTCATCTGAAGTCAAACGTTGTCAATATTTTATATATACTGATGATCCCATATGCGTATATTTCCTTTCTTACTATACGCCCGAATGCTGATTAGAAACAATCCATGCAGACTTGCATCTTCTTTCTCTGCGGAGCTTCACGTGGCTAATGGATTTCTCACGTTCTGAATGCCGTCACTTCTGTTTTGGGCTCTGAAGACTATCGCAACACATGCGAAATCCGGCTAGCGCGTTTTGATTAGAAGCTTAACTCTTACCCCTATATGGCTGAATTTGTACAGAAGGCGATGACGAGGCACGCTATCTCATGCGATATCGTTTAATAAATAATAATTGTAAATTACATCCGCAAAACTTCCCGGTCTTAATCTGGGAGCTTTCGACTCTCATGATTGATTGCTCACCAACAACGCTGAGAGAACGGAAGGATCTCACATCGCATCATAATATGCCTTTATCTTACGTATAGTCCGCCTATAAATAATGCTGCAATAAAAGCCTTAAAACTTACGTGTTCTCATTCCTACCGAGTAAAAATAAAAATGATACATGAAAGATGTAATTACAGTTTGCACACACTTCGCGAAGTCAGGAGTAATAATCAGCTAAAGAACCCATTCCTATCTCGATAAACGCAAAATAAATAATAAATGGCATAACTTACAACAAAAGAAGATGCAATAAGCGCAGAAGAACGTCTAAAGTGTCATAAATGTTAACTGCATGCGAAGACTGCAGAATTACCCGACAAGAAGTCAAGTAAAATGGTGTCTACTTGTCCATCTAAACGAAGCATCGTAGAGCAATTACTATCGTCCAATTTAGTTTCAGTTTTCAGTTTATTTGGTGAGGATAATAGGCAATGCCTTTGAAAACCCTATTCATTCCGTGTACAAAACCTATAAAAACTTACCACTGCTAACATAGTATTGATAAACAGTGAGTAGCAGTGTTTTTTTACAATAAATGTCTGTTTTTCAAGAATTCAGCCTGCGGAATCGAAATCCGCCTCCTGATGCGCAATCCTAAAGGGGGCCCCAGAGTCTGCGTAGACAATTCCACAGGAACGAGTTAACCATGACGTGGATCTTATGAGAACGTACGCCAAACCGTTGCTAAAACCAGGTGAGTCATTCCGCATTCTTAAGACATTTCGAATAGGGAAGGTTCCAACAGATCCAGAATAAAATTCTCGGCCACGATCTCTGAAAGTTATTTTAGAAACTGAAGCACAGGCGCAAATTTTTCTAGAGCACAAACCATCCTTGCGGAGTCTGTATTCGCAAGTTTTTTTTCAACCGGATTACGAATTGAAAGAGCGGATAAAGATGAGACAGTTAATAATAGAGCTGGAAAAACGGAGAATCAATGGCAATATAAAATCTCAAAATAAGCGAGGGACAAATAATTCATGTCAAAAGGACATCTCTCTAGTCGAATCCAGTAACAGCGACAGCATAGCTGTCCAGCCACCGAAACCTAAGATATGCCCTCCTAAATTGGTCGTTTTAAATTCCAGATTACTGCTTGATAAAATGCAACTGCTCCAGACCTGTTTTCGTAAACCGCCCAGACATTGCTATAGTAACCGAGACATGAGCATTGGCCTGTGTAGCTAACTCTGAACTTTCTGTTCTAGGGTATGCATGCACTTGGAATGATCGAAACAATGGCCGTGGCGGAGGAAGCTGCATCTTTATTAAGCAGCCACTTGCATTTCTCCCGTTGGACTATCCACAATTCACGGCAGTGGAGGATATCTGCTGGCTACAAGGTGTTCTTAAAAACAAATACTTCTTACTTGTTGGCTGTGTTTATCGCCCACCTAATGCCAATGTGGACTTCGATCTTTGTCTCTCGCAGGCATTTCATGCCTCAGCCGACTTGAATCTTAAGCATTACTTGATTGCAGTCCATTTTAACCTTCCTGACGTGCAATGTTTTCCACCCTCCGGTCCTTCAAAGTTTGAGAACTTACTTGATGCTGTAGATATCGGCATGTGGGATCAGGTAGTCGATTTTACCACTCGAGGAACAAACATACTGGACCTAATATTCTGTAGGGGATACGAACCACTTTCAGTGCCACCCTTAGACGCCCTTGGGAGTTCAGACCATCTTACAGTTTTTAGTAAACTAGAACTAAAGGCGGATAAAACATTTTCCCAAAAGTATAGTCTTTATCATGACTTCCGATCAGCAAACGCGGCGGACCTACTGGCACATCTAAACGCTCTCGACTGGTCTGAATTTTTCCAATGTTTGGATGTCAATGTTTGTACCGATACACTGTACAAAGTGTTGGATCCACTCATCCTCCACTTTGTCCCCCGTAAGAAAGTAATACATGTCAAGGATGAAGTGTACCTTCCTCTGTCTTTCCGTCGTAGGCTGCGTCAACTCTCTCGTCGTTTGCATCGGCAGAACGACACTTCCGTTCTGCCTTTAATCACACTGATCTTTGAGCAGACTAAGAAGCTCTTCGAAGAAAAGCCGATAGCCAATAAGGCTCACTTCGCTGAAAATCCTTCACTAAACGTTGCAAAACTCTTTTTGCGTACAGTAAAAGCGCAGAGGAAAGCGCAACACCCTGTAGTTCAAGACGCTTAAGGAAACCCCATGGCTGACCCTAAGTTGACCGCCGATAGTTTCAATGCATTCCTGTCCAAAACTTTTAGTGAAAACTCGTTCGCCGCACTTCCGGTTATCTGGCCTTGGACGGGTGCTATCCTCGAAACAATTAGTTTTACCGTCTGGGACGTGACCGTAGTCATCCGTCGTTATCGTCAATCTTATAGTCCAGGACCAGATGGCGTTCCAATTAGCCTTCTAAAAGCTAAAGCGAATGATATTATTCTGTCTATTCTGTGGAAGATATTAAATCTTGCTCTTGAGAGCGGAACCTAACCTTCGTTGTGGAAGGAATCGCACATAATGCCTATTCGCAAGCATGGTCGATCGATATCATTTGAAAACTTTAGGCCAATAAATACACCTCCCGCAGCCTCAAAGATCTTGGATACCTTGATCACAGAAAAGATGCTGCGTCACTTGACAGAAAACAGCCTGCTTAGCGCAGACAAACATGGATTTCTCGAAAAAAGATCTTGCGACACCTACTAGCTCTCTTTCGTTCTGCAATCTAGCGACAGCGGTTTTGCCATTTATACAGTCTACTTTGATTTTAATTAGGCCTTCAATCGTGCCGATCATAAATTCCTCCTTCTGAAACTGGCCGTTTTCGGCATAGGTAGCAAGCTTCTGAACTTCATATCTTCCTATTTGGATGCTCGCACACAACGAGTAAAAATTTCCAATGTTATCTCCAACCCCATGCATGTGAGGAGTGGAGTTATACAGAGTAGTGTACTAGGACTGCTCCTATTTTGCCTTTTGTCAACGACGTTCCAGATTGTTTTCAGTATGGTAGACCTTTCATGTACGCTGATGATGTAAAATTCGCTTATCAGTATAAACTGGCAGATCGCAATATCGTGCTCGAGCTGATAAAAAAAGGATCTTCAGGCCTTCGCCCAGTGGTGTTGCACGTGGCACCTCACCCTTTCATGGCACAAATGTTGCGTTATGGTGGTTGGCGACGATCACCAATCGGAATTAAGCATTGACGGTCACTAAATAAATTTCCTGGGTGTTATCCAGGATTTCGGCATATCCTATTCTTAAAGTCTCAATCTGTCAGAGCACTGTGCCCTGATAGTCTCGAAAGCACGCCGAACCACAGGATTTATCCTTAGAAATTTTAAGACCATCAAGGTTAGAACTAGCCTTTATAATATGTATGTGAGACCTAGTCTTGAATACTGCTCACCTTTATTCAGTCTTCTGCGCATTAGTGAACGGAAGAAAATAGAATCGGTGCAGCACTTCTTCACTAGAAGAGTTTTCACAACAGAACACCGTAAGTTAGCCTTCCAACAAAGGTATTAACTTATAAAGCTGGATCTCTTTTGGCTTCGTAGATTACAGAAGGGTCTATTTTTACTATTCAAACTTTTGAATGGCCAAACCTTTAATCCTCTAAGAACAATAAGACAGCTCGAGCACTCTCGGTGTGCCAGTCATCTTCCTATGGCACGCAAAGTTAGGTACCGGCAATTCGTCTCAGTAAACGCCATATTAAATTTGGAATAAGCTTCCCAGAAGTATTAAAACCCAGCAAAACTATCCTATGTTTAAGAGGGCTATCACTAGTTTTCTATATTTAGGACAACTTTCAGGAATTTTGGGTGCTGACTCGGTGGAATTTCTCTTTCACTCTGATGGCGTTCGTGGACTTTGAACCCTACCAGGTCTTATGATTCAGATAATGCTGCTGAAGCTGCGGCCCGTAGTCAGCTAACCCTTCAGCCGATAGCGTGCAACCTTTGCCTAAAAAAATTCAAGGAAGACTAAGAACAGTGTGTTCTTGTGCTAACCCTCTTCGTCCCGAACAAATGTCCGTTAACGATATGGAATTTTTCTCCCGCTGAGGTGTCAACTCAGTTTACAACTGTCCACATATTCCATTTATATCGGACTTTCGAAGTCAGTTTTTTTTACTTAAAACAAACTCTCTATCTTGCCCAGTATTGAAAAAACACAAAATGGAACTAAAACCTATACCGGCTGCAACATAGGGAGTTTGTTTGAGGTTTTTTCCTGTCTTCGAGGTTTTGGAAGGCGTCCAAGTGGTGCTCTCCCAACTCTTTAAAATTGCCTGTATAATGGCATAAAAAACATATATATATCTGAACGGAATCCCACTCCAAGAAGCAAAATTCAGAAAGAACTCGGTATTTGGATGACAGGCAACCCGAAACCTTCTACACAATGCTCTAAAATGGCTAAACCTGCAACCTTAATGTTGTACGTCATCAATCGGGCATTCACCGTTTTTGATGAAGACTGTTTCTCGAAAATCTTCAGTACCTTCAGAAGGCCACATCTTGAATACGCGATTCAAGCCGGGATTATAACGTATTTGAAAGGGTACAGCCACGGACCAAAAAATTAATAAGAGGCCAAGGTTCACTGCCATATGAGATCCACCTAAATGACCTTAATCTCTATCTTCTTAGTTATAGGCAGTTACGCGGAGATTTGATGCAAATCTTCCGTATCGTGCGTTGCTTGAACTGCGCTCTCATATGTGACGACTTTTTCCAACTCCCTACAACAAATTATCTCTGGGGACATCCCTTCAAACTGCATGTGCCCCAAGGACGACTGGATGTGAGGAAGTATTTTCGCTCTAATCGGGTTGTGAACCCATGGAATAGCCTACCTCAAGCGATTGTTATGTCCCAATCTGTGGAAACATTCAAACACCGCCTTCATATACATATATTACAGCACAATATGACTGTCTATATTTTTCTGAATGAAAGCCTGTTAACATTGTTTCTAATTCATGAGATTTTGACGTAACAACTAAGGATTTCAAAGGCGCAAGCCTATTTTTCCTCAAATATACTGACTGACTGAATTCGGAATACCATCGGTTACCGAAAATTGCGAGTTTTTAGACGAATGACGTGCTTTAGAAATATTTCTAATGAGAAATCAATGTTGCTAATAACACTGACTGAGTATGGCTGAAACGATGGAACCGGTTCAGATTCCGTCGGAAGATGTTTTGCAAGGGACGCAATAAACAATTCAGCCTCATTAGTGTCTTCAAGTACGAAGTTGTTACCTCCACTTAGTAACAGAGGACCTCGTTTACAGTAGAACCAACGACGGAACAAGTGGGCAACATATTTTGCAGCGTTTAACTCATTGGGTGCGCAGGATTCCCTCTCTCTGTGATATGCAAGACGAATCTTAGACGTTAATTCAAAAAGCTCCGCGATCTTTAGGTGCACAAAAAATGAAATAGTAGATCCATCTTTCAACGGCCTTCTCAATTTCTTTTGTCTCGACAAGTGAATGTGAAGGACGGTGACATCTGACACGTAGAGTTTGGCTATTTTTGTTGGCACAAATTCCAGGATGTTTTTTAAACGGCTGATGAGAAGTCAGCAAAACTGCCAACTTCGTTTGTGAAAAAATCCTGTGTATTCAGAGAGCCAAGAAAGTAGTTAATCAAGTTAATATCTGTGAGGTCATACGCATAATTTATACGAAATACCCTAGTGTTTTTTGAAGAAACAAACGGAAGGCAACAGTGAAGTAATTTATGTTTTGGGAGTGAACCAGTTGAGAACATTTAGAAAAAGTAATGGTATCAAGGAAAAGCGGAGATTTTGACGGAGACATTTATGAAAGAGAGTCAACTTCGGGAAAATTAAATCTCCAGCGATAATTTTCACTTCGAAACGGACTCGCAAATCAATTTAGATATTTCACCAAGATTTGAATTATCTTCGGATGACGAGTTAGGAGGATTATAATTAGACGCGTGAACCACCTTTTTTGCGGTGATAATAGACTCGAACCAGTTATTTCGAGAGAGAGCGTGGTATTAAGATAAAAGGGGGAGTGATCGAACGACGTTCTAATTAGGAGAAGAAAACCCCCACCACGCTTAAAAAGGCGATCTTGATGGTAGAGATTATACTCGTCTATGAGTTCATTTTTTTCTGGTATATGTGAACGACTGCCTAGATTGCCTAATCCGTGAGAATGTCATGTTTGTAATCTACCTGAAAATTTGGAATGCAATCGAAATCTCAGAGAATGGGAAGAGCTTTCAAAATGACTTGGATCACTTGCAAATATGGTGTGATTAGTAGCTACTGTAGCTAAATTGTAACAAATGCTCAGTTATCCGCCTACGGTCTAGTTGCAGAAAAGAGATACCATTTGAGCATGACCACTTCATCAGATGCCACTTACTCAGGCAAGTGAACGACAAAATGATCTAAGTTTATGTACGACGCTCACTTTCAAACCTTCAACTCACTGTGCCAAAACAGAAAAGAAGACTATGAACATCCTAGGAACGATCAGAAGATCCTTCCCCTATTTTGATGCGTTGTTTTTTGGGCGTGTTTAGAAAATATGTTTTGCCGATGTTACAACCGTGTGTCCAGGTGTGGTGCCCCTGGATGAAGCAAGATTATGCAGCGTGGAGAAAGTTTAACGAAGGGGGACTTAATAAGTCAGCGGCTTAGGACGTCTACCATATGAAGGTCGACTAAAAAGCCTCAGGCATTTTTGTCTCTGTTAAAGGCAACGCAGAGTAGGTATGATTTTGTAATTCAAACTCGTCAGGGGGAGCAGACTGTGCACTTCAGATGGCTGCTTTCTTTAAATTGGCAGAAATAACGCATCTCCGAGATTATCCACAGCAACTGAAGAAACACCATGCCACAATAAAAGTTCGGGCCAGCTTGTTAATCCACTGGCTAATTGAAGACAACAACAAACATCCCTCTTCCTTTGTTCTTGCTGAAAGCGTTGATGCATTTAAAAGGGAGACTCGATCATAGTTAATTTGGTCCCACTGAATTTGGTAGACAACAACAATTAATTATGCACATACAGTAGGCGCCGGCTACAAAGCCCAGTTTGCCAAAAGGATAGAGTGAGATTCTCACCTCTCTGTGTGCGCAACTGGTTAAATTATTTTTGCCAGTCTTACGCAAAACAAGATGACAGATGTGATTTTTTTGCATTTTCCAAGTTAAATTTTGCGGCACGCTGCTCAGACGGCAGCAGACATGAGGGTTCAGGAGGACAAATCCCCAACACGAGAAAGCCGCACGCGCAAAAGGCTAACGCAAACAGCATTCTTTTCTTGTACATAACCAAACTCTACACATAATACAGTACGTAAGTAATGTATAGTGCCTATCCTACGTTTGCTAATTATGAACTAGGAATCTCCGGTTAGTGCGCCCGCCGCTTATTAAGCCCAATTTGGTCTGGGCCTGAGGTGGGCTTAATAACCGGTGACTACTGCCTATGGCTTTGAAACATAATTGTGATTTGAAAGAAGCTATCTGTTAATAGGCTTATCTAAGACTCTGCCTACCTCCTTTATACAGGGTGTCCCAAAAATTTATACACATTGTGCATTATTGTAAAATTGGTGTTTGTCATACTTTTATTATAAAAAAGTGTACAAATATTTATAAGTATCATTTTATTGTTTTCTTCACTGAATGTCATTCAACTGACGTTCCTTTTGATCATTAGACTGCTGACAACGCAAAGCAATGGAGTCGCACATAACTTGACACATTCCCTTGTGATTCGTGTGCATTCATGTTCAATTTCTTTTCTCAATTCAACCACTCTCGCAATAGTCAAAAGGCAGTGAAAAAAACTAAAAATGATACTTGTAAATATTCTTACATCTTTGAAAGAATAAAAGCTTAATAAACACCAAGCTTAAAATTATTTAAAATGTTTCAGTTTTCAGTTTATTTGGTGAGGATAAAAGGCAATGCCTTTGAAAACCCCATTAAGAACGTGTACAAGCACCTATAAAAATTTACCGCTAATAGCATTGTATTGGCAAACAGTGAACAGCATTGTTTTTTTTACAATATTTGTCTGGTTTTTAGAGGTCAGACTTGGAGGAAGGAGAGTAGCATTGTTTTTTACAATATATGTCTGAAAAGGGCGAAGATCACAAGTTGAGCAGAATGTATTGACGTCATACAATTTCGCGACCTCTAATTCATCTGCAAACGGTCATTGCCTGCTAATATAGTAAATTAACTGTACAATTAGAAGAGTGAAGCTTAAAAGGTAAATGGGGTGTGAAACATAAGCCAAAAATGTGGGTGCATAGTGAGGGTTAGAGGAGGGGGCAGGTAATTATCACAGCAAGGCGGTTCAGGTAACAGTGAAAGCCTGTGAAATGTAATTAAAGGGTGGGGGGCAAAGAACGGGGCAGCAGTCGATCATAGTGGGGGGGAGGGGGATCGTCACCAAGGCAATGCGAGGTTGATCACATGATCCAGCTGTTTACAGAGTTCTGGTTTTCCTCTGCGTATCGCAGCGGCCTCGGCAAATCGTAGGAGACGTCCGGTCGCAGCCCGAAGTACGACTTTAAACGCGGTCTTTTGGTCAACTATATGGCCAGTATCCACTAAGTGCTTAGTAATTGAGCTCTTTGGTATTTTGTTTTCCGCCCTGAACAGCCACTTCGGCATATGCTCAGCTGACCTTGTTGCCAACTGCCTTTGCGTGCGCCCGATGTATTTGCATCCGCAACTACATGTAAACTCGTAAACGCAGTTTGAGGTGGCGTGCATTGGCAGAGTGTCTTTGGTTGGCCTTACTGGGATAGCCGTTGTTGTGCTTATGTACAACAATTTGGAGGCGGGGTAGGTTCTTTCAATCGTGCATCTAAGCCTTCGCTTGATCAAGTTGGACACATTATCACCCTTGAAGGGGAGAAAGATGCTCACTGGCTTTTTTGCCACGGATATTTCAGTAGAATTTTCTTCTCTGCATTTGCTATACTTATCGATGAATTTCTCAGGATAGCCATTTCCAAGAAACACTTTCTTGAGAAAACACATCTCTTCTTCGATCGTATCCGTGGAACAGATTCTAGCAGCTCTACTGAAACGGCAAAATACCAAGTTTCTTTTCCTCTGGATTGGAACGAAACTCAGAAAGTGTATGTATTGCCCTTTCCATGTGGTTTTCCGGTAGATGGACCTTTGAATGGAACCATCTGCCCGCCTGTGTAGAAGCACGTCTAGGAAAGCCAGTGTGCCGTCCTTCTCATGCTCGATCGTAAACTTGATCTTTGCATGTGCTTCGTTCATGGCCTTAAGTAGCTGTTCTCCCTCAACTTGTGATCTTCGCCCTTTTCAAACTTCTACCGGGAAAACAATGTTTCAATATATGTCTGGTTTTTAGAGTTCAGACTTGGAGAGAGGAGAGGGGACGCATGTAATCATCCAAGCTTTGTTTGTACATCTGAAGGGAAGTGGCCTCCACGACTGACTGTGGAAGGTTGTTCCACTGTTGTATGACACGTTGCGTGAAGAATTCAGAGCGGAGATTTAGCTTGGACATTTTCGTGCGCAGCTTCATTGTGTGCCCACGCAGATGAGGCGAGAGGTGCCACTGAAACATGTCTTTAAAGCGAAATCCTTTCTCAAGACCGTTTATTATCTTGTAAAGTAGGATTAGATCCCCTCTTTGTTGCCTGTAATGCAGAGGGAATAAATTAGGCATGCCAGTCTACCTATGTAAGTTTGGTTCTTTAGCCCTCTTACTAGCTTTGTTGCCCGACGCTGAACTTTCTCCAGACATGCTCTGTACTTTGCTAGCCATGGCCGCCACGCCTGTATGCCATACTCTAGGTGTGGTCGAATTAATGTGTCGTACACTGCCAAAGAGGTCTTCATCGAAGGCTAGAAACGCCCTTTTGATAGTGCGCAGCACTCCTGTGGCTTTATTTGCAGCTTTGACAGATTGTAATGAGGGCTTCAGATTATTCTGTATCCAAATGCTGAGGTCTTTTTGCGTAGATGCTACGGGAATTTGGATGTTTTTCAGGTGATAGGTCCTGCTGCTCTGAAGAATAGGGTAGTTTGTTGGACGCAGGTGAAGGACGGCGCAGTTTTGGACTTTGAAATCCAGCAGCCATCTCTCGGACCACGTCAGCAGTTTGTAAAAATTAGTTTGCAGAGCATTCGCTTGGGCACTTAATGACCTGCCAGAGCTTAACGTCATCGGCGAACATGATTTTACCGCCGTTTAGTTCTTGAAGGCTGTCATTTACATAGAGAATGAAGAGTAGAGGACCGAGAACGGAGCCTTGAGGAACCCCACTAACTACGTCAACCCAGTCCGATTGATCCTCCCCGATGGAAACGCGTTGTTTTCGACCGACTAGAAATGATCTGATCCAGTCCAAAATTTTCCCCTGGATGCCAAAAACGCTCAGTTTATGTAAAAGGCGTTGATGGGGCACGCTGTCAAAGGCTTTGCACTTGTCAAGGCCTCAATTGAAGTCAGTAAATTTGAAAGGCAGGAGCGCCCTCGCCGAAATCCATGTTGGAAATTTTGTATGATGTCATTTTCATCGCAAAATCTTAGGATGGCCTGCTTGACAAGGACCTCCATCATTTTGCAGGAAATACAAGTCAAGCTTATGGGCCGAAAGCTGTTTGCAGATATCTTGCTACCTCCCTTATATAACGGTGCGATGTTGGCAGTCTTCCACTTCAAAGGCAAGTCCCCTGTTCTCATGTAAAGTTCAAACAGAGATGAAAGGGGCACCGATAGCTCGGTCGACAGTTCTTTAAGTATCAGTCCAGGGATCCCATCCGGTCCAGGAGACTTGTCTGGTTTGATGTGACTGAGGACATGTCTTAGGTCTGCGACAGAAAAGGTAACAGTTTCAATAACGGCTGTACTTTCACCTTCTTCTACTCCCGGATTGTCATCGGGAGATTCCATCGTAAACGCCGATCTGAAAAACTCTGACATTAACTTTACTTTCCGCTGTCCCTCCGTTATTACGTTTCCAAGGTTATCCCTTAGAGTTGCAATGTCGTCCCGGTGCTTCCTTTGACTGCGAATGTACCCATTATACTTCGTTGGACATATTTTGGCTTGTGTTGTAAGTTGACGCTCAAAGGCAGTTCTTGAATTTCGCATTTCCTTATGGCATATATTTCGTTGCGCTTTATATTCGGCAAGTGATGTTGAATCTCGAAGATGCTCGTACTTTTTCCACAGTCTTGTTTCTTCTTTGTAGCCAGTTTTATCGATTGGTTGACATATGGAGGTCTGGCACATGGTCTTATTACTTTCATTGGGCAATGGACTTCAATTGAGCGCTCTAAAGTCCCTGGGATATGCTGCCATAATTCATTTGTAACGTTAGTATTGGGTAACCAGTTTTCTGCGGAAGCGGTACGTCTCATTTCTTCAAAATCGGCTTTCCGAATATTTCTACGTCTCTTTTATTTGCGATTTTGGAGACAGTAAGTAACACAGGTAAAAGCAACGTGGTCGCTTAACCCAAGTGGCGATTGTGAGTTCACTTCCCTTATGATCCCCTCTTCTTTACTAAAAACGAGATCTAGACAGTTTGATCGCTTGCCTTCTCGCAGTCGGGTTGTGAAGTCCATGTGTTGAATGAGATATTCGTCCAAAGAAAACTGAAGTTTTTGATAATTGAAAGGTGCTGCTGCGGCCTTTATTCCAGGCCTTTTCCAATCGATGCCAGGAGCATTGAAATCACCCAGGAGTACTAGGTTTTCTTGTTAACAGATAACTGTCAGTGAACCTAGCAGTTTTACGTCGTCACTTTCGCTGGAGCCGGGAGGCCGATAAAAAACGCATATATTGAGTGCCGGATGTTGCCTCATCTTAATTTTGCACGACATTATTTCACATCGTCGTAGAGCTATGTCTGCCATTTCCTTCTGACAACAGGAAATTTCATTTGCTACATAAAGTGCCACTCCTCCACCCCTACGCTGAGATCTGTCGCAGCGGAACAGTTGATAGCCTTCAATGCTGAATTCGCTGATCCCTATTGCTTCGGTCAGCCAAGTATGTGTTAATGCAATTATATGCGGTTTCTGCTTAGATACTATTGTTTTGAGTTCGTCAAGTTTATTGAAGATACTCTGACAATTGGTATAATAGGTCTCGAGGCAGCGGCTACTATTGCTTGTGGTATCTTCTTGAACCGGCCGGTAGACCTTGGTTATGTTTTCCACCTGACTACTTCCGGCCAAAGAAAATTTCGTTCGATGTGGACTATATCTCCTCCTCTTATTTGTAGGTGAGTTTCGCCTTTGTTCTTTCGGTCGTTTAGATCGTTTTTCAAAAGTCGCATTTTCCTGCGTTCTTTTGGTTCATAATCCGGCTGAAAGAAAACTCCAGCATGCATGATCCGCAGAGACGACTTTCGTTCCAGCAGAAGTTGTGCCTGCGCTTCGGTGTCCCAAATGACTTGAACTATTTGGCGGCTGATCCTTGCCTATTCTAAATGTTTTGAGAATTTTTACAGACTCAGTGCCTTTTAGCAGTGATTTAGCGTACTGCCAAACGAGACCTCGATCGTGCTCCACCTTATCCCCAGCAACGGTTGCCACTGATTCTGGTGCACCCTGCATCACTATATGTTGCTTACGGTTGGCTCGAGCTTGGGCCGTGGTCGCATCGCACTGAAGCAGAGTAGCAGCAGGGGTTTCGAAGTCCAGATCTGTGAAAGATTCTATGGAAATTTTGCTGGTAGCATTTTCTTCTAAGTTACCGTTTACCCTTTGGTCCAATTTAACTTCCTTTTCTTCAGAAGTCTCCTCTTGAAGTGGTTGTCTTGCTTTTCGTTCACATGGCGCGTTCCAAGTTCTGTCTTGCGATAAAATTGAGGGCTTTGGTTGGTCTTTGGCAGGCTGCTCTTCATCCACCTTCTGCTGGCGTATGCACCTGCGTTTGGCCCTGCTGGACTCGTGGTTTCCTGGTTTAGCAACCACTGACCTGCCCTCTGCATGCGCCGCATCCTCTTGGAGTGGTTGTCTTGCTTTTTGTCCAAATGGCAAGCTTTAAGTTCTGTCTTGCGATAAAACTGACGGCTTTGGTTGGTCTTTAGCAGGTCTCTCTTCAGCCGCCTTCTGTTGGCACATGCCTCTGCGTTTGGCCCTGCTGGACTCGTGGTTTCCTGGTTTAGCAACCACTGACCTGTCCTCTGCATGCGCCGCATCCGGTGGTGTTACCTTATTGTGTTTCATAAGCACTGCTAATATCTCCACGTAAAATTTTAAGGCTTCAGTCTAAACTCATTACGCGCGTGGCTAGGTTAAGGCATCCATCGCAATCTGCACATGCAGGCTTATTTGGCTGGGTGGTGTTCGGTTCTAGGACGGTTGATGAAAGAGGATGCGTTTTTGCATATTGGATGGTCTGGGATTTGGTACGCGTTATTGAAAGCGCTTCGGCTATTTCTGGAAGTACCTTGTCAAAGGTTGTAAGAGGCGGCTTGCATAAGTTAACCTGATTTCCCCCGTTAGAGTATATCTTAGCGACTTGGCCTTCAGGGTGTGAGCTGGTGGTGAAGTCGGTAGAGCGTCCAAAGTTATGAAAAGAGGTCCGGGGTTCAAATCCAGCCGTCGACGAACATTTTTTCATCTAGCAGAGATGGATCGTGCATGTTAGCGTTACCCATGCTATTGGAAACTATATTAGAGTGCATTAATTCGAAGTCTGCAATCAACCGGCTGTTCTAATATAGATAGCGAAATATTTACTTGTGCGATTAATTTCAACAGTCAGAATTTTAATGTGAACGACTCAGCCTGTGTTGTGAGGAGTTCTTTGCACTGTAGCAATCAGATTCTGAAGCAGCGATGTTGTGTTTAGGAGCGAATGAACTTCCAGACTTGTGCTGACCGTAGGGATAACTTCCAGAGCGTGGTATAATCGGCGGTCGAGTTAGATTGTGAAAGCGAAGGATTCGTTTCACTCAGAAGGGATATTTCCAAAGGGCAGATAATACGCAGTTCCTTTGGCAGTTTTTTTCAGCCAGTTGTGTCTTTTACACTAAGGTAAAGACTAAAAACCTCGTAAGCACAAAGAGCTTAAATTCGAAACCAATTTCAAAATTCCCGCATTTGCCCATGTGAATTGCCCTTTATTTAGATAAAAAGTATGTTTATTAACGCAAAAGTGGTCCCCTCGACCATTCAAAGGCCCTTTTGAATACCTTATTTTAAAGAGACATGACCAGTACCGCGTCTTGACTCCTCTGACAGTACCCAGTAGGTGACGCCAGGTGTTTGCAGGGTAAGGTTATTCCGATAGCTGACGCCAGCAGAAACCTTTCGGTCACTTTAAAGCGCTCAAGAATGGATTTTAAATGTACCCTATTTTATAGCAAAATATAAATGCATAGTTCTTTGTAAAATATTATATGATTTGATCGTCTTGCATTTTTTAAAGCAGGATTCTTAATGGCATTTTTTATGGTTGAATATTTTATTGAACAGAACTTTCGAGTTCTTCATTATCTTCGTTATTTCTAGTTTTTTGGCGTTGTTCTTCAAATAATATGCTTGTCGAAATACAATATTTCAGTTTTTTGAGGCCGTAAAATGTTAATTCATGATAGATGGTACTGATCACTATACAAATGTTGCCTATAAATATAGATCATGATCCAGGTAAGCTGCAAAATTTCATGAAAACTAGGTGACATCTTTCTCATAATGCAGCGATTCGCGGTATGATTCTTCAAACTAATGTGTAAAGTTTCCATTTAAGCAAAAAGTAAAGTAAGGGCGAAGACCCTGAAAACGACGTACATCTATTTAAAACGAAATTGATTTGATTTAAGGGATACAAAGATCTCTATGGGCAGATAGGAAAGACTGCAGCATACGTATGGTTTAAATACTTTCTCGTTCGGCTAGTCACTTTATGTGGAAACGACGAAAAGGTGAAAAAGATGATCAAAATGAGTAGCACGTGGTGTTTATATTTGCATATAAATGAAGCGCGGAATAAAATCAGTATAGGACATAAGATACAGTTAGTAGAATGACTGTGAAAAGGGTCATGCCAGAGAAAATGTGAGAAGGTTCCGAAAAATGCATGTAGTTTACCGATATGTGGCCTTGGTAAAAGCGGAGCTAGCACGATGTTCGCGTGTAAACACAAATCTGGCTTCCAATTGCTCGTTGGATTTTTTTATGAGACTGTCTGACTGGACTGTATAGGGAGATTCGGGACCCAAAGAGATAACATACTTTCATATATAACCATTATGAGGAAGTATGTGAGATATATACGCTTTATTATGAAAACAGAACCTCAAAATGTTCAGCAAAACCATCCTCCATTCACCATGAATATAATTAGGCACACAGAAATCAAATTCCATGGGTAGATTAAAAGCATTGCATAGCGGGGCAGGACTGCGACACTTCTGATTGCAATCTGGATAACGATATTTGTTTAAAAAGGCTGCTGCGAGCGGAATAAACATACTGCAGACACACCGCCTACTGCACAATTTACGCATGAGTACTTCGCGCTGGTTGGCACATGGTCAGCATTATTGATGCCAAACAAATTTTTTTTTTCTATAAAAACTGCATTGCCATGTCGGCTGTACTGATCAGTCCTAGGTCCGTTGAGTTTGCCAATGTCACTGGGTGAGTATTCATACAATGGCGTCTGTTGTTTATTTAAACGGACATGTGTCAAACACATTTCCATTTTAACAAAGCCTCTGAGAGCAAATGTGGTAGCCGACTGCGCAAAGTTTATGTCAACGACAACCGCACAAAGGTGTATGGGATCGTTTACGGCGTAATGTCTTATCAAAATGCTAAGGCTGACCCACTGTCTTAGGCTTTAAGTCAACAAACTTTTTGAGAACTGCGGTGTCTATGCACATACTTTGCCCCCGTCAGCCGCAGCAAGTCATTTTCCGATATCAGTTAAAAGACTTAAGCAGCATTTATGTCAATTCCAGTTGTGAAAAACTCGGCAGCCTCGGGTGGATTAAAAACCACGCCGGCAACAGCCAATGCTCTGACCATCTGAGCTAGGAGGCTCCCATCGGACGCTGTGCATTTAATCCCATTTGAAACAAGCTACATGCACAGCCTTCTGCATGGTATGTAATGTACGAATTGTGATACAATAAGCTGACGACGTAAGTAGAATTTCCAAAGAAATCAATTTAGAATACATCAGGTGACTACTAGGTGCAATTAATTAGAAGGGGGTTTGGATTCCATACGTTGCAGTCGGCCTTCACGGCTCCAGGTGAGGGCCTTGGGCTGAACTCTCAACTGCACTTAAGCGGTCCTCATTGCTGGCGTGGGTTCGAATCCCACCGAAGCCACTCTGTTTTTCATAAGTGGGCCAGATTAAATATTCTTATCTGTAAAAATCCTCTGCAAAGTCCAGGTTTGATTTTCGGGAAGTTATCGATGGCAGTTTCTTTCAGATAGCATTTACAGATCTTCAGTACTGATCGCTATTTGGGACGACATTTAGTGGGGCCTGAGTTTGACTTGTAATTTTCAGGCTCAACCTAAAATGGTTCTTTCTGTTGGTGCAGTTTGACAGTTGTTCTCGCATTGCTGGCTCTATCTGCCATACATGACCTTGGGCCATCAGTAATCTATGTTAACTGTCAGGGCCAATCAAGAAGTTCGTGTGTAAATGATCTTTAGAAATCAACTGTGCGATACGATTCACCAAGTCGATCATAACAAAGTCTTTCAGGCTGTCTACCAAACCCCAGCTTCTTCCTATAACGGTCTACGCCAATGGATGGTAGCAACAGCCGAAGCAGTGGCTATGCGGCTATCCAATCAAGTGCTTTGTTGCCATGAGAAGCGAATACGGGCGAGAGATTGGTAGTCACCCGCAAATAAGAATTGTAAGACTAATTATCATACAGATTAATCTCGATTCTTTTTATTCATGACAGGACTACGGCTTTTTAACTCTGATTTTCACTGCTCTTCTATGTTCAAATACATTCGATAGAAAAGTATTTTTTTTAATAGACAGGACCATAACCGCGCCTTGAATCGTCTGGCCGCAAGCATTAGGCGGGGCCATGTGTTGACAGAGTAAGGTTGCTCCGGTAGCTGACGCTAGCAGAAACCTTTCTGATAGGCGTCAACTCGTGCAACAAATATAATCTTCTCAAGAGGATCAAGCATTGGACTACTGGCATACTCAGGTGACGAGCTAAACTATCATTACCTTCCCCGTGCAAAAAGAGGTGTCCACAAGAAACATCCCCACACTTGCTGATAGGAATGTTGATAAGAAAGTCTAGTCAAGACCTCTTCTCATTAGTTAACTCACTGCTCCAATCGAAAGGATATATTGAGGAAGAGAGTGTTCGCTTTCCTTGTCAGTGTGTAAGTTGTACTGATCTCGCAGTTCTTCGCAATATGCCTGTTAGAATAGCCGCTCTTGCATTAAAATTCCTGCATATTTATTAATCCATATGTAAAAATATTCAAGGTCCAGATATAATATTGCTTTCATCATCTCCGGAAGAAAAAGAAGGTGCAATTCTTGAGACCAAGTTGTTGTTAAGCACACCAACAATGTATCACATCGCATGGAGGCGCCCGCGAGGGCAAGAACAATTCAAACAGCCACCAGCAATCGATCGGTACATTCGATCGATGTGCGAGCATCAGGCACAATTATGACACGCGTCTAGCAGTCATGCACACTCACTTAATGCGAGCAGAAGAATAGGCACTATGCTCTGATGACGAAAGCGAGAATGTTTTCGAAACGTCAGTTTAAATGCAACTTGTTCTCGGGAATTGCCTCTTCTTCCGGGGATGATGAAAGCAGTTTATAAGTCCTTCTCCGATACTATCCAAGGAACGCGTATTCTACCGCTTTACGTCAAAAAATGAATATAATTGCGTTTATTTTCAAGGATAATGAAAATTTGGTAGTTCTTTTATTGTACAGAAGAGCACCTTCATGCCGAATGCGCCCGTTAGGTGTCCGCATAGAAGACTGTCTAAGAAAGAGCAAGAACGGCAGTCTCTACCTGTAACGTACATTTGAGGAAGTAACGTGCCCGGTTTACAGCATCTAAGAGGGCAGCTATGTTGGTTTCTGAATTAGCAGTTGCGAAAGTCTCAGCAAAGTCATCAACGTAATGAGCTAAAATTACACAACCATATCTATTACGACAACGCCATCTATTTGTCCTTTGTGTTCCATTAAGTAATCATCTGGGCACTCTCACTATAGTTGGCTGTAAAAAGGAACTTGGCATTTATGGTGGATCTCACTATTCCTACCGTGAGTACGTTCTTCCAAATTTATATTACCTCCTAACTGGCAGATATTCACAGACAAATCGACGCTGTAGCTACGAATCTTTTGAAGGATGGTGATACTTCAAGTGTACGCACCACTATTATGTTGAGGTTTAAACCTTTGTTGTTGTTGTACTAGCTTACTCCCTCAACCTAGTTTGCCAGCAATACATGTTATAAAATTTTTAAGAAAGATTAAGGGATAGAGATGAAGGAGTAGAGAATAAAGAGAAAGGTATAAAATGTTTAAGAAAGATGAAGGAATTCGGTGACTTTGTCTGGGCGAAGCCATAGGTCCTCAGGCGTGAGGTCCGTAGGGTTGGCTGGGCAGTCGAAGAGGTGGCATGTTGTGTGGAAAGGCAAGAGGCAGTCAGGACAGTTGTTTGTGACGTTGTCAAAGCATGAGGTGAGACGGCTTTTGAATGAATTCAGCAGCGTGGAGAAGCCGGAACGCAGCTGGGATAGCCTGGTTCTAGCGTTTCTGGACAGGTTGGCCCTACGTTCTCTGGCCATAACGTCGGAGACCGGCGGGGGAGCGTTGAGGACTCTGTTGGGTTTATAGCTGCTGATGGCTAGCTCGACAGTTTCGGTGTGGATACGCTTAACGAGGTCCGTTATCGGTAGATTAGTGGGGTACACCGAAGCATGTGGGCCGTACGCGTCTATGGTAGACTGCTTCATGCGTCTAGCAGGTGGGGGGGGGGCGTTAAAGGGCGATTGCCCGGATGTTCTGGGTTATGAGACTGCGCAATGTAGATTTTTTCCTGCAGGATGGAGTGAACCTTCAGAGGCAGGACTTGAGTTTCCTGATACAGGTGATCTACATTGGTCATGTTAACACAGCCCGTGGCGATGCGGAGAGCAGTGTTCTCAACGCGTTGGACTTTCGCCCAGCTGGTATCGCTTAACAGTGGGGCAAAGATGGCTGATGCATGCTCAGTCGTTGCCTTGCCTGTTGCCCGGTATGTCGTGACTAACGTCTCAGTGTCCTGGCCCCATGAAGAACCTGGCAAGGCTTTTAGGATGTTGAGCTTGGCTTTGCTGGCTTGGATGTCAGGATGGCGGTGTAGAGCCATCGTCGGGTCGAGAGTGAGGCCCAGGAGTTTAGGATACTGACATAAGGAAATGTCATCGCCCTCCACCTTAATTGGAGGATGGAACTTGTATTCTTTGGGGTCCGGAGTAAACAGAGCTACTGAGGACTTGGTCGCGGATAGCTTCAGTTGCTTATCGTCTAGGTGCCGGACTAAACTGGGGATGTAGTTATTTAAGGCATCGGCCGCCATGCGAAAGTTTGGGTGAGAGGACAGCAGGGTGATGTCATCAGCGTAAGACACCATTTCGACTTCAGGGGGGATTCGGGAGGTCAGCCATGTAGATGTTGAATAGCGATGGCGAAATGACAGAACCTTGAGGAACTCCTGTCCTAGAGTTGCGGGCGCTAGATAGCGTGCCTGAGAACTCGACTCGCGTTTGTCAGCCACGGGGATAGCAGTTCAGCCATCTGCAGATGTCGTTCGGTAGAGACGACTACATGAGGGATGTCATCAAGGTGTCAATGTTAACCGAGTCAAAAGCTTTATTAAGGTCGAGGGCGACCATTACTGTTCTGTCCGCAGGTTTCGTTTTGGTAAAACCACATGCAATGCGGTCCGTGACACGTTGTAGGGCTGACGTCATAGAGTGGAAGGCTCTGAAACCATGTTGGTGCTCTTGGAGGTTGGCATGTCTATTGAGCGAGGGGAGAATAAGACGCTCAAGTATTTTCACGGCCGGGCTGAGAAGCGAGATCGGGCGGTAACTGTCAGAGACAGCGGAGTCTTTACCTGCTTTGTGGTTGGGGAGGATATGAGCCATTTTCCAGATAGCTGGTATATGGCACGTGGCTAGAGACAGATTAAACAACATGGTTAAGAATGCGACACCTCTGGGGCCTATGTGTTTTAGGTGTACCATCGTAATGTCGTCCGGTCCATACGCCTTAGAGTTCTTAGCACGCTTAATCGCGGTTGTGTTATCATGAGCTGAGAACTGGAGCGGCCCTAATAAAGCTTTGCACGACCTGTGTTTGACGATCCTTGAATTCTTCGAGGATTTATGGACCGCAACCGTGGTGAATTGCACATTGAATAGGTTGGCAATGTCTCTGTCGGTCTTCTTCGGTATACCATTGAATTTGATAACCTGGTTGGGAGGAGCAGGTGCCCCTCTACCGATGGATTTGATTGTTTGCCACAACTGGCTGGTGTTGGTGCGGCTGGAGAAAGTGGCTAGCTTTTCTTGCCATATGGTCCTCTTGTGTTCATTGACCAGTCGGGAGATATCTAAGGTCATGACCGGTAACGAAGGGTGCTGAGGGTTTTGAGCTCGGGTGACGTCACGCTCTCTTGATAAGGTGGCCGCATCGTTAGGGTATCCTGGGATGGGATCAAAGACCTTGCCCGCGGGAATGTTGTGCTTAGAGGCAGTATTCATGATGTGGTTGAAAATCGACACACCTTGGCGAACATCTGGAAAGGAAGGGGCCTGGTCAAAGAGGTTCTCAGTTTCACTAAGGAAACCGGGCCAGTTGGCTTTACGTAGATTCATAAAGCACTTGCGAGCGTTAAGAATCGGGGAAGCATGTGTGCTGATTGTGGAAACTATCTGGAGGTGGTCAGAGCTCAGTGTGCATAGACAATTCCATGAGAAAGATAGAAATAGGTCGCAACTGACGATGGAAATGTCCGGGCTAGCGCAAGTACCTGAATGAGGGAGTCTCGCAGACGTTCCATCCGTGTTGAGGACCCCAAAGTTGGTATTGTTGATCTCCTCGGCTAGTGAGGCACCTCTAGTGCAGGAAAGGTTAGAGAACCATAAGTCATCGTGGGCATTGAAGTCGCCCAAGATGAGTTTCGAATCACCCGTTAGCATGTCGACAATCGAGGTTCTGAAGTTGGCATCACAACTGCTTTGTGGAGGAATGTATACGTTATGGACAGTCAGACTGAATGGTCCAATAGTAACTTGTACCTTCCAGCGGCGAGTCCGCGGATGTTGCTGCAGAGGTCAGCTCCTGGTATTTGATACTTTGGTGAACCAAAGTGACCAGTCCACCACCGGCATTACTAGTTCTGTCTCTTCGAATGACGGTGAAGCCCGGGAAATGTGGGACCTTCGACTTTGCTGACATCTTTGACTCCTGGAGAGCAGCTATTTTGATGTCATGATCATGGAGGAGTTTGATGATCTCATCTGTTTTACCAGAAAGGCCATTACAGTTAAGCTGCAGTATTTTGAGGTCAGAAAGTGGTGAGGCGTCTGGGACGGTCAGCGACATAAGCGGCGGCGGTGCTGAGGGTTGTTGTGAGGCAGCCTGAGTCGTGGCGGACCGCGGCATAGGTGGTGGTGGCAGTGAGGGTCCAGGAGTGTAAGCCGGCCCATTTCGTGGATGACGACAGGTTATGCATCTGTATGATGAGCCGCTGTATTAGTGGATGGAAGTGAGATCCAAGCAATCAGTGCCTCTTGCGCGGAAGAGTTGCCAGTTATTGCAAGGCCCACACAAGGCACAGGCTTGGTTTGGGTAGATCTGCTTGGCGCAGGTGGACCAGAACCATCTGTTGGATCCTTGAGCATCCCGATAGCCGTGCGGTGATAATTTATCCTATACAGTCATATCAACACTTTGCTATCGCATACTGTAGGGAAGTATGAATATCCAAAATTGGACGAACTGGCGGGCCGATTTGGTAGATCTTGATTCGATCATAAAATAATAGGATATGTTCGCTTAACAACCAGATAAGTTTGAGTCATGGGCAAATATTAATACCAATTTACAAAATATCCCTACACACTTGGTCAGGTAACGTATTTAGAAGGGCATCGAAAGAAGATTGATATCTTGGCGGCTAAATCTTCTAAAGAAAACAAAAACATTGACTAACAGCAGCAAGAACCGTCAATTTGGTGAAAATAGGCTCCAAAACTGCTTTAGTCTACTGTCAATTTAGAGTTGAAGCGAAGCGGACAACTAAAAGGTCACAGAACGCATTCACTCCAGTTGATAATACACACTGAATTAGTAACTGAGTAAAACAGGGATCGTTCGAAATGCGTGATTAATTCGAGATGAACAAACAATCCCTTGATAATGTACTCTTCATTTCCAGATTCACAATTTTTCCTTCCGTACGCTGGGTTGTTTGAAAATGAAGAGGACTGTGATGACTTTAAACCATACAAGTAAAGACCTTTAATAACCGTATACTTAAAAACGGATACATTTCGGGAATACTCCTAAAGAAAGCTAATTAAAAGAAAAAAAGGAATGTGTATTTAGGCAGGAAATGACAATTTTATTATAATTAAATAATAATCATATCATATTCATTTTGTCTTTCTACTCACATTTAAAGGAAATCGTTTGTCAGTGTTCATGGTAACGTTTTACATCCACGTTTTATCAATGCAGTGTGAACAGTGGTAATTTTTTTATACAATGCCTTTCACGCATCCCTTTAATTGCTGCCTCTGTTAGCCCTAGCGATTAAACGGAAATTGACATCCATCTTGATTGCAGGAAGCCTTGTGTCCTATTTACTCTCTGCACTTAAGCATTCAATACACAGCAATTGGTCTGTCGATGATCGCGGGTGAGAGCAAAAGTCAACAAGACATATTTGGTCAAATATCTGGCAAACCTTATCATGCTCCACCATACATCGAGGTAATTAGACGATTTTCAACTTATTTTCTTAGCGAAAAACAAGCCCAGGTGTGCCGTCGTCAAAACACTGTCTACACTAAAAAACGCCGCCAAAGGCTTCGAGGCCACCAGGTCTTTTTCGACAGAACTTCCATGAGCAATGAAAATCGGAAGAATTTTTACTTAGCCCTTCCATTCCCTGAATGTGCAGACTACTGGTTTATCCAATTCGAAAAAAACCTGCTACTACAATCGGCCAATCAAAAACCGCCGAACATCAGTGCCAAGGTGTAGGAGTAAAGTGCATTGGCACACGAAAGGACAGCCTACTTGGCAATCCGTCACACCTGCTCTCATTATTGCACAAAATGCCGGTCTCACAAGCACAGCTATTTGAAGATGACGTTCCTCTTGTCAGAAGTTGTCCCCTACTCAGAGGGATGCGCATTGCTGGCGAAATTAAGAATAATACCATAGAGGTAACTTCCTTTGGTTTTACTGCTCCTTGTATGAACAACATTTTGCTAGG
>JAYGXS010000001.1:81072812-81169583 GCA_036362985.1 Ligula intestinalis | reverse complement strand
GTTAAATATAAAATACTTGCAAATACAGCTTCTTAATTACTTCAAGTTCTGTGAAAGCCTATCTCCGACTATTTTATTGAAAACTGGAGACAGTAATCAGCGACCTATTTTGCGATAAAGCGAAACGGGTATTTGTGTGCATAGCGGTGGACTTTGTGAACCCATTATTTTAAAGATGATACTACTTCGTTTATGACCAACTCAGTAATTTTAAGAGAATCAGACATGCACAAACTTATTTGGTACCCTGAATGATAGCTTTGCTACTCACATTGAATTGTCAGTTGTAGAAATAACGTTTTTCCGAAATAAATCACGTCAAAAAGGTTTGTGTTTGGAAAAACTGCATTTCAGAAAGTAGTCAAAGTGCATGTACTTAGATCGTCGAAAATGAACTATCTTCGTAGGATAATATGGATAATTACTGGAGCCATAGACCACTTTAAGAACTACTTAACATGAAGGTTGTGGTTTATGCCATTTTTAATGCCATTCAATTATCCGGATCGGTCTAACATCAAAATATGAAGCATTTAAACAATTGTAAACAAAAGATTCAGTTATCAGTAAACATCCAACTGCAGGGAAGTTTCCAAAATAACAAGTTGGTAGCTTGGACGTCAAAATACCGAAAAGAATACTGCTTCGAAATAATCAGGATGTACTGCTTGCCACAGGAACCTATGTAGTTTAAACCAAAAAACCAAATAGGCTGGAATCCTCAGCCTTCAATTTTGTAAGCAAAACAGTCGGACGCACGCTGTGTTGCAGAAACGTACGCAATATACTTTGGTCGAATGTTTTCTGATAGCCGGAATTTGTAAAATATATAGTGTTGGGATGAGGGGCAGTAACACGGCTACTGGTTTACCGTAACCGAAATAGAGGCAGGTTCAGTCGATGGTTACATTTTACAAAAATGGAGTTGATTTGGTGAAACCTTTGAGTAAACCTGCGTCCACATCCACGGTTGATGTATATTTTATCCAATTTCAGCGATGACTGTTTGCAGAATGGACGGACTCTGAAGGTTGCTGAACCCTATGTGTATTACACACTAACACATATACCTGTATGCCGCATGAGGTCTATTCAAAGTGTCTCTTCCCTAAGAACTTGACAAAACCCGGTCTGCATTGCAGAGGTTGACAACTGCGACATATTATTGGATGGTTAGGCGGGGGGAGAGTCTTATTTGGAGGAGAAATGCACTCAGTAGACTAGGAATCGAAGCATCTATTAAATTCTTGTCAGGCTTCAGGAGTTCGGACGGAAATACAACTCTCGGCTTAAAACTTTCCTATTTCAAGGAGAATTGCCCCAGAAAAAGTTTAATACAGTGGTTCCCTATTGATATGTCATCATGTTCGAGTGCGAGTGATGACACATCAAACGGAATCGTTAAATATTGATTTTTATATTTTCAGCAGGCTATTTTTGCGAAAAGCAATCCGGTGGGACTATAAAGAGAGACGCGCGCTGACTATTTTT
Source organism: Ligula intestinalis (assembly GCA_036362985.1). Taxonomy (NCBI): domain Eukaryota; kingdom Metazoa; phylum Platyhelminthes; class Cestoda; order Diphyllobothriidea; family Diphyllobothriidae; genus Ligula; species Ligula intestinalis. Next base: position 81,168,092 of record JAYGXS010000001.1, on the reverse strand, counting down.
GAGCTTCTTGTGCTCAATTTTGCAGCTGTAAAGGTTCTTTCAGCTATAAAGTATGCCAAATAATTAACTCAAATATTGAGTGCACTTGTTCAGCATCTGCTAGTTTCTCTTCCTCCTCCATTACATTTTTTAGATGGCAAGTCAACGTAAAGGCTACTGAACCTGAAATATGGTGCAATAGGTATGAGGACTAAACAGAGCATTTTGCGTGAAACTCTAGACTGGTCTAGTCACTTTCATCGCCTCAGCACGTGCCAGGTTTTCACGAGAGCCACTTGTACTTTAGGAGTCTGTAAGGGCCATAAGGGCCACCTTTACTGGTAGCCATTATGGAAAATATCAATTTTCAGAAATACACCAACCTTACTCAGTCTTAGCACCTTGATGTCGAGAAACGGAAGTGTGTCTTCTGTTGCTTGTTTGCGAGTGCATTGGATGCTAGGGAAGACAACATGAAGACTTTGATGCAGTCGTTCGAATTCGCAAGTTCCGATGATAACAACGGTATCACTTACGTAGCGGAGCCATACTTTGGGTGTCAGTGTTTGAAACACGACTTCTTGTAATCGTTGCAAAACTAGTTCGGCGAGTAGCCCTGATATCAGCGTCGACGTCAGGGTGCAAATATTGAGTAATGGCAATGCAAAAACCAATTTCCGCAGAAAAAGCCGAAATAATCCTGAATTATAGGAGCAACCATCCTACGGCCCACAAAAAAGCTGCGTTAAAACGCTTTTTGACCGCTCCTTTCGGTACTGTAGTAGGGAACATCTACTTAAAAGAGAACTTGCCTACTTATACAAATTATTCCGATCGAACGGATACGTGACGCGTTCCGTGAAAAACTGTCTCCGAGGTTAGACATAATCAGAAGATCGGAGCTCCAATGCAGAAGTGGTACAGCATGCCCTACCCAACATGCACGGTTTTTCTGATGTGATGGCCCAACAATCTTCAATGCCGCTTTATTCAACCTAGTCGCAATGCCAGACCACCTCAGACAGTATTTGACTTTTGCACCGATGCAAAAGTCGACCGATGTTATGTACTCCCTTTCGATTTCCATATGTGAAATGAAGAACTGTGGTGACTCACTTTACATAGGCCAGCATGTCCAAAAGCCCACCGCTGCTAACGCGTACGTCTGCATTTAAAGGCGCCTTCTGCAACAGGCAGTCAGGTCCCTCAAAAGCTAGCCTCTCTCAGTGGCGAATAGGATGCAGACACGCCTTGGTCGGTGCAGTCTTTCCGGCCAATAACCTTTGAGGCAGCCAGACAACGCCATTCTCGTTGCTGCTGCTGCTGAAAACCGCACTTGGACTGCAGCTGGCTCTACTGCCGGTTGTAGGCTATCCAAGTCATTATAATCTCATCTATTCTCCTTTCCTTGTGTACACAATACATTCTTCCTACTACTTTGGCCTTTACGGACTTCTCCTCTGCACTAAGAAGCCATGGTCTAAAGATCGCAGTTGCTGGGTTTAACTAACTTAACCCCCTGCGATATTGGTGACATTCTGACGTGAGATGAACACTCAACCTCTGATCTGGCCGAGCTCAATCATCGTCAGAACTCCCTCGTCTTCAACTGAATTTTTCCTGTGTCATCTGATGGGACCGCGATATGGAGACTTTCTGCATCGACATCCTGCCGCAAAGCGAGGTCGAGATCTTCAACCACTCACAATCTCTGATGTTCAGCGAAAATTCCCATTTCTACGATTGAAAAGTCGTGTTGGCAAATGATCGTTTTCGGTCATTCATCGTCAGGCCAGTACACGACATAGGGAATAAAATTGGTCAATTAATTACAGCGATTATATAATCGTCAGGTTAGGGAAGGGGGGAGGGAGAGGGAAAAGGGTTAGGGTAATAAAGCAGCTGAGTTTTCCCTCGTCTCCTGAACGCGGGCGCCTGCGCGGGTAGGACGCTGGGTGCCATGCCCAGATGAGACAGGGGGATGTTCTCGCGGACCGCGGATTGAGTTCTGTTTGTCAGCCGCGCAGCTGGCGTTTGACTATTCTCCATAGCTTCGTCTTCTTTGGCTTCAGTAGGTGTTGGATTTCCGCGTGCAGTCGGCCAAGGGAAGCCGATGGCTTGAACCAGCGCCTTTTGACAGCATAGAATAGGTTTCGCTAGCCGGATTGCCACTGCTTCTGCTGTGGCTAACACCCGTTTGCGCAGACCTTTGGAGAAGTGCGTTGGCGTGCGGTATATGACCCGAAAGGCTTCACTCGCGTCCACTTGGTGGCTTGTATCAATTAGCTCGGCGAGGATTGAGCTTGAGGTCGGTCTATTCTCCCCTCTGCTGAGCCAAGCTGGGATGTGCTCGCGCATTCTCTTCTCCAGACGTCGCGTTGTTCGGCCAATATAGCCCGCTCCACAGAAACAGGTGAACGAATAGATGCACATAGATGTGGCCTGAAACAGTAGTCTGTCCTTACCTCCCATTCGTAGAAGGGGAGAGTTAGTGAAGAGAACCCGCAAGTTTGCAGCCGGGAAGGCATTCATAACCGCTGTCCTCAGGCACCTTCTTACTAGTTCACTCCTTGCGTCTCCAATAAACGGCAGTCTTATAAACAGATCTTTCTTTTCCGCCGTTGCAATTGCGACCTTTGGGGCGCGTTCCTTGATGTTCTGAAGGATGAACCGTTCCGGATAACCGTTTTCTTGAAGTGTGTCCTTTAGTTGCTGCAATTATATTTCCACTATTTTAGGAGAGCAGATACGGCGTATTCTGGCTGCCATTCCCTGGACTAAGTTCTGTTTGACGTTAAGAGGGACGAAACTGTGAAAATTAACGTATTGCCCAGTCCAGGTTTTCTTTCTAAATAGTCGGCGTTGTATCGAGCCATCTTCTTGTCTGTGTAAGAGGACGTCTAGGAAAGCGAGTTCCTCGTTCGCCTTTGTTTCCACTGTAAATGTGAGTGCTGTGTGGGCGGTATTAAATTTTTGGACTAGACCATCGATATCAGCGGTCTTCGTTGTCAGGCAAAAGATGTCGTCCACATATCGACCATAGAAGTTAAGGTCATTGACAGTGTCTTTGAGCTTCGTTTACTCGATCTTTCCCATGAAGACATTTGCCAGGAATGGTCCAAGTGGTGAGCCCATGGCCACTCCGTCAATTTGCCTGTATAGCCGGCCATTACAGATAAACTGTACATTTTGTGTACAGCATGTCAGTAGATATTTCAGCCTCTCCACTGTCATCCCTATATGGTAGTGTGTTTCCCGTATGAAGTTGCATAGATATTCTATGGTTTCAACTACCAGGACGTTGGTGAACAGTGAGGTTATATCTAATGACAGCATCATCGTTTCGCCAATATAAGTCTCCTTGACAGCCTCCACGAATTCAAACATGTCTTTCAGGCTTCTTAGGTACAAGCGGCTCTGAAGTACCACCTTCTTCTTAACAGATGGTACTACTTCCACCGCCAATGGTACCCTTCGGTTCAACTCATACTGAATTGACATACTGATTTGCTGTTGACGTTTACCGGACCAGCGACCTTCTTCAGTCACCCCTGCATCCTGGCTCATTCCAGCCACAGCCGCCCACGCTGTTCTGCAACCTCACCTTGGTACGTATCTCTCTCACCTAACTTAACTATTCTTTCTTCACTCGGATTCTTTCAGTTTCCTCGTTACGGTATCCCGGGGGAGTACTGTAGTGACTCACTTCACATAAGCGAGCATGTCCAAATGCCCAGCGCTGCTAACGCGTACGTCTGCATTTAAAGGCGCCTTCTGCAACAGCCAGTCAGGTCCCTCAAAAGCTAGCCTCTCTCAGTGGCGAATAGGATGCAGACACGCCTTGGTCGGTGCAGTCTTTCCGGCCAATAACCTTTGAGGCAGCCAGACAACGCCATTCTCGTTGCTGCTGCTGCTGAAAACCGCACTTGGACTGCAGCTGGCTCTACTGCCGGTTGTAGGCTATCCAACTCAATCTAATCTCATCTATTTTCCTTTCTCTTGCGTACACAATATACTCTTCCCGCTACTCTGGCCTTTAACGACTTCTCCACCATTAAGTAACCATGGTCTGAAGATCGCAGTTGCTGGGTTTAACTAACTTAACCCCCTGCGATAGAACGTGTAGCTGATATGGAAAAGTGTTATGGTGCATCCTTCAGCGCCGTGGGGGTGAGATGACTATATATAACATAACTAAAGTCACAATGATGCATCCAACATAATTTACAATACTATCAAAGCAGTTTCCTTACGATAACCTCATATGCCTGCCCCTTTATATTTGTGCTTCTACTTAGTTTTTGTCGTTGATGTTTAATATTTAAGTGACCAGTACCAGAGGAGGAGAGTCCAGCTACTGAATAATAAATGTTCCGCATGGACTGAATCGGGCATTACGAATTTGACAGTCTGTTTATCGGCCAACTGTGAGGCTCGCCTATTTTATGGATAATCAGTCCAATGCTTACATCAATGAGAAAGACTTGGTGGCCGCTTTTGTTGCGGATTATTTTGAGCATCACCTGCCTGATACCTATTCATAGGAAGTGCAATGAAGTAGGTCCCTATTTACATTATTTGTTTGTAGAAGACAGAACAAGGTATTTATTGTCGATTACCTAGGCGTAAAGTAGTCTTAAACTTTTTTTCCAAAAGATTGAGGATACCTCACATTTGAAGGAGCAAATTTTTACTGTCAGCCTGCGGAGCCATTTAAACTGTAGTTAATTGTCCTGATAACGGCCGTTTTTCTTTATTATATCTGCCACATTTCAAACCGTTTGCTTAAATGTTATCCTTGTTATTATTACTTTTTGCCCTTGGCGCTACAGAGGGATTATTTTCTTAGTTGGGGGGAATACTTCACAGCAGGTTGGCTCAAAGTGTGTATATGACGTCAGTTAAGATAGGTGAGAGCACTATTGAAGCACATCATTTATGCCTGTAAGAGCCACTGTTTTTCTCACAGTCCTGCATTTCATCTTCCTTACACTAACCCTCGGGAATCCAAAACGTCAGGAAAATAAAGCCCTTGTTCCACTGATCGCATCTTCTTCTTCTGAACTGCTGCCTGCAACTCGTATATTCTCCTCTATTGGCTGTCTATGTTCTCGGTAATGCATTGTCTTTGTTCTTGAACGGCAAGCATTGCAATATTTTTTGATATTTGTTTCATATAAAGCTATCCAAAATGACTCCAGTTCGAAATACAAGATCTAAATTGTTATGTAAAATCGCGCTAGAGCTAGAATTACGTATTTTGTTGGGCAGCTTCTCTTGCCTACTAGGTAGCGTCTGTTTTCTGATTTAACACGATTTCATTTTTTTCATATTTGTAGGTAGCGCAGAAAAACCATGCAACATGGCGGAGGCTCTTACTGCACGAGGAATTTCAGCTGATTTTGTCAATGACTTAACACATTGGATCTGGTCATCAAAGAGTCCACTTAAAACGCTTAATGAAACTGCTGAGGCACCAAGCATTAACATTTTATTCTGCCTGCTACTTAATGGTTGACTTAGTGTCCATTTATTGTCTTCAAGTTACAAATAAATGAGCTCCATCTCAAATTGTCTACTACATTCGGGTGTCGTTTAAGATTAGTGTGCACTTTCTACATTTAATAAGTCCAACATTATGCATTTCCGGTATTCGGTGTGACTAACTGAAGGAATATTTAGCCTAGTAGGGGAACCAATATTGGTGTGCTACGCTGTGGACTAAGAGGATCAGTTATTTTTTCGGAAGATCCCGCCCAACTTAAATAAAATGAAACATTTCAGGGTTTACACGGTAATTTGAACTAGTAATGTATTCCGCATAAAAAGTACCGATCGCCAGCAACCAGATGGTTCAGGTCATTTTGAAAAGGATTTGGCAGATCTGTTTAATTCACTTTGACAAAGGAATTATCTGAATTAAGCAAATCTGCCAACCCCCCCCCCCTAACAAATAAGTGAGCCTAGTTTTCATGCTGGTGGATTCTAGGCCATTGCTCAGGAAATCCTGCCTGGGTAGTCAGCTTGCTCTTCCGTAATCGTGGATTACATATGAGCAGTTAATTGGGTGGCTAAAATCTACCCAAGCGTGATTAAATTCAGGAGTCATGGTGAGCCTCGTAGCTCATTGGTAGAGCGTTGGCTGTGCATAGTAACTCATTAACTTGCTCCTGTGCACCAGGTATTAATGGTTCCACGAGACATGCCTATCTAGAGGAATAATGGACAACTGCCGTCAAGGCTGAGAAAAGGTGAAATTAGGAGCATAGACAACGCTATTTGCGGGCACATTTTTGATTCAGGGCATCATTTGACCCCACAGAGGACATGCAGGTGATTTATAAGATTCCACCAATCTTCCTCATATCCGTGAGCCAACGAACACTAGCAACAACAGAAGCAACCGCTAGCAGTTTGAGGAATCTAGTATTTTGTGCACAAAAGAACCTTCTGCAAGCTCCTCACCTGAAGTGGCCAATGGTCTCTTGGCTGTGTGCACTTTTCTGCCGTCTCGCTTTCTCTGCGGTCTCCGTCTGATAGGCTGTCTAAGACGCGTACCTCGAAGGCAGTCGAAACAGTTCCTTTAAGTGGCGGCTTCCTGACATGACGGAACTATCTTCGAATTATGATATAAGACAATCAACGCTCAGAAAGTATTTAAGTAAAAATGTCTATGCTAAACCAAACTTCAAAATTGTGAAGCTCTAGAGCTTAAACCTAAATCTAAGCTTAATTCTGATCATCATTTTTTATCTCCCTGAAAATTACCTGACGCCTCATTGTATTGAGGAGTGAGAGTTAATATTCACGCGTTTTAACATTTAACATGCAAATATCCTTGTCATATCCACGTATTTATCTGACGAGAGAATAAGACGTCTAGCAACACTCAATTATTGGGGCTTGTGATTTCCACTGACAAGTCGTTTACATGGCTTCCTATACGGATGACTGAACAAAATACCGCTGACTATGTCAATCTTGAATAAGCACTCATGTCTCCCTAGTACAATTATTGTGCTATTTTTACCAAACGAAGCTGACTAGCCTACTATCCATATATACTATAGCCTGCAAGCTAAATAGTCTGAAACATCAGTGACAAAAAACACAGGCATAGCTTGAAATGTTTCTGAGTATCATTTAATTTGATGTCTCGTAATAAATTGGATTGGTTAGGCATATTTAGTTGGCTTGACTGACAATGTCACGATTATACGTTTTGTTTAGCAAGGGCAGATTCAGGATCGATCGTTGGTTTCATTTTAGCAGGAATGGCTTTGATCTGCGTTAGTGAGAATTTCCAGCGTAACCACCCGTAGATCAGTCTTCAGAACAAACTATCTGCAAAAGGAACGAGCTCTGAAATATGCTGAATCATAAGTGAGCGATACGATGGTCACACCTTTAGACATACCTTGGTAACAACAGGTCAAATCTGCTGCAGGCCGCAACTGCATTATGCCAGGAAAAATGTGGTGCAGTTATTATCGAGGTGCCACCCATAACTTATAGAACGTTGGCAAAGCATTTACAGCCAGTTACCGCACCGCTATACGAGAAACTCCACGTCAGACCGGGTGTAGCGATAAACAATAAAGCTAATTGGAGTGAAAGGCAGGGACGATGATCGCGTACGTTTATGCTGGTAGGCATCCTTTTCAAGGTTAGAGCGCTTGGAGCTGCTCAGCATAGTTGCTGATATTTTTTCCTAATGTGCTTTCAGTGAATTATCCAACCCACTGAAAGAAGATAGAGGTTAAAAAGGTTCGCTCATTTAACGGCACATTATATTCTACTTACAAATGTCAATAGGTTTTATTAAGTATATAAAGATTTGCTAGACCCTTGCCCCTAACCAAACATTCCCCTCAGAAGCGCTTCTATATAACTTACGCTCTCCCGCTTCCAGTCCTTTTGATCTCCTCTTCACATCGGGTCCAGATGGGGGATTGAAGAAAGCGAGGGTGCGGTAGATGCAACGCAAGTCTACTGTCACGTAAAATTAATTCACCTGCCCGCCAATACCGTTGCCTTCAGGTTGTTGAAGCCAGCGGAGGACATCGTCAAAATCGACGGTCGAACTTTACAACAACCACCCACCCGAATCGACAATGTTGAATTTCCCATAAGATAAGATGCGAGCTTATTCCACTCATGTTTTCATAAAACAGCTTAAGAGGAGGGGACTGGGAAGAATGCGTGATTGTCTATTCACGGTCCTTACTTAATCGGATCTATGCGTCAAAAGGACGATCTGCTTACACTTTTTATGATATCTGCTTCAGAACTGGAAAGTGAGCGTACTCATAGTCTAAATTTTGAACAGTTAAATCAACTCTTCATTATGAACGTGAGAAATTTAAGTACAAGGTAAATGGTTGGTTACGAAGAAATTTAAAGTTCTTGCCAATATTCCCATATTTAATTTGTTTAGCTCAGCCAAGTCAATGCCGTGGTTATCGGATCAAACACAAACTACAGCATCTGATCATGAATAATGTCGACAAAAGTGAGAGAAGATTGGCAGATATATTCGTTAGTTTATTAGTTAATTTATGCATTTTTCAGAGGCTGTTCAACGATTAAAAAACAACTTTTTTTCCTATTTTACTCTCCGTGCGTCAACCACCTCGGCAGTAATCAAAGGTCTGCTGACAAGTCAACTATTTCAACAAATAAGAGAGCGATATTTGTATTTGGGGACACAATGTTGAATGAATGCTTTTGGTGTGTGTCAGGGTGGTAATTCACAGATTAGTAACTGTTACCGTTCTCACGGCTTAGTTCTTTGTTTTATTCGATATAATGATGAAAAACAATGATAACCACCCATCCCCTATCTAGATTGCCAGTTGATCAAGATGAATGATCAGGTGTTCTGTCAGTTACCGTTCCCTTTTCCCGAATTCCTCGAAATTGGCTGAATTCTGCATTGATTTATGAGACGTCTAGACCGTATACATAAAGTCAGTCTAACTCTGTATTTCTACGCAATAATTAAGCCAGGTGTATGGATTAGAGAGCAGTATTAATTACTTTTATTCCAGAAGAGAGTCAACCTGTTGTAGGCTAGCGTCGCGTGAGAAGTAAAATTGCTTGTACGACCACATTCCGCTTGCTAACGTGGGTTCGAATCCCACCGAAGCGACCGAGTTTCTCATACCTGCGTCATTATTGCTATCTGCCAAAATCCCCTACAAAATCCAGGTTCGAAAGTGAGAAGCTATTGGCGGCAGTTCCTTTCAGAAATCACTCACAGAACTTCCGTAGCGATCGCTATTGAGAAAAACTTTTAGTTGGGCCTTAATTTGAGTTTTAAAGCTCGGGTTCAACATGAAATTGTTCTTTCTGTCGGTGCAGTTTCCTTAACAGTTGTTCGTGCATTGCTAGCTCTATTCATCGTACAAGGCATTTGGCCATCGGAAGTCAGTTTCAGCTTTCGGGGCGAATGAACAAATATTTCTATAAATAATTTCATGAATTCAGATTTACGAAAGGGAGAGCACGTGTTTTAAAATCGGAGAAGTTGGGTATGTTGATGTCTTTTCGAAGAGCTTGGTCAAATCTAAGTTTCTGAAAGCGATAAGTGTCAAATATCTATCAGCAAGCTAAATGAATTGCCGAATTAATCGTCCTTTGATTGACTCTTTTTTGTTTTCTTTCAATGACTTAGGTTTTATTGTTCCTTGATGTCCTTCTACGAAGGCCAAAGGGTGGATCTATCCAGCGCAGGGTATTTCGAAAGAAAGCGCGTTCGGAACAGTACATCAACTTTCGCCGTTTTGTGTCCCTTAATATATAAAACGAAATTCAGTCCGGGGATTGGCAGGTAGAGTGCGACGAAAACTGAAACTGTCGAAGCAGAATTCCAGTAGCTGCAGGACACGCTTGATGAAAGTGGATATCCAAAAGGGTCCATCATCAGGAATAGTGGTGAACTGACCAAAAACCTGCTTCCAAAAAGGAAGATGTGTTCATAAGACTGTCTTTCTTAGGCAATGCAACACGTGAGCTAGTAAGAGGAAGTCTGAAAACAGCGATCACAAGTGTTAAAGCAGACACTTATTTTTCCATGGCCGACGCCGACGCTAGGTGAGGATTGCATTTCGCATTCGTCTCCTGATGACAGTTGTTCACTCCGTGCATGTGGCAGTGATTTTCATTCGGAGTACTCCAGCGATGAATAATACTCAGCATATCATAGCTCCTCCCCTCCCCAGCGCAATGGCATCTACATGCCGATCTCGCCATGCGGTGACGTGAAAATGATCAGTTGTAATCATAAAACATGTACTTACCCTGTCATGCCATTTTATAAGCCCGATGGTGAATTGCCAAAAACATTGGCCTTTCAAATAGACTTTCCAACTTTTTATGAATGTTTGTGACACCTGCCGACCACGAGCATAAGACATCGTCACTTTGATCCTCTTAAGTCTGCTTCCTCTCCGGGTGGATTCGTAGCGCGGCCTTGGCAGTGGTTTTTCAGGGCGGAAAATAAAATAGCCATGAGTTCAATCGCAAGGAGCCTAGTGGACACTGGCCATACGGTCGACCAAAGGACTGCATTTAAGATAGTAATTCGGGCGACGACCGGACGCCTCTTAGGATTTGCGGAAGTCACTGCAATGCGGAGAAGAAAACCAAAACTGTGTGAGCAGCTGGATCATATGATCAAACTCGCATTGCACTGGTGATGATCGATAAACCTATTCCGTCTCACGCCCTCACCATGTACCCACACCTGAGACTAGTAGATCCTGCTCTATTTACTTATCATGTTTCACCCTTCTACACCGTCATAGGCAATGACCGTTTGCAGCTGAATAACAGGTCAAGAAAATGAATGATGTCAATAAATTCTGCTATTTTCGTGATCTTTGTCTGGTTTAAATAATAATGTTGCTTTAGGAGTTTATCACAAGAAGGTAAAAGGGAAAAAATTAAGTAAAAAATCAAAGGGTACTTAAATGTGAGTTCGCGATTACCACATGTTTTACTTGCTCATATAGATCGGGTTCCTCTTGCCCTAAACAGGCTACTTCCACGTAGTGCAAGGGTCGATTTGTTCGTGTCCGATTAAGTGCTCGGAAAGATGTTTTGATGTCAACAGGGTGGCCATTGTCTAGCAAATAGTTTGGAATAGAGGACCGTGGCACTCTTTGTTCCTGGTTGAAAAGTGCTCAGCGACCGTGGCTGCCAACTGCCTTTGCGTACGCCTAAAACACTTGCATCCGCAAATACACGTTAATTTATAACAACAAGGGGGGAGTGGCGCGCATTGGCAGGGCATCCGTTGTCTGGTTTATCGGAAGGCTTTCAGTGGGACTGAGGAAGACAAATTCATCTGCATTGTAAGTTCTCTCTGTGGTGCAGCGCAACCTTTACTTGATTTTATTTGTAATAGTATCACCCGTAAATGATAAGGCTATAATAACCTGCTTTTTCGGAACTGATGGTTTCCTAAAATGTTGTGTACTTCTATGGCAAAGATGGATTGCAGTTGCACGGCCATGGCAAAGTATCTTTTTTTCAAATAAATCTTGCTGTATACACTTGTTTTAATTTCGGACCCGAGCAAAAATTCTTCAAAATTACTTATTTTTCAGAGTTTTAAAGACGGAGTGTACAGTCTGTTATTTCGGGCAGATGATTGAAAAGCCGAAAAACTGCAAAATTTGAATTAGCATTTGAAGGACACTTTGCGGAGGGTGAGAGCTGTACGCCGGGTTGGGGAAGCGAAGAAGGGTTCGTGAAGTTCATCCATGCTAATGCCGGGCACCGTGGGTTTACATCATTGCTTGTTACCATCGTAAGCAGACCTGCTTTAAAAGGTCCGGATGACACCGTCTACGCGACAATTGCTGGATATTTATCTACGGAGTTTAGCCTTTGTCCTTACAAATTAATTCAAGACTCATCCTACTGGAAAGGCAAAAGTGAATTGTCTCCACCAAGAACGTTCACATCCCCCAAGCCGAATGATATGGCTGAAAAAGGCAAGGGAGACTTAAATGGCCATTAGCTGTCACCAGCCAGCCATATCTAATCCCAGGGGTGGCGACGTTCTGAGGGTCTAGCCCATTATCCTGTCGGCCAGAAGTCTAAGCCTCTAACCACTGCGCCATGGGCTTTTTGCCTTGCCGGTTTCGATCGGTAATACAAGGGTAGATGGTGCTCACCGATTAGTTAACGGCCTCACTTGTCCCGTGGTGTCGTTGGGCTCACTCTCAAACCCCGCCAAAAGCCGCACAGTAGCTATTCTGACGAGGTGAAGATGAGGAACACTGGGCAGCAGGACGCCGACTAAAACTTCACTCTCCCTCCGCAGGGCACACGGCACCAATAGACGCTGCTGTAGAATCAATTCTGAGCCAAACAGAAGCAACGGACGAAACGAAAAACCTCATACGTCATCAGGTGTCGTCCCTCCTCATGGCACATCGACCACGTGACGTTCTCTCCAAGGTCGAACGTAAGGCACTGAAAGAACTCAGAGCCGACAATGACCTCGTTATCGTGCCGGCGGACAAGGGGCGGTCAACTGTCGTATTGGACAGGACAGACTACATTCACAAAGCTCAAACTTTGTTGGACGATCGTCAGTCCTACGTCCCGTGCAAATCCAACCCATAAATTCAGTGATCACGCCGTACAGAACTCAGCGCCGAAGATTAAACCCTGTTTGAATCCGAAACATCAGGAAATTAAACCTTTTGTTCCCATGATCGCCTGCATGACTTGGAAGTAGGTGATCGGGACATAAATATAAAGGGTTACACCCTAGATTTTTGTGAATATTTGAGTCGAACGGGTAGCGCTAGAAATAGTGTGAATTCTATATGATTATGCGCAAGTACGGTATAATATCAGTATGATATATATGAATATATGGGCAGCGCCAATCTGGTAGCGGAACAATTAAGTTCCGTTTCGCCCTGGAGCTCACACTTAGAGCCCGTACATGCAGTTACATAGCGACTAATGAGAGCGGCTGTAATGGACCCGACAAAGCAAAGGGAGACCGAAATGGCCATTTCTGGCTTGTTGGCCGCCATCAGCCAGCCATACCCAGTCATACGCATCTATGTTTATGACATGTCCCTGAAGGCCTCGTTCGCGCGCCAGTAGGACCATCGCAAGCGGTAAAGTTCCCTATGTACCCCGTTGTGTGAGTGCATTACCGGCAAAATAGTTTCGAGGGAGGCAGACTTCCGTAGCATCTTTCACTACTTCTCTCACCTTCCCAAATTTTATCCAGTGGCAAACAGTGTCGAGAAGGCCGGTTTTGGTGTGGGCACAGTGGTTGACAAGGCAAAATGGTACCTCTATGAGTACCACACGAAACCTAATTTACACAACGCACGCTACTAGCAATTTAGATTTCCCATCAAACATAAAGAGCCACGGGAACGCAAGTATCAATTCAGAGCAAGTTTGAGCTACCTTAGCAGTTGGCAACTTCCAGAGCCATGAACCTTAGCTCGTCACTGTAGATTCAAGCGCGTTTAGTTGAGTGTAGCAAAGAATTTGCTGACGCGGCGTGCGGGCGGTACTTCCTTCATCACCCAAATGAATCAGGTACTGGCATTCAAAGGATCCTCTCTTCATGAAAGACGGGATAGCAACCGGTGTCCACTTCTTTGCACAGACTGCGGCGGCCTGAAAACAAGGGAGTGGTGAATACTTCCAAATACTGGACTTCAAATTAAACCAGCAACTCAGTTACATGCACAGTTGCACAAGGACGCGCAGTCGACGCCTTGCATTGCAATGCAGTGGGCCCGAAGACAGGTGAGGTAGTGTGTGTGGAATCGGAGTATAGTGCTGTTATGCCGATGTACGGCAAGAAATATGTTGGAAACTTTGGCGTATAGTACGGGAAGACTCCACAACCATGATTCCAGAGTGAAGAGGATTAGCGACATCAGCAAAAAATGCGATCAGAAAAGTGTCGCTGTATTATAATATCACCTAAAAACATAGGAAACACCGGCAGGTGAAGAGAGCATTCGGATGATACCTTTAAAAATGAACAGGCATTTTTTAGCATACCTGGTTAATTCGTGTTTTTCACAGTGCATACCCCTAACTTGGCGTTCCTTTTTACCGATCGGGCACCCACCTAATAGATTTTTTTTCATGACGCACAACATTCCCGTCGTTTCGATCCAACGGCAGTGGGAGCTCACCAACTGCCCGCGGGCGCTTTACACCGATGAGGATGGGCGCTGGGCGGGTCCTAACAGGAAGCCTGGTTTTTGCATCCCACACCCTATCCATCTCCTCACCACTCGAAAAGGAAAATTCTCCAAACAACCACTCTTTTTAAGCTTATGCACGTGGGCATGGATTCAACAGCCTCCAGACTAGGTGAGAACTAGACGAGAGCCTGGCGCACGCCGGTGTTGTAACTTAGGTTGTACGATAGCGCCTGTTCCCAGCACACCGGCGCGTGCCAAGCGTAAACAAGAAAGTTCACGCGTGACATCGTCCCGCAACCTCTGCGTGCTGCTGCTGACCTGAGAGGTTTGCACACGTCTAGGGGAGGGGGGGCAGGAGGGGGACATGGGCATGCGTAAGCGTAGTAAAATGAGGCGATGTCTCAGGGTGTGCGGCTATCGTGTAATGGAGGGTGAGAGTGAGTGAGTGAGTGAATGGAAAGAACCGGCGGGGTTGGTGGGTGGGCGTCGCCTGGTACCACAAAATTTCTGCTTTTGCATAGTAATATGCTGTAACCGCGAGTTGACACACCAGTCACGAGACCCAGCCGCACATTCTTCCTCCTCTGCGACCGCATTTTCCGTTCCACCTCATTTGCGTAAGTCCAACTGGCCTATAAATGGTTCCAACCCCCTTTATGCCTCTCTGCCGATCTCACCTCCCGGCCAGGAAGGATGCTGCTGGTGACGATGACATCGGGTCACGGGGGACGTAGAGGTATGGACTACCTTAAAAGCAAAAATCCGAATAAAGCAGTCTTGGGCGTGTGAAGCCCGTTTATTAATTGCATCAATATTTGGGGGCTGAAGAAGGGAATAGGGAGAAAGATTTTCTCATGGGAATAAGACCGCCAAAACCCCAACTGTCAGACTGGTTAGCAAAAATGAAGTAGTGCCAAAACCTCGCCCCATTTTAATTTCAGCCTTGCGTCCTAAACTGGGAATGGGTTATGGCATCTGGCATGAGTCACACCTAACCAGGAGGAAAGTCTATAAAATGGTTTATGGAATCGAATTTTTAATCGGGTGAAGTGCGATGAGTGGTAACTTGCGATATCCTGTTGGTCCCTATACTAGCGCTCTGAGCTCATATGGTCAGAACGCCAACTTTCTTGCGGTTTGACCTGCATACTTGCCAGTGCGGTTGCTGCAATCAGCCTCAGAAACAGCAACTAATGTCTTACATGTAGCCAGCTGGCGCCTTTGGCCCAGGTAACTCATTTTGCGCGCGCTTAACTCTGCAGCAAAACAAGAGGCATTATATAGCCTTCGGCAGCGATTGTATATGCAATACGGGAAAAATGGAATAGACAGCCAATCTAGTGAAATCTCACGAGTTACACAAGTCAAGTCCTGTCATGTAAAGGCAGACCGCGCTGCAATTCCTCAAATTTTTACAGCTGTAAAAGACCGACAATCCCTGAAAAAGGAAGCATATTTTGTTTCATGTTCTGTTGTTTAGAAATACTCTCTTGTTTAAGAAAAGCGGAGACTTCCGAAAACGTGAAAAATAACTGTCAGTTTTAAATGGATTGAAACCATGTCTGTGCTAAAAATATGTGTGAAAAAAATCAGCAAATGTAGCATTACGTTTGAAAATAATCCTTCACTGATGTTTGTATTTAAAGAGCTCTTGAGAATGACTTTCGTGTCAGATATAAAAGTTCGGTGACTGTCTACAGTTTGACTATAGGTTAGGGCAAACAGGTATCGGTTGATTTCATCGATAGGGGTGTCACAGAAATAAACTTTTCATAGGGTCAAATTTTAAGATAACTTTCTTTCCAACAAATTTCTTTGCACGTATTTAAGGTCTTGGATTAGCCCCGTTTTCAGATTGTCCTTGTAATAGCGGAATTACTTGAAATTTTAAATTTTTTTACTTTACAAATTTCGACTTTAGTTGGCGTATTTATAAGAAACCTTCAAAATATAATATTCCCTAGAAGCCTTTACCGACCCACTGAAAACCTGAACATTCCTCCTAGTGCAGACTCACCCAAATTTGCCGAGAAAAACGAACGTCCACAAAAGGAACAAGCAATTAATATGTCTTAGATCGAATAAGAAATTCTACTATCAATAAGCTCCTTAAAAACCGCTTTACTTAGGCGTTTCTCCGTGCTCTTTAGACTTTTTTCAAGTTAATTCAAGGTAAAAAATGAGGACATTTGATTGTTTTTAGACTTCCACGAAAATAGAGTATAGCAATCTGTTAAAATAAAAGCATTCATTTTTCGCTTTTTGTTGGAAATGTTTTCGTTATAATTGTTTTCTTTAAGACCCCTTTCTAAGACTCCAATTGTAAAACAGGGTGAACGTATATCAACTAATATTGGGCGAAAACTGCTAATCTTCTGCACGTCCCGTTTCTAAATTAGGCGTTATCGGAACCCATATCAAACAATAAAAACACCTTATCACATACTTCAAGTTAAGGAGAACTTTTCGTGATTCTCCATTCCCACAGTAACAAACACGCAACTTTAGTTACGATGCCAGTTCCTGTTATGCTAAAGCGGAGTATGGTTGAAGAAGTTTATTACTATGTTTTTGTGGCAAAATGTGTCATCAGTTTGCAAAAGAGCTTGCTTAAATTGGAATTCTCTCTTTGTTTTTGAAAAGTGTCTTACCTGCCATAGTACTTCACCCAATTTTCATTGACTTTAGATTTGATTTTTAGCTTCCAGAAGGGACTTATTTGGAACCTTTTTTGTTCCTTCATACTTACTGCTTATTAGATGTTTCAAGGTTTGTTACTCCACCCTCCCTTATATTATTGTAGATGCCTAATAAGTAATAATCGAAGAGGCACGTTGGCCAGACTTAACTTATATTATTAATCTTTTACAGGATAACGCAAAAAAACAAAATACTTGATCCTATCATAATAAATAGCATAGGACATTTCTTGGACATCTGGATTAAGAGTTCCCATATTTCTCATAAAATTTTTGCAGTGGATGGGGATCATGCTGCATACTTTAAAGGCATCAATAATAAATTGACGGATAGGATGCATCATTAATGCACATTTCAGGATCGGCAAAACTCTCACAAGTATAAACGTTTTTTAAAACAGAAAGCTGCCTTTCTAGTATAAAATGGGAAGATGGCATTATTCGCTACCAAACAATTACAAAAGGGGAACATGTCCTTGCATGCTATCTATAAAATATAAAAGCCAACACCGCGGCCAACGTGGGCATGCCGGGAACCACTCGAGACACCGCGGGAGGCGACGGGACTAACGAACAGGGGGCTGACACCAGCGCGAGCCGCATTACCACGCGGTCAGCCAACGCCGCGGCCAACATGCTTATTCCGAGCACCAGTCATGGTGTCACAAAAGGCCACGGAACGAATACACAGGGGGCCGCCACCAAAATAAATGACACGGCGACAGACAGGAGACCAACAGACGAGGAGACTGAAGACACGGCGAGATGCACACACAGTGGCTCAAACATGATTGGTAGAACAGGCACACGCAAGAAAGGACGGCATAAAGATGAGAACCATGAGCCAGAGTACCCATTATCTGAAGATGAGCAGACGAAACATCTACCCGAAACGTCAGGCTTGTAATAAACCTCTGCCGGTGAACGCTCCTCTTTCTTCTGATACTTTAATCTACAAGGGCATTGAAAATCAATGATAAAAATTTACATTTCTTACGCAACCATTTTTGTAGACATTCAGAAGGAAAATTGTTCAAAAGCAGACATCCTGACGTGATAGAAATATCTTAAAATTAGGTTATAATGCTACTAAAATGGTTTTTTGCGATTGCCGCGACTACAGATGTAACTGAAGTTGTATTGTCTAAAGCGTTACTCAAGCCCTAATCCCAACAATAAGACTAACGCTTTGCCGAACGCTTAGCCTAATGGTACCGGTTAGGGGGGAACGAAGTGTAATATAGATCTACCCAAGGAATATACCAGATCACACATCTGATCGTTACCTTACATCTTCTGCTCGTTATCTGTAGGAAGGTACGAAGACTGACACTAATTAAACCTCCCACGATAGCATTCTTTGCGACTTGCCGTCTAGATGCCGAAATCTCCATGCGCACCTCTCCGCACCATTGCTAGATATATTGATAATCCTAGGAAAGAAGGGTCTTCCCTCTTTGCAGTCCCATCCCCAGACAGTTGCTATGATGGCCGAGGATCTAGCCGGTTTTCGTATGGCTAACTTATCTGATGATGTCGAATCAGGTCGGTTTCAACTGCGAAATGAAAACAGGCCCTCCATTTGACCTTGAATTGCCAGACAGACGTCTTTGAAAATCATGTTTCAGCCTACCAAACCGGCAAGGCAACTATACTGTCTGCTGTAGCCCCGCGTAGGCAGTCAATCCGAAAGGAGGGGGAGCCACTTTCCATGTTCCTTTGACGGCAGTCGGACTACTCCAATCGGCAGGACTACAATCAGCGCCATCAGTGTCGTCGTCCGCACGGTGAACATGGAAATTTGATGGACGCTAGTGTCCAGGTGTGCTGCAGTGTGGGGGTTACCTTCGCTCACCTCTCCGTCGCCTCCTCCTCCTCCTCCTCCCTTCCTGTCCTGTTGGGTTCTTCCGCCGTCAGGCTTTTGTTTTTAGGCCCTCATGAACTCTCGCTTCTGGCCACTCTCTCTCTCTCTGGCCATCCCAACGTCCGGTGTGTGGCGCATGCACGGTACGCAGTTACTGGTCTCCTTCTTTTTTAAATAACCCTGCGGCCTCTTTTCTCTCATCCTGTCAGTAGACGTCACTTCACTGTACGCCTTTCTGGGCCAGGTCCCGGGGTCTAGGGTATGATGGAGCTGCGTCATCAGAGTGCGCGTGTGTGCATGCGGGGGACGGCGCCCCATGCGCCTCCCGGCCGATGAGACCAGTATAGGCATCACCATAGCAACCAAGGTCTTCTTAAATATCAAGTTTGTCGATGCTGAATGGACAAAAGGGGGAGGGGGCTCACTTCAAACAGACTGCTTTATTTAGATACGATTGCTACGGTTTCCAATCTCAGCGATAATCTAGGTTGGGCCGCAAAACTACTTCGTGAATGGCATATTTTACTTTTGTGGTTGCGTGTAGGCCTGTGGATGAGCATCTGTTCAACCCGAAGATTTAGCAATAAAGTAACGAGAACCAAAACGCTTCTTAAACAGACATGATGGGTTATCCGAATTTGCTAAGTAAAAAAAACGTGGTTACGGAGCACTTGTATGGCCACCTAAAAGGATGCGTGAATAGGAACCGCTCACAGTGCATGTGGGTTGCGTTACCTTCCGGGGAGTGAGGGTTTGAGTTAGGTTTGGGGTTAAGTTTAACTTAAGAAGTCTATTTGGCAAACATATGTTTTTTTTGAAATTCATTTTCGGACCTTTATAATTGCCTTGATAATGAAAAATAGAGAGTAAGAAAGGATTTATTAATATCTTATGATTACAACTCATAGTTTTCATACAGCCCGCATTGCGTGGTCATAATGTAGAGATTATTGTGGTGGAGAAGAAGAAATTAGGATAGGCTGTAAGCATTAGTCATGGGCCAAGTACGCGGAGTGACAATTATTTTGACGTAAATGGAGTGAATGACTGTCACCGCCACCTGGCATCGGCCTCGACCAGGGACGTGATAGTGCCTACATTAGTGCCTTCTAAAAACACAGCACTGGATTCGATAGCCGTATGGTCACTGCCTCAGCGATCACTAATACCCATTGTCGTAGGCCTTAAGAGAAACTGACTGGTGTCCGGTGGACAACCTCAAAGATTTCATTAGAATAGACCCGGTGAGTCGTATCGACACGGTGTGCGAGAGTAGAATTGGAGCTTCATTTAGTTTCACCTTTACTAAGCCACGCCGGTATTTGTTCCCGTACCCTCTTTTCCAGGGGCCTCCTTGTTCGACCATTGCATCCTGCTGCACAGGAGCAGGTGAAAGAGTAAATGTACATCAATCTGGCCTTCAAGAGGAGCCGATCTTCCCCTCCTAATCATAGGAAGGGATAGTTCGTGAAGAATACGCGTATTTTCCCCGCAGAGAAAGCGCATACGATCATCGTCTTCGGACGTCACCTTATCAGTGTGCTTATTGCATCGCATAAGAAAGGCAATTTTATGAAAATTTTTTTCTTTTCTTTTGGCTTGTTCACCAGCATTGCTGAGGATGGACCTTTTTTGGTTTCCAGTGTTCAAGAAGCGTGTCATGCAGCTAGTAGTCTAATTTTACGGTTATGGTGAGGTTCGCAGGTAGTTTTAAGATTACGGGGGTATTCATTTATATAGACCCCTGTATTCATTGATATGGACCCCTGTATGCATTTATATAGACCCCTGTATGCATTTATATAGACCCCTGTATGTATATATTTTGTTTTCTGAGGTGAAACCTCCCATGCAGTCAAGATCGATGATGAAAAATACAGGTCACCTGGGCGATACACGTAGTCAAGCCGCCCCCGTTGGTTCGCGCCCGTATTCAAGCCGAGCACGTCGTGTTTCGAGCATACCTGAGGGCCGCCCACACAGCCGGGGTAGTGGCCGCAAACCAGGAGCTTCCAGAAGGGCCGCCCGGGCACCATACGCCAGGAAAATTCTGGAAAGGCGGCGGCCCTATAAATACGCCGGACTCGAGAAGCTAAAAAAGCCCGTAAACCCAACTGTCCTTGTGACTTGCTGAATAAAGCCCTCTTACCATTAGAAATGCCACGAGCACAAAGGAAAACGATAACGAAAAACCTGATTTCTCAGGTGAGGCGAAATATTGAGCAAGCAATCCCTCTGAAAACGATAGGCGAGACACTCAATTCGTATTATTCTAAAGTCAAAAGAATTGCAAAATACCTGAGCAAGAATGAAAATTACGAGCGAAATTTCAAAACCGCTTATGAGAAGAAAAGGCCGAAACAAACATCGGAAACAACTAAACAGCTTGTTGTTGAGATGGTCAATGCTCAAAACTAGATGACCGAGAGAGAAATCATTCAGGAATTGGAGATCCTGCAGGTGTCGATGTCACAGTCCACCGTTTCAAGAATCATGAAAAAAATCAATTACTCGAAAAAGCGGTTGTCATTGGTGCCTGTAGAAAGAAATATACCCACACTCATAAACATCCGGAGAATTTATGCGAATGCAGTTGCATTTGTGCTCGACGAAAATATTACAATGTATGCAGGGGTCTATATAAATGCATACAGGGGTCTATATAAATGCATACAGGGGTCTATATAAATGCATACCCCTGTATGTTAAGGGTTAAGCTTTGGGTTCATATTAATTGGAATCTTTATATTAAGTGCAGAGCTAGAATTAAGATTAAACTTGCACTTTAGTTTAAGATTAGGGCTAGTATTATAGTTAATACACGGTAATATTAACGCTCACTGAAAATTATCGCAAAGTCCCTATTTTACGCAGGTGGGGCGTTTCTATCGTCGTGTGCTGTGTAATTTACCCTACCAGTAATCACTATCAAAATAATAAGCAAACGCTTCATTTTTTATGATCAGTCGACGTGCCATTACGTCGTTTAAAACGTGGATAAGCAAAAAATTAATCTTTTTAGTCATATAAGCGTTACTTTCTATCTGTACGTTGAAAACCGAATATTGTTCCGAGACCTTAAAGTCATATAGCCAATATATTTACCATGGTAAATTTAAATATCAGATTCCCGTAATCTAAAATTTGATTTACCTCAATGAAGTTGTCAGTCTTGTCCGTGATGGCGGTTGCACTACCGTTTTCAGCTGGCGCAATAGCTATACTATCATCTCTTTACAGCTATTAAAACTCCAATCTGTGGATACGCCGATTTTGAAACGGAATTTTGCAGTATGTCACACATCTCATGAAACCCTGATCAAAATGTTGAAAATTCAATTCCGACTGACAAGGATCACTGAGATGGGATCGTCATAGCGATTTTTATGCTGCGTAATGTGAAAAATGTTTCAGTTACACTGGGATAGTGCCTATTGAACGAACTTTTTTCACTCGCTTGCAAAAACCAAACGCAATAGAAATGAAAAATAGGATAATTTTCCCCATGTTTTCGATGTCCTTATAAATCCTAGTAACTTTTGTGCAGTAAGTAACCTAAAATATGTAAATTTTAGCTTCTTAATTTCCTTGGAAATAAATTTCTGTTCACGGGATACATCAGTATATGTAAGGGCTATATGCATAGACCAAAATTGTAAGTGTATGTTTGGGCTTTAAGCTGGAGGACCCACTACTGAGTCGGACACCTCGCAGTTATGCGAAGCAGCGGCCGAATATCGGCAAAACTTGTGTCTGGGTCTTTTAGCTTGTAGCTGAGCTGTAAGTTTGGTAGGTTACAGTATGAAACCAGGCCGAAATTTACGAATGATTGGTAATTAATTGAAATGGAGAGCAAATAATATACAGTAGATGACCTAACTCATGCGAAATGGTGAAATTTACAGACGATTGATAATCACTGGCAAACGGGTAGAAAGACATGTACCAAGGCTTTGCAGTAATGATGAATCGTTGTGAGTTTATAATATCGAATAAATATTGAAAACAATACGATGTTAAAGTGGCGAAGATACGTTTGTTTTCGGTAAATGCTCGTTATATCGTAATTAACTTAAAAAACTACATGACTTGGTAGAAAAATTATGGGGTTGTCAGAGAAGGTGGGTGGGCGGGTCAAATATCTTGTCAGTGTTGGGGGGGGGGGGGGAACTGGTAGCTGAGGCAGAGGATAAGCTGCGGACTGTTGGATTAGCTAATTTTGGTCATGGTAAATTTGGCGCCACTACGAAGTTCTTATGGGCGCACAGGACTGGTCGGCGTATCCTGATGGCGACCGATTCTACCTTAGCCAACAAACGCTGTCCAAGGAATTAAGAATGGAATATACATGTACAGGCCTGACGAGAATCTATCGAAAACAAACGTATGTTTGCCAATTTATCTCCTGAAATTTCCAATGGGAATTTTCGCAAATTTAAAAAAATGCAAGAATAAGTTATTTAGGAATATCAATTTGATTGGCAGTGCCCACATACACTCCTTTATTCATTGCATGGACCTCCGCAAAATGCTGCAGTCGAATGTCACCGGCTGTAAAACACGATTGCTGTTCTCTCCATCAGCACCTACAGTAGCCGCCGAAGACCATACAAAGCTGATTATAAAATTTGCCTGGACACTTTGGCATAGATTTGAAAACACTATTGTGATTTATTCAGTCTATTGAATCCTGCAAAAAGCTTTTTACTTAGTAGAATCGTCATTTTAGCTACGTTTATTGAAATAAATAACCATAAAATTTGGTGAAATTAGGAGTAGGCTCACATTGAAGGAATTGTCTATGCTATTACGAAAGAGCGAACCAAACCATACGTTAAAGTTGATAATACTAAGAAGAAACTCCAAAATAAATCAAATAGGTACAGAATATATCCCTTCTAGAACTGGAAAAGTTTTCAAAATGTTCAGATTGAAGTGAAGCCATGTTAAAGGAGCCAAATTTTTTTGCAGTAAAATTGACACATGTGTTTAAGAAATTATGTTTAGCTATTTGGTGAAGTTTCTTTGTAAAAAATGAATTAACAGAATAGTTTTTATTTGAATGCAGCAATTAACCTCAAATGTCCTTCAATAAAAACCAAATGTTGAACATTTTTTCGTAAATTTATTACAAGTCGCGAAGAAAAATAGTTTTTTGTATACTTTACAATCCCCTGATACTTTATTTAGAAACGGAACAGACGAAAGCATAAAAAGTACTTCAACAATGGCAATATATATGGCACGTTTTTTTAATTTGCCAGTATATATCTGAAAGTGTAAGGAATCTACTCATGCGTAAGGTAAACCATTATGAAGAGAAAAGAAAGTTCTTTTATTTCCAGTCAAGTTGAATAATTTATCTTCCCAAAGCTTAACGAAACTCTCAAAATTCTCAAATTTTATTGTGACATTACGTTGGAGAAATTTAATATACACAGAAGTTCGTCAGCCGAATATCTAATCAAAGCAATTCCTAAGAGGTAACCTTATATGGAAAGTTTTTTATGAATCTTAGGAATAGTAGTTGCAGAGTTATACTGCTGACATTATTTACTCCTGACAATGTGGTTTGCTGTTTCGAGGAATTTCTGCGAAGAAGCAACATGGTCATCATTCTAAGAACTAATATCCAAAAACACTTTCTTTCGGTAAATACTCTTTATATGTACCTTATTTTAAAGGTTTTGGTGTAAACGTCGAACAGATGCGCAAATTATGAATTGATCAGTGAAAAAGTCAAAACAAGCAATTTGATGACAAACGTTTTCCGATTACGTTCAATGAATACGTAACCGGTAAGAGCAGGCTTTACATAATATTTTGACTCAATAAAAATTCTTTTATTATAAAGAAAGTGGTTACTTCAAGTTTTCAACTTAACACAATATATTTATTGATTGGTCTAATTTAGAGCTCTATTTTTTACGTCTCTATAACCACGGCATTATCGAGAAAATTTTATATTCCTTTACGAACACTTAGTAATTCCTATAGTTATTTTAAGAACTTAATAGGCCTTATGCCGTTCATGACTATTTCTATGTTTTCCTAAATACATTCACACTGGTTTTGGAGGTATGATCAAACTTATACGAATTAAAGAAAATTACGTGGTCAACGGCGGCCACTGTACATCACGTATGATCAGGCCCAACATCACAAAACAGGTGTTTGCAACCCACATCTCCCACATAATAGGGGAGTATGCTTCTTGGCTCCTCCTCCGTGTGACTCCTCCGCTGTGAATGTTATGCGAGCTTGAGACCGTTACGTTTCGCTAAGCACCGTGGCGTGAAAGGCTTCCAACTGACAACTGCAGTCAGTCCAAGGTGCAGTTGTGCGGAGTGGCCGACTGGTGGTCTGCGAGTCAGCCTGTATTGGCTCCTTCTCAGCGTGACCTCGAGCACTCTGACGCAGGTGAGACGCTCAAGCCCTTTTGTTTGAAGTCCTGGTGCTAGTGTTTCTGAGGAGCGGGGAGGAGAGGAAGCGGAACGGACGAAGTCATTAGATAAACCAGTAGCTTTGCTCACTCCCCGCACCAATCCACTGATCGACTCGGACGTAGCCGAGGCCTGAGAATGGGAAAAGAGAGCGAGGTCAACGGTTTAGTGCAGTTTCCACACTAGAAACAACCTGACGCGCATGAGGCCATCACGGTGCGAACTAAAAGCCGTTGCTTGAAGGGTGTCCAACTGACTGGATACCTCGGACTTCGCGGTCAGACGAACGTGTGTTTTTGTGGAGTGACCGACTGGTGGACCGAAAGTCAGGCTACACTAGTTCCTTCAGCGGGGATTCGGTCGAGCCAGCCACCTGCGCTATCCCCTGCCTCAAGTCTTCTTACCTTGGACATAAGACCAGGCCCATGTTGGGGAGGGAGGAGAGTGCGGTAGGTGTAATACAAAACCAAACTCTAATAAACGCGCAAGTGGCTGTCCCTGTGCCACCTTGCAGTGGAGCACGGTCGACGGTCGAACTTTCATACGACGTCGTGATCTGAAGGCCTGCCAACTGATGACTCAAATTAGACCTTGCAGTCAGCCCATTGTATGCATGTGGAATGACTGACTGGTGGACTAAAAGCCAGGCGTGAGGACTCAGTAATGTGGTGCCTATGGCCCTGTCGCGTATGCCAGCTCATAGCCACTCAGTGCTCCTTTGCATTAGTGTCCAGGTCGTCTGTGGCGCGTGTAGAGGGGATGAGCTGAGTCGCCCACGGCGTCCGTTCTTTGTCTCAGTCGGTAGACCGCCTTGACAGACAATTGGGGCACGGGGGTAAGGTCAACTACGGGACATGCATCTCCACGGCACTCAGTGCACTGTATGTTCTATGAGCAATCTGATGCGTTTTTAAACTATCACGATGCGCGCTTAAAGCCGTGGTTTAGAAGTTTACCAACTGATGGGATAACTCACTTCTCCACACAGGACGGAGAATCAGGCTGCAATTGGCTCCTTTTTAATGCGGCTTCCATGGTACTACCACTTAGCTGGGGTCCAAGCCACCCTTTCTTGTTTCTGCGAAAAACCGATCCGTCGTGCACGGAGTTTACATACGTGGCACACACAGGTGGTTTGTTTGGTTTTGTCAGCCACGTCAGTCCGATCCCGCTTCGGTCTTCTTGACTCTGTGGATGAATGCGTTTAGAGAACGGTAGATAATGCGTAAAACTAGTAGTATTATGGCAAAGGCAATCGTAGAATAGCTTTTTCTGGTTGGCTCGAACTCGCAAGCATCAATCCAGTATGGGTACATCCTGAAAGACAGATCGGTGTGCAATCAACTACAGTAATGCGTAAATCTGCTATCACTAAAAATAAACTCACTCGCAATTTTATGTCCCCGAGTTTACTTTGCTGTGGAGCAGACGGTGCCCCTTGACAGAATAGACGATCGATTCTGATGCGAGCCCGAGACTTTCACGGTTTACTCTGGTTAAGAAGGGTGCCACACAATCTGACGCACAATCGGATCAGTTGGGATTGTGTGTTCAGTAGCTGATGAGTGGACTGGGAGTCAGATGAGGGCGGCTCCTTTACATTTCCTGATTGTGTGTGTGTGTGCGTGTGCACGCTGGATCCCGCTCGGTCTTCTTGAGTCTGTCTGGACACCGGTTCAAAGTGGGGAAACGTGGAGAGCGCGATAGACGCCTTGCGCAAGGTCTACATTCACTTAGAATTAATTCCTGTGCAAGTCACCCTTACTGCACCAAACCGTTCGCGTGGACATCATCGAAGTCGGTGGTCAAACTGTCGTGTGTATGTGTCGAGGGGGGGGGGGGCAGGTCGTTGTGTGGCGTGCGCAGACGGCTTAGCCGGCCCTGTCAGCCCCTACGCCCACCACACCTCAGACAACTGACGAGCTTGAACGGTGGTCTGATGCTAGTGGTGGGAAAGAAAGTGAGGACAAAAACTTAGCACAGTTCTCCTCATTATAAAAAATTGGATGTGCTTGAAGCCGTGACTCAGCGGGTTGTCAACCGACAGGAGATGTAGAACGCGCGGTCAGCTCAGTGCACGTTGTGTTGTGTGGAGTGGTGTGACTGACTTGCGGACTAAGAGTCAGGTTGCAATGGTTCCTCCTTAAGGTAGCTTGTATGACGTTCCCACACAGCTCGGAGCCGAGCCATGTGTGGCAGCACGCATAGGAGCGGCTTCGGCCGCGCCAGTCACACGCTTCCGATCCCGCCTCCGGACTCTGTCTTTAAACCATGGTGAGGAAAAAGAGACTGTGGTGATGCCGCGGAAGTATACTATCATGTAAAAATCATCCAGGCAAAAGACACGGCGTTTACCTTCATCTCACTGAACTCGAACTCGACAGTCGAACATGTACTATAATATAAACCCTGTAAGGGACTAATTTCCGCAAGCTTAGCTTTCCATTGTATTATTTGGTTGATACAGGCTTTTAAAATCAATTGAAATAGCACGAGGAAGATGAATGTGGGAGTACTGGAAGCCTCGGACACCTAGCCTTAAATTTCTGGCTCGCACGGGACGTCAGCTTCAATGACTATGAGAATGCAGCAATACGTGAGCGATTTTTGTAGTTGACCAATGAGTTGAAAATAAGACGTTGCTTACAATGTTGCTATTTTTTTTACCGACCACAGATTACGCCAATTATTAGATTGCCAATACAAGCGAACATGCAAGTCGCAGGAAGCAATTGAGAAGAAGACGACTCAATCGCTGGGACAATACGTTTATTCACCTCACGTTTCGGCATCCGTCGCGCATTCATCAACAGAGACATGAGTAGGAAACAGAAGCACAAAAGCTTGCAGTATTTATAGAGTACAGTCATTACTGCAAACGTACAGCAATAATTAACGTTAATTGTCTACTTGCACGTGGAAAGTTTGTTGGACGGCACGCGGGCTCTGACCTGTTGAACCTTCATCACGGGCGGTGGGCTCGGGCGTGATGATTGCTCGGCCGTCTGGCTCTCTGGTGTTGGCGTACGATGAGGTGGTGGCTTGCCCGTTCCCCAAGTGACGACTTGCCTTGGCCAAATTGAGTCCCAGCACTGAATATGGATTGG
Source organism: Ligula intestinalis (assembly GCA_036362985.1). Taxonomy (NCBI): domain Eukaryota; kingdom Metazoa; phylum Platyhelminthes; class Cestoda; order Diphyllobothriidea; family Diphyllobothriidae; genus Ligula; species Ligula intestinalis. Next base: position 81,139,793 of record JAYGXS010000001.1, on the reverse strand, counting down.
GCAAATCGTTGCACTTGTTTATGGATTTGGGGACCGTGAACCATGACTCAAGTAGTACTCGGATCATCCGATTGTCACCTCTTGTGAGAATTTCGGTCTCATCAAGTTTGAACGTGTGGCCGGGTCTCTTCGAATGAGCCGCAACTTGAGAATTGGCATCATTTCGCTGCACTGCTACCGCATGTTTGGCAATTCGCGTCTTGAGAAGTCCACCAGTTTCTTCGACATAGTTGCTCTGACCGCAACTGCACCAGATTCTGTAGACGACCCCATTAATTGTCGCTGTATGTTTGCAGTAATAACTGTATCCTATAAATGCTGCAAACTTCTGTGCATGCATTACCAGTTTCTGCTACTGTTTCCTACTCATGTCTTTTATGATGAATCCGCGAATCAAAGTATTGTCCCAGCGATCGAGTCTTCTTCTTCTTCTTCTCAATTATTAGATTATACATTCTGCTCTGCTAGCGCTTCAGAATTTTAGAAGAATTTCCAGAAATTTCAACCATTAACCCATTAGTTTCTACACTTATTCTGTTCGTGCATTTTCTAATCTATCTGATAGGTCTTTTCTCCCCGACTAACTTGAGAGCGCTCAATATTCATTTGCAACCACAGCCTGGGACTCAACAGGGTGGACGACCGTAGTTGGCTAGTGCGTAGTCAAACGTGCGACCGTTCCGCACTTTTATCACAGGCGTATTAGTGGCAACAAAATCGGTGCGCCCTCTAAGCCCGGCCCTGGATGCGGTAACTGGTGGGGTTTTTTCGCTCACACCATCACTACCAGCATCATAATCATCACCAGCACCATCACCGGACCGTCCTTATTCCTCTCGTTTTTAAGAAATGACAGAGATGTGTTCAAGCCTGGCCAGACGAAATGACGTTTTGAGAGAAAGAGAGAGCGAGTGAAAAAAACGAGGAATTCGATGGAGAAAAACGAGGGGGAGGCTTTGGAGGAGTACTTGCTGATTAATCAAATACGCCAGCTGCCCACTGGCCAGCAGTGGACTGTCAAGCACACACACACGCAGCATCCGAAAACTTTTTGAAAATCGGCCAAGATAAGGCGTAAATAAGGTCGAATGTGCGAGAGGGCGAGGGGGGACGGGGAGAAGGGTGGCGAATATAGTACTGAGTCATTGCTGGACTGTGGCCAGCTGGTCTAGCCGCAATAACTAGGGCTGGTCACAACCACTGGCCTTCGAAATTTCACTCACGATGGCCTGATAACCTCTGTCTCTCTCATCTGTATCCGGGTTGAAGCCTCGACTGTGGCTTCTCCCGGTTCGCATACAGTAGATTAGAATCATCACCACTTGCCTTATCTGCTACTGTCTCTACTGATGTCTTCGAATCGGAAATTTCAGGCAGATAAACTGGCTGTTCCGGTGATTGCAACTTCTTTTTTCGGCGATTAGAAGCAAGCAGAAGTACTTGATAACAGTTGAGACGCATTGCAGCGAAGCGGAAGACAAAAATGTTGAATTACAAAATCTTCGAAGGGTGCTGAGAGCGAACGGATACCCGCGCAACTTTGTCAACCAATGCATACGCAAACGAGAGAAGAAGCCACATCCACCTGACCCAAAAGTTTGGCGAGCTTTTCCGTACGTGAGGAATGTATTGGAAGCGGTCAGCCGTCTACTCACCCCGCTTGGAATTGGAGTTGCGCACAGGCCATAAGCAACCATCAGGCGCCGGGTCATGAGACCGAAAGATCCACTGCCATGGCAGGAAACGGCTGGAGTCGTACACCGGATCCGGTGCAGTTGTGAACAAAGCAGCTTCGTCGGAGAAACCGGAAGATGACTCCGGACAAGAATGGCCGAGCATGCAGCTGCGTTGAGAAAGAAAGACGCCAACTCTCAGGTTGCAGCTCACTCGACGGGACCCGGCCATATTTTCAATTTTGACGAGGCCGAAATCCTCGCAAAAGGGGACAACCGCGTGAGCCGCGAGCTGCTCGAGGCATGGTTTTCAGGCCCCCAGTCCATCAACAAGCGCAACGATTTGGCATTCCCATACGGTGAATTGAAAAGTTGCCTGAGCAACAGGATCAGTCACGTGGGAAGGACTGGGCACAACATCAACTCCGATGACAGTGAGCATAATTGCACTGCAATTATCAAGCCCACATCGGACGCTGACGAGCAAACTGTGGCAATGAGTGAATCGATCGCGAAGTGTCAAGCCAGTACCGCACCAATTAAGACCCAAGCGGTGTCTACAGAAGAAAGCAATTATCACACACACACTCGGATAACCACTACGACCTATAAATACCGTGCAGCCTGTGCATGTCTCCGACTTATCTGCGCATGACCATGACTGTATTATCATCACCTATGATTAAGGATTCCCGAGGGAATCCGAAACGTCAGGAAAATAAAGTCCTTGTTCCAGTGATCGCATCGTCCTCGTCTGGACTGCTGCCTGGAACTCGTATATTCTCCTCTATTGGACGTGAATCTCACACCTGCCCACCATATCAGCGCCAGCCGCCAATTCCATCGTCATCGAATTAACAAGCTAGAACAGTTGACTGCTGTATGGGAAGGGAAAGAGAAAGAGAGAAAGTGAGCCCTACATCCGGAGCCTATCCTTGCAGAACACCAGCACAATGCTCACTTTAACACACCCGGCATGCTTGAATATATCACAAAGTTTTCCAACTGACTGGACAATTCGATCCTGCTCAAGACTGAGAGTCAAGCTACAATACCTCCTTCTTGATGTGGCCTCTATGTTGCCCTCACTCACCTAAGATCCCAGTCAGCCTCACGAAATACCAGCGCACATGTGTGCGAAACAGGACATATGTGACACGCGTAAACGATCCATCTAAATTTTTAAGCCAGTGCGGTCCAAACCACCTCCGGTCGTCCGGACTCTGTGTTGTTTTCGAGCACAGATGGGTAAAGAAATATAGAGGGTGCAGTAGATGTGGCGAAAGTCTGCCATTCCTTAAAAATAATCCACACGTAAGTCATCGTCTTTGCACCAGCAGGCCTGCGCGGAGCACACGGTGGGCATCGTCGGAGACGGAGATCGAACTGTCATGGAGAGGGGGGAATTTATATATGACAGACGGATGTCTGCTTATGCGAGATTATGTGAGGTAAAATTCCTTGATGGGACCTCCATCATTTGCATAAAGGCCCGCATGTTCCAATAGGCCCATGAAATGACTGAATTTCCGTGGGCAGACTAAGAAGGCACGAAGGGTGTTACTTAGGACTCCTGGCGTTGCTTCGCTCACCTCAGTGCGATGAATTCACAAACAACTGATTTGGGTGATGCGCGCTACAAATGTGGCGTGGCAGTCAGGGCGGCATACATATGTAACTAGTGACTTGGTGGTAGAGCCCTGCTATAAATAATGGAAACGCGAGTGGAGTTGGAAATGCTCATGGTAGAGGTGTTGTCAGTTAGATTTCATTTTTGACTAAATTTTAACCGACACTGTCAAATGCGTTTTCAATTGTGCAGCCAAATCCCAAGAAATTTCAGTTACTTTAGGATGCCGGCTTTTGAACGAACTTCCTTCTCTCCGAGTGCAAAAAGCGTATTTTGTTAAAAATGGGTATTTAGGCAGTATGCATTTTAAACTTTTATTCTTGGCTTCCTATAAATTCAAATATATTTTATGGAAAACGTGCACAACACGCATTCTTTCTTGTAGTCATTTAGTAGAAAACAACGTTCTCTACAAATTGTGCACTTGAACAAAAGATATTTTTCGGTTTTCAAAATGTTTATAATTATGAGATTTTCAGGACCGTAGAATGTACATTCATAATACATTGTTTCGGGCAATTTACTAATGTTGCTCATGAAGTATACAACATGATCCACTTCCATTGTTAAAGGTTATGAGAAATATGTAGTCTCTTAAGTGTAGCCTAAAAAAATATAGCATTTTTCGTTTGACAAAATGTATACAACATGAAGTTCTGAAACCTTAAATTCAAGTGTTACGGCTGGTGGGGCGCAGAATTATTCAGCATTCAAGAAATCAAGTTTGGCAAACGTAGGTCTTCAATAATTCATAATCAGGCATTTCAAATAATATAAGAGAGGGTAGAGTGCCGAAAGTTCAAGCATCCACTCAACAGTAAGTAAGCGGGTAAGGCCTTGAGATATCGAGAGATCAGAGAGGGGGAAAGAGGGAGGGGAAGGGGACCGAAAATTCGTCCACGCCGCTGCGCCGTCAATGTAGCCCGACGTGGGATGAGGTGTGAAAATGCATGCTGAGTCGGTCTTCGGCCAAAGGAGCCTTAATGCGCTCGTTGACCCCTTCATATTACATTGATCTGACCCTTTGATCTCTGAACACCCTTTCCCCTTAGTTACGGTTGATTGGATGCTTGACCTTATGTCACTCTACTTTCATACTACTCAAATTGCCTGATTATGAATAATCACAAGTGTACTATATATTACATATTTCGTTGTGCGAGTGACTAGTCACTGGACTTTGATTATAGTTTGTCCGGTCCGAAAAGGAGGTCGTTTCATGTTTTCGGGAGGATTTGCAAGTGCTTTGGCAAGTCCCTTAAAGTGTCCTTGTAACGACCCTGATTTCTCCCTTGTCTGCGGGCAGTCGCAGCAATGTCATTATAGGAAACTTCTCGGACAGACGCTCTTCGTCGATCCTCACGACACTGTCGCTGCATAACAGTTACATATGCTTCAGCATGGTGTGCATACTATGGAGACAGTGGTGTACTGGATAGGTCAGAGGATTCGAGTCCCCTCCTGACATTACAATGCACGAGCTAAAGGCTATTCTGTCAAAACCCGGAATGGGGACAGCCACAAATGCTTTCAAAGAACTGGCTTTGTATTGCCGAAATCAGTCGGACTCGTGGGCAAAGGCTGGGAACATTCGATACACCGGAACGAATACGACTGCCTTAAACATGATCGCTGAGGACTGATGGCCCGAAACTTAATCAGGGACCAAACGGCGCGTGACTGATCTGAAATATGAGCGCAGGTGGCAGCATCCCTCCGGGTGCCACGGGGGTTGGCGGGGGAGGTGGGGGTAGAAGCGAGTTAGAAGGATGATGTGTGCAAGCGGTGACTTCGAAAGCATTTTGCCATGAGGACGGCCCCTGAACTTTTTGCTAACCGCAACTTGTAACTATTTTTGAGATCAGAGCAAACGAGCGTACCATCCTATCGTGGGAACATGCGGAAACAAGAGAACAAAGAAGGAAAAGGGAAAACGAATGTTTGTGCGACATCCATAACGAACGCAATCAATACATACAATAGGCTGGATAAGGAAAAAGGGTGAAGTTATGGAAGGAAGACGGTGTAAGAGTTCTCGAAGACCGTTTTTCCTTTTGAACTGTCTAACTCGTCAAGTGTCAATCTCCAAATTTGAAGGGTGGGGAGTTTCATATACATTTGAGGTAGGTATTTTCGTTTATTGAATTGATTTGAGGCGTAAAATATGGTTGCTAGAAGAGAGTTCAGTCCATTTCGACACAGTGTATTGAAGGAGGAAGTGGGCTAACTGGGCTTAATCCAACATTCCCTGATATCCGAGGAATTCCCTACGCCAGGAAAAGTTTTACTTGCACCTTTTCAGAAAAAGGAAGGCAACCAGGCTGATGCAAATATCAGAGGTCACATTATTTTCAGGAACAAAAGTGTGCATTGAGTTAAACAAATTGTTTTGCAAATCTGGTACGTTTCATGCCATTAAAATTCACGAGAAAATTTGTGCTGCTGTAGTTTTGTTTTCACCAGAGCAAAAATAAGGACCGCTAACGAGCATATATATCAGTAAATGGGTTATAACAGCATCTGGGGTAACTCGATACATAACTGTTTCGGGCTTATTAGCCTTTATCAGCCAAGCATAACCCTGAAAACCAGCTTATCGGACAACACAAACAAACGCACTTACTAACGGCGCAGTTGGTCCACCACTGGAGTCTATCAGCTGGTTCATAAGCACTTCATCGAACCGCAGTTCATCAGCACCTTGCCACCTGCCATTTGCTGTCACTACTGATCGGGTATATAATTACTCAGAAATGTGCCAACACCGATTGAATAGGCTTCTGAACTGAACAAAGTTCATGTGGTGGTCAGAGGTCCCCAACGGGTGACCGCGTGCCAGGCCGATGCCGGCCAAGTCATAATAGCAGTAAGTGGGGTATGACAGCTTCTGGGGGTAACTCGATACAGAACTGTTGCGGGCTTATTAGCCTTCATCAGCCAAACATAACCCTGAAAACCAGCTTATCGGACAACACAAACAAACGCACTTACAGACGGCGCAGTTGGTCCACCACTGGAGTCTATCAGATGGGTCATAATCACTTCATCGAACCGCAGTTCATCAGCGCCTCGCCAACTGCCATTTGCTGTCACAGTGTCATCGCAAACGTATATTCGCCAGGCTTGACTTCGTGATAACATTCTTCATTTGGAAGATAAACCAAGCATTGCTCCCTCTTCAGTTAAATTGCATTTTTAAGATAACTGATCATTTGATACTTTTAAGTAGCCTGGAGTAAAATTATATGCGAAAAGATACTGCGTATTTGGAGGATACGATCCTATGCTGTACGGAGAGTAAAGTCATAATTTGAGAGCGCAAGAAAAGTCTCGTCATTGGCTACCTGAAATTTTGGGAAGATTTTTGCGTCTTTCAGAAAGAATTGTTGTCCTTGTATTAAAATTCCCGTTTCAGTTGAATAGTATTCAACAACCATGTTTCAACGAATCAGTGTGGTATAGGTTTTGCTGCTATTAAAATGCCATCGAAATAGTTTTATGGACTAAAATCTCGGGAGTTTGTCAATAGCAGTCCGGAAGTATCAAATGGTAGTTTGTTTTCATCCGAAAACCAACAACTGCTAAGAAAAACCCTCATCTATCGTAGCAACCCACATTTGTCATACAACAAGTCGTTTTAATCCTTAATCTGTGGCAATTTTTGATGATGTACAGCTTACAGAAAATGGAGGGTCAGGTCGATATGAAATAATCGTGTTTAATAAAGGGTTTGTAACTTGTAAGCCACTATAAATAATACCTGCAGTTTCCAGATAAGATAATGGTTATGAAATAACAGGTCAGAAATAGACTGCCCCTTTCAAAGGAGGCGATTACGTCACGATGGATGCGCCAAGATCCGGACTGTAGTCAGGCCTCGTTGAGAATCTTTTCTCAATACATGCAAATTACCACAAACTATTCGGGAATTCATTTAACCCAATCGTGCTAACCTCGGTGGCCTTAGTGGGATTCAAACCCACGCTAGCTAAAGAAGGATCTATTATAGCCAGTGCTCTAGCCAACTGAGATATCGAGGCCCGGAACCGTGAACTTAATTATAATTGGGTTGATTTACCTGCAAAGCCGACTGCAACATATCGAATCCACCACTGCTGCTATAGTTAGCTGACTGTCCAAGTAGGATTTCCTAAGCAATTAATCGATAATCCACCAAATGGACTACGAGGCCAAACTTAATTATAAGAATGAGTCAAGCAGATTTCAATAATTCATTTGATCCAATTGTGGGTTTCGAACCCATACCAGCATGAGAAGACGGCAGTACAGCGATTGCCAAAACAACTGAGCTTGGACAGTTAATTTACTATAGCTGAATTGGTGGGCTCCATATGTTGCAGTACGCTGGGTGGGTAACTTGAGCAAATGGGATTAAATTCACGGCTCGTGGTGGGGGTCTCGCTGCTCAGTTGGTTAGAAGGTTGGCTGCACTAAAGCCTTATCTTGCTGCCTTGCGTTTGAATCACACCGAGGCCACCAAGTGTTTCACAATCGAATCAACTTAATTTTGTCACTCGGTGAAAGTCTTCCAAAAATAATAAGGGAATTAGCCAGGGAAATAAGATACGGCCAACCAACGATAATTCGACGTCCAAAATCGATTAAAAAGCCTCAAAGGCTGGGTCTCTGCATCGTGTACGCTGTGCATGAGTGCAACAGGATTTTAAATATTTAAAAACCACACAAAATTATAGGCTTACGAAATATATGTAGCTGCATTGAATCAGTCCTAAGCATGCCAGTGTTTTATAATCGAACGGACTGATTACCGAGTACAGCACACCGGAAAAAGAGAGATATGCGACGTTTCTTGGTCACAGTTCAGTTATGGTCCCCAAACAAATCTCACCAAAAATCACCATAAATCTCATCCTCCTGTAGTCATAAAGTTTAAAATCTGTGGGGTATATCAAGGGAAACAAAAAAATGCTTAAAAAATAGAGCGTTTAAACCTAGAAAATTATAGGGACAATTTTTTAATAACCCAAATAACGCCCGATTACTAAATAGCTCAATAGTAACAAATTAGACGGAATCAGCAACTCTATAGCGTCTCTATATAATCTTTATGATCTCTATGTAATAGCTATATCATCGCTATACCATCTTTATAGAGCGGATATAGAGAATCCATAGAACTGATATGGAAATGACATAGAGTCGACGATTGTGTCCAATTGGGCAATATTAGGCCATTTTGATTATCGCGCGCACATAATCAATTTTAAAAATTCCCAAGCCCTCCCTGATCTCGTTGGAAATGGCGGCATCCTCCCTTACCTCTGCCTCTTCCCGATGAGACCTCTTGTACTTCCCCTTGATTCAGATCCTTTTGAAGTTCCATGAGTACCTCAGCTATCAATTCATCACTGTTCCCCTGCGCTAGCACCTGCACATCAACCCTGAAAGCGAGCCTAAACGGCAGACACAGGCATACACACGTGCTGACAAGACTTTAGCTGAGCGAAAGCTAGTCGGTCAAAACAATTTTCCGGTAGTGGCTCGCTCGTTATCTGGAATACTCGAAATAACAGATTTATTGATTTAGCAGCCCTCGAACGCCGCATATGGGGCTGATAGTCTCAGAGTCTACATTGTCTACTGCGTCCTTAAAAGCCCGAGTTTGGGTAAACTGACTTTTAAGCTGAAACGAGGACGTGATCGCTGTGATAAGGCTTTTATTCGCCTGACGTTTCGAAATCCATTACGAATCCTTGATCAGGATATTAGCAAAAACTGGTCAGCATGTTTGCAGTTGCCATACCTATTCCCTAGTTTGTCGTCAATAGCACGAAGAACGGGCACAAACAGTTAATTAGCAACTGTGCGCGGTAAATTTGCTAATTCAGTCCAAAATGAACGCCAGGTTGCGTACACAGTAACGAAATTCATTGCACTAACCAGAGGGTACTGGTTGTATCCGTGATCGCTTTGGCTGTTTTTTTATGCAGCATCCAGGTCTGTGTGTATACTTGTGCATGCTTAATCTGAGTGCAGTACTTCAAGCAAATTATGAACCATGCAGGCGCTAACGATGTGGCATATTTCCCAGGCTCCGCGCTCTGTTTACAGAATGTGCAAGACAGCTTTAGGTGGAGGGTCACACCTCCTCGTGGCTAGTTTGCCTGCAAGGCTGAGGCGAAATGTTTGTTGCCTTAAAGAAACTTGTATTGCATTCGAGGCATGGCATACTATATATTACTTCTTTCCCAATCAAATATCCGAGAGAATCATTCGGCAGTTAACAAAGTCAGTCAGTGCACAATGAGCTGGGCGGACTCATGATCAGTGCATAAATCTGTTTACAGTGCAGCAAACTTGCGCCACATCTAGTCCTTTCCCTGTCCGAACGTGGGCAAAAACAAAACCTGATGTCTCCTATATCTTGTGCTACATGATGAATGTCTCCGACAGTTCAACTGTCTCCAAGACCACTGGGCACATGCAAAAACACTCATAATGTACCAAGGACATCGGTCGCTTGCTTATGCAGTCCAAGGAGCAAGTACTGCACGAAGACACGTCAGTTGTTTACCCTGTCTACTGTCTAGACTTTCTGGCCAAATACTGTGGCATGACAGAAAAACTACTAAGATTGCCGTAGATCGGAAAGTTGTACGATATATTATCAACATGCACAGCCTCGAAAATAAGCGCCGGTTAGGTTATGACGGTGCAAAAGTACACTGCCTATCCGAAAGAAGAACGATGGGAGAGATAATTGAATCTTAGCGGTCGGAAGCCAACTTGATTAATCATATGATCGACGTACCAGTGTCATACGAGGCCATCAGGCAGTACTTTGACACGAAGAGAGGACTAATACGAAGAGAAAAAAAGATAAGGATGAACCTAGCAGAAGTGATTAAGAAAGGCTTATTTAAGCTATGCACGTGCCGTGTTTTCTTTCGTCGATGATGCCCTCGAGTACGAGTATGGATCGATTAAAACATTCACCATGGAGAGCTCCGCACCTTGTCCTTTCAGACAAATAGATATCTTTTATATTAAAGGGAACAAAACTGTGAGAGTTGGTGTATTGTCCCATTAAGGTTTTCTTTTCGGAATACCCAACGCAGGATCGATCCATCATCTTCCCTTCGCATAAGGACATCAAGGAACGCAATTTCATTATTTACCTCGGTTTTTGCTGAAAACCTGAGTGCTGGATACATGCTGTTAAACTTCCTGACCATGGCGTCAGTGTCAGCGTTGGAGTCTGTCAGAGAGAAGATGTCATCTACATATCGACCGTAAAATGTAAGGTCATTGATGGTGTTTCTTAGGCTCGTTCGCTCGATCTTGCCCATGTAGATGACATCTTCTGTCTGACAGACTCCAACGCTGACACTGAAGCCATGGTCAGGAAGTTACACACCGTACATACAGCGCTCAGGTTTTCAGCAAAAACCGAGATCCATAATGAAATTGCGTTCCTTGATGTCCTTATGCGAAGGCAAGATGATAATTCGATCTTGCGTAGGGTATTCTGAAAGAAAACCTGCACGGGAAAATATGAATCTCTTAATATGGCGGTCACTGAACGCATTACGGCCCTACTCGTCCCGCTGCGTCGTAAAGCCCAACCATAAGCTTTCCCCCCCCCTCCTCCTCAGCAGTCGCACAGCGGCCGATGTTAGAGACCAAATGGCATTACTGCTTGTATTAAGGAAAACTGGGATGACCATTTCTGGTTTATGAGGTGTTGTTCCTCAGTCATATCCAACCCGAGCTTTTAAAAGCCCTGAGGTTTAAAACTGCATCCTGCTCTTTCAAAGTCCAGCGCCCTATCCAGTAAACCATGGACCCTTTTTCCTGTTGGTATAGTTACAGAGTTTGGAGATAGATAAATACAGGTGAATGTTCATGAACAAGTGTCACCAGTTCCTGACCTAAACCGGCTAGAAAACGAGCTCGCAGCTCAATGGTTAGAGCTTTTGACTTTGATCAGAGAGGTCGCGAGTTCGAGGCTGGGATGGGACACCACTTAGGTCTGGGTATAACTGGCTGACGAAATGGCCATTCCATTCTCCCTTGTCTTCGCCGGCACTATTATCTGCCTATACTACCAGCTTCTAGAGCTGTCAGGGCCTCCGTTGAGTCCTAGGGCAGAGCGGGGCAGATGAGTCCCGTTAGCGGTCAGGTGAACGTTCATCACTGAGAATACAAAACTGTTTTTGGCTTTTTTGAAAGGAGCCCCACGAAGAAAAATGGGATTGGAATGGGCAGTTCTGTCTCATTTGCCTTCGCCCTTTGTTTTTTCTCCGATTCTTTATAGCATATATTCCAGCTCATTTTGCGGCTGCCTGTAAGGACTCTCAGCGGAGTCCTAAGTCAGAGAGGGACGATCGGTGAAAAGATTTAAAAAATAACAAAATATACAAGATGGCATGAACTTTATGAATGACGTCGTCCACCGTCTGGCCAGCGGAGCGGGCCCGGTCTCAATAATTTGCGACTGAGTAAGTTTAATGCCGGGTGGACTTGCGAAGCATCCAATGAATTTCCTTCTCCATATCCTTCCCCTACCCGCCGTGCTCTGATCGCGAAATGTGGGCGCGGACGCAGTCTCTGGATAAGTTAAACTGTTTACGTGGGCCTCATGTATCAAGTTTTCGTGCGGGTGAGTCAGATATCCCATGCGTGAGAGTGCCACAGAGGTCAATAAGAGAGCGAAGCCCGTTTTATTTTGAAAGCAGCCTCCAAAAGTTTCAGCAAAAATGGATCCCTTCGCTGAGACCACAAGATAGATAAGTAAAATATGCAAAAAGCTAGAAGATTACATAAAAACACATCTCTTTTGAAGACAGTTCTATTTTAAGTTCCTTAAGACACAATGTAGGGTGCAAAAAATTGCAGCTAATAATGCTGATATTCCGATGTACCGCAGAACATGTGCCGAAAGCCTCTGCGTATGATATGAAAAGAGGTTACAGTCATTAGGTCGGAGCGGAGGGGATGGACAACCTCAGGAAGAAGTTGATCAGTGAATTGCTTGCCCATTAACTTGAAGCACGATGTCTTTTCTTCATTAATCCCCTGATGGTAGTTGCGAAGCCTGTAGGGGCAGCCTTGAAGGATCACTCGGATCATATGTCTGCCCTGCTGAAATTCTGCGCGTCTTGCCAACTTTGTATTAACCGGAAGTCTGTACAAAACGCGTTTCGGTGACACATCATTGTCGAGACACCTGTGCAGAAATCGAATGTGTGCATGCGTAGACGACTCCCGAACTATAAATACTGCAGATTTAGTTGGGTTGTCTGCACAGACGATGGGTGTCTGGCGAGGGGGTGAGGGCTGATCCCTTGGAATCAGAAGAAATATGGACCGTTATTTACGATGTACAACAGAGGCAGTCAACCCTTTTGGCCGTGTAGTTTGATAGCGTCTTCTTTGGATTGTAGTAGTCGCCATGAGCACTCGGCTTAGAACTGTGGTTGTCAGGTGTAGACACTTGGAACGAAAAACACAAATGTAATTGTCACTTTTTTCATAGCCCATTCTGAACACTATAAGCAGCCTTCCAAACTGTGCACTTAGTTGCTATGGCTGACCTCCTGTTAACCTTCGGATAAACAAGAAAGGTTGAACCTTCCGGAAAACTGGATAATTTTTCCGTACTGGCTGTGGACATCTGTTACCGTGTTGTTCTCATCATCGCAATTCTCTCACAAAAACTCGAAGAATGCCGAGTAAACAAGGGGCATCCGTATGGTGACAGGCTAGCGAGGGAAGCGCCATATCGCAGGGCTTTCATTTTATTGGCCTATAGACGTTCTAGGGTGAGCGCTGACATTGTTGCGCGATGAGACTAAATAAGCATATGCTTGTCTGAAAATCTTGCTGTTGGCAAATAAACTTGGCAGGGATAGTGCAATAGCTCCCACTTCCCTTAACCAAACATTCCTCACAATCTTTTAGGTTAATGAATAGTCTTAATGATGACACATTCCCTTTACTGTAAACTTTTTTTCATATTATGATTGATCACAGAATCCGAAGATAGCAGCTAAGACGAAAGTGAAATACGGGGCCCTCAGTTTGTATCGGATGTTTCCTCAACCCTCTAAGCTTTTGGGAACGTGCCCGTCGACTGCGCTTGTTTTACCAGTTGAAGAATTTCGTTAAACATGCACTTCACCCAATTATAAAAAGGTCAATGGGATTCAAAACCATGACAGCAAGAGAGAGATAGGGAGAAATGCATTTTATTTGGAAGGTAGCACTCAACATTTTCAGCAAAAATGGCTCCAGTCACTGAGACCAGAGCATAGCTTACTAAAATACGCAAAAATCTAACAATTCGAGTAAAATGCACATATGTTATAGAGACAGGTCCAGTCTTAGCTTTTGGATTCCAGTTTCTTTACACACCAGGTGGCGTACTTAAATAACCACGCAGAATGCTGCTATGCCGATGTACGGCAGGAAATATGTTGGAAACTTGGGCGCAAAGTATGGGAAGGATTAATTTCCATTAATTAAGAGTGGAGGGGATATGCAACCTCATGAAGAATTTGATCAGCGAATTGCTTGATCGTTGTATGATAATATAAACTAAAAAGCATGAGGAACACCGGCATCGGGCGAGAACATTCGGAGAATACGTTTAAATGTAGGCAAATTGTTTTTAGTCAAAGCTGGAAAAATAACGGGAGAGCAGAAGAAAATGAGGGAAGAATGCAGGCATCTATAAATTAGCAAACTAAGGATTGAGGTATATGACAGGAACGTAACCGACTAAGATGATATATAAGTTTACGAATTTCAGCGAGAGTGGCTTAAAAGTGGATGGAAAATGAAAGAAAAATGTCAGAGTTACACCAAAATACCGAAGAGAGGATAACTCGTTGAGTAGGATCTCTTAGGATTCAGGACTAGGAGAGGTCGCAATATGAAAAGGCACTGGATTGACTCCTGCGAGGTGGTCCAGGCTACCTTTCAGAACCCGGAGATGTGAGCGGTTTTTGAGAGAATGACTAGCAACCATATCATATCAGCATAGTTGACATACTGACATGGATTTAATGACGTTGGGCCATCAGTGTGGATGGAGAAAATATGTGGCGATAACACAGATCCTTTAAGTTGTTCCTCTCTTAAGCTTCTACTCAGACAGGAGCGAAGGCATATAAATCTGTCTGGTTTCCAAATTAATAAAGGCTTTGAATATTGTACTGAAAAGTATAGGGCAGACATGAATCTTCCAGGCTGTAGAAAAAAAAGGACAATAACAGTGTGAACCGAGACGGCAGCTGTTTCGTGTTTTAAGGAATTTTTTTAATCAGCCATCTTCGTGGCTGCGACCAGAAGCACAAATAGACGCACTCATGTTGCGCAGATGCTTCTGAGATCGGAGGTATTAACGGAGTTGGATGTCCACACACTTCAGATAATTTAATATACTACCTACCCCAATAGGGCGCGAAGCAAGACTTAGTTCTGACGAAGTTCAGTTTGGTCCTATCGAGCGTCCACAAACTGGAGACATTCTGCCGAGTAGCCTTTCGATGTTAGAGTGTGGTTTAAAATTCAATGCCAAAGGTGCGGCGCAAAGGTGTCTACGACCTGAAGTGTAAGGCTTCTTCGGTGCTCCGGATTTTCATCGGTCTATCACAGATGTTCCTCGACGAACTGAAAAATACTCGCGGAAAAATTGACGCAATCACCTGTTGTGTTCTTTGGCATTATGTTATAATCGATTGGTATCTTTAAAGTGAAATTTGTGGCATTTTCGGTAGCTTTCGTTATGAGATGTTGTATTTATACTTGAGGAGGTAATTATAAATTAATATCAGCATTTCTTGCTGATCAGCAGCTGCTTATTCTGACACAGCCGAGATAACAGCGGATTTTTCGTCGATGAGAGATATATCGACTCGCCAGATGAATGATTTTGCATTCAACTACCGAACCTGGCTTATCGCCCAGGCTTGGCTTGTTATCAACTCAGCCATATTAATTTCGCAACAGGAGCATATGAGTGCCACCTTAGAATCTTGTCAGTCATTAAGCAGTAATTTTTCATTCGCTTGAGGAGGCCGGCTTTTGAACGAGCTTCTTTGTGGCCGGCTCAAATAAATCACACTCTATAAAAAATGACCATTGAAGTTGTGCTAATATTCTCCATTGCTTTATGATATCTGTACAGATTCAAACATATTTTATAAAATACATGCACGAAAATATAATTTTTTCCCTTGGTGTCTTCCGTTTTTAAAATTTTTCGAAGTCCCAAATAATGTTGAACCCGACCTGCATTCGCACTTTTGGTTTCAAAACTACATTTTATATCCATTCTGTCTAAGGAAAACCGTACATTTATTTATGCTTTTAGCAAGCATTCATAAAATACTAATAAAATCTTGCGGTGGATATGGACAATATCATATAATTCATGAGAGGTATTCGTAAACGGCGAGATACGATATTATTTTTAATGGACATTTGAAGGTCCTAAAATGCACAAGTAAAAACTATGTCAAACCCGAAAGATACAATTTCTTCAACTCTAAAATTTGATGAAGTAATTTTCCACTAATTGAGTGCAAGAATTTTTGTGTTTTAGATAAAGTATATTTAAATCCAAAAAGACGAACCTAATAAATGTTGAAAATGTAAACTACGGCAGTGGTCATTTTTCACAGAACCTAGCGTTTTTACGCGGCCAACAAGAAGCTGGTCCACAAATCGGCAGCCTAAGGTGATTGGGTATCGGAAGAATAGGTCGAACCATAATTATTAGTACAAATAATCTTAAAAAACCCTTAGGGTCGAAAGCGTATTGCTTAAGTTCATAGTGTTTTACTCAAATGAACTCCTATAAATGTCATAATTGAACCAGAAAACAACCTCTGATAGGCCTTCAAATGACAACCACGTCTTGAGCTGATTCAGAAGGCCCTTATCTCGCACCGGGACTAGAGGCTGATTCTGAGTTTTCTTAGCGGGTGTTGTGTGGTGTCTGAGACCATTCTAACGGGGTGCTCGGAAACTCCACGGTACCTTACGTCCCTCCAGCACCTATAGTCATGCGTTTTCACCATATATATTTCTCTAGGAAGCCACCCTTCCCAGAGTGCTCACCCTTTATTGGTTACTTCGGCAAAAAAGGTGTCCGGAAGCGCCTAATTTTCACATTATGTGGGCTATATTGTGTGATTTTAGCCAACGTTCTGAAAATTATGCTGCATTAAAAAGGATTTCCTAGGTGGGCTTGGAATAATGATTAATAGGCAATATGATCCCGCAATATTTCAGGCACAACTTTTGAATGAACTTCTGTCCGACTATCGGCAACAGGGTCCGCACACATTGCAAGATTATGTGGGCCCTATATGGCTTCTTCTTAATAGCATTCACTTTAAGTGCACACCATATATTTTTGACACCCTCAGCTTTGCCCGGGCGTAGTTTAAGGGAATGCCTGCGCAAAGTTGGTGTGTTAGCCTGGGCAAAGAAATCACCAGGAACGAAACAACAATGCAGGTTATTCATGATAAAGAAGGTTAATATGAGGTCCCCTCGGATTTGTCTGTAGGAAAGGGGAAATAGGTCGAGGATGGACAGTCTGCTTTCATAGGGCAATGTTCTTAGACCTTTGACCATCTTTGTCGCTCGCCTCTGGACCTTCTCTAAGACAGTACAATCTTTGATAGTCCATGGTCTCCATGCCTGTAAAGCGAACTCCAGGTGCGGCCGAATGAAGCTTCCAAAGATTTTGGAAAAGCTGTCTTTTTCAAACCCCATAAAGGCTCGTCTAATCAGCTGTAACATAGATCTGGCCGACTTGCCGCCTCTGTACAGTTCAGCGTTGGTTTGAGTGAAGAAGTTATCCACACACCCAGGTCCTTCTGACTCTCAACTTGTTGCAGCGGAGTACCATTTACAGAATAGACTTTCGTGCAGGATGCTCTACAACTGCCGATTTGAAGAAAGTTACATTTACTAACATTGAAAGGTATAAGCCAAAGCTTTGACCAGTCCTCCAATCTTTTCAAGTTGGCTTGTAGATGGTTTTCGTCTGCCGTACTTGGGACAACTTTCTATAATTTGATGTCATCGGCGAACAAGGTGACTTCACAGTCTAGATCCCTGACACAGTCGTTGATGAAAACGAGGAACAATACGGGATCTAAAACTGAGCCCTATGGGACGCCACTCACAACAGGTAAACCCGAGGACTGCTGGCGACCGAATTGGACTCTTTGTGACCGTCCTGTCTAAAAATGTTGGATCCATCGGAGGAGGTTCCCGCGAACGCCTGCGCTGCGCAGCTTAAGCAACAGGCGTTGATGAGGGACGGTATCAAACGCCTTTTTCAAGTCAATGTAGATCGCATGCACCGTTTTGCCCTCGTTACGTGCTTTGGTCCAGCTATCAAGTGAGAATAGCATATTGGTAAGACAGGACTTACCACTGCGAAAACCGTGTTGGGCATCGGGCAGGAGGTGATTCTGCTCGAGGAACTGCATCAACGCCTTCTTAATGATTTTTTCCATGGTTTTGCAAAAAATGGAGGTAAGACTCAACGTCCTGTAGTTATTTGCGGACGCTCGGCTTCCACTCTTGAAAAGTAGGATGATCGTCGCTGTCTTCCAATCAGATGGAAGGCAGCCCGTAACAAATGACGCCTGGAAGATTAGGGCTAGCGGCTTGGCCATTTCAGAAGCTAGCTCCTTCAACAGCTTGGCCGGGATTGCATCGGGGCCTGGGGAGGTCGATTCTTTCAAATTAAGAAGCTCATTCTTAATTAAATCTTTGGTGAAGAGGACTGTATCAATAGATGGGATCGAATTGTCTTCATAAGTGTGGGATATAAAACCGGGTTCAGTCATCTCGACGGACCGGAAGAACTGAGAGAGATGGTCAGCTTTATCCTTGTCCTCTGAGATTCCAGCACCTACGGCAGTTCGCAGTAGGGGGAAAGGATCCTTATTCCGCGTGCTCTGTCTTATATAACTGTACAGGACTTTGGGGTTAACCATGGCTCGGTTTAACAGATCCTCTTCGAACTGCTTTTAAGCTGTGACAATGAGACGTTTGACCCGGTTCCTCTGCATTTTGTACCCATTAAGAGATTCAGGTGACCTATCAATTCGGTACTTTTTAAACAGTTTTCCCTTCTTGTTAACTTCGGTTTTTAAGGATGGATTCAGCCAGCGAGGCCTGTACGTAAGTTTTCGGCGAGTGATAGGGCAGTGGCTAGAGATGAGGTTATGGACTATCCCTTTGAACTGTTCCCAAGCTTCTTCAACGTTGTTGGATAGTGTGGATGCCCAGTCTATGAAACAGAGATCATGTTTCATTTGCTCGAAATCACCACGCAAAATGTTAGGACGGAGGTCTTGTGGTTCGGCAGGCAAAGAAAATAAACTGTATTCCCACATGAGAACTACAATGTCGATATTTTCGTGCGACTTAGTGAGCACTAGGTCAAGGCAGTTCATCCGCTGGCCTTCACGAATTCTTGTGGGAAATGTGACGTGCTGGGTCAGAAGTAGGGATTGGGTAGCGAGGGTTTTAAGTTCATCCAGCGATAGGGCATCGGCCTCAGGATTGTTCCTCGGTGATCGGTAGACGGTTAAGATATAAAGGCTTTGGGAAACCGTTGCTCTTACAGTTAACCATACCGCTTCTTGGCAAGACAGATTCGCCGTTTTTTCAGAAACATACAAACCGTTCTTCACGAAGGTTGCTACGCCTCCGCCTCTTCGGTTGTCTCTGTCTCTCCGGAACAGTTGAAAGCCGGGGATTCCAATCTCGCGATTGTCAATCTGGTCCGACAACCATGTTTCTGTTATCGAAATAACATCAAGAAGGAAGTCGGATACGTCAATCCTTAGTTCATCCATTTTTGAAAGTAAGCTTTGCGCATTGGTATACATAAATGTCAATTTTGAATTCTTGCGTGGTCCATTTGTAGCCCCAACGCAGGCAACTGTAGTAGCTGCGCGGTCATGCGATTTGGTTTGGTCCATGAGGGGGCAGAATTTCTTTCGACTATCTGGTCCTTGAAGATCACGAGATTCGGTTCTCCTTTGATTCTGCGTTCCCTCAATTCTAGAACTAGCATGCGGCATTTCAGCCTGTCGGCAGGAGAGTAATCCGGCTGAAAAAACACATCCTTTCAAGACTACTTCAATCGAAAACGTCTTGAGAGTAGAAGTTTTGCTTCTGTGTCGCTGGTTAGGACGATCTTTAGTTGTCGTGGTCTAGTCTGCTGAGTTGAGTTTGGGCGAATTCCAAGACGAAATATCTTTTGATAAGAGATCTCCTCAGATGGTTGTAACAGCTCGTTTAGGAGTTCTTGGAATAACCCTTTGTCAGCCTCGCTTCCTTCGCTGGGTGTTTCGGCAGAGGACTCGGGTAGTCTCTGTATTATGATGCAGTTGCCCTTGTCAGGGCCGCTGTTATTGATTGGGGATTTTCGGTTATCCTCCGACCAATCAGAATCCTCAAATGGTTGATCGATTGCGGGCTTTCGGTTATCCTCCGACAACTCAGAATCCTTAAATGGGCCTCGCAAAATGGGAATGTCTGCTGGGACATCCAGACTAGTAACGCTCTGTGCACGGTGGCCTTTATGCGGGGACCGCTGAGAGGGATCCGACACTACCGGAGTGCAGGTCTCCTTAACTTGGGCTGTGACTACCTTTTGATCTGATATTTGCTTATTGGAAGAGCCCGACGGATTCTTCTTCGTAACAAGGCAACCTCCTTGTGTTGTAGCCGGTGACGTCGTGCTCGTAGTCTTTGGCCCTTTAGGAGGCGCGACTGGACTGCTTTTTACGGGTATCTTAGACACCACTTGTTTGTTTCCTGTGGATATGTTAGGCACACCACCTCTCATTCTACTACGGGTTGCTCTTTGTATAGTTTCTTCCGGATTAAAAGACCTGTAGATAAGCTCTTTCATCTCTTTGACTTCTAGTGCGAGCCGGTTAAATTTGGCGACTAGCATCTGGACCATTAATTGACATGCGGAAACCGACTGGTCTACTTGCGTCGTCTGCGCTAAATTTAAGACACTTTTTGAACGCCTCTTCGACCGTGTTGTGATGGTGTAATGGTTAGCGCGTTCGTCCTCGATGTAAGTGGTGCGCATATTTTTTCTCTTCAGAAGTCGAGTATAACATTGTTTGCAGAGATTTTTACACTCAGCGAAAATAGATTTCCTGATCAAGGATATTGCCTTTAATTTGAGATAAATATACTAGAACAACGTTTCTTCGATGGAAAGAGACTTCAAAAGTTTGGCGGGGTCGTCGTGTTGAGAAAAATGAAGTTCCTCTTGGAATGAGTACTTTGAGTACTTTGAAACGATAAAACAGTGAATTTCTATGTAAGAAGATTGACTCAGCCTTCGTAAAAGTTCGATCTGGAATGCACGATGGAGTAATGGACTTCTAAGTCGAGAAAACAGTAGAGGCGACGATCTTCAAAATCCGAAGAGTACAATATTTTGCAGAACGTAGATAAGTTCTCCTGAAGGTGGTTGAGGGAGATAATACTGGGCAAGCGAAGTATATTCTCAATCACAATGGGCTGCAAGAGCGTCCTGCATTCCAAAATCGCGAAGCAATATAATTTCTTCGGAGGCCGAAAATGGTGGTCAGATTTGAAACACGCGGTGTAGAACATAGAAAATAAATAGCAAGAAACTCTTTCTAATTATGCAAACATCCTTTACTAGAGTAGTATATGCCTGTAGACAGAAGGAAGCTATGGCATTCAAATTCTTGTTTTCCTCAGTCAAAGCGTACGGAATCCAAAGAGCAAGCTTATGATCATTCAATTCAGGCGTAATACAGCTTGACAAAATTCTGAATAAGCAAGAACAACGCGACCGTATGGGCGCAGAAATAAGTTAGAACCAGTAAGGGGAGAAAAATGTGACTTTTTCTAGCTAACTAACCGTCATCAGCCAATCTTGTTCAACTGCAGGTTTCGATCAATGGTGGTGGATGGGCGCTCACGAAACCAACAACGAGGCCCACTCGGTTTCTTTGCCCGTCTCCTTTTTTGTAAGCTGCAGCGTAATGTCAAGCTAATACTTTTGGCAATTATTAAAGACAAGGCTTAGAGGGCGGGTCCTTAGCATTCACTTTTAGTTTTGACCCGAAATTTTAATGCGAATTTGAATGAAAGACAGTCAATATTTATGGATAAAACAAGTGTAATGTCATTTTTATATATAAGCATATACAACGGAAGATGGAAAAATTCAAAAAATACTTCGAAGGCATCGCAGTTCCTTGCAAACATCAATAAACTTTATTTTGTAAATTCTCGGATCTGGTCTCGCGGTCCGTGCCACTAATAGGGCAAATGCACTAAACACTTCAAAATTGAAATATGATTGAAAAGGTCAGTACTACAGTGTAATTCCTGCCAATATATCCTTTGTATCTACAGATTTTGCGTTCGGGTTGGCTGCCGCCTTTTCAGCTTTGTTCCTTGAGACATTTGCACACTTTTAGGAAATTCAATGAAGTTTATTTTGTAAATTTTGACCCTGGGTTTCCAGGCTATCCTCAGACGTTCAATATGTATATAAAATAAGTCAACTTTGAACAAACATGAAAACGTCAATACCCATTAGGCATTCTTGCCAGTTGATTGAAGTGGTTGACGGACATCGTGTTCTGATTAGCTAGTTTTTTTCCATTTTGCTTCGAGATTAGTGCAAATTATGTCGAATTCGACGTGCCAATTAATACAGGAGTCACTGTAGTACGTGGCGTAAAACATTTTCAGACTTTGAGCTTTACAGACGCTACCAATACGAGTTTTATATCAAGCAAATTTTTCTCCATTCTCGAATGTTTCCATAACACCTTGGAGCCAGAAGCCCTCTTCGTTGCTGCCGATTAATTCTCGTGCAAACGTGGTTGTTTCTCTATTGACCTTAATTTACTTTATCAGAGTCACCGCATGGAATTTTGTAGACGACACTTTGCCACGCCAAGCAGTCGCCCCCTTCTTTAGGACATACAAGTTCGGTGCAAAGCGCGTTCGTTGGTTTGTGCATTCCATGTATTTGTGCTTCCTCGAGTGTCCTCCAACGAGTTCGGACCCATTTCTTATGTACAGAAATGTTCGCTCATTTTTTATAATTTGGGAAACTGCATAGACCGACTTAATTGTTGTCATTTTTAGTGCTGTTTGACTAGCGCAGCAATGCTGACAATCCCTGGGCTGAACATTTTAGGAAAAATAAGCATCCCAATAAAGCCGATTATGAATAACTAAATTTCTTTGAGACTTACGCAATGCTTCCTGTGTAAATGAAATCCTTAGGCTATATGTGCCATCGAGGTAAGTGACTGTTCTTAGGCTGTACACTCTAGGCGTGCAAAGTATTGGTATATTTTTGTGGGAAACCAAATCCCCGCAATTCGGAAATACGGGACCAGAGGTAATGATAGTTTACCTTATAGATTTTTTTAAATTTCTAATTTTAATTTTTTATCCAATTTTTGCGTGATTCTTCGTTGCTATATATTAGCTTTCCATCAAAGTGAATTTACTATTTCCTGTTTTTGTATGCTACGTTCCTTTAACATTCCCTTCCACCCACCCCCCGATACCCATCCGTATAACCCCATCCACCACCGCTCCCGTATTACATAATTCTAGGATTTTAGTTTCCGTGGTATTACTTATATAAAATTCTTACCTTTTTGTATCATATAATACTTTGCCTGGTGACATGACCCTGAGTAACACAGAACCTTTTTTGATACGCGGTTAGAAGGTTGTATTTGTGTATGTTGTCCATAAATCTGAAGATGAAATGGATGAAAATATCAATTTTACTAAAGACCTTTTGCTGTTCAGTGATGGAGATTCGTTTTGTGTTAATGGTGAAGACAACAGACAGAATCTTCGATACTTGTCTCCAGACAATCCACATTGGATGGATCTATCCAGACAGCAAGGCTGCCAAAAGGTGATGGTGTGGTGTGGTTTTTGGAAAGCTCATGAGCTGGGACCCTTTTTCTTTGATGAACATGTAACCGGTGAGATTTATCTGAACATGGTGAAAGACAAATTAATGCCTCAAATTTAGCGCCTAGGCGAGGGACTTCCGGACTGGTTTCAGCAAGATGGAGCCCCTACTCATTTTGCTACAAATAATAGACATTGGCTGAATGGCACTTTTCCTCACTGGATTGGAAGAAGAGGTCATGTGGAGTGATATCCTTGTTCACCAGACCTTTCTCTCCTTGATTTCTTGTACTGGTGTATGTTAAAAGATAAAGTTTACTCAATGAAGATTGCAAATCTAAACCACTTGAGAGAACGCATTATCAATCAGTGTGATGAAATCGACGGCAATGTAGGCCTATTCAATCGAGTTCACCAGAATTGAGCAAGGCGCATCGAATTGAGCATTGCAATTAATGGCAATCATATTGAAAATATAATTTCTTAACATTATAATAAAATAAAATTGTTCGAAAGGTATTTATTTATCCCCTATGTACCCAGACTTCGTGGACACTCTGTATATCATACTGACAACATTTCGGATATGCAATGAATGAAGAAGCTCTGAAAATTTTGATGAAATTCGCATTGGTCGAGCACCCACTATACGAGAAAGTTGTAATGCGTTAGAGGAACGGTCGTTATGCAAAATGGGGCATGTTTATATTTTTCAATTATCATTTTGTAGTTGGGACATGCTGTTTTACCAAAATTTAGCCACTTGAAATTGAGTATAATGCGGTTTCCTCAATTGCAGCATAATATAACAAGAGATAAGGGGCGGGAAGTGCAATACAATGAAAAGCAGCAACCAATACTGACAACCACAAAGAAGTAAATACAATTAGTAAATTTTGTTCTCATTGGCAGTTTTCCGTACATATGACTTCGTGGACCGTCTTCGTAGGCCTTTCGAAAACCAAGTGCTCGTCAAAAAATTGATTATTCGTTGGCGATCATACTCTGTTCTCTAATCAGTTACCTACCTACAAGGCAAAAAAATTCCTTCACTATTTACCTAATAATATTCAGAAGGTAACCTCAACAACCGCTTACTATGGCTTGTCTTAGTACTGGTACTGATTTACTAGGCGTGGTTCTCTCATTAATGATTCTAAACAGAACGACCTTATAAATATTAAAAATGCTCGACAATGGCTCTGCGGCAGCCTTGGACAGCCGATTTCCGTATACGTTCAAAGTAATCTGCTGACAGATCCTGTTTTGACTTGATCCACGTCCAGGCACGCTGTCGGTATGGTAAATAATTAATTAGTTATATAGTACTGGCCGCCGATCTTGCGCTAACGCAAGATGAAGCTGGAACGAGTCAGGCTTACTAAATCACTCCCCGCGCTCTTCATATATTTTCTGCTTTATACTCCGGTTTCTAGTGCCTTGAGAGATTAAGGTGCAAACATGGAATAACTTCCCTGGCACAAATCTTTGCGAATTTTGCCCGAAAGATGATGCGAAAATTTCCTCTGAAACATATCATCGCTCATGGAATCACTTCGTAATACTCCCATTCAACTAGCAGGCAATCGCAAGAGTTTCCTATTTTATCCTTTGCTATTCCAGCAGTATGAGTGTTTGCAGGCGGTTTAAGAGGACTTCAAGCGCAGCGTTTCGCAGATCGTTTGCGTGGTGGTCCCTTCGCCTGCAGGATTTCATGACCTGAACAATTTCCAAGTGACCTGGCACCTCAGTTCCTGTAAGGGCCGATGTTCAGACTGCAATGACATTCTCCTTAGGTAGGCTTTACGGCATTATCCTCGATGTTAAATTCCAGTTGTCCTTCTTTATTCTGATACACTTGTTGTGGAAACCGTCATGTGTGGCACGCGTAGACGGTCTGTTCACGTTGGTGAGCGCATCCACCTCAATTCGACTTAAAGTCGACTCGCCATCAGACTGCGGTGGGTTAAGGGAAGGAGAGAGAGAGTCGGGTAGATGTTAAGTAAGTCCAACTTCACTTAAACTTATTCGTGCGCAAGCCATCCCTGCTGTGTCTAGGTTTTGGGGTAGCGATAGACTTCTCGTTTAAGGTAGCCCAACAGTCGCGAATAAAATGATCTCAAAATCAGTCAGAGCCGCTGTTGCGTTAGACAAAAGCGAGCTGAAATAAAATCCTATCTGTTTTAATTTTGAAAGTAAGGAGGAGTTGTATGGCCACGGAAGCATAAACGGTAAATCGGTCGATGTTAATTTTACTTCCCAGAAATTGTTTAAATAAACTATTGTTTGGCCTGATATTCGTCAACAAAGCGACCTATCAATAAAAAGAGAAATAAAACCAACTTTACTGAAAGCTTGTTTTATTCTTCTGTTTATTTTAACTTTTGTTTTGAGTTTGTTATTAAGTTTTCTTAGGTTTAATCTTAGTTTTAGAATTTCTTTTGGTTTAATTCATTTTAGTTTACTTTTGTTAACTTATTTCAGTATGGCTTTAGATTTGTTATCCACATTCGGTTGCTTTTCGGGTTAATATCTGTACCACATTACTTGACGTTCTTTTTTGTTCGCTAATATTTTAGTTCAGTTGTTAGCTTGCTTTTCAGTTCATTATTACGTTTTATTAGTTTCTTTGTTTGTGATTATTTTTTTGTTTCAGTTATTGAGCTTTTTAGCTTGCCTTTCTTTAGTTAGTAAACTTTATTCTCAGTTGGATAGTTTTCAATTTACTTAGTTTACCTTTGTATAGTTGGTATACTTTGGCTTTTGTTTCATGTGTAGTTTATGTTTAGATTTATTCATGAAATGCGAGTCGTATTGTATTATTTACCTAAATTTACTTTACTCTCGGAACCTCGTAGTTGTTTGCGTTGTTCCTCAAATTTGTGCAGTTGCCGATATTTGCATGGCTGCACGTTTTATTTATGGCGTGCTTTATTGGTGTCATACATTAGATTGTTACAATAATTAATCCTACCTTTTATAATTTCTCAAATTAATGTACATTTTATTTCCTATTTAATGCCCAAACTGTAGAATCTTCATTACCACCAGTCCCGTATGTCATGAGAATAGGGTCTTAGCCTGCTGTTCGAGGAGGTACATTAAACTCCTATCGGTAAATCTTCCCGGTTCTTAACCCCCTACACAAACCCAAACGTTATAGATGCCTCCATTCCCCCTCCTTCTCTACTGTCAACGAAGGACAATGCTATATTGAGGATTTTACAAACCTGCATTTTCAGCAAAAATGGCTCCATTCACGGAGAGCAGATGGTGAGGTAAATAAAGGGTCATTTTAAAAGGACAAAGGTAAAAGGTCATGTAATACTCACAAATCAAGTTTTTCACGACATTCACATCAACTATGTAGACAGATCGGCTTTCAACTTCTCCATTTCCGCTTCTTCACACGCTTTTTTCTTCGTGTTGTCATCCTACGGAGCATTGTCGATGTTGGTGTTGTTGGGGAGTTGCATATACCGCAGATTGGCTGCATTCGACAAATATTGGGATGGTGATATGTTGTAGATATAATAACTTGTTTTCGTACATTTAAAAAGGTAGCAGCGTACCGTAGATATGACCTCATGATCACAAATGCAGCCAAACAAAGCAGAGGATTAGAGAGGATGGTATAGGATAGTAAATTCCCCCGTGAATGGAGAGCAAAAAAATGGGTGGCTCAAATTCTTCCAGTGTTACTCCAAAAAGACAGGCTTATTTTTAAACGTATGCACCGAATGCTGTCTCGGTTGCCAGTGTTTCTTGTGCTTTTTCGATTTTTTATTGCAACAAACCAACACTTTACCACAGTCGGTGTATTCTCTGATCGAATTCTTATTATTTTATCCATTCCCTGACCGCGATGACCATGAAGTCTTTCCGTCTCATGCGCCGAGGTTGACTGCATATTGCTTGCGGTACATCAGCAAATAACTGTTCAATATTGCTACTTCTGGCGCACAACCTCATGGGTTAAGAGACTGAACAGCGCAAACTGGTATTGGAACCATTCACCTCACAGATGTGCATCTTATGTAAATTTTTTGATGTTGTGTTGTTTGTTAATTTATCCTCCGACTTCAACGAATGAGGCTATTTTTGCTGAAAGAGTTGCATTCTACTTTCAAAATAAAGCGTATTCCCGTCTTTGCTTTTTTCTCGTTGACCTAAGGCACTCGTCCTCAGTGCACGAAAAAGCGCTCGCTAGTTGAGTAATCGGCAGTATTTCAGCTGACTTGAGTACAGTACAGGCCAGTTCCCCATGAGCCATCCAGAGTATCTGTACCAGCTGTAGCCCTTTTTCCTTCTAACGCGTCACGACGCACAGGAGGTCACGTGATGGCAGCCGGTCGCCCAGCCTTTGTGACCGCAGCCTACACCAAATCTTGGTCCTTCATGGCGGTCAACGCGCACACACACCGACGCTCAACTTTTGGCGTCGCGCAACTGGGGTGCACATGCGCACTCCAGTCTGGTCTAGTCAATCACCTTCGAGGCTGACCAAGACAAAGAGCACTCTCGGTGGCCGCTGGGCTGATGGCCGCCAGGCTAGGACTTTGGATTCTGCCACGCTCGGGTGCAGACCTACGCTCGTCTGATAGTCAGTCTCCTCCTACCTATTCTCCACTCCATCTGTACAGAATAAACTGCTTCTACAAATCTGGTCTTCCATCGTCTTTTCTTCTCCTGAGAAACCGGGCCCGAAAATTACACTGGCTAATGTTCAACCTCATTAGCCTAACCATCCACGATATTTCCAGAGGTGGTAGTTTGGAGAGGGGCTAGTCCTCAGTGCAGTTGCGGCCCATGTGAATTTGGCGCACCTTGACAGCTCACCTAGACATTGTACTGAAAGATTTGGCGGGAGAGAGTTAGTGGGAATCCCCTTCGCTTAGCTACCTACTGACCAGCGTAGTACTGATGTCTTATCGAGTTCTAGAAGCATAGGTATTCCTTGGCGCATTCTTTGTTTTTATCATCCGAAAGAAGCAAATGAAATGTTGAAAAGACGCTGAAAAGACGTTGACGAGGCACTGCTGAAGTAGGATTTGGGATAGATGTTCACCCTTTCTATCTAGCCTATTCTTGAGCTCTTGCAAAATGTCTGCTTATCCGGTAGTCTAGTATAGGGTAAAATTCGCCTTCTATAAAGTAAAGTGTTGACTTCTCCTGGCAGGGTTAGGGACGCTTGTTAGGGCACTCTTCTGTGCTCCCGGTGACTGGTGAGCCTCCACTGGCTCAATGCAAACGCAACAGAGGTGTGCGTGGGACCAGCCACCCTGTTTTGACCGGGAAGGCGCCTGCGAGTGCGGTTTGTGTGGCAGTCAGACATCGTCCCCACTCCACCGCCCACCTCTCCCTGCCTTGGACAAAGCCCCTCAAATTATGGTCTTCAATCATGTGTTCATGGGCTACTCTCCCCCCCCCTCCCTCCCCCACCACACTCCCAACTACGGCGCCCCAGATGTCCAGATTCTGGGCAAGTTGGCAAAGCTCGGGACAGGGTGGGGTTCCTTCACAGGGACTACACAGCCATGCGCAACAGCATACCGGCAGCCAGTTGAACAGAGCGGAGGGGTGGAGGTGTCTTTTTGTCGGGGTCAACAGCCGTCAGGTCCATCTGCCGAATATGCGGGTAAAGACGACAGTGACAGACCGTCAGAACACCGTTTGTCATCAGAAATCATAAACCCTGCTCTTGACAAGCCATAACCGCAGCATCAATGAGAATGCAAGGGGGACGGTGAGTGTAAGGGCGTTGGGGCTATGTCGTGCCCTTCAATTATGAGAATAGGCGGAACCAGTAAATTATGGCTGTTGGTTGGGTTTGGGCCTGGTCTTTGCACAGGCGTTCTTGTCATGAAATGGGGTTGACCTCCTGGCTGCGCACAGTCTGAGTCAGTTGTCTTCTCTCGAATCGTTCGTCCCTTCATCCCTCCCCTCCACCTCCGGTGAGAACGCGGGTGCAGGGCTGCCCGCGGACTTCTGCTTGTGGTTTCTGGCCTCGCATACATCTTCAGAACAGCCCTGGCGTGATTGCGCACGTTGTGTGCGTTCAATGTCATTCTGCTGACTGAAAAAAAACAGTCTTCCGTAGAAAAGAGTTTCAACTTCCTCGCATAAACGATGCCACTTAATGCTGCGTCGGTATGCGACTGTTACTTTGTCAATTCTCAGAATTCACATTTATGCCAGACTTCAAAGTAGGGAGATTTCGGGGCTGACACAGTCCGTTGGGTTAGCATTCACAGAGGCTAGAGGAGGGGAGCGTGAGAAATGGTCTTTCTATTTAACTACTAGCCATTCTTGCTCGTGTTTGAAGTCGGTTTCTGACAACCACTTTAATTTCGGGCCTAGAGACGATACTCCAGTCAAATAAAACGAGATGACGACAAGAGAGAAAAAGTCCTTTTGTCGGTGCTTATATCCCTGGCCTTAACCTACGGGGCCGTTATCATCCGATGTGGCGGCAGCAGTTTCATTCGGGTGCCCCCTATACTTCATCATGTCACATCCTCACCTAGGCTGGCGGTTAAAACTTTAATCTGTACACAGGGTAAAAAAGCTTTCTCAGAAAGAGAGACAACTGGAAATAAAGAAAGTTTTGAGTTTTTTGTGGAAGAGCAAAAAGACAAAACGATTAAAGAAGTGGTGAGAAGGACCCTTAATCTCTAGAATGAGAATTTCATTCGACTGATGCTCAGGATCCATAAACGAAACGAGCCTCGGCGAGAGCGAAAGGGAGCCAGCAATAGAGGTACAGAAGTGTGTACTGTTTATAGAATGTAATTGCTACGCCGCCATTCACCTAAAAACGTTTGCGGATGAGAATACATGGCAGATGTTCAGCTTCAATGTGATACGAGCCTGGCCGAACACATCGGAGTTAATAACAGCCCCAAATTTATCATTGAAGTCTACGAGAATTACTCTGTGACTTTACTGTCCCCCGCGCGGTTTCCGTGTGAGAACGTTCGAATTCTGCATGGGAGGCATTCGGGTGCCTTTTAGTTTAGCTAAAATCAAGAGAGCAGCGGCTCCACCAGCTCATGACTCATGTGGCCGTGTCGAAGTTGACTGTTGGGCGGGGTCTCGTCAGGCGACGCCTCTTTAGCCATCCGCGTCATAATTAGTCCTTCTGCTTCCCTGTCCAAAGTGATTAGCGCTTAATTACATGTCACTTAAACGACCCCAATCCCGAGCCTCTAAATGGTCGTCTCTGGTCTATGCACAGTCCAACTTATGAGTGGCGTTCGGAGACGACTGACAGCTTTTGAGAGCCCCTTGAAATGGAGAGAGGGGAGGCAGGCACTGACCAAAAATTAGGGTCCGGTGTGCATTTTTCTCTTATGTCGTTACACGCATCGCACGAAGCAGTCATGTGGGTAGTCATCCATTCTGACCACGGTCGAGGACGTTGCAAATCGGCAGCCCTGTTGTCCGGCCCACGGCACGGCGCCTGAAGGGCATCACGTTGCTAGTTGATTGGATGGTCACTGTTGTACTTTACGAAAGTGCAAATGCCACGTAAGTATGTCCTGGGCTCACAGGTTGCCAGGAATATCCCAATCACCATTTCCTTTGATAATACCGCTTATACACTTGTGGAGTGTCCTTCCTCGTGCTACTAGCGATAAGCGCTCTGGACTGAGAGTTCTGAAAATAGTCCAGGTGGGATGACACGATGCTCGCGTGACTTCGAATATTCCTAGATGCGATCTGCAGTGTGTTAGCCAATGACCGGAGCGGGATGTATAAACAACAACTGATGCTTGGGACCAGGGTTGAGATATGAACGATTGGTTGATAATAAAAGGCTAAAATTTTTCATTCTGCTCGGTAACTTGCTGCACTGTCGTCTATCATCAGTTCACGATATTTAAAGGCCTTTAAAGACCCTATAAACAACAGACTATATCCGATTCCGGGGTCCAATTGTGATTAAAAATGAAGGATGAAATACCAAGCGACGTACGCAGTACGATCGGTAGCCAAAAGCTTTCCAGCTTTGCTTTCATCTGTCCAATTTCGGCTGGTCTGCGCGCCTGCCTGGAGCTTCAAAAGGTAGAGCCTCGGCAGCCAGTCTACGAAACTGCTGACAACAACTACATAAATCAATCCTATTTTAGCGACGCCTGGTTAAAAAATAATGACTTTGGGGAAGGCGGAGTAGGAGAGGTAAAATCAAACTGAAAGCTGTGGTAAACTGCGTAGCAATAAAAACCAAGTTGTCGAAAAAGTAGAATTTGCATTTGACAAGTGACATTTATTTACTTTAAGAAATGGTGGATTTATTCGAGTTAAATATTCTTTTAGAAGAGTTGGTAGCTATTTGATAGGAAAGGCCCATGAACTACGGAACAAGCTTTTTTTACTTTTCTGACGCTGCAACTTCATTTTCAAACAGAGACAATGGAGTGAAATGGACGCACAGAGAGCACAATTATCATGCATGTCCTATTGTTATTTTGGATTACGAATTCGGCAGTGAATCCAAAACATCTGTTGAATAAAACTCGTGATCCAGCAGTCAAGACGTCTTCTTCTTGTCAACTGATCCAAGAGCTTACCTCCTGCGTCTGTGGCTGCAATGAATAAAACCCTGAAAAGATCCATAATTAAACAACCGCACAGCCTGACGGAGTCTCTAAATTCCTCTTTACGCCCTGTTTTTCCCAGATAATCACTCAACATATTACAGCGTATACAATTCACCAATTCAAATCAAGTAAGTTGACAGCCTATGAGGTATTTCCAAGCAATCAATCTAGAATCGACTAGATGAGCACTAGACGCTCTTAATTAATGGGAGGGTTTTTTGGCTATATTGGACCAGATCTTAGCCTGCTTGTAAGCCAGTGGTGTTCTACTGAATAATCAGAAGTCAGGCCAGTGCGTTTTCCAACCTCGACCATCTCCTAGTTTTCAATCCTTAGACATCCTGCCTAACGAGGTCTCCCCTTTTTGGAACCTTAGTGTTTCTTTGACATCTAGTCTTTCATTTTTTGTCACATTGAAAATCCTTTCACTAAAATTCGTAGGTTCCCTTATCATATCCGCTGGTTACTTCCCTGTCACACACGCTAAAACCGAAGCTGACCATTTATAGATACCTGCATTCTTCCCTCAGTCTCTACTACTTTCCGGTTGTTTTTCCAGCCCTAAGATAACCTTTGCTGTTTAAACGTATGCTCTAAATGCTCTCTTCAGCTCTGAGTGTTTCTTCTGCTTTTAAAATTTCCATAAGGACACTTTACAACATTCAAACAATTCGCTGATCAAATTCTTGATGAGGTTGCCCATCCCCTCCCCTCTGAATTAATGGCTGCGAAGTCCTCCCGTACTATACACCCAAGCTTCCAACATGTGTCCTGCCGTACATCGGTATAGCAGCATTTTGCGTGGCTATTTCTAGTACGCTACCTGGTGTGTAAAGGAACTGGAATCCAAAAGATAAGATTGGAGCCATTTTTTGCTGAAAATGTTGAGTGCTTCCTTCGAAATAAAGTGTAATTCTCCCTCTCTTCCTCTTGCCCTCATGATTTCGAATCCCATTGACCTTTTGATAATTGGGTGAAATGCATATGTAAAGAATTCCTTCAGTCGACGGGCACGTTCCCATAAACTTAGAGGGTTAAGGAAACATCCGATACAAACTGAGGGTCCCAAATTTCACCTTCGTCTCGGCTGCTATCTTCGGATTCTGTGACTTTTATCGCTCTTTGATCAACCATTATATGAAAAAAGTTTACAGTAAAAGGGATGTGTCATCATTCAAGGCTATTCATTACCCTTAAAAGGTTGTGAGGAACGATTAGTTAAGGGCAGTGAGAATTATTGCACTATCCCTGCCAAGTCTATTTGTCAGCAGAAGATTTTCAGACGAGGATCAAATTATTTAGTTTCGTCGGGCAACAATGTCAGCGCTCAACCTAGAGCGTCAATAAGCCAATATAAGGAAAGCCCTGCGATATGGCGCTTTCCTCGCTAGCCTGTCTCCGTACGGATGCCCCTTGTTGACTCGGCATTCTTCGGGTTTTTGTGAGAGAATTGCGATGGTGTGAACAACACGGTAGCAGATGTCCACAGTCAGTACGGAACAATTATCAAGTTTTCCGGTAGGTTCAACCTTTCTTGTTTATCCGAAGGTTAACAGCATGTCAGCCATAGCAACTAAGTGCACAGTTTGGAAGGCTGCTTATACTGCTCAGACTTGGATTTTGAGAAAAGTAACAATTTTATGTGTACTTTTCGTTCTAGGTGTCTACACCTGACAACCGCGATTTCAAGCCTAGGACTCATGACGAATACTACAATCAAAATAAGGCGCTTTCAAACTGCATGGCCAAAAGTGTTGTTTGCCTCTTCTGCAAATCGTAAATAACGGCCTATATTTCTTCTGATTCCAAGAATTCAGCCCCCACCCCCTCGTCTATGCAGAAAACCTTACTGCAAACGCAGCATTTATAATTCGGGAGTCGTCTACATTTGCGCAGATTCGATTTCTGTACAGGTGTCTCGACAATAATGTGTCACCGAAATGGATTTTTTACAGACCTTCGGTTAATACAGAGTTGGCGAGATGCGCAGAATTTCAGCAGGGCATACGTATGATCCGAGTGATCCTTCAAGACTGCCCCTGCAGGCTTCGCAAGTACCGTCAGAGAATTGACGAAGAGAAGACAAAATGCATCGAGTTCATGGACGAGAAAGGTACAAAACTGCTTCAGTATAGGGTAGTCGAACGAGCTCACGAATAGAAAGCGCAGCGCGAAGCAGAACTTGAGATTAAGTTTCGCAAGCTTCCTAGTCCAACTTCATCCAAGGAAGACAAACTGATGCACATTTTCTTATCCATGGGGCTGATGGAGGAATAAATGCGAGTGCTAAGGCCTCTAGTCTCATATTGCATAACTTGTGAATCTATCACTCTAACTTGTGCATGTATCAGCCTACTCTACGTTTACCACTAATGAAGGTTTCTCGACAGATTCAAAAACGTCAGGCAACTAAACTTCGTGTTCTAGCAATTGCAGCTTCTATTTATAAACCCTACTGAAATCAGTGTGCCTGCGCCCCCCACGTCGAGCCGAAGTGGTTACCTTCATTTAAATCCGGTAAGCCTGCATGCAGTTTCACAGACCGCCGACTTGTGTATGTCAATCACAAACTAGTAGAATGCGTCACCGGAAGAACAGGACGTAATCCAATCCGGTGGGAGGGTGCGTGGGGTACGTCAATATTGGGTCCTGTTGGAGATTTCTAGTACAGCTACATGTGACGTCTGCGAATGAAGCAGAACAGACACGTCCTGACGATGAGAGATGCCTAGGGCCACGTAGGGAGAGACACTGTACGGTTCAGTGGGGCCAGCTCTCTTGTCCATGCACATCACTCAGGGATATGGTAAGGCCCAGGCAGTCGATAAACAAGGCAATTTTGAGGAGAACAGCAGAAGTGGAGAGCCCCAGTTGTTCATCTACACTGGCGCTCCCGAGCACTGAGCAGATGCGTCCTTCCGGCCTGGTGAGCAACCCCCCGCATTAACGACAGACATCCCGCTCTCAGGACATCCAACTACTAATCATTCATACTGGACCGGATACGTCACCTGCGTTCCAGAAAAAAAAGTTCCAGCAAAACGAAGCCGAGAGATAGAACTGTTGGCGGACATCTGGTGATGAGTACAGCTAGGGGCCAGACTTTAAATCCAGGTGGTTATAAACGCCAGTTTTCGGAAATAATGGATAGAAAGGCAGGGTTGTTATTACGCTTATTTAGGAAGAATGAAGACAATCGGTGACGTTACTCCAGTAGATGTGCTAATTCATGAAATGACACGAACTTCAGAAAGCGTCTCCCATGGCAGTGAAGTAAAGACTGCTGTAGCGGGGCCCTCACCGATAGTGTTATGGGAGGTTATCGTCCTGTTGTGCCTAGGGGCTTGCTTTCGAGCCCCGTCAGCAACCGCACAGGCAGCTAGCATTAGCAGCAAAGACTAGGGAGGCTGTAGGGTCATTTCTGGCATATTAACTGTCATCAGCCAGCCATATGTGATCTCAAGCGTTACAACACTTGAGGCTCGCTGGTTAGGGCGTCGGACTTTAAATCAACAAGTAGCGGGCTCGAGCTTCAAGAGTTGTAACATTTGAGGTGGGATATGTCGGTTGATGACAGCTGATAAACCAGAAATGGCAGCCTCCCTTTCCTTTGTCGATTATTAAATTCTGCAAACAATTGAAAATATGACAGAATTAGGTTAATGAACTTATGCTAAGACAGGTAAAAATTAATAGTTTTCACTGAAAGTGATAGTTTCCAGAAATTGCTGAAATAAAGCTAACTATTAGGATATATAGGAGTTAAGGCTAAGACGGTTAACCCTAACAGCTGCAATCTTCGAGGCCCGGTTCTCTAGGAGATGAAAGAAGTCTTAGAAGGCAGAGTAGACGGAACAGTGTATCGTTTACAGAAGGTTTAAGGGGGAAGCTGCCAATAGGTCTTGCAGGGCGTCCGACCGTGAAGCCCGTGGGACAGGATGGCATCACCGATCGCGATGCCTTGAGCGGAATCCCGAGTGTCCTTTTTTTAGTGGGAAGAGTATATTGTGTACACAAAGGAACGAAGAATAAATGAACAGAGATTTGGCTTGGCGAGTCAACGACCAGCAGGAGAGCCAGCCGCGGTCCAAGTGCGGTTTTAGCAGCAGCCATGTAAGTGGCAGCGAGAACGGGCATTGTCTAGTTGCCTTGACGGTTATTGGTCGAACAAACTGCATCGACCTAGGAGTACCTGCGTCCTATTCGCCGGCGGGGGAGACCAGCCTTTGCGGATCTGTGATTGGCTGTTGCAGAGGCCGCCTTCAGTGCGGATGTACGCGTAAGCAGCAGTGGGCCTTCGGACATGCTCGCCTATATGGAGTGAGTCACCACAGATATTTAGGGAAGGGAGCGCGCAAATAATGAAAAATAATAGCAAATATGTAAGACGAATCTCTTGTTTTCTACCCGTTTTGATTTGAAATGATCGAAATTTTGCCACATATGGAGACACCCTGGGTGCCCCTAGTGTTCCCTGTTGTAAGTAACAAGCCAAAATGCTGCTATTAGCATTTTGCCACTTGTTTTTTTGATGATTACAAAAATATTTTTGCTTGCGTTTGATTCCAATTCTTGGCGTGACTACAAATAGATTGGATGCCGCAGTCAGGGAGGCCTGATAGCATCTAAAAATTTGAATTATAATTGCAAGTAATATTGGATTCATATTTCTTTAGAGCTATGGGCAGGGACACTTTCGCGCAAAGATACGATATCCATTCGGTATCGACCCTTTCAAATCGCTGTGATCATCACAGCTTTTAAAAGTCAATCGATTCAGCTCGCTCATACCTAGCGCTTAGAACGCTGATAAATTCGTAGGCTCGGCGAAAATCATGTTATGGAAGAAAAAGGGCGTAAAAGGGGCTTTGGCCAATTTATATCCGACACACCACGCATTATTTGGGATTTCTCCCTTGAGAAATATGCGGTATTGGGAGGGATACAGCTAGCATAAACAGAGGCGCCAAAGGCAACGTAATCAACCTCTACATGAACGCGCCTTGCTAAATCAATCTCAAGTTGGGCCCTGAATAAGGGCACGGAATGGCCAGGCAAGACAAGCTCATTTCGTTGGTCACATTCACGAAGCATGGAATCATCGCGGTAAGTTGGGCGGGTAACATCGATCCAAGTATGATTAAATTCACGGCTCAAGGCGTGGCGCCGTAGCTTAAATCGCTAGAGCGCTGTCTGCATGAAGACCTTCTCTGCTGTGCGGGTCCGATTCCCGCCGATGCCGCGAATTTTTTTCACAGTTGGGCCAACTAAAATAAAGGTCGAAGTTTTCACGGGATGCGGGGGCACTTTTAACTCAGTGTTTAAGAAGTCTACTCCGTGAAAGTTGTTTTTTAATATTTAAACTTCAACTCAGCATACTGTTCTTAATACCCAGAAATGACAACCAAAGCATCCGTAAGAGTATTTTCTGTGAATTGCTTCCCGTTATGACGGTACAGCACGCGGGTCATCACTTGGACCATCCTGAGGTTACGAGAACAAAGGAAGTTCACAGGCCAGCTGAGGCAGGCAGAACGGGACGAGAAGGCGACCTTCAAAGGGCCGACACGCGAGGACGCAAGGGCAGCCACCGGCCGGGTTTTTGAGTCTCGCTTGGCCAGGGGCAAAGCGCGCGCCCTAAGTGCCACACTGAGGACACCACACGATGGCCGCTCGCATGTGCCACTAGCAGAGGGCTCAACAGGGAACAAAAGCCGTCGGTCCTTAAATACGCTGCCACCGACTCGAGGCGGCACTCTGCTGCTGGGGATACGAGATTCTGCTGCTGGAGACACGGGACTCTGTTGCCCTAGACGAGAGACTTGCTGTTGGCCGAGACGAGAACGACAACATAACACTCCCTGCTGACGGACAGAGGACGAGCTGCAGACACTACAAAGCTGCATAGGAGGACAAACTACCGGACACAGAAGACAGAGTTGATGTACAAGCAGAAACAGTGACCGTAAACTATTATTTGCTTTCTTGTCTGCTTTCGTTTCTTAACAAACAACTGAGAGATATAACCAGTGTCGACACAGGCACACTCAAGGTTATAACACTTTCGGACTAATATATTAGCTTTAAGTCCCCAGAACAGGAGTGAAACTTCAATTTCAACTGCCTTCGTTGCATCTGATGGCTCTATTCATATTTTGAAAATGTGTCTGTTCTGACAAGTAAGAAACAAAACACTATAAAGTTGAGCTGAAGGCAACTTGCGAGCAGGCTTTAGAAGAGTCCGCAATCCCTTGAATGGAATTGTGAGGAACCATCGTAAAGGTACCGTATTGTGCACACTAAGAGGAATTTCGATTGAGAGGGGCTTTGGATCGTTCTTGAAAAGGTGGTTAACACTTGACGATTTTCAGCTGTTTCAGTCAACGTTCCATAAATAAGAATTCTATTCTACGTGCTTACCAAAACCTTCGCAATAAGATATTTCTTAAACGCTTTTACCTAAGTGGTGCATATTTGGGCATTCTTTCTAATGCACCTGTCTGTTTGGGTCATGGTTTTATAATCAACCAAATGTGTCAACTAATTGCCGAGAAAAATGGACGTCCACAACAAAAATCAGAAATTAATATGTTTTAGAGTAATGCAAAAGTTTTCTATAAAGAGATACCACTTAAAATAACGCTTTAGTTGAATATTTTGGTCTAGCCTACCCGCGTACTTTACCTTTTACGAAGATAAAGTCAAGATAAAAATGGTAAAGAGTGACTGGGTTTTTTTAACTTCCCTGGATATAGAGAATAAGTATTTTGAGGCATTACTCTAAGATTGCAAAAGGGCAACAGCATGGCAGAATATAAACTAAGATTTTGCGAAGACTAGGAATCTTCTGCCCGTTTCGTTTAAGGTTCCCCTATCCGTTTATGCTGAACTGCAGAGAGAAAACGTTTAGACATCTTTTGCTTTAGGCTTGAGAAGGAAAAGTGACAACATGTCTTGGGTGTTAATATACATGCGTGTTAACGGTCGGTTTATTTAAAGAAATTACAGCCTTTTTAGTTTATTGCTTAAACATACGGCACAAAACTTATCAGATTGGCAGAACAGAATTGTTCAACTGGATCTGCTCCTCTTTTCGTGAAAATATTGCGTTTTCCCTAAATTTCATGCACGCAAAACAAATTTTTCTGTTCTCTGTACACATATAACCAAACAGTTTCTGGTCGTTATTAACGACCTTTTATAGTGCAACTCGCACAAACAAGAAGTTTTAGTTCTCCAAGTTTCATAGTATAGGAAATTCCTTGGGTATCAACAAACGTTGGATTTGGCCCATTTCCATGCCTATACTTATCTGAACTGAACTCTTTTCGGGTAAACAGTATCGTTGCGCCTCAAGTCAACTCAATGAACAAAATAAACAACCATCAATATGTGTTAAATCCCTCACACAAATTTTGTTCTTCAAATTTCATCAGATTTGCAATCTACTGTAGTCGATTTCATAGGATAGTCACCGTCTCTGCGCCACGTTACTTGTGTGACAACTGCGCCATCCAAATAATGCACCCCATATGCATACATAATTTCCCGGTGTGTCAGACCCTGGAACTTAGTTAGAGTGCGAATCCGAAACTGCGAGCAACTAAAATTCATCTCCAGATAATAGCTTCTATTTATCCTTCACATGCAGAAGCACTTAACCGATTTGACGGCTGCAGTATCGCTAGCATTACGCACGTAGTCCTGAAGTTCGCGACATAAAACTAGCAACGCACATGAGCACATTTTTTCTATACTTCTGGCCTTTTGTGGAAATTTATATGGCCCAAACGAGAAATACTCAACAGAGGTGTGTTTAAAATATACACATATGCTTGTAGTAGCAGGTGTATATGGGGGGAGGGGTTGTGGATGTGCATATACATTTGAAGACGATGCGCGCGTGATTGTCAGTATTGCGCAAGAGCCAGAAGCGGTGTTTTAGAAGATAGATACGTTACAAACAGTAACTTCGCAGACAGCACGTCTGCACACAAAATGGGACCTGATTTATAGGTTAGCGGAGCTCGTTGTACGGCAGGAATTGGGCTGGGAATGGGCGGAACCGGAACTGCTGGGAAGTGGGGAGGAGAGATTTCAGCCGGGCCCCCGGTGTGGTCATAGCTGGCCAACCGCCAGCGTCTTTGACGCTGAACACGTTGATGAAATAAATTTATGTAAATGTCTGAATACATGTACAGATTAGAGTTCGGTCAGACGAAGTAGTAAGAACCGGGCGATAGGAGGGGCGTTGGAGGAGATAAGCGAGAACGCAAGTGGATAATACAGCCTGAACAACTACTGCACAGAATGACGGCCAACATGTGGATGCCCTGCACGTCAACCGTATCTGCGCGCTTCGCGGGTGGGGGGTCAGCCCTCCGTGAGAGACTGGCAGAGGACACTGCCTGTGAGACACTCTTTCGGCACCGTTCCCTGGGCTCCCAAGGAACCCCAAAAGATGATGGTGGTGAGGAGGAAGAGAATGGGAACCACGGCGGCGAAAATGGTGGTGCAGTAACTCGGTGGCACCGGATTCAGCGGTTGTAGAAGACCCGAGGTGGCTGGAGAACTGGTGGCCGCATACTGGCTTTTCATCAGACCCAGGTTGGAGTCATTGGTCTCGAAGACACCTAGACCGCCGTTTTTCGCACAGCGCAGGCGCAGAGCCGTGCCCATGCTCATAATGGCGGAGGAGTCCTTTGTCATTTCACAGCTCGCTGACCTCAGGTAGGCCTCACCACAAAGGTCCTAAAAATAGAGCAAGACTTCATAAATACACAGCGACCTTACGAAAGAAGTAAAATGCCTTGGAAAACAATCGTAATTTGTTGCGTACATGTTTCATACTGGTTTCTAATATTGTCATCAGTCGTATGAGTTGTGTATAAAAACAGTTAACTATGCAATTCTGCATAAGAGACGATTATATGTTGTAACTTACCATACTAGCAGCCTAGGTATTAGCTAAAAGGCCCAGACACACGTTTCACCGGTATTCTACCTTTGCTTAAGACAGCTGCGAGGGGTCCGGCTTGATTCTGTGATTGTTCTGCTGAATCCCACCATCCCGTTGAGATTGGTTGCACTCTTTTGCATTGGTCCTTCAGAATTGATGTATGTATGTCTCAGCCGAGTGCATTACCCCAAGGAATTCACGGCCCTTTTTATCGCAGAGGTACAAAATTTTGTCCACTGTGTACATGGTGACCTGGAATAAATAGTCTCGCCTCTTTGTCACAAACTGATATTCGTGTACAAGGCTTGAGACAGATTTCCCAGTTTGGCCACAATATAAGGCATCAGAATTCACGCATGGAATTCTGTAGGCCGAAATCTTTACCAGGCCTATTCTTAGGGTGCACAAGTTATGTGTGCAAAATAGCTGCAGGTGAGTGTGCTATTGGTATCTGATATTTTTAGGTTTTCCTTTCAAAAAATGTGATACACTTATCATGAATGGCGGAGTTTGTCGGGGGAGGGGGTCGTTATGACGTATGCACAGGCTAATTTTTGAAAATACCTTCGCCCTTGAACTCCTGACGCCGCATGCACTGAAATATACCGACAGAAAAAATAATTTGACGGCCGCTTTGTGTGTGCCGACGACGCGGGTGAGCGTCGCACGCAGCTCCCCCCCCCCCCCTGCTATGTTCTCCCTCCGCTGCGTGTACTCAGGCGGTGGGGCGATTACCTGAAAGACCTGCCTATTATATTTGCTTTTTTAATCCGGATATCAACTAAGACCGCTATATCGACCGTGTCGACATCGAACTCGTAGTCAAGACGGATAGCAGGTATGCGTCACTGTCTGTTAATTCCAGTCCAACAACTCCCTGCTTCGACCTAGCGTTCTGCCCCCCATGAACGACAGTATTTTTCTCCTAAATCTCTCAAAGAACTTTTTTAATTGCCTGCTCTTTTTTCCTTTGTTCCACCTCATTGGCTCATGTCATTCGGCACCACCAAGAAGTTGGGATACTACTTTTTGAGATCACAACACGCATGCACATAACTAGGGAGTCGAAAAGTGCACACCTACACTCCCCTCAAATAAACTGAACTGAAATTCGCTGGTGCTCAGGTCTGTAATTTTCAAGCAATTTCCATTTCACCATAGTTGTACTCGCCATAATTAAATTGTACACGGTAGACGATGG
This sequence comes from Ligula intestinalis, assembly GCA_036362985.1. Lineage (NCBI taxonomy): Eukaryota > Metazoa > Platyhelminthes > Cestoda > Diphyllobothriidea > Diphyllobothriidae > Ligula > Ligula intestinalis. The sequence continues at coordinate 81,097,750 of JAYGXS010000001.1, read as the reverse complement.
CTGACGCTTCAGCTTCGGGGGTTGAATAAGTCGGTCGCATCACTTGGTCGCGAAGCCTCAGGCCACACTCGTGGACAGTTCCAATAGCCGGTTTGAGGCCAGCAAACTAACAGCGAACTTCGGTGTGCAATTTGCAGATGAGATGCATCGTCAGTATGCCGGTTGGCTGGCAGTCTCTCTCTCTCTCTGTCGAAACAGTGTTTTGCTCGCTTCGCCCAATGAACTCACAGCATCTCGTCTTCTCTTGGTCAATCCTCGGACGCTTGTTGCGCAGCCTTGCGTGATAACCTGGAAGGAGCACATGAATCACCCCTCTTTCCTGTGGAAACACTGCGAGTTTCGCCAGCTCTGTGTTCACAAAGGAGTGGTATGAAACACACTTCGCCAGTACATTATTGTCCGGATCCCTATGCAGAAACAGGATCTGCGCATAGGTTGAGCCTCTCGAAGGGCGAAAGTTCACCATCATCAGGTCGACCGGAACACATCGTGTAGAAATAATTTTCCAATACAAACGAAAATGCTAGTCCCAGGAAGAAGAAGAAGGTGCATCATCAGAGACAATAGCAGAAACCGGTATCCACCTTCTCTGAGGATGGATGCGTGACGAATTTCAACACGTCATGCGAATAAAAGTCCCATCCCAGCGACCATACCTGCTTCTTCTCAACATGAGACCATGCCTGCACCACAAACGGACAAGCCTCCAGCAGCATTTACGGTCAGCTGCTAGTTGCTGCATTGCTACTAGCAAGAAGGACTCTACTACGCAAATAATACCGAATCAAGTTGTGTTTGCCAAAGGTGGAATCAGAATAGTCATAAGATGTAGTTCTCCCTATCCCCGTCTGAAATGGGGTAGGAAAGGGCTGGCAGGCAACCTCGGAAGCGCAGCTGTGGACTCACTAGTTTTGTGGGCATAACGCCGGGCGGAGAAGACTGGTGGAGCAGACTAAGAGGCGGAGCAGGGCTGCTGTTGCCCAGGGGATTCGCCTGGCCCGGGCCCTGTAGCATGTAGCCATTTGCAGAGGCCGGACAGTACCCAGCGCAACCGCAACAGCCGCCGCCACAGCCGCAGTTTGAGCCTCCACTGCCACCACCTCCCAACGAGGGCGGCAGCTTGGTGGCAGCGGCGTTGGAGGCCACCACGGAGGCGCTGAGGGCCGCGTAGATTCGACGTTGCTGCTGCAGCTTTCTCTTCTTAAGGATACGCTCCAGACGACGGTGTTCGGCCAGCGTGAAGAGGAAGGTGGCACTGATGAAGACGAAACAGACCAGGAACCAGGCATCAATGAGGCTGAATCGGGCTGCGTTGGAGAGCACCCCACCGTTGGTAGTGCAGCTCCATGTCACTAGGGCGAAGAGAACGAGCAGGCCCTGAGCAAAGCTCACCACCTGGAGGCCACAGGAGAGCGACCAGAGCAGGAGGAAGGAGAGGCAGACAAATATGAAACCGGGCACGGCAGCTCGTAGGACTAGTCCGGTGGGGTTAAAGCACAGGTTAACCGTTAGACTGGGTTGCGTACCTAGTTAGACACGAAAAGAAACAGGAAGGATGGCTGAGTTGAGTTTTCAGAGGCGTCTGAGCATGTCCTAGGAGGAGAGATAAGAGTGCTTGCAAAAGCTAAAAGGAGCGCACCGTTCTATAACTACTAGTGCTAACACTGCTGCCACTACCACCACCACCACTAAAAGAACAACTGCTACTTCTGCTAATTCTACCACTACGTCTTTTTATACTACTAATTCTTCAACAAGTACTATAGTTACCATTTTTATATTACTGCTCCAACTACTTCTACAACTAGCGTCACTACTAATAATACTGATACTACTACCATTGATACTACTTTTATCTTACGACTACTTCTGCTACTGCTTTTACTACTAATATTATTATTATTACCACTACTGCTGCTGTCACTAATCCTCCTACTCCTGCTGCAACTACTATCATCATTACAACGCCTGCGACCAGCACAAATACTTCTACAGCCAATTCTATTATTATTTCCACTAATAAAAATAATAAGAATACGGATAGCTCCAAAGTCAATTTTATTACTGTCATCCGCATCCTTTCAAAACCACCACCACCAATCATGTTTATAAATATTAATGCCTTAGTTGGCATCCTTAAAGCAGTGTCAAACTTCTATTAAACTATAATCACTCGTTAGACCTATAAAGCATCCAGTGGCAGACGACTTCAATATTGAGAAGACGAATATCGGAAAGCTGAAATATGGTGTTTAGTGATGTGACGGTGCGGATTGTCGCTCGAACCTGGCATCGAAGACAGTTGCAGATAAGGGTGATGAGGGTTTCAAGTCAGGTGCGACAGTCTCTGATGCTGGGTTTGAGCGAGAATCTGAAACGTCAAACTCCTGAACACCATGTTCCAGCGATCGCATCTTCTTCTTCTGAACTTCTTCGTGGAACTGGCCTGTTCGGTTCTCTCAGTGACCTCCATAGTGTTGGTGAGAGGTCGTGAGGAAGTTCAAAACTCGTTACTGAACTAGAAGGGTTGGATGTGGAGTCAGGTGAATGAAGATCGAATGATGCAGATAGTTTTGAGGGCACAGACAATAAAATGATAACTTTTATTCACTCAGTTTCTTAGGACCAGTGCAGAGATTTATTCCATCAGAAGTAATACGGCCCCGAGATATGCATTGCCTCCTTTCACACGCTTTCGATAACCCAATGAGAAATTGCGAAAAAAAATGTACATCGGGGGAATTTGAGCGGAATGAATGGCGAGAATCTGTTCACAGGATGGGCACAGATATTGAGTGTGCATGAAGCATAACCAGCAGCCCATGACGAGAAGTGAATAAACATTTTTCAAACAGTTTTCCACGCCTCAGCAAATTTAATTCTCTATGGAAGGGCCGGAGGGACAGTACGGATTCAGGAACCCCTGTTCACCCCCCTCTCACCTTTCGACAAGAGAATCTTCGGAGCGTAAAGGAGAGACGACCCCCGACAATTTAACGTACCCCTCGCCCTCACCCCCATGTCCCCCGGTCCCGCTGGTGTCATCTTATCATGGGATGGGGCTGGATGCACACCGGAAGGGGTGGGAAGAGTCCGTCAACCGTTTAGGGCCTCAATCGCCTTCACAGCAGACGTCAGCCAGGCCTAGCACCATAAGTTGTTGTGTACAGGCTGGTTGGTAATTCGCCCCGTGAGCGTAAACGTTAATGCGCTGACAAAGTTTACATGCTGATGTGCTAGGACCGCAGAAAAATTTCTAGGGTTAGCGAGTTTCGCCACTCTCAGGGGCTACTGTACAGCCACGTTCACGCACCCAGCTCTCGTCTATGCCTCCATCAAGGTCTGCTCAGCACACGCCCCTGGTAACCGTCCTCGACCGGCGTGTCAAGCCAGACAACGCTCTGGCAGAAGCGAATAGACGAGTTCCAGCAGGCAGTGCACAGGCACTAACTAGAAGAAGAAGTTTATTGGTCTGACGTTTCGGATTCTCGCTCGAATACACCCTCAGAGACAGTTACACAGATGGATGATAGAGGCACAGGTGCACAGTATTTGTAAGCCATAGTGACCACGCCACCACATGCGAACTAAAATTAGCAGCCGGTACTTGGCGACCGCGGCAATTAACGATTCGGAGAAAATTATAGGATACCATCCACGCCACTGGTCCACGAACCCCGGATGTACACTACAGCTTGACTAAGATGATCTGGAAGACAACGAGGAAGAAATCAGGTGTCTGCTCTCGGAACAGACAAGATGAACACGGGCTGCGCCAATAATTTGACCGACGCCAGTAACTTTGCCTTTATCCTATGCAGATTGCAGACTGGTTGCAATTGAAAACGTTGGTCATGGCGCCGATGCAGCAAACGTGTGCAGATTTGCGGATGACACTCAGTAGAAGGATGCTTTAGACCACTCGAGCGGCTTTGTCTAACCCTATACTCAGCTAGCTTGGGAGGGAGGGTAGAGAGAGAGATAGAGAAAAAAGCCGTCTTATCTGGGGTTCAAACGGAGTTTTCTCACCAGTAAACGCTTGTAAGTGTTCTTTGCTGTTTTCATTTACTCTGACGATGGCTTTTCGTGTGGAGCCGAAAGCTCAGAATACAACTATTGTTCCAGAGGTCACGTCTTCCTCTTCTTTACAACAAGAACCTGGGGCACGCATATTTGCTTCTATTCGTGTTATGACAGGTTGTAGGTCATGTCAAGTAAGTTTGAAAGTTAACGGAATGACTATACCTCTTTCTCTCTAGACTGAGGAACAGACTGCAATAACGTTCTCTTTATGTGGCCTTAATCACACTTTAATTAGCCAGAATCCAGGGCGCCTTCATTGAAGATCGCCTCACGTAGAGTCGGCAATAATTATGTGCAATATAACTAGATGTGGTTTCAGCCGCATGCATCACTGTAACTGCAAATTCCGCCGACCGCCTGGATTCCGTCTCGCTTGAGTGTGAAAGATGGTGAGCAATACAACTTAGATATAAACAGATTCGCACTGAATCATTATCACTCCTTCGTTCTCCTGGTCAGTGCTAGTACGCGTCGCATGCTACAAATGACATAGATGTGCTGGCAAGTGGTAATGGATTGCTGAAGGGGGTCAGTTTTTACCACTGATAAACAGTTAGATCGCGGTGTTTGGATTAATCAAATGACTATCGGATGCAACAATGGGCAGCTGGAGAATGGAATATGTTGAAGTGCCCATGAAATAACGTTTCAATTATGTTCCTTGGTGAGTTTCGAAAGTGAAAACCATTCGCGTATGATCCAGTGCCCAGACGAGACATCCATATAATCTTCAGCAGTAGGAAACGGTGTCCAACAGTTTGTTTCAGAGGCGTCTGAGGCCGAAGCAACTTATTAGGTAGACAAATAGTTGAAGGAAAACAAAGGCGCACAACGAAATGCTAAGGTGCTTGTAACCACTCCTGTTACCAGTCCCTAAAAAGATATCCATCAATAATTTAGTTGAGTTTGCAGTGAGCTCTGAAAACGAAGAGAACTGGCGATCACCACTCTCAGAACTGGGTGGGAGAACTCAACGTTTGATGTTGAGTTTCTGACCTTAAAATGGACCAGTCGAGAATCCAAACTCCACAACACCTAGACGACTCTACAACTCACCCGTAAAATCATCGAGAATGTCAGAGCATGTTGCAAGATTAAAGAAAACTCAGTTAGTCCAGATATGTTGTTTTGTGACCGAGAAGCTAGGCTGATATGCTAACGCGGTAAGTTTGCCCTGGCTAGAATACACGGGTAATAAACCCTTCCAGCTTAGTACATGCCCCCTTCTCGTACCCAGTTCTGGGCTGGTGACTCAGTGTTTTGGATGAGGAGAAGGCGGATGAAGAGTAGAGAAGAGAAAGGAAGAAAAAAGGTCATGCGACGAGTTAGGGGTAAAGGTGTTTTGTGGGGGTGTGAGTTTGTGGGGACTAATGGTCATGCAATCGGACGCTAACCTCCTTGCAGGGCAGCTAATTTCCAGGCGCGTCTGCCGCCAAATAATATGTTCCGACCTGTGTTTGTCACTCGGGTTAAATGAAATGGTTCGCCCCTTCCCACCCCCTTCTAACGGAGCTCCTGCCCGCATTTTCCACCACCAGGCTAGGGGGGTCCGTGATTGGAGCAAGGGGTGTAATTCCCGGCTGACCTTAGAGGAGCGACCATTCTAGGCTGAAGCAGTCCAAAGACCGGACGACTCACACCTAAGGCGTGGTTTTCTGACTCCATTACCAGGTCTATTAACCGTCTTCCAGTTTACACAGTCACATGCCATTGCCTACGTAAAAACAGGAGAAAGTCAGTCGTATTGAGCGTTGGCCAGCTTCTGCACTTCTGTTTGCTTTTGTGGATTTAACGTTCTAAAAACGGCTAAGGTCTTCGAAACGCCTGTTTTCTTTCTCGTGTGCTATTTCTCTTTCTCGACTAACTATGCTTATCCTTGAGGAGACTGCCGATATTGCTGTTCAGTTTGAACTGTTATAGAACATGAACACATTCCAAACATTTAAAACAAGGACGCTTAATTTAGAAAATTTGGCTGACTACTTCGCCACTTCCGACTCGGTTGCTTGATGAAATGAATTGATGACGTAATTCGGGTGTCGGACCTTTTCAGCTACGTTGGTAAAAGACAGCACTTGCAATTTTTAGGATTGTAAAGATGCTTTGGAGATTAGGGATGCGCGTAGGAAGTGGCGTACGGTTGCACCCGCACAAGCTGGCGGGCGACAAGTTTTGACTGGATCCTAGGACGGGAGGGCCGCTCAGCTTGACAGTAAAAAAAATCGTTCACAATCCTCCACGCGGTAATTGCAAATGAGTTTTTGCAGAAACGGACATCCAAAAAGAACTTATTGTCTGTGAAATTTAGCCAATGGGATTATCGCGAGGCCGTAGGATTACTGGGCTATCAACTCCGAAGGATGCTTCAAAGAGTGGAGGCTTACCTTCGCCTTCCAAAGAGACCGCGGGGGCGGCAACGGAGTACTTGGAGGAGACAGTTGCGTATGAGAGCTTTGCGTTGGCCTGCTCGGAGACCGAACAGCCCGTGCGATCCTGCCAGACGAACTCGGGCCTCTCCCGTGCGAAGGTCTCTGCAAATGCAGCAGGGTGAACTGCAGGTTAGCAAACCGGATCAACAATGAGAACAAAAAGAGCGACAGAGGAGTAAAAGTGAGGGAGTGCAGTCTATAAAAACGACATAACCAGAATAACCCCTACCGAGTTCAGGTTACCTGCGAATCCCTGCCTTATTGCAACTCAAAGGGAGGAAAGGCGAGACAATGCCAGTGGCAGTGAGCAGATTACGAGGGGAACCAGGAGTCAGTTAATTGGGATGACTATCAGGTGGAGGACGGGTGTGGTGAAGAGGCTGACGCGGGGAGGAGTGGGGTGGTGCGAATGTGGAAACATCTGTCAGGGCGGAAGAGAGGCCCCAATCTGCACCCTCGCAACAAAATAAAGAAGCAGTCTGGAGGGAGAGCGAAAAGGAATGAGTCATCCGCCATTACCCCCCCCCCTCCCTCCGCCCCCAGCGAGAGGCTCTGGTAGGGGAGGGGGACAACACCTAGGTCCGGAGGGGGAGAAGGCGGGGTTGACCAAAACTGTCGCTCCATCTACATGGGATTTTTCGCACCTGATGTGCTCGATAGTATGTAATTATTCTGCAGGGGCCTTCACGGTTATCGTTTGCCACAGCATGGAGACGAGCACTTTAAAATGCAGGCCTATTTAGTGTGTTCAGTACGTCTGCTTCCAACCCAGCGACCTCGTGTCGACACGCTGTCGAGGTCTGAGGTAACAGTGCCTTCTGGAAACATAAAAAAGGTCCCCAATAAATGAACTTCAAAAAGTGAGCGGTGCGTACCACAGTTTCAATGGCGAACATCAGTCTTCCAAGTCAGGATCAGCGCGACCCCGGTATGACATTAGTTTGACTTTAGGTTCTGACCTCAGGCTTGCATCAAATAACTCCGGCTGACTTTAGGAAACTCGTGTTTCCCCCGGCCTAACGACACATTGGCAGAGAAGTTTCAATTCTCGTGAACTGTTTCTGTTTTACACATAAGGCAGGCGCTTTTTTGCTTGCATCGGACTCCTATACTTTTGTGTACTACTTGAACTCAGTATGAAAACCCTGAGATTGAAACCGAAAGCGAGTTATAGGAAGGGAGATGTACCCAAAATCACGTGTATTGTGGATGATTTCTGTTTCCTGTCCTCTTTAGACGGTCATACAAGTCATCCTTAGTGAAATTAGGCTTCATCGTCGTGTAACAATACTTATAGACAGTAGCGTGAATAAAACGTGATAGGATTACATCACATGGTGATTAATATGACAAGTCTACTCAAGTAATATTTTCTAGGTGAAAGCCCATTGCAGAATTTCGGTCCGCATTTAATCTGCCGTTAATTTCTCCTATGTGGGAGACTTAGAACTTTATGTACTATATGGAAAGAAATGCGTCAATTCAAGCAGAGCGGTGATAAAAACGTACCTCGGGGCCATAATCTTGTTTGGTATGCAACCTTTCTAGTGCTGTATAAGTATTCAGTGTTTTTAGAGTTAAAGCGATGCTTACAGCTGACCTGAAGCATTTCAATTTCGATTCAGTGGTGATTCTAATTTCTTGGGACCCGCAAAACGCAAATGAGAACACAGGTGACCCGCATGACAATCTCCTAACCATCATGCGATATCACGTTTACGAGATCGGTGTCTGATAGGCGCTCACATCCTGCGAATACCAGGTTCTATGAAGCTGTCTGGTTTAATCTCCTCTGCAAGGTTAAAAGTTTCAGCCAATAAAACGGTGGTTCTGCTGTTCAGGCAGCGTCATTCCGTATGCATAGGCTATTTTGATATTTGTTAATCCTCTCTTACAGCCGAATAGAGCAATCAGTTTAGGACCAACAAATGTGCTGTCCGCAACTGCATCTATCTACCACTTGGTTGATTACCTTAACCATAAAGCTAGTCGTGATCGCACACGAAACTTACCGTGTTTTAAGAAAATTGGACAGTGAATGGCGCCAAGGTAATTCTTGACGTTGGGCGGCGAGCAGAGAACCTCGACATTGATGCTTTAAAGGAAAGAAGGACTGTGGTTAATAATTTTACTGAGTAAATTTATCTAAATACGCAAGGTGAATCGGTTTTTGATAGCGGAAAGTCAGGAAAGCCGGATTAAGGTTTAAAAAAAACACGGAATTCCTTCCAGGGAGCTAAAATTGCTCATCCGAAATGTCCATTGTATTTTTCTCCACCTCCCTCAGAAATCCATTTCGGCAATAGTTTAAAAGGACTTCCAGTCAGTATCTGGTCCTTTGGTAGGCAAAACTCCTTTCTTCGAGCCATAAACTGCCGAACATGCATATCGGGGGGGGGACTTTTCGGATTACACGATATTCGTAGGGCCCCGAAACGCCTATTATCGATCTCCCACTCAGTCAATAAACAGACGGTGAGCATAAAATCCGAAAGTGGAAGACTGTATGTTTTTTCTAAAAACTTACAAATGTAAACCATAATATGAAAGAATACGAATGGAAAATTTCCACTTATCAGAGAATGCGTACTTTACCTTCTGGAAAGAGAAGACCTCACAGAAAAACGATGAAGACCCGTCAGCTAAGGCTAATCAGTAATCTCCACGAGAATTAGAACTCTATGAAGCATTATTCAGTTTGAAACGCGCCAGCAACTTTCTTCAGAAGAATAAACTTTGGGCAGATCACTTGAAAAGATTTAGAGATCTTGGCTAGCTCACAACAGGTAAAGTGATAAGGGCACCAATCGAATTGCCAATACAAGCGAACATGCGAATCCCAGTCGAATTGAAAGATAAATGACTTTACGGACTATTAAGCCTTAGGTTGATCGATGTTTTCCCTTCCTCGCCCTATTGACAGATGTTTGGCTAGTTGTACAGTTGCGTGCAATTGAAAATTGAATGCTTGGCAATAGTGAACCAAACAAGCTCCCCAAAATGTCAGCAGTGTAATACAGCAATTTTGGAAACATCTTTCTTTTAGTCAAATTACCATCCACAGCCTTTCAACATAACCGACCTATGTGCAACATTTTTGTTGGAATAATTGTCCGTTAGTCGCGGTCGATGCGGATACTCGGTGCCCTAAGAACTCTCCATCAAATTGAACGTTAGGCTTCAAAACGCACAAACAAACTGCATATGATCGACTTCTGAGATCATGGAAGAAGTCATGATAACTGTCATAGAACAGGCCCGGCTTCCAAATACCTTGCACATGCTAGTTCTCACGCATACACGGACCAGACTTCGGAAGCAGTTTTGGGATTCTCGTTTAAGAGAGTTGCCGCAAGAGTCACATTTAAAAAGAATGATTTCAGCGTGACCTCCAGCCCAAGGGGACCGCGTTACCCCGCCAATAGGAAGCATTCCAGGCCATGACTTTCGGTGAGATGTCATAGGTTAAAAAGCGTCAAAAATATATACAAAGAGGAAAGTATTCAGAGGATTCGCCCTATTTCGTTCTCACTCTTTTCCATTTAAATCAGCATCATTGACCTGTTGGATTCTAGTCGACTTCAGATGAGGCTTACACTAGTGAGTGAAATGGCATAAAAAACCACTGGCCAATATATGCCACATGTCTGCGTGATCTCCTCTAGAGCATTGCGATTCGCGCGCTAGAACAGAGTATGGGCTGGAACCGACAAAGACCGGAAAGGCTATTTCTGGCTTGGTAGCCGTCATCAGCCAGGTTTACCCAATTCTGAGATTGAAAACCACGGGATTCTAACGCGAAGCCTTTGATTATTGAGTGTAACCCTCTACTGCTGCACCAAGGGCTCGTTGTTTTTGTCCGTTGCGATCGTAAAATATGATGACTGGTAGGGCCCCCACCGATCCGGTAAAGGAATAAACTCTTCCTGCTTTGCCTTGGAGCTCGATCTAGAGCCCTCGCAGGCAGTCGCTTGGCAACTTATAGAATATTATGTAATGGGAACGACAAGAAACAAGGGAGCGCGGAATGGCCATTTTTGGCTTATTATCTGTAATCAGGCAGCCATATTCATCCTAGGATGGTGTACGACTCGAGGCTCGGCAATGTTTATCTGGCTATCGTACTAGTCGCGTTGAAGCTGTTGGCGGGGCTAGAGAGTAAGCCGCCAGGCAGAAAGGGACGAGTGAGAGTGTATACTCCAATTTCAATGTTCCCGAGCTAAGCCGACAAAATAATGAGCCCGTAGTTAAATGGTTGGAACGTAAAATTGCTAATCGACGGGCCGCGGGTTCGTGCAGCCGGGGTTGGGTATGGCCGGCTGACGACGGTGAGTGAGCCAGAGATGCAGTATTCATCGACCTCTTTGTCCTGCTTCCTGATTGTGTGTTCGCGTAGGCACCTTAATGCTAAGTGTGGGAAAACCCTCGTTCGGGCCACTTTATTTTCGTTCAGGAGAGGGGAGCAAATGGTCTGGATCTCACCTCTCGGAAAGACTGAAGTGAGGAGCCTGGAGCTCCCGCCTTCGAGTAGGAGGTGGCTTCTTGACAGAGCCGGTGTCATCGCTGACTAAGGGGTCATCCGAAACGTAATCAGCGGTCATATCAGCAGGGAGCTGCTGCTGGTGTTGTTGCATTTGCATTTGGTTCTGCGGCCTCGTCGGCTTCGAGGTGGGACGATGGAGGGACTGCAGTTCCAGACGTTGCGACAGATGCTCCAGTCTGCGGGCTCCCGGCACGCTCACTTCGGGGTGCCAGACACGTTTGGGGTCCAGAAGTACCTGCTCACCCAGGACTGCACTGTTTTCCGCGAGGCGCATATCCGTCACGGGCCAGCTGGCCGTCAGTCGCAGAGTCACGCGACAAACCTGTTGAGGTGAGCAAATAAGACACAACTTCTGACAAATTCCCAACAATTCGTTGCAATTAAAGAAGTAGCCGGCCAACGGGGAGTTTAGTGGGGACTCCTAAAAATAGTACGAGAACAAGTGCTGGGGAAGGTGGGACAAGCAAAACAACTGCTTCCTTGCGCATTTAAAAGATACTGGATACTATAAAAGTCTTGCAAACTATCTATCAGATAGCCGCAAATTACCAGGGGGTATTACGAAGATTCTAGCTAGTTACGGCGAAGGTGGTAGTAACCAAGCTATAGAAGACTGTTGTCAGCTCTCATACGGACTTCTTCCAACCCCTGCGGTTGCCATGGCCAAATTCAACTAACCTGTCACTCGTAAATAAATGAGGGAGTGAATATGTTTGAGCGGCCTTCTTCCAGCTGAGTCATTCACTGCTTCACGTTTTCCCTAAATGTACATGAACTTTAGGAATCGTCTGTTTGAAGCTGCAAACTGTATATTCAATTTGGTAGCCAGTTGGGTGCACCTCGAATAATTGATTGGATTCTGATGGTAGGCTGTCTACTAAAAACAGTAGCTTATTTGACAGCAATTGTATCCCCTTTTTGAATAAAGTTTTGGGAAACTACAATGGATTTTAATTGTTGATGCAGCCATCATGAGAAAAGAAAGAGGCCGCCATTTTCGTTATTATATGCCTATTTTCATTTATCTTCAATAAAATTCTGTGAAACGGCAGATTTTTGCCAAACGTGACAGCCATGTTCGTCACTGCGCAGAAAAAGTTCCTTTCCTTAGTACTACTGAAAGCTGAAGCGAATCAACCAAAGCGAGCCTCTGCAAAGGTACTTGAGTATCACTGGAATCGTGTCAGCTGTCACTACTGCTATGCCATTTACCAATGGCGCAATTAAAGGTTTCGTCTGTACTCATTATTTTAAAACCTGGATTTACTGGACTGTACAGCCCAGTCCTTTAGAGGAAGGGTCTTGTTTAGAAAGACGTACATCGTTTTTTCGCAAACAGACGGAAAGCAGGCGTCGTGCATAAATTTTTCAATTTCATAGTATGAAGTAACTCTCGTGCATCAAAGGCTTCCAGCTTAAAGGGGCCATCTCTTAAAAAATTCTTTCTACTTCAGTCTTCACGGAAAATCCAGCAGTATTGTACCGAGGAATAAAACCCCCATAGCATAATATATTCCACAGAAAAATATATAGGCCTTCATCATTTGATATGTTTTTTTTGGTTAACCATCTTTCTCCTCAGCAAATTTTGATATATACATAAACATTCACTCGGAAGTTCAAACAGTCATATCCGGCCAAGAGATTACAGGGAAAAATACCTACAATTATAAACTACAGACACTCCATTTGGAGGAATACAAAGGCATATGAGACCGGCAAACTGCCGGCCTGAAATGTGAAAGGGATACAGAGCGAGCGGAAGCATTGCTTTCAGAAAAGTAAAGTTCTGTGTTTTTCTGACTGTTTTATATATATATATATATATGTATATGGAACAAAGGTGCTCATCCGATCTATCTGGTAAGGGCACATACTTGTCCCGGAAGTGCCTTGAGGCTCGTACTTTAGCGATATCAGGCTTGTCGCTTAGCGACCTCAGAATATGATGGAGTGGATCCGACAAAGACAAGGGAGACCGGAATGGCCATTTCTGGCTTGTTAGCCGTTATCAGCCAGTCATACCCAATCTCAAGGGCCGGAACCCCCGAGATTCGAACCCGGGACCTTTGGTCATTGGGTTTACCACCCTACCTCGGCACCACGGGCTCGTTGCTTTGTAACTTGTTGACGCAGGTTACCCGTACGTAAGTATGGCAGCAGATGAACAGAACAGTTAATAAGTAATAGAAACGCTTAAAAAAATCAATACTTGCTCATTGTGTTGTTTCGTGAGCAGTCGCCGTAAGTAGCCTTGAGGTTTTAACAGGATGTTGCATCTTCCTTACTCCTGCTGAATCGTATGCATGAGATCTAACCCAATAGCAAAAGGTGCAGAGGAAAGTAAGCTACCCCCAGTTAACTGAATTTTGGAGTTATTATTGTCTGGAAAATCATGGATGGAAGTTCAAAATGGTCGCTAATTGTTTGGACGAGAGCAAAAACTTACCTTGAATGATGGCTTTTGTTTTACATAGCCAACGCGATTTTCAACAATCGTATTAGACAAGGAGCTCATTTATTAGGGAAAGTCTAAAGTCAAAGTTTTCAGGTTAGTCTACAGACTTGAAAACACTTCAATTAATTACAAATGTCTCCTGATTATTTCTTTTTCAATATCGTCTTTTCTGTTTGACGAGACACATGATAAAACCCTGGGTTGCAGGATGTCACTGCTTGGTAGAAAGGTTACCTTAAGATAGTAAAACCAGCCCTCTATTGGGGCTACAATATCCTTAGAAATATATTTCACAAATTTCCCGTAAGATAAGAGTTAAACGGGGAAGGAGGTGAACAATTACCCCCTCCCTCTTTCAACGCGAGTTTTGGGTGAACCAGCAGCTGCTTTAAGGACTGTACAAAAACTTTCTCCCCCTTTTACGTCGACCTTTTGAAAAATCGTCTCCTCCTCACCATCAAAAGGGTTCAAGATTATGGAAAGCAGCCGTGTTAAGATTTCACAGGTCCGAACAGTTTTGCTGAAAGTAAAAAAAGATACTTCCTCCTGTTGAATAAGAGGGGGAAAAGGTTGTTCCCGGATGAGTCACGCGAAAAAATAATGGGCAGGACTATAGAATACAAAAGGGGATCTCTCAATGGAAGTGTCCTACATATATTTATGTGGGAGGCCCTTTATTGTGACTCCAGCTCTAATTACATTTCAACGAAAAAAAATGGTGTGGAGATTTAAAAATGGTATTTGGAAAGTTTTCCTTGAAGGAAACGGTTGGTTCGCGGATGCAAAATATGCGCGACACGATATCTGGGCGCTGTTGGTTGGTTGATGTTTATGCTCACTTTTGGTGAAAAAATTGGCATGCTTCTATCGAAATTTAAGAACATTACAATTGACCCGAAACTTGGGTGACCTGCTGAGTTAATCAACTTGGAACTGATCGGTCTACTTCTTCTTCTTCTTTTTCTTCCTGTCTGATCATGACGATCTAACCAAACCCTTCAGAATTTCAGGAACATGGTAGGTATATTTTTCGGTGACCCGTCGCCCCCTTCTAATTATAACCCCTTAACTCTCAAATTAACTCAACTCAACCTTCTCTGGACAGCACTGGGGGCCTATTTGCAACTCCTGGCGGCACATATGTACGAGGCAGTAGGAGTGGAAAAAATGGCGGGGCATCAGGAAGGACGACTGTAGGGAATGCCGGTCGGACAACGAGAAGGAGAAATTCATATCGCTTCACCACCCCTTCTCCTTTTTTGCCCGGCTGTTGAGCATCCGCAGTCTTCTTTGCATGCAAGGTGAAAACGCGGAGATTGTCATATTCCGAGAAACGAAGAATATCTCTTTGAATGCCTCACGGAGGTCGGATATAAGTTTTTCTCTTCTTTTTCAAGATGTTTACAAGGCCTATGCTTAGGCAAAACTGAGAGAAGGATCACTTGACGAGATAATGTCTAAGCGTACTCTGTCGACTAAAGTGCACAGAGCGGAGGTCACGGCCGGCCTAGTTAAGCTTAACAAGAACACTTGTGAAGAAAGATGGGAATAAAAAAAATGATGGGCTCGCTTAGACAAGGGACATCTGTTGCCAGACTGAATAAAATTATCCGGCAATCTCGGTCTCAGCTATGGCGATCAAGGCATCCGATTTCAGAAAGTTAGGAATAATAACTTCAGTGAAATTATGCAAATCTTCTAAAAACATTTACGAGAAAAGGAGTCTAGTATTCGTCTGGTGGATTCCGCGTTGGTTGCTTAGATGATCGTGTTTGGGCAGTCGGGTTATTGTACTCAAGTCTTGCCCTGCTAGCATGGTTTCGAATCCCACCGAGGCCGTCAGGTTTTTCAAAATTGGGTCAAATTATTTAACCAAATCTCCCAAACCCTCTACCAATGCATTATGCCTGGATGTCACCTGATGGAGTCTAGACTGATTGCCTAGAAAATTCAACTTGGGTTGCTAGCCTGCCATATCGGGATTAATAGACTTTATACATTGCAGTAAGTTGGGTGAAAAACTGTATCACAAGGTTTTTACAGCCACAGCTTTCGGTCGGGCCTCTTAACTTAGATGGTTAGGGTGTTGGCTGTGTACGCAAGCCGTGCCCTCGCTGTCGTGAATTCAAATTCTATTGAGGCCATCACAGTGGATCCGCTGCACTAACTCCAGATTTTAAATTTCTGACTGTTAATGCTTTAACTAATGTGATAGCGTGTAAATATGCTAACTCTGCGTTTGTCACGGCTAAAGGTAAATTAATTGCATGCAATTTCCCTTACCCTCCCACTCTATCTCTCTCTCCCCCTCACATGACTCTGCCTAACTCTTCCTACCGACAACGCCATTCAACAGGTGCCTCAACCGTCTGACCCTCGCCGCAGACATTTAAACGGTCGGAATGGGTCACTGAAAAAATACATTCGTAATTCAAACGACGTATAAGCTTGGGCTGACTAGTATACTTCCAGAGTCGATGACAGACATAAAAAAATAAACAAAAATCACTCTCCTGGTTGTCGTTTTTCTGTCATACTCTGGCTGCATTTCTAGCTGTCTGGCTTTCCCAGACAGTTGGTGGACAGACACGAATATACAACGAGTCCGGTTGATGCAATTTTACAATTCAGGTACAAATGAGTTAATGAGTCTACGCACGCGATCAGTTAGATGAAAGGAAAAAATAGTGGCAAAGAGGGTCGTGGAAAATGTAATAACGATGACATAAGTAAAGTAGTAAAACGAAATTAATACGATTTTGGTGGACTTATAAGCCACTGGAGAAAACAAGTGTATAGTTCTGAGTAAAACAGTGATAAGGCACACTCCAGAAATATTTACGCCATGCGAAATTAGAGAGAATTTTTGTTTCTAAATAGTTCTTTTGGCTATGATAGGTGATATAAGTCACCTTAATCACGACTAAGCCCAGAATTGTGTAACATGGATGATGGTATTGGAAAGTTTAAGGAGTGGACCCTCCACGCAGACAGGCAGCGTAATGTGTGCAAGAAAACGTAAATCGATAAATAAATTCCTGCCAAATTTGTCATTCTAGGCCTACAACAAAAATGGGCATTATATTTGAAAAATAAACCAAACCAAATATCAAAAATAAAGCGTGTTGGAAGAACAAAAATATAGTGAATGGTAATAGTAGAAGTGGTGAATACACAGAAGGTTACTAACCATTGCTAGGAAATAATAAAGAATACCAGGCCAGACATTGTATTTCATTCCAAAAATATTCACAGAGAATATCCTAAAAATTACTTTGAAAAACAGTATTAACTGTAAAATACAGAATTTCGTTTTATTCTTCGTTGGGTTCTGTCTTACGGGATATTTTTCTTGTTACAACAAAGCACTTTTAGGTTAA
This sequence comes from Ligula intestinalis, assembly GCA_036362985.1. NCBI lineage: Eukaryota > Metazoa > Platyhelminthes > Cestoda > Diphyllobothriidea > Diphyllobothriidae > Ligula > Ligula intestinalis. The sequence continues at coordinate 81,080,857 of JAYGXS010000001.1, read as the reverse complement.
AGTAGAAGAGGTTCGAGGAATGATTTGAAAACATAGACTCATATAGAGGACGTACATAATCGTCATAGGCGTGCCCGAATTCCACGCTCTCGACAACGACCGCCATTCGGATAGTAAGACGTTGGCCTACAATGAAAAAAAGTGCATTTGGCATGTTGGCAGTTTTTATCTCAGCGCGTTCAGCTAACGTCACTCTTATTTTGGAAACATGGTGATGTTCGATACTTGAGTCTGCCACACAATAATGTGGGCTTGCATTGCACTTATCGCACTCTCTTTCGGCCGTAGACTCACCCAGTTCCAGTAGCGGAATGAAGTCAGGGTAAGTGAAAATAGGCGTGGGGTCAATAGGCAAAACGGCCAAATTCCCATTTACACGTGCAACACACGTGATGATCCTTGAAAGGACACGAGGTAGGCTTCAAGAGAACCATTCCTGAATTTTTCAACGAGAACTTTTGCCGCTGCTTGACACAGCTGCGAGGGCTCCGACTCATCAGTGGGTCGCGCAGCTTTCCCTATCTGCTTTCTGGTTGTTATACCGGTTTTGAAAGTTCAGCTTTTTACTCTCCAGAGAAATTAATTTCTGATCGCGGTATACATCAGAAATTAATCAGTATATATCAGTATATGCAACGCCTATAGGCGTAGACCGAAATGGTAAGTGTACCTTTGGGTTGAAACCCGTCAACCCCTGTGGAATACACAAGTGCTGCCATCAGACAGTCGTTAGTAGTATAAATTGACGTTGTAACTTACCATACTATCAGCCTAGGTACTTGCTAAAAGGCCCAGACACGTGTTTCACCGGTATTCTGCCTATGCTTGACACAGCTGCGAGGGCTCCGGCTCATCAGTGGGTCCCCCGCTTTTCCTGTCTGCTTTCTGGTTGATATACGGGTTTAGAAAGTTCAGGCTTTTAATCTCCAGAGAAATTAATTTCTGATCGCGGTATAGATCAGTATATTTAAGGTCTTTAGGCGTAGACCGAAATTGTATATTTCACAGGGGTTGACGGGTTTCAACACGAATATGCACTTACAATTTCGGTCTTCACCTAAAGACCTTAAATATACTGATATGTACCGCGATCAGAAATTAATTTCTCTGGAGATTAAAAAAGCTGAGCTTTTCAGATTGTCTACCAGACACCGGCCAACTTCTCCAAGGGCCTCCACCAACGGTGCTAGCAACAGCCGAGGCAGTGACTATATGGCTAGCTAATCAAGTGCCGTGCTGTTATAAGACGCTAATAAAGGCGCTCTATTTTCTGTGGCCGACGCTGACGTCAGGTGGCGATCGCATGCTGACCCCACCCGTGATTAAAGTTGTTGACGTCACGTATTTGACAGTCATGGTCACTCCGCATACTCAGCCAATGATCAATAATCACAGGCTACCTGAGATCCACTCTCTCCCCCTCTCCCCCAATTAAATGACCTCTACATGGTGATCTCCCCTTGCAGATGGTATGAAAACTATTAGTTTGAATTATGTGAAATTCATAAACCCTGGCCAGCGCTCCTATTTTGATTATCAATGTCCGATTATGCGTTGCCAAAAACGTAGATTTGCCAAAAAATACTTTTCAAATTCTTCACTTATTGACCCACATCGTGATAAATAAGGAAAGGAGAAACATTGTGGGACTCACCACTCGGATGTCGGTTCGGCAGGTTAGGGTCTGGAAGTTGATTGTAAAGCTGTTTCCACAGCTGCTGCACGAGGTCCGGACTGAAGAAGAAAGGATATATGATGTGACATCTTTCAACGTATAAGTAGTCACAGGCAACACTTTTAAGTCAAATCTGACCTTAAATAAAGCTATGTTTTAGAAGAACCGTGCAGTATTGACATTATTCTGAAAAAAATTTCCTCAAAAATGCTTTAAAATACGAAAGCAATACCAAAGTAAGATCGCATATCGAAAACCAGACAAACTTATTTGAAGATACTTTGTAGGGATTTTTTTATAAGAATATCAACCAAATCCTCCAACTGCGCTCGAAAAATTAGCACTTAAATATGCATGCATTTCTGTACTTTAATGCGTGATTTCTAACCGCCAATTATTTTCTCAGAAAGAAGGTTGCATTCATTAGATCAAATTGGAGGGGGTTTTTGCAGTCAAAATGCAGTCTTGTTCATACAAAAATGACCAGCAATCCACGCTTCCAAACTACTAAGCATGCGATTTCCACTATTTCCTTATACCTGAAGGAATGATTGATCACTTAAAATTTTACAGTATACATGAACCTATCTATGATAGGCTCTACATTCACATTAAAGTGCCTTTAAGTTCTGATTTCTATCGAGAGTAACTTTCAATTTAGTTAGTGCATAGCCATACGAGCAAAGTGTTTACGGAATTCGTATCGGAGCAGACTTCCTTCCCGATCCCTGCCAGAAAATGTATCTGACTCTGTTTACAGCCAGTTTCCACCCGCGCCGGAAACATTTACTGATTGTAGCTTTCAATTTCCTCAGAAAGTAATCTCTATTTTAGCTTTCGTTCATAGGCCCTTGAATATCCTGATCGATATTCTTTTTAGAGAATAAAAAAACTACAATTTCGAAAGCGGAGTCTTCACCAGTAAGCACACGGGTGGTGCTGGGTGATCCTGTGATGAGAGGAAGCCCTCGCAACTGTGGCATGCAGCGTCAGAATACCGGCGAAACATGTACCTGGGCTTCTGTCTAGTACCCGTGCAAAATAGATAACTATGTAAATAATCGAGTATGCTATACGCCACGTGAAACGTTGAGTTTCAGCTCGGAGCCGAAGCGAATATCCAGTATATCTAAGGATTCTTGTAAAGGTCATGCATGACGAAGATGAATTGCAAGTTTAGCATATATGTGCTGACGCTATTTTGGTACAATGAGTAGATTTAATCCGAGGAGAACCCCATAGTACGGAAAACTGCCTTTTTAGTTCAGTTTTTGGCGGTAATAGACATTATTTTGGCTAAATCTTAAGTAGCCTGATTTCGAGGAAATTTCCTATCCTATTAAGTAGGACAGAACCAAGCCTATTATTTTTATGCATTGTGCTATGGAAGAACCGCCAAAAAAGAAGGAAAAGTTTAAAACGGATCCCCTTTCAGCACCGGAAAATGAAGTTCAAATTTGCGCAAATGCAATTAAAGCTAAGTTTAAGGAATCGCATTTATCTTCAAAAAAGTAAAACTTTCAGTTTCGAAAAGTATTTTTGCTAATGTGTTAAGATTTTTTGCCATTAAATGCACTAATAAAAAGGCTTGACCGTTTTTGTTTTACTGCATCAACTCTTTGAGACGTAACCGAAACTGTCCATAGACTATCGCGAAGGTGAAGATGAAATAAATCTGCTTGAATCTAAATGATGTAGAAATATACTATTTTTATACTGTAATTTGTGTTAATGCGTAATTAAGAAACAGAAAAGACAGAAAAATAGGAATTATATCACAATCTTGGCATATACTAGGCCAGTAATTTTGCATTGGCTAGCTTAGAATAGGACCTGAAAATGACTCCGCTATGGTGGAAAATACTCCAATCTAAAGAAGAAAGTTAGTGCTTTCATTTCTAGCGAAATTGTGTCATTTATCTTCAGGTAAATGATAAAACTTGTTGAAAATCTCCATTTTCTTTTTGATATTACCTTTGAAAAGGTAAAATGCGCCAAGATTCACCAGCTGAATATCTAATTAAAGTGTTTTTAAAAAAGGGAACCTGTTAGAGAAAGCTTTTTTTATTAATCTTAGGAATAAAAATATCAGACTTCTGTTGCAGATGTATTTTTGTGTGAGAATGGTTTTTGGTAATTTGACCACTTTATAAATATAGCCTATTTTGCCAACTTCATAAGAACACATAACCAGAAACTCATTTTTTCAGTCATAGTGAATGAGTACTGGCTATTTGTGCAGTTGGCAAAGAAGCCGATCATGCCACCCAGGATGCAGCCTCGGGTGCTCGATGGTCTGCGCCCATCTGGTAACACTCTCGTTACTTGAATGTGAATCCTCATCCCACCCTGTGGTCTAATTCAACTCAGCTATGCGTCCAGTTAATAGACAAATGAGACAACTTCTTAGCAGTATATGGATAGTCCCTAAGAGAGGTCATATGAACGGTGTTTCTAGAAGTCCTACGTGTGGGAGACACACCTACGTGGGGTCTTTAGGCTCATGCGGCTGGCGGTCGTTGTGAGGTCTCGGATTTCATGGCAGGAAGTTGAGATACGAAAAAAGATGCCGAAGAGTTTACCGGCTTCCTTTGTCATCTGCCACCTCCGTTCTCCAAATCGAAGGCTAAAAGTGGCACCTTGCAGATACCCCGCATGATCACAATTATTTATAGGAGGTGGTTTAGAAGCACCGTCTCATATTTACCGACTTTAAATCATGGTGTTAACCACGGGCAATGTTTTCTTTTGCAGGAAAATCTATCCTAAAATCGTGCACGAATTCACCAGTACGAATGAGAATCAAACGGGAAAAAGTACCAATTCGGCCTAAGCAAAAGGAAATTTAAGCAAGAGCTAACTGCGCACTGTCTTAGAAAATGCGGTTATTTTGCATCACGAATCTGTGAAAGATAAGAAGTTGCAAGTTTTGTCGCACTGATGTCGTCAAATTCGTGCTTGCAGGCCGATGGCGGAAAAAAGGATGCAGTATTCGTAGAGGAAGTCCTGATAAAAGGGCAGACAAGTTGTTACATTACTTTTTTTCGGTATTAATCTGCCGTCATGCAGCCGACCATAACCTTGAAAACCACCACCATCTGGTTGCAGAAAAACCTACGCGCACTCTCATAGTGCAGATGGTTGAAAAAAGGGGTCTAGCAGATGGGTCATAAGTAAGCCACTGGATTCAGGTTCATCACTTCCTCGCCATCTGGCGTTTTTCTCCATAAAGGAATGAATGCGCCCCTGATATTTGACATCCGGAGCTGCTTTCCTGCACATGACGTGTGCCATGCTTTCAGAGATTTTGCGGCCCTGGGAAGTGAATTATTTGGCCTGTGTTCATGCGTGTATCGAGTTTTGTGTGCAAAGGCTAACTGGCGGACTGAGAGTCAGGCTGCAATGGCTTTTCCTTAATGCAGCACTTATGGCACTCTCACATAGCTGGGATCCATGCTGCTCCCCCTTTGCTATTGTTTTCTTGTCTGCAGTAGCCCTCAATACAGGAGTCTGTGGCCTCTACTTCTGCTTCCTGACTCTGTACTGACACCGCGTCCAAGTGAGAGAATGTAACAGACAGTGAGGTGGGCGCAACGAAAGTCTATTCTCACTATTATCCAGCACACGTCACTGTCCCTACGCCACCAGGCTGTGGAACACAAGGTGGACCTCGTCGAAGTTGACGGTCTAACTATCGTAAAAAGTATTATTGCCCATTCATGTAGGTTTCCAAGAAAGATGTGTGTGATCTGATTTGTCAGTTTGCTCGAAGTCGGTACCAAGCTGGTTATGTGAAAGACTACAACCGGCATAAAGTTCTCACACCGCATCTTGCACAATCTACCTTGATTAATTGTCAATGTGCAGTCTCCGCAACTTGTCGGTCACGAAACGAGCACTCTCCGCATCGGTGAGAGATATCCGGCGGCTACAAGACTCCACGGAAGGCTCATACATTTTACACTCTGGCAAAGCAACCCACCCGTTGACAGCTGCAATACGTGTGAGATAGTAAAAAGAGCAAAACTTTATGGATTCCAACTTCTAGTTCAAGCATACCGATAGTGGCAAATATGCTGACGATTTACTTCACAGCATGGGTTTGCACCTGGAAGCGACAGGTGAACCAGTTGATTGTAGCACCCGTAACCCCCTGGCGGCTTTTGAGTAAACGCCTTTGTTCTTCTGCGGGGGACTAGGCGGACCGAAAGTAACAGAGCCGTCTTGTAGGCAGGAAACACCTTCAAAGTGAGTATCTGGTCTCAGGTTCCTTTCACACCGTTGTATGACTCATCGGTCTTCGTTTCCCCCCCCCCCCCGGCTTTTACGGTCTGACTGATACCCTCACTGTGCTTGACAAAAAAGATGCCTGGTGTAGGTGCATCTTTTAACTGTACACAAGAATATGTGGGTGTTGATTTATATATGGTAAGGATGACTTTTATGGCCGCGTCAACAGGATACGGGGGCAGGAGCCCCCCTGCCCACTTGAAAGTAGGTGGCTTTGCAATACATTTAAGTCTTAACCCAAACATAAATTAAACTGTAACATTAATCTTTACCCTAGCCCTACCCGCAATCCAAATTCAACAGTACGTACGAAATCAAATGATAACCCGTCACATAATGCTGACCCCAACCTCAACCCTAGACCTATGCCGCACCTTAATCCTAAACCAAATTTTCCGGAATTTGGTGTAAAGCCGCATGCATTATGGGCGGTTCCTTTTCCGACGGCCAGACAACCCTTACCAACTACTTTTCTAATGACAGTTGTCGCTCAACGTATGGACGGGTTCTTTTCCGACAGCCAGACAAGTCACCCTTACGAACTACTTTTCTGATGGCAGTTGTCGCTCAAAGTATACCTTCTTCGACCTCAACATCCATTTATGACCGAATCGCCGCTACACAGTTTGGTTTGTAAACCGATACAAAATGAGAACATGTATATTCGTGAAAAAATTGGGACCACTCCAAATTGCGTCGGGGGCGTCTGACCCGCTCCCCCTCTCCCTATTCTATATATTGCCCCTGTGTACAGTAGTTTTACTACCGGAAGCCCAATGGAGGTCACAGCCAACTGAGGGCAGTATCGGGAATCTGACATCTGTCAGCAAAGCGTCTTGTCGACAAAGACTTAGGCTAGACATCTGTCATCTCAATCGCTTTTTGTCCATTATTAGCTGTCGGGCTCTAGCTGCACTTGATAAACCCACTGTGAGATGACAGATTTTAAGGCGGCATGAAGTTGGATCCCGTCAGTTGACCGGAATGGTGTCAAAAAATGAATGAAGACTGGGAAACTTTAAGAAAGGGCTGATGCCTGGAGGTGGAGAGAGAGAGAGAGAGAGAGAGAGAGAGAGAGAGGAGGGATGACCGTCCCTCACACTCAAGGGTGCCTTTGTAGATGTTCGCTTGCTTGCGCTTGAAATCTGCCGAGTTTCTGTATCTGTTACGAGTAACTTTTAGCATATATTTTCGTTCAAATTATGGGCAGGATGTCCCTAAACGAAACGTAGGAACAACAGTCGTAACGAGCAGGTTTGAAAACTTATAGGAGTTGAAACACAGATTTACGTAATAAAAATAAACAATGTGTATGCAATTTACACATATAGATATTGATCATAGTTTAGCAGTCCGAGATTATATAAGGAGAGGGAGCCACTATTCGGAAAAATTAAGTTGTTCTCCGACGAAATTAACAGAGGATAAAGTAAGATTATCGGTCTAGGTCGGTAGTCAGGAATACCGATAAAGACTACGGACGAAAACAGGCCAATTTTGGCTTATTATTAGCCGTTGTCCAGTCACTCCCTAATCCCCTGTTAGGCAGTTTGGGACCAGAACCGAAAGCCTTTTGTCACTCAATGTAAAGTATTTCAAAGCTCTACCACCGAGTAGGGGATTCTCGGTTCTGATTGTTGTGATCGTAAATGTATGTATAGGTGCATTTATCTTAACGAGAGTTGAGGGGCACTCAAGGCTCGTAAAGATATTCTGTCTATATATAATAAAGGCGAACGTGCTCATTCCGTAAAACATGATCACTACCAAACATGTTCAGTAACCTGATATTTTAAATGCGGACGAAAAGACTAAACAAAATGAAAGTATGTCATCCTTTAAAGGGCTAGATAAAGAGCGCGGAATGCATGAACTCCTTTGGGATTGACTTAGGCAAGAGAGGCGATTGAGAAGAAGAAGAAGAAGAAGAAGAAGAAGAAGAAGAAGAAGAAGAAGGAGAAAAAGAAGAAGAAAAAGAAGAAGAAAAAGAAGAAAAAGAAGAAAAAGAAGAAGAAGAAGAAGAAGAAGAAGAAGGAGAAGAAGAAGAAGAAGAAGGAGAAGAAGAAGAAGAAGAAGAAGA
>JAYGXS010000001.1:81054784-81072802 GCA_036362985.1 Ligula intestinalis | reverse complement strand
AGAAGAAGAAGAAGAAGAAGAAGAAGAAGAAGAAGAAGAAGAAGAAGAAGCAAAAGAAAAAGAAGAAGAAGGAGAACAATAAAAAGAAGAACCTTTCTGCTAGTCAAGAGAGGCGATTTTTAGGCAGAGTTTGAAGATTGCGTCTCCTTTTTTTTACAGAACTGCTATTCCTGTTAGGCTATTCCTGCCTATTTGAAAGTATGTTTCAGCCTCCCGATCTATATTTAATAGGTTGGCATCATTGCCGGGAAAGACCCGAGAGATTGGAATGGCAATTTCTGACTCCATAGACGTGGTACATCATCCGAGGCTCAAACCTTTTGGTCAGAAGTCTAAGGCTGTAAAGCTTGAGCCACGAGCTCGTTGTCTTGCCAGTCTAAATCACGAGGTATTGACACTCGTTAATGAACGTTTATCAAGCGTTAACGGAACTCACTCGTCCCGCTCAGTCTTGAGGTTCATTCGCGGACCCCGACAGCAGCCGCACTGTGGCTTAGGCAGATAGCATTAATGCAGCACTTAGGGTTGGGTATGGGTGACTGACGACGGCTAATGAACCAGAAATGCCCATTTCCCTTTCCTTTGTGTTTACCGGCTATGCTATTTGCCTAGACTACTGGCCACTGTGCAGCCCCCGGCGGGTGTCGAGAGTAAGCCCCAAGGCAGAGCGGGACTAGTGGACTCCGTTAGCGATCGGTGAACGTTCAGTAACGAGTATTGAATGCGTTTTCGTACTGTCATAAGGAGTATGTTGTACCAATTTACTCAGTTTAATCAAATATCATCTTGCCATGAAAAAAGTGAATTACTTACCGACGAATTTTCAGTTTAGAAACAGTGCATCTTTTGAAAACAGTCTCCCTCACCTTCATCTATCAGAATGCATTCAGCTGCCTTTTGAAGCTTCGATTGTACATTGAGAAGAGCCATAGAAAAACCAGACGGGAATAAGGTGTCCCGACTCACCACTCAAGCCTTCTCACACACGCATCTGGGCCTACCCGCTTAACAACCGACGAACCCCTTTGCCCAGGATGATGATTCCACATCGGAGACTAATGCACAGATGCGTACAACACAGTCCCGCCCAGACGCGAATGCTCATGACGATGGATGGGCGGATGAAAGTGGGACATCACGAATGGTGAATTGTCAGCCCTGAACTCTCCGCCTCCCCCCTCCCCGGACGCAGAACGAGTTAGGAAGAGGCAGCGCCCGGTCGGGGGACATGGTGCGCCTAAAGGTCTTTGTTTTGCCTTCCTCTCCTTCGCCTTCTATCTCCACCCCCCGTCTCTGTAGAAAGTCTACAGAAGACGGTCTGGGGTGTCATAAAATTCCGAGGATTGAGAGGGAGAGTAGGCATGGGAATATGTGGATAAAAGTGTTCGCAGGCGGCCCCAACCGCTCCTCCTCCCCACCCCGCGCCCACCAGCCGGCTAGCCGGCATCAAAGAGCCCCGCCCCTAAACAGGCGGTGCCCCAGAAAGGGCCTCTCTCTCTTCCCAAGAAGACACGCAGCGCCAGCAGACACCAGCGTGACAACAGCAGCTGCAGCAACCGCAGCGACAGAAGCAGCAGCCGCAGCAGTAGCACCCCTGAGGTTTACTTAGCGGTTTATTGTAGCAGGAAGTGCATGGAACAGTCTGTTGTGGGTCCCGGACTACGCGCCAGAGGGAGTCCGGGAAACCGGAACAGGCGCGTGCACACACACCGCAGTCTCAAGACCAGCAACTTCGCCTTAGATACTACGTGAGGTGTACCAAAAACCAGATAATAACGGCCGGACTTAAAAACAGGCAGCACACTTGGTGACTAGAGGAGACTCCTGTCAGAGGGGTGCGGGGCGTCGTGGATGTTCCCCTGTTGATCCCAGCTGATGCCTGCTGGGCGCTTTTGGACAAAGCGCAGAACATGCAGCAAAAAAGGAGATTTCCTCCAGCACGGTAAATGCTCCAAGCAGACTCCGAGCTCGAGAGGTAATTTGAAGATGGTTTATCCCTCGGAAAGCATGAGGATTAGGGAGGGAAGACGCCGAATTACTTTATAATGGCGAAGTCTATCGCTCATTCTATCTTCGAATTTTATTCCTACGCATACCTTAGAGATGCAGAATCATAACTAGGTCTTGGCTGTCACCCAGTTAATTCACATGACAGTCTAATCGTCGCAACCGATAACTTCAATCGTGAGATGGCGTAGCGCGGGTACCTTATGCTGCATCTACCGATTTCTCACCTACTCCCCAACACACAATTTGTTCCGATTGCAAGGTGGTATAAAAAGGACCCGAGGATGGCGCGGGCACAGTTACTGTCAGAATTAAACGGTCACATTACAGGTATCACACATGGCCTGGCCCCTAATACACGTAATAATCTACCGCAAAAGGTTCTCCTGGCTTTACATCCTTGAGAAGATGATAAAGGCATCACTGAAGCACGAAAAGCAGCCTTCCAGTCACTCCTCCTTGGAGGGCTGAGCTGTAGTATCAGTTGGCAACCTTCACAACCATGAACATAAAGCTGGACTCTGCTCATTCCGTCCCCATCCATCAGTCGATCCTCAACCTGATAAAACATTGGTGCTACGAATAGATTCAGTGGCTGAGAAAATTATGCAAACCACAGCTCCATACCTGACTTTTCAGTCGTCACGGAAAGAACCCAAATCACACGAACATCATACTGTGGTTATAGTTACCATGACTCACATTAGAGTGGTTTTCAAAAATCCACCCAACAGGACCGGAATGCCGTCCATCTCCCTCTTTCTATACGATGATGGGATCATTCTATTGGGGTTGATTTAAGCTGTCTGGGGTGTCCACAGATGGCAGCGAAGTCATTGGGCCCGACTATGGAACATAAAAAGCCGTGGCTGGGCAGTGGTCTACCAGATCGATAACCTTTAAAAACTGCATTGTATAACGCGGTTGTAATGCGATGGATGTTGCCGCCCTCGAATGAAGCTTTACCCGTTCTCCGGCTGAAACATTCATCACCCTAAACTGATCTACCCCATGGGTGTGAAAAAAGACGGCCAGCTAAAAGAACCCATCCCTCAACTACGGTTCCACCAATCCCTATACTGCCAGCCGCAGCCTAATCAGGTATTCAGACAGCCGGATAAGTGTGATCCGTGAGCTCTGAATTGACTTGTCGCTGAAGCTGCATTGTAGCACTTCACACTACGGAACAAAGAATTGCCGGTCGGTCTCCATTGGTGTCTCGTTCCAGGTTCCTCGCATACGACCGGTATATTGGAGAGAAGCGCTACTGGCTGTTCAATGACCGTTTCGGGCTTATCTGTAGCCATCAACTCACCATTCTTTTTCCACAGCCGGCAAGGCCGAAACTACTCACCGTTAGTCATGGGGCAGAAGCTAAACGTGGGGATGAAGCAGGTCTCACTTTGGAAGACAAAATAATCAACAATATTAATTCCAGTCTCAGCTGTCTTTCTCAGAAGTATATATATATACACAGTTCAGTGATTGCTAAAAGGACACACTACGGGCGGCATAGGATCTGGCTCTCTGCCCGAATGACCGAGTTGCCATACCACCCAACCTGCTGCACCCAAAATGTCAGCAATTGCCAATATTCCCGTGCCCTGGCAGCAACATTACTATGAACCGTAACCGTAATCGAAACCGTCCCCCTATCTTAAGACTAGCCATAATATTCCCGGAAATGAATGCAAGCCCCCCCCACCCACCCCGAATATGGGGTTCCTAATTTATAATTGTGTCTTTAGTCTTCCAATTCACGAATTTTAATACAAGCTGAGCGTCCAACCTCTTTATTTATGCTTGATTCCCTATCTTGTGAAATGCCAACCCAAATTCCTAGTACACCCTATGCTTTAATTTATTAATTTTGCCTATAAAGTACACAACATTATCAACACCCAATGTACAAGTTTATAAGAACTGTGGGTCCTCTTCTTCGAAGTCTAGGAAAAGGTGTGATTTTCCATAGAAAAAATGTATGCAGCATCCAGTATGGAAACCTTGAATTAAGGTGGAACGACCCTCAGAGCTAAACATTATACGGCACTTTAGAAAGTTTTTTTTAAACCGAAAGATATCTTTTCCTCAAGTAAAAGAATTCAAAGATAGCGTAAGTTTCTACCAACCGAGTGAGTTCAAGAATATTTTTGTGCATCGTTTCATAAAATGAATTTGAATTAACAGACCCATCGAAAATCAATTAATGCACACTGCTTAGGTAGCCCCTTTTTTACAGATTACGCCCGAAAGAAGCTCATTCGAAAGCAGCTTTCCTGCAGGGGACGAAATATCTTGGGATTAGGCTGCACGATAATCAACATTACAAATCAATTTACGTAATTTGTTCGAATCGAAAGCACATCTCAGGATAACGATCAAAGTTAAATGATAAAGAGTGTACTATATACAGGACCAGCCACACCACACTCTTCTTGCTCCTCCCTTGTCAGTTGAAAGACGGAGACAAACCAAGGGTAGGCATTTGGCCTCTACCACCAAACTGAATCAATTCCGCTTTCCACCGGAACCCGCCCGATAATAAAATATTTTGCCTGCCATTGGATACAATGCATCGGCGATGCCCACTTGGAACACTGGGCCAATTATTGCGAGCACTGAAGACGAACGTGATGTCCACCCATGCACTCTTTGAAAGTGGCGAACGTGACTTTCGGGTTCCCATTTTCGGACAGTTCGCTATGATAGTGGACTGATAAATGGTCATTTCGGACGCTGCGGCAGGATTGTACGTCGTTTAGACAGAAATAATGGTGGGGCACCTCAAGATCGTAAATTTCATGACTTCGAAAAAAAAAATACTAGCCAAAAATTGACAGATACGAAGAGCTTCCCACACTTATTACGGGCTTCCATTTGGTCTCTACTGAAAGCTCTAGAAACTGGCAGGACTAGTCAACACTCAATTAAAATGGCTCTATTCGATTGGTGAGAAAACACTTTAGATTGCACCAAAATTGGGATGACAGATGTCGTTTCTTATTCGCCACTTTTTCGCCCGCAGTTTGAAGCTTATCCAACTACAGGGTAAGCAGCCCGAAGGTAACGAAACTGTCGGTCCATTTTGCAACATTATGAATGTGCGCGGGAAGGATTGTACCGCAAGGAGGTCGAATCTGTCGCCCCCAGCTCTCGCCGCGGTTTGAAAGATCAGTTGGCTAGGCACCCTTCCCGCTTCCCATCGTCCCCGGTTGGCGTTGGGGCATGTCTGGGTGTCAAAGGCAGAAGGGACCATTCCTGTTTTCCCTGGCTGTTTTCCCACAATTGTCGTATCGTCCCAGCAGAGTCTGCCCAGGCTCTAGTCTAAGGTCCATCGCCAAACTAGGGGAACTTAAATGTTTAGCTCTGCAGTCAGCCCAGGTAGTTACTTAGCATACTGACAGTACCTGCGCTATCAGTCTGCTCTCGTTTCTTACAAATACAGCCGGTTTTGGGAACTGACAGACAAACACTGAAGCCCTCTTAAGCTACACAGAAGAGCAGAGGTATTGCTTTATCCCTCCGTCACCGGATAAGTTGACAGCCACCATGACGCTGCGCTTGAAGGGCATGAACACAGCGATTTTATGTGACAAAAGCAGAACTGTGGCTGACAGTCGACATTGTTTTCCTACCTCCTTGTCCAATGTCAACCTCCTCAAGGTCATGCAACTTCGCAGCGAGCGGGTTTCGGCTTGCTGCAGGTGCTTGACCGACTTCCGCTCGCATACACACATGCGGCCAGCTAGTTGCGGCTGTCCAAGTGCCGTTTGAACTCATTACTCCTCGGTCGATATGGCATGGCCAGTTTACACGACACCCGCTCGGGTAAGAAGACAACACATCAATTGGACACTACTTAAACTTGCTTCACAGTCCTACAAGAGCAACCGTCACCACTGTCTTTCTATCGCAGCCCTGACTGGATGCGGTCAAAATCAGCCCTGGCGTTTCCAGTGGCCGCTGCGCCCAGAGACAGCGAGTCAGGGTTCTGCGCGCAATAAATTCCTCGTCATGGCGCATTCTGTCTTTTCCAACAGCCCGGGATTCGGCATGGTGATTTTAGTGTCCAGAGCACACCTACGGCTTAGGTGCTACAGGTCTACAAGTTTATCCACTTTGGGTGGTTTGCTATAGTCTTTCTGCGCTTAATAAAGTCCTCACTGTGATGTCGTCTGCCTTTTGGACTGATGATTGCAGTGCTCTGAATATGCTGCCTAGATGTCACAGTAATTTCAAAACGAAGGTAGAACGAGATGATTTAGTGAGGAAGGGAGCTTCTAAATTTCCTGGGGTCGGGCATGTAGAGAAGCGATTTCCCAAACTTTGACAACAAGATCTACTCTTGAAGAGCAGACGAACTATGCGCCTATGAGGGAGAACGAAGTATTTCACTGTACGCATACTAGACACAGGAGGACGATGATGCTGTTCGGACTCAGGGCCAACCAGCGCAGCGTCAATATGTGATCGGTAATTCAAGAGTGAAAGCAAGACAAAAAGCATCGCTGAGAATGGGAAAGGGATCAAGAGGGAGAGAAAGAGACGGTGATGAAGGGGAGTAATTAGCTGTTAGATGTTGTTGCGAAAAGAAGCGGAAGGAACCAAAGAAAACAAGACAAGTAGTGCCAAAAGAGACAGGAAGGAAAAACAGGCAAAGGAACACGCATCGAATAGATTATAATAAATGGTGAAATCCATATTTTTTTCACTGAGGACAAGGAACTAGGGGGAGGGAGTGGGGTGGCATGCAAGGAAAGGACACTTAGATTTCGGAGGTATAATGAGAGAAGGCAAAAGGATCCAGAAACTGAGACGACTGAAAACCAAATGATCCCTAGACCGATCTAACAGCCAAGCCTGGCAAACAATGTCACTGGTGATGGTAAAGGAGGGTGGGGGATAAAAGGAAAAATATGGTAATAGGAAATGAGAAAATGGCGCGAATAAAGGCGCAAATGAAGAATTCGAAGGTAATCAATCTATCTTCCTCGACGGTAGAACTGAGAAGCAAAGTGCAGAAAATCGCGACGCTGCATGTACCTGTGACATGACTATGGCCAATCTTCAGTTAGTCCTAATCCGCATTCTGGCCGGGAGGGTGGGTTCTTTACGTGCGAGGGAGGAAGTTAAGAATCGGGGTCGGGAAAACGCAAAACAGCGCCAAAAACCGTCAGTCTGCTTACGCATCGACTTCCGTTGCGTTCCGCTTCGTCTAAGTCGTAGTTCACAGTCCCCTGCTGGGTGCTTTCTGCACAGACCGACTCTGCCCCCTAATTCTTCTCCGTTGGTCTCAGACTGCAGCTCATTAGCTTGTCCCTCCGAATTTACCCGCACTGCCGAAAGCCGGCGGTAGTTATTAAGACCAGGCCTGATGAACCATCGTCTTGCATGCTAAATTAACAGGCAATTGTTAAAGCTCTTACTGCCGCAGCGTAGGGCGTTGAAGGGGGGGGGTGGTTGGGCGGGAGGGAGGGAGAGGTAGGCTAATCTGCCCCTCCTCCTCCTCCACCAACACCACCACCACCACCATCGCCCCCTGACAGGCTTTAAACAGGTACATTAATATTTCAGAGTCTACGTTTTTGTCTTCTAGGAGTAGCCGGAGCATCTGTGCGCCGCATGGCGCCCTCCGCGCAACTGATGAGCTCACAACTCCGAGAGTTTGAGAAAGAGAAGGATGGAAGAGCGCACGTGGCTGAATAAGAAAGTCGTTAGTGTGGCTGGACTATGACGCGACGTGAAGGTAAGCAAAAAAGACACCTGCTGTGTCATCAAATAAGGACGCCTCTTAATGAACCAGTGAAGACTTTATAAATGAGGCCACACTTGAGACCTCGAACGCAGACAAACGCATACATGCTTACAATGGAGTGAAAAAGTGTGTAATCACCTTTACCAGACCCATAACCGTATTACTCAGTAGGGTCAATGTGGCAGGTTAACACAGTACGCAAGCAACCATCCTCGAGGTACATGCAATCAACCTGACGAACGGGGGCTGGGTTTCGTCTTATTTGTTTCACGAACAGTCACCGCTAGGATGATGTCCGTGTCCGAGTCCCATATCCCATTGTTATGAGTAAAAACAAAAGGCAGACGCTTTGAATTCATAATGAGGGCCGTTTGCAAAACTAATAAGGCAGCTGGGCAGTGAGAGAAAATGTTAGGATTCTGGTTACATATATCTCTCTTCAAGACCGTGGACCGGGGGCAGTTTTGGATACAATTCGGGTTTAATGTCCATAGCAAACAGGAAGGTGTAAACACAACCCAAAAGGACATCCGACGAGTGGATAAAAGACAGAAGCACTTACAGTCACCCGTAAAGTTAATGGCTGGTGAGCAAGAGAGAGGCCACCTTACGCATGACTTTGGACGCCAAACTATGGAATCATCTGCTTAGACAAGCTACTACAGGATTGAGATGATGGCAAATTCGACTTGGAGGGAACACGGCGCATCAGCAGGTTGACAAGTTCCAGACTGGAGAAAGTGCTCTTAAAGTTGCGAAAATTCCCATCAGAGAATTCAGAAGAGTATTTGGCGAGCATACGTAGCTTTCGATAAATTCTCATCGGGCCGTTACAGAAGCATCAGAAGCATCAATAGCTCAATCCTTGCCCACATGGCTGACTCCGGACATCGTGTGGACCCCAGCGAAGCCTTTAAGGTAATTTACAAGGTCTCGTCAACCTACCCCTGGGTCAGCGTTTGCTGGCAATAGCAGAAGCAACCGCGATCCAGTTGAGAGAGCCGGTCCTGTGCGCGCAGAAGAACCTCCTGCATGCCCCGAGCTTGGCTTGGCTAACGGTTACGTTACTACCTGCATCTTTTCACACTTTCTACCGCTTCATCCAACCCCACCCCCTTCCCCCCATCCCCTGTCCGGATTCAACAAACCCTCATTAGCTGATTACTACCAACCCCACACCCCCTTCCTCATCCCCATGACTAATTTGCGTTTTGTGATAATTTGATTATCAGCATGTTAATTTGCACCCATCCCTATATAATAGTAACGGCTCGATAAGAATTCATAGAAAGCCAAATACTCTTCTGAATTTTGCCCTTGATTGCAAGCGTCTACCGGATTATGACTGTCGGAATTTTTCAACCCGACAGAAGTCGACGCAACCCGGGAAAGCGCACGTACCCAGATATGCCAATTACAGCTAAAGTTTAGCACCAAGCTGGTCATGCTGTCAGCCTAGACGCAGTAACAGCCACGCCGACAGCCTCATGTGGAAGCAAATGAGGTGGCTTGCCAGATACCCTAGGAAGGAATAACGGCGAGCCACATTTAAATCAACAGGGCAGTTGAGATAGGAGGAGCAATCTGGGATAAAATTCGAATTCGTGCAAATGTTGAACGAGAACAATAGAAGCCAAAAAGAGGCATGATTGTGACCTTCCTGTACAGTGGTTATTCAACTTTTCATACCGCAATGTCTATCTGATGGGCCGTATTCAGTGTAGGAAACGTCATGAGGAGACTGAGGAGAGACAACTGTTCAGACAGTGTGGGAGACAGTGAAGAAGTTCACTGTCAGCTATTATGGGACAGGGCTACTCGGTCCCACTCGGAATGAAGCGAATCAAAATACAGTAGGTGGTCCTTCGACTTAGGTGGGGTTCTCCTATTGATTATTGTGCAAAATAATCCTAACATATTGCAGTCACGAGTTGGTGGCGGTTTTGGAATGAGCTTTTCCCAGTGGCCCGCTTAAGTAGTACGAAGCTTTTGCATGTTGATTTAGGATTTCATTATAAACTCAAATATATTTTATAAAACCAACGTACAAAAAGATGCCCATGTGTGATTATGACGATTTGGCGATCGCGTACGTGAGTTATTTCTTCCAAATACGCGGACTCCCTTTGAAATTCACTATCTCAGATAGGAGGACAATAACTCCTACCTTTCCGGGGTGAGTGCAGAGACGCCGCCGGGTGCGCATACTGCCCCTTCCCTTTTGTCCTCTTGTAAAGAGCGCATATAGTAAAAAAGCAGACAGCCCTTTCACTCGCCGATTGCTGATGATGGCAGTTGACTGATTGTCATGTGAAGTATGACCATCTGTCCTGCTCCTCTCACCCCTCCACCCCACGAGTAGCGGCGGAATGTACAACCAGGATACTTAAATCAGCATCGCGTCAAAAGCGCGCTGATGGAAAGGGGGCGGAGGAAGGCATACTGTCTTGCTGTTGATTTGCTACGCGATCGCGGTGGCACCCGTCATGCGGACTGCACCTGTTTGACGTGACATGTCGCCGATCTCGTGACATTGGAGTCTGGGTTCGCTTTTGTGACGCCCCATTGTGAACAATGACGTCGCCGCGGTCACCTCCCGTGGATAATCATGCATGTTTGTATGGTATTTCATCTACAAGGGGTAAGAGGGGGGAGAGCGCCTACATTCGGTGGGGAAGGAGGAATTTCCGCATCACAGCTCTTGTTTTCTCTTATCAGGCCAATGGGATGAAGTCGCAATTTAGTTGGGACACCGTGATTAGAAGCAGCGGTCCACACAGACTGCTAATTTAGTCGCAACAACAAGACACGGCACTCGAAGTGGTGGGTATTCCCAAAACTTTGTTTTCCAAAGAAGATAACAAAGTCCTTGAGTGAGAAGAAGACGCGACTGACATTTTCGCTGGTATTGGCAATTGAGTTGGGAAAGAGGCACTGCAATCGGATCGACGATGGGGCATCTGTGCCCTTCGGAAGGACCTATCTAGGCGCAGGTTCAGTTTCTCTGCACAGTTGTCTTGCCAATAACGTTTTACCCGAATGTGATTCATACAAACCCTCGGTAAGCACGGACCTGATCAGACACACAGCAGTATTTCAACACGGAAGGAGAATGATCCGTGTGCTCCTTGAAGACTGCCACGCGAGGCTGCGGAAATACCGTCTGAAAATTGCCAAGAGGCAAATTGTCCTAGCGATCGCGTCAACTTCTTCGCAATTAATTTCTGGTATACAGATTTTCGCTTGAATCAGCATTAGCAAAGTCTTATTGGCAGGAATTGAAGTGATTGACATAAATATCGGCTGAAACCTCCTGTTGAACGGCGCGCATGCATCAGGCCTTTCTATGGTGTTGACCTGATGGGGCTTCTTACGTTTTTCCTTGATTGACGCTCCGGGAGCCATTGAATAAGGCATGAAATACATCTTACACCGTATCTGACTATGTAAACGCAATGGCGAGTGGCTACGTGAGTGTACGACGACCTAGTTCCTTTGTAGGGGCTGTTTGTTTCTTTTGCGGCAGCCGCATACTAGGAGGAACTGCTTGGTCAAGGGACTGGTATGCTCAATTCGAACCCGTCAATACATCGTTTTTCAAAGTTGATCCCAAATGAAGGGTGCCCTAATCGAGCGGAAATACCGTAAAAGCAGAGGAGACTGCGAGTTTCCAGCCAATTTACTGTAGTTCACCAGCTCATCCTCGGAATAGGCTCTGTTGGCTGGCACAGGGAATAGATGGAGTCGGGTGAAAGTACCGTTTGGGACTCCTAAGGGCCAATGTACTGTTGCCGGTAGCTATTGCTGTGATGCCTGGCGCCCTCTTTTTCAGGGCTCCGCTGCCTCAAGGTCATTCATTTGCGTAGCAAGCTGCTCCTGCCGCCGCTTGGCCGACCAAACCCAAACACGTGTCTGCAGATACTTGCGGCCTTCCAAGTGCTACTTGAACAGGCCACCCCTTGGCCGATACAACATAAACCACTCAACCCACTAGCCCTCTGGTAGGGCAAGACGCACTTTTTTAAGAACACTTGACATTGCTCCATAAACCCCCACTAGAACAGCTGCGACCACTGTCCCCCTATTCCTTAGGCATGACTAGGCACAGGCTTCCTGGCATCGCTTGAAACAACAGCCCAGTCTTGTACATAATTAATTCCTCCCCTGTTAGCTTCTGCCTTCTCCTGGCAATCAGGGCTTAGCCTAGTTATTCTGACGCTCTTGCAGAATCTCCTTCATTCCTAGAGCCGGACACTTCAGTTATTGTTTACTTCAAAGTATACCGATGAATCAGTGCCCGGAAGATTCTTTATGCATTTATCCTTGCTAGTATCATGTCATCTGGATGGCTCCTCCGACAGCTCATTAGAAATCCGTATATTCTACTCCATGTGGAGTAAACATCAACGGAAAGTTGACTGGCTACTCTGAGAAGGCTGGTAAAAATGCTGGGACAGCAAGCGCTAAGGTGATATTTTAACTGTCTTCAGTGAGGACGTCTAACGCGCACTCAACAGAGTGGACGCAATATTTGTGATCTGCGTGTGAGGCAGACTTGCAGTGCATCTTCCGCACTCTCTCCTTCCTCACGCGCCTTGCACCGCTTGCAAAACGATAGAAAGACAGCAGAAAGTGTCAGGTTGGTCTCGCGCAAAACCTTCACAAAAGTGGTTAGCCTATGGGCTCAGTGACAGTTTTTTATCTCACCTAACAGTCATTTTCTGGTGCAGCAGAAACTCCCACATGAAGATGATACTACCAGATGAAATCGGTTCAACGCCAGAGGCCTGCCGACAGATAGCAGGCGCTTTAATCTGTGATACCTTGGGTTGAGGCTCAAAAATTGCAGAAAAAATGACCTCATTTTACATTCTCCTTCTCTCTCCCCCTGTGGGTGTAAGTGGACGCTGTGCTGGCTGCTGACCTGGCCGATGTAGTAGTAAGGTGACCATCACAGGAAATCTTCGCCAATTAGGTCTTTTTTCAGGCAAAATGGCGAACAAGCACTCTATCGTTGTCCTCGCCTCCCCCGTCCCTAAATCACCCTAAAATTTCACAGCCTTAACCCTGGCGTTGCGGGTATTTTACAGCCGGGCCTCATCAGGTTCCACCCCAACGAAGTGCCCTTTTGCCCTATTCACAGAAACCGCAAGTTTTTCGGCCTTTAAAAGAAAGGTCGTTGCAACCGAAGGCAACTAGAGAATAATTCAATCACAGACGTTTGAAGAGCTTATGGTGGAGATGTTAATCTTTAAATGGGTTACACTTCAGTTAAGGGGTGCTTATTGCGTGTTCTGAAGCATTCATCGAATTCACAATAAACTGTGCACACATCCTGTTGGACATAAAAGCAGAGAGCGCAGTCTCAAGACATTGTGTATATCGCGTTAGCAGCTTCCAGTGAGGAGTATTTCGAGCCTGCTCTAATGACCTTAACCGTAAGATATAGCTGAGTAAGTGGCACATCCTTTTTATACCCCTTTTATCATGAAATTTTCCCTAGAAAAATTAGAGATGTCGTTTAACATCGTAATCACTTGTGAAATAAAAACTTCCTTCTAATTGCAGCTTGGAAAAATCGGAGGACATTTGGTTCAAATAGGTCCGTAATTTAAAGACTCCGTCAGCTGTTCACTACCTAATAATTTAAATAATTTTGAACCTGAACGCGAAATGTGTCAATTAAGTCGCACACGATGGAACATTCTAGGGAGGCATACGTTTGTTTCTTGCATAAAGCCGGAAGAGAGCTTTATAACTCCCTTTTAAAAAATGCCTCCAAAAAGGCTGCTTCAAAATCATTGAAAAAAAGCACTTAGGGCACATTATGTCCGACAAAAAATATGAGGAGGTGAGTCTTGGGGCCACAAATCCTGGAAAAGTACGCTCAAATGAGAAAAAGAAGAAGACTCGATCGCTGGGACAATATGTTTATTCGCCTGACGTTTCGATATCCGTCGCGGATTCGTCATCAGAGACATGAGTAGCATGTCTCATGATGACGATGATGACGAATCCGCGACAGATATCGAAACGTCAGGCGAATAAACATATTGTCCCAGCGATCGAGTCTTCTTCTTCTTCTCAATTGCTTCCTGGGACACGGATGTTCGCTTGTATTGGCATACGCTCAAATGTAAAAATTCCGGACAAGTGTACAATTGGCACGATATAAGCAGTAAATAAGACGGCTCGGAAGAGTTTCATGCAGAAACCAATTTCTGTGAACTTTTTCATGCGTTATTTCGAAATTTTCCTTCATCACAATACTAGCAAAATTACAATTGAGCAAAAAATGGTCTGCATTAAAAAGATGTCCAAGTAAGGTTTCTAAGCTTACTTGGAGAAACAAATGGAATTCCTGCTGCTTCTAACATGACTTTTGCGCATTTCATCAGGCGCCCACAAGCCCAAATGTCCACCCTAACCCACTTAGCGGAGACATTATTAAATCTCCTGCTTTGCTGTAAAATATATTATTAGTTTGTTGCGCCCAGGCCAGCTACTTTTGGCGTGCTACAGTCCACCCAGAGTTGCCGCCGAAAATATTCGCGCAAGACACGAAGTAGACAATTTCGAGTGAATTGATTTTTTGCGAGGAATCTTAGGGATCGGAAAGTGCCACCGGACGACCAGACTTGACTTATTCATCCTTGCAGAATGATGGCAGCTAAGAAATCCCATATGGTAACTCCAGTGATGCCGTATCTCTCGATAAAACAACACAGTTATCTTCTACAGTTCGTCACGTGAACACCCATGCGCTCTTTAGGTTCTCGACTCTTATGCCTTGACCGAAATGCTTGCGTCCGTCGGAATGGATTGACGTACGCCACTTGCAAATGCCTTACTCGAGTGTGCGGAATCGGAGAGCATTTGCGGATTTTACGCGATTATCCCATAATGGCTGATGGATTTCGATCCAAATATTTACATCAAATTTCAGACTGCGTCTCTACACGCTGCTAATACTCCAAGTAAGAAATTTGTTTGTGAGGAAATTAAAAAAAACTGAAAAGTTAAAATAACCTTGAGTGTTACGGATTACTACACTTACAATTTATCTATAACAAAAAAAGTTCTACTCATATTTTGCTATGATCACTTATAATCGAGAATTACACAAGTCCGCAGCGTTTACACAGGCCACCGTCTCATATCCAATTACGAGACCGGCGTATTAGCCATCCTACTTAAACGGACTTCAGTAATTGCGAAGATGTATTAAACATACTAATAGTTGGGAGCAGCGGGTTCCTAATTAGAAGACAGGCGCTAGCATGCAAAATGATGAGTACGTTTAGATGCAGTTTTAAGAAGACATTGAGTAAACCATTTATTTATTTTCAAATCATTCAAAGCACTTACTTATTTGCTGCAATAACCTGAAGTAACAGGAGTCGCAAAGGTACCAAAATGCCGAGTAGATTTCGGGAAAACATCGTGCCAGAGAAAGATTCCAGTTGCTTTTGCTTTCGAGTCCTTTGCTTAAAGCACACCTCAACTGATTTTGCGGCCACCACTCGATAGTTAATGCCGCCCTCAGGGTCAGCGGCTAGATGCGCACACGTGTGACTGTTCTCGGCCAATGAGAACTGGCCTAAATCAGTGAGCTTTGCCCTGGGTACTGGCTAAGCCGATCCAAGACTGTGATTGGTTACAACACCCGGCATCTAGAAAAGGCCAATCAAATGCAAAGTGGACACTCTGGCGAGTCCCTGCTGCACCGAACTCTTTCGAAAACTAATATTACCGCTATTCTTGATGGAATTAATGCCAATATTTATTTCAACCCAGCAGTGCAGGGCTTTCAGGATATGCTGCTATTGCATCCGGGGAAAACTTAGAAAATTAGATTTTTACGGTGTCGTGCTAGAGAAAGTCGTTATCAACCTCATGCGCTGGGGAGGTTCAAATAGTCTGAATATCAATGACTATCATTTATCCTATGACGACATTACCATCATGCAGCCAATATTTGTCAGTCCCCAAATAAGTTTGGTTTGCCAAACAAATATTAAAAACATAAATTAAGTAAGCATGAAGGAAGTCGAGCTAAGCGAATGTACGTTTTAGATTATTCATCATCATCAGGCAATTATAAATATGAGGCAGGGTAGAATGACAAACTTTTAAGCATCCCGATCAAGCGTATTAAAGGGGAGATCAAGAGATCAAAGGGTCAGATCCTCGTCTTATCAAAGAGTTAGAGAGGAGGAAGGGGAGGGGGAAGGGGTCGAACAATTATTTCAGATCGCCGCGTCGTCGCCTTATGGTATAGAGGGCGGAATTTAATTCATTTTCTCATATCCTCATATTTAAGTCAAGATAGTAGTGATACGAAAGAACCTAATGCACTTTGTAGGTGCACATTTGGATAATCTCGAATATATGGGAGTCGAAGTTACCTATGCCCACCCCAACATTCAGTTCGTTGCTATGTGTTCTTGTTCTGCGGAATAGAGCTCAGAACCTGTGGACTTGTATAGAGCTCGTTAAATAGTATTTACGTTTAAGTGTCGCGGCTGGGTAAACCTTCAGCTGTGTCTTATGTTTTTGGATCAGTAGGAGGGACCAGACAGTCAGGAAGTGAATAAAGTGTCACTAATCTAAAAGTATTATGAGTGGTTATTTAAGTCCAGAAGATCCCAGCAGTCGTCAGCCCTCTTCCAAGTTTTCAAACACTGGAAGCATCGACGAGGCTTCATACCATTGGGCCGCTGAAGGAAACTTTTACAGGGACTTGCCAGCGTTGCTGCAACTGCGACCAAAGTGGTCACCCTAGGAAAGTGTGAAGATTAAAGTGGACGCGGATGGTTGAACACATCCCAAAAGTGAGGAAAACTTGAGGTAATTGTCTATTCATGGCTCGGTCATCAGGTACCGAACACGTTTTCAGTTTCCGCACTGTCAGAATTCTAATAGGTGGAGGGGCATGTGAATCACCGGCTGCTCGATTCCGTAGTTCATTGACAAGCACAAAGACAGCTACCTCCCCCTTCCGCCTGTTCAGAGCTCGTATATTGTTAGTCACGCTCGTAGTGGGCGGTCGAACATCGCTTTCATTGGCGGCCGTGGCGAACCAAGTGGCTGAGTAAGTACCACACGAAACGTCAGCACCCGTGCATACATCGCATCGGATGCGGAACGACCAGGCCATTATCTTACCAGGAAAAACACCTGTGGCCAAAGTCGATGCTGTTAGCTTTATTAAGTGTGTGTTTGCTGATGGCTGCCTGAGGTGGACTCCAAACTGCCGCTGTGACCAGGTGGTGTATAGTGAAGAGTGTGAAACAGAGGCCCAGGCTGTGTGAGCTAGGATTTATATCACAGCTTCCATTGGGCATTGATGGTACGCGTGAGTGCAGGCTCGAGCGCTGGCCACACCTGGCCTCTATGGCACTGTCACTCCGTGGGATCTGCGTCAGGCATGGGGGTGTCGACCTCCGGCGCTCAATCCCACCTCCTGACTTTGCCTTGACACCGAGCCCGGACGAGCGAGGGAGAAGAGAGAGAGAGTGCGTAAGATGCTTCGCAAGTCCACTATCACTCAAAACAAAGCCACGTGTAAGTCAGAATCCCTGCACCACTACACTCTGAAGCACATGGTGAATATTTTCGGAACCGATGTAGCGTCTAAATGCCTCTCGCATGCAGTCACTGCCCTCATCTTTAACTGTCCCTAAAGATAAGCTCGAAAATAAATCCTCAAAATCAGACAAATTAGTATTGTTATTCCGATGATCCAATTTATGTGCTCCAGAACTTTTCCTGTATTCTCCTGGATTGCAGGCTTCAGGTTTTCTACACAATTATACAATTTTAACGAGAAGGAAAATCAATGGATAATGGAATGCGTATTTCTGGTTTATTGGTCGTTATCTGTTGGCTATGCTCAACCTTAATTCTGGATGGCTTGCTCTCCGAATCCACGTTCCTTTGTCATCGAGTCTAAAGTAGTTCATAATGCGGATCCAAACGTCACGTTACCTGGCCATGAACGCCTTTCCCGCGATATCTCTCGCACCCAAACTCCAAAAATTCAAAGTCTCTGATCTGAATACTTGTGGGTAACCAGACTCTTTCATCGTTTACCATGCTCCTGTCATTTTACTAGCCTTAGTACAATAGTGGATGCCCTCTTCAAGTCTCCTGCCCATATAATCTTCTGTTGTTAAGTAACCGTATTTCGTTCCACTTGGCCCTTTTTCATCATCATCATCATCATCATCATCATCATCATCATCATCATCATC
>JAYGXS010000001.1:81031479-81054774 GCA_036362985.1 Ligula intestinalis | reverse complement strand
CATCATCATCATCATCATCATCATCATCATCATCATCATCATCATCACCATCATCATCATCATCATCATCATCACCACCACCACCATCATCATCATCATCACCACCATCATCATCATCATCATCATCATCATCATCATCATCATCTTCTTCTTCTTCTTTTCCTTCTCCACTTCTACCTGGACTCGTGCTCCGCGAAAGCGAGGTCGAACAGCCGGCAAAAACTCAGCAAAATGACGGCCTGATAAAACAGAACCTTGCTACATTTTTAACCCCACTTACTTTTGAGTTTAAAATTAGCTGCTAGTACCTAACGCCATTAGCAGCGCTGTTTTTATTTGAGCGAATATGCTGGAATGCTTTGAACTACTGCCCCCTCGGCGAACTGGTGAGACTTCCTTCACGTTTCCGTGAATCACTGAATGCACAAATCGCGTTCTATTAGCTTTTTAAGATCTTTGAAGAGCCTGTCTCCGGAAACTCCTCTTTTTTATTCAACCTTTTTAATATTCCCACAAGCATATGATTTTTCTGGGTGCCCAGATGTGTGGAAACACCGACCCAGCATCACTCGCATATTCATCTACAAAAAAACTCGCGACTTCTCGCAGATGTTGACACTGTGACCTTTTCGAAACCGAGCAGTGACTACAGGATGTGATTTTTTCTATGTCATGTAGTTTAGGCACGAATCGACAGGTACTGTAAATGTTCTTGTCACGTCTGATTTCCTGAAATTAACAAAGCAAATGGCTTCATCTAGACGCAGTGAATGAACGCCCCTTTGCAGCTGTGAGTGCTTGGCGAGCCTACAGGCAGCAACGGCGGCGATTTGGTTGATTCGCCTTAGACACAGAGGGGCACTAATGGCCGGTAAAATTAGGGAAATTCCTTACCTTCCTGCTGGACCTTCAAGTACGACAGATGACAGATCGCATGAGATGTTGTAGAACTGCCCCACAGCTTCGCTGTGATACAGGAGCCGTCCATTCTGCGACGATGAGAGCTTTAAAACGGTATAAAGACGGCTGTCCACTGGCAGAGAACACAGGCAGCATCGTAATATTCAGTAAAATGCAAAATAGATCGGAAGGCGGCATGTCACACAAACTTACTTAACACCATCTCCAGCGAGGGGAAACATATAAAATTGTAGAATTTTGTTTTTGTTCTTTCGCGGATAGAACGTATGAACGTTCAGAAGAAGAAAAAGAAGAAGAATAAGAAGGTAGGAGCATTTAAACACGACGTTTATAGGTCTGGCTTTTCGGATTCTTGCTCGAACATGGGCAGCATATTTTGAAAAGTACGGATTGAGACGCGGACTAATGGGTAAACATTGCATCATTTTCGACGAACCACCGATAAACGCGGGATCGGCCAATTGGATTAGGCAGGTGGTAGCATGGAAAATGCCTCCTAGAGATACGGCACTCATGGTGCCCTCATCTCTGACTGTTTTTTATCATGTTTTAAAGCGAGAATCCGAAACATTCGGCCAATAAACGCCATGTTCCAGTGATCGCATTTTTTTCTGTACACAACCTTTTGGAACTCGTCTCTATGGACACTTGAAAGTGTGTCAGGCATTAAACTTGTTATCTTTTATTTTGTTTACTCAAATGTAATTCCTAAGTGTAAAGTCAATAGTACTGCAAGAACAATAATAGTTCCTAAGTCGATGACAGGAGGGGCAATTATTACAGAGTATATCATATGGTATGGGTACTCGGTAGCAGTTAATTTGGTCGTCTACCGCAGATACCCCTAGGCCCTATTACTGCGCTTGCTTTTAGTTTTATTAATTTAATTTTAGGTTTAATTTAGTTTTTTTGGTTTCGCTAGATAACATCAACCTCCGATAAATGTACTTAATTAACTACTATATATTAACCTAAACAAAGCTATCTAAACCAAAAGGTTAACCTATCTATCTAACCTATCTAACGCGGACGACCAACCTACCTTTCACCCGACATTCCTTCAAACAAACTCCCAATTTGTGTGGCCAACCAAAGCGTCATATCACAAATGTTCTGACGTCTCTTTGACATATATGAATGCAGATCTAGCCAAAGGCATCTTTCATGATTTTGCTAGAAATCCTGCTTTTGATGATGTTCTTTCTTGTTTCTTTCTAGAGCACCACTTCCCAAATCTTCATCGTAAACTTAGATTCGTTTTTCCAAAATAATAATTGACACTCGACATAGTACGTATCAGCGGAAAAAATTCCCCTACTGAGTTTTCTGCATAACAGATATACTAACTCCTGATAATGACCAGAATGCACATCAGCAGGGGATTTCTGTGAGTATTTCGAATCTGCATATAATAGGTTTCGACATGCGACAAGGAAATCATCATTTCCCTCAGTTGTTGTTTCTAGGCATAGTAACGTCAGTAATAATTCGTTGCAGAGCGACGCTACTAGGACGGAAGATTCCTTCTAACGGCCAATGCGGCAGCGCTTCTGTTGCTTAAACTCCACGGCAAGTGGAAAGACTATCGTCATCCCTATCGAACACTGTGATAGAATAGGTTAGCACTATGCCTAGCATGACACTTTTACTTTTGATTGCGTCTTCTACTTCACAATGTGATAAAATAAACAACCTCCCGAGGGTATTATATACATCCCTGATCACAGGAGAAGGGACAAAGCAACCAGTGGTTAATAACGGAATATCGGACTTTGGAAGCTTAAAATAATTCAGGGTTCGAATTCCAGGTCCCGCAGGTTGGATGTGGTCAGCTGATGACAGCCAATAACCAAGAAATCGCCACCCTGCTTGCCCCTATCGTCGTCGATAACTTTTTATCTGCATCAATATATTTTTCATACATCCTATATATTTTATGTATTATTATAGCACAATATAATCGTAAAATAATTCAACTATGTTGCATACACGCAGACTAGCATCAACGCATACATTCTTACCTTATACATTTGATATTACAAGCCTATATAAGCAGATTAGGCTTTGATGGATCCCTTTTTATATATTGAGTCGAAAAGTCGAAGCAACCTTTCCTTCCAACCCGAAATAAGCGTATTATATAATCCCAATTAAATGTGTATGTCGTGACACGCTCTCCGATGACTACAGGTGGACAAAACAATCTGCAATTCTGAAAGGGGTTTTAACTTTTATGCCGGGGCCTTGTGGGATGAACAACTGATTTTATGTAAGTGTCAAACAGCATACTGTTCAAATAAATGTTTTGTTTTCAGTTGCCTTACCCATCCAAGTATCTGAAAGGGCTTGGCTGAAAGCTAGCATATAAATAATTATTGATTTTCCATACCCCAGGACAGGATTATGGCCAATTTTGTCCCACTGAATAACGGTTGCGATTGGTTTGGTTAATTGGCCACTTTTTTTACCGTTTCCTATCTCCTTTCTGGCACGTAATTCGAGTTTCATTGCCAAGCATTTTTAATTTCTACCCAAGTCAATGCTAAAATCAGGGTTACTGCTGTGGCATTAACCGTTTGAGACACGACTTAAGTACATCGTGGTTATTGCACCGAAAATAATTCAGTTCAACTAATACACAGTAGATTGTGAATATGATTAAATTTGAAGGCAAAATATAAGCGGGGGATTTAGCACGCATTGCATGTTGCTTATTTTGCTCATGAATTTGACTTGGGGCGCAAAAATGCTTATTTTTAATGTTTTGCTAAACACGTAGGATATAATCCTTAATTATTGTCAATTGAAACTCATATAAGGTTCAGCACCATTTCAATAACGACCTGAATCTCTTCTTAATCGAAATCCCAAAATAATAACAAATAAATTTTGTGGAAGATAATTTCACTCAGGGTACCAGAAAATGGTACGTTTATGATTGCATCCGATAGTTCCAGTTACATTTTAGTCACTCACCGGCGTATTCGCATGTGAATTTACAAACTATCTTACTCCTGTGACCTTCCGTTTGGCAACATCAAGCAAAAGTTTATTTGTCTTAGTTCAACGAAACTCGGGCAATGTATAAACGCAAGAAACAACTATCAATTCTCATAAAACTGTTATGGAATACATACTCACACTCTGGGTTGTTCGGTAACAGCCATACATTACATTGCACGTAATATGGAAGTATGTGCATCCGAAATTTTTACAAAAAGGATTATTTTCCAACAGAATTTGTGCTGCTTAATTCACTTGATGTTTTTGCATGGATAGGCTTCCTCTTCATTTAAAACCTAAGTTTACCTAGTACGCCCGACTTTCACAATTTCGGAATTTTCTATTTTGCTACGAAAGCTGGTAATTCTAAACAACGTAATATTTTATGATAAATCGCAATATGCCCTAATTTGAAGAATGATCATAACTGTAAAAAATGGTTTCAGGCAGCGGATTCGCTATCAGCTCTGATTTGCTGGTCATAAATGGAAGCCACAATTCAACATTCTCAATGCAAACGCTGAAATGACCGAGAAGGGTCTAAGTCAACCTTTGTTTCAAACCGTTTGTGGAAGTGTTAAACTGACGACTGTTGCTGATCATGCCGAGTCTCAGCCTCTTGAGTGCAAAACTAAAATAAAATTCATCCTCCGCTTTGAGTACCATTTAAAGCACTTATAGCAATGACTAAGTTGCGATTGCGACTTGATGCTGTCCTTCTAGGTGTCATGAGCCTATTATCATGCTTGATATCCTAGACGATAAAGTCTCACCCATTAAAATGTTTAAAATCAAGAACACCCACTAATTCGGGGTGGATTACAGCCAGTTTATTCGTACCACGTCCATCTACACGTTATGATCAAATATTCTGCGAACGCAGCTTTAAAAGGGCACAACCTGAAAACCCATTTAGACCTCCGGAGATGTAATCAGGCCTGTTTGGTGATAGAATTCCATACAGCTGATATTGCTAGCACTTCGGGATGACGTTGAAGTGATTCACACCGCTTAAAAACCTCGTGGAATAACCAACCGACTGAAATGGAATAGCAAAAGGGACGATGGGTTTTTCTCTTCCTCGTAGCTTTCCCCTGTCCCTCCCTCCCCCCAACCAAACATCTTGTCCTGCATTCTATCAAGAGGAAACAGATGTGTGAAAAAAATGCCACAAAATGATGACCCAAACTGGTTTCATGATGTCGCACTGAGTAACCTGAATGACACTGCGAATACGTTTTAAAGGGACTGCCTGCTGAAAACCTCCAACTGTACATTTCTTGTGTTAACAGGAGGCTGAAGTGAAGCGAGGCCTTTCTTCAGTCGGAGTTGTTCGTAGGCTTCAAAGGGCAAAACCTGTTCCTTTAACACTTTCGTACTCAGGATGAATAAGCACACGGGAGGGCAACAGTAGTTTAAGTAGTGCACTGCATGCACTCCTAGGCTCAACAATTTTTCCTACGAAGGGGTATGGGGGTTTTATGGGTGTGGGATATAGTTTATTAACTGCCATATGCAGGTTTATTTTATTGTATCAAGACATGTTGTTGATTTATATCTGTAGATTTTCATAATCTGTATGATCGTTTAACGTATTGTGATAAAAAAATTATCGAAATGCAGGTTTCCTGAAATTCCTGAAAATTGGAAATGGTAGGTAGGAGGTTGTTGCGCACACCTTAAATTTACATGCGGAACAACTTACTCCCAGCGGCCGTGGGAAATAAATTCATCTACATTTTTCCACTTTTCACGTATTCCTACAAACTTTCATTAATGCCTATCCTATTTGCCTACCCCAAAACCCCTATAAGCACCGTTTCCGTAGGACACAGCGCCCAAATTAGGGGGCTATGAGGTGCACTACTTAAACTACCTTTGCCCAATTTAGTTATTTGCGGAATAACACTACTAACCATTGTATGGTTGCTAACGTGGTTAGATAGTGTGCTCCTACGCGGAACGAGACCAGTGAGCCCTGTAACAGCGCGGTTAGTGTCCATCCAAAAATTGAGAATTTATTTATACTCAGTTACCTGAGTTTTGGCAGCAAGATATCGACGGTAATATATAATCGGCCAACAAGCACACACTGGCCGGTTCCCGATGGGAAGGAGGCTTTACTCGCTAGTTTAGCAGAACATGTAGATAATCCTTATCTCTAAGGTAATTTTTCCGGAGGTAAGGTTGTGGTTTTTATGAATATTAAAGTAAAATATAATCGAAAGCTATATTCGCCAATGAAAGCGGATCCGGTAGGCTCTGGCTACCCACATGCAAGCTGCGACCTATTATTTCCCAGTCTGCATAGCTAACTGCGAAGCTGTGGCTGTTGGACCACTTTAAAAGTAACTCGCTGAATTTAGTTCCGCATTGCGCAATTCAGTTTTATTCCTTTCACTTTATTAAAAAATAACGGAAGTTATTCGATTTTTTAGTGTGTGCAGGTGAAAGCTGGACTTTTCTAGGTGTCCCGTACAAGACGAAGATTTGATCTGGTGAACTCCATTGTACATCCTCCAAAAGACTTAAAGCTCTTTGTCTACGCGCGATCTGCCTGAACGCAAGGATCTAAGGTTAGACTTGACTTGATCTTCAGGTGGCCAACTGATCTCATTAAATGTTAACGATAAGTCTGAAACGCGTTTTAAACCAGGAGGAATATAGTTATTTAGTATGTTTTCGCATAATTCCAGGACATGTCAGGCATAAGAAAATGGTGAATTTTGACCACACTAATTTTATGTGCTCTTAAAAGCCACACTCAGTAGAAATGCATCTTCATTAGTATGCGGCGAGACTTCCGATCTACCTCTTGCCGTACATGGGCATGTTAGCTTGCATGTAAAGAAACATAAGTACAGAAGCTGATATTGGAAACGTCCCCCTCATAGATGAAATTTTATGTGAACCTTTGATTCTTGCGCTTTTGATCAACTTATCCCCCTGGCCTTTTTGTTGAAACTTGAGAATAATTCCTTCAAAATAAAATATCTTCCTCCCTATCCCCTTTCTTAGACTTAGTTTACACTCAAGGAAGTCATCAAACTTTATTCGGGAAAAAAACGGTATAAGTAAGTTTAAGTTGGGTACATTTTCCATAAAGGTACCGAAAACAAATGCATACGACTTAAGGGTTCATTTGTACACAGCAGTGTGTTTTGTGCAGCCGGACTTAAAAAGCACATTTAAAAACCGGTATCCTGGTGTATCTAAAATCCTATGGGACTGCTCCGCGGGATGGTCGATCTAACAACCCCACTTAACTCATCTTCCTTTGCCACGAGCGTGTTTCATAATTTCTCCCATCCTTTCAAGAGATCGGTTACCGACTGTACATGACGCAAAAGCCCCTTCGAACAGTTTTGCTTCAAAACTTTAAAGTTTTGTTTTCGTATTCGGTGACTGCTTCTGCTCATCTCGGCTCCAAAATGTCAAACGTCTTTGAGCAAAGCTCCGCTTTAGTGAATGGAATTAAAAAACGGCGCTTTTTCTAGATTTCGCAGTCATAGATAAAGCAGGCATCATATCCATCTTCAATTAGCAGATTTACCCAAAATGGTGAAACTATTTTAACGGATATTTACAGTTTTCTGGCATTTTTGAAAAATTATTTAACTGACGCAATATGAGAAAAACCGACAACTCAAAAGGGCTTCGAGTCCACAAAATTGAAGACATTGCCTCGATAAAACCAAAGCTGTGATCGACTGAGCTACTGGCTCCCAATCAAGAACCTTTTTTTTGCTCTGGATCAGCCATCAGACTATTTATATGCATGAAAAGGGCTCGTTCTCTTGTTGACCTTACCAGAAGGATACCTCATGAAATCAGGCTCACTGTTCGTTTTAATTTGTACAAACGCTATGTTCTCAGTCGAAGTCCCGTAACCCAGTTGATTAAAGCGCCATTTGGGTACAAGCCATGCCTCTACTGTCGTGGGTTCGATTTTCGCTAAGGTCGCAGAGTCTTTCAAAATTACACTATGTAGAGGGATATCTGATGGACAAAAGTGAGTCGCCAACACATTATGAAGCGAAACGAAACGTTGGAGTGCTGGAAAACCTGTAAACCACTTATTTGCGTCGAGTTTATTACTTTGGTGTCGTCGGTCGCCATCAAGACAAGACAAATTAAACGATTCCCTGGCTTTTGTTTTTGAAGAAATAACGGTTTTGCCTTTAAATTAAATTTAAAAAATTCACAAACGGCTGTCAGCTACGCATCCGAAAGTGGACGAACAAAACCACGCCCTTGACATTCCGTTAATTTTGATATACTTGGAGGATACTCGTTTCTTTCCTAAGTATGAATTTGCAAACATCCAGTCTACTCCGTCCAGACGCGACTGTGCCCGTTTTACTGGTTGTGTGTGCATTTGCGTATGTGATGGTTTGGTTGCGTAACCAGCTGAACATAAAAGACATATGAACTGGAAAGTGGGGTTCTAAAGTTGACGGAATAGGCATGTGAGTCATCCGATCGGCAGTGGTACTGCCTCCTAGATGGTCAGCTGGAATGGGTCCCCCCCGATACTGTGACGCCACTGACCATAGATTAAATAGCATCTCCACCCCCCCCCCCCCCCCCCCAGGGGGCGGCTTCTAATGTAGCCGAAGTGAACAGGACATGACACCGAGGTGTTAAATTTCGGCTGACCACGCCCGGCTTCATTAATTATGATGCCTCAGGGATGGTCAACGGACGGTCATAAACCGGATCAGTTGGATCGCCCACATCCAATGGCCATGAATCAGGCCGCTGAGGTTTTATATGTGTGCATGACTAGGCCTACAGTCTGATATTGCAAGACCTATGTTGCGTCAGAAGAGGGGGAGAGTCTTCATCTCTCCTAGTGTGCTGCCCAACGTCATAGGCTTTTAATCTCGTCTATAGAAAAACTGTCATTTATTTCGAGAAGGCTTTGCGTACGAGACACCATTCATAAGTCATTGGGAGCAGCATCGTTGATCACCAGTCAGAGTAACCTTGCCTATCCCTCCCACAAACCGTGCAACTTTTTCCTAGCATATTCCTACTGATTTCAAATCCTACGGCAAAACCGAAGTGTTCTTCTTCCTCAGTGGTTGGATTAAGAAGAGCTGTCATCCCGAAATATTCCAGACGACGAATAAGAGGGAAACTAACCTTCAGAGAAAGGAAGAGACCAGAGGATAAGTTAACCAAAAACGCGAGGGTAAAAAGTTTACATAATATGCGCATCTAATAGTGCGACATTTCTTATACCATTTGCTATATTTCTGTCTCTTTACAGGCAAGTTAGTGTGCTTTAAATGACAAGACAGAACGCTGATTTTCCGATGTATGGCAAAAGCTACGTCGGAAACTTCGGTGCATACTACTGAAGTAGGTATTGCTAGTTAATTCGATGTTTGTAAGCAACTGAAAAGATGTGCATTCAAAAGCCGGCATCTGGGTGTGCCTGACAAACTTTGAGATTATGCTGTCAGACAATAAGTAATAATATGTTTACCCATCAAAAACTCATTTCAGAGATTTTTCCCTGACTCTAGCTGTCTAATCGTTGCGTTCAGGCACGTCGCGCGTAGGTAAAGAAACTAAAGCCCGCTGGAGGATATGCAATAGATTTCAGCAGACGAAATCTTCGTCTTCTACGGGAGGACTAGAAAATTTCACAATTTCTCCCTTCCAACTGCACGCATCAAACAATTGACAGACTGCTGCTTTTTAAATAATGAAGAAACTGAACTGTGCGCTGTGCACTTGGATTCAGCCAGTTGTGTCTCAAGCGACCCCATTGCCGAATCTTTGCACTCACTGATATAAACTGCAAGTAAGACAGGGGAAAATTTACTTGTCGATGGCCAGGGCCTACTCTCGTCCTATTTTTTTCGGCGGAAAGTAGTCTATTGTTGCCTTTTACTTGATTATTTATAAATACAACAACGTTAGCTACGGGCAAGTTGTAGGGTGTGTTCGTAGGAGTAAGAAAGGCTTATATGGCACCAAACACAGGACGTGAGAACAAGCAGCCTTGCACTACATTCCGGAGAAAATAGGGCAAATTCTATACTTAGTTTTACGATTAGGGTTATAATCAGCATTTAGGCAAAGTAGGGATAAATTGGGGGTTAAGGTTAAGTTCACTGTTAACCATAGCGTTAGATTTTCGAGTAGAGACAAACTTTAGATCGGGATGACATTATCGGTTTGCTTTAAGGCACATATTAGGGTGTAGACACAGGATTATTTAGTTCCTCTGTAGAGCCACCCATATAACTTAGGCAGGGCGTTCCTATTACCATGTCCTATTTAGGGAGCCACATGAGCTGGCTTTACCCACTTAGGCGCCAGATAAGTAACTGACCCGAATTATAACCACTAGTCAACCCGACATGGGTGGAGAGGAGCAATGTGTAGGTGGGAAGAGGGCTTGTAGTGCTGTTTTGAAGTGCTCAAGGAAGACCAAAGGATAAACAGAAATCCCTTTGAGCTCAAATGCGCGGCTTAGATAGAGTTGACCAATTTACACAAACAGTCCATTTGTCAAGACCTGCGAAGAAAATACAAAAAAAAACAAATTTGGGGCCATGGCGAAGGGGAATTGCATTAGAAAACAAAACCACAACCCAACTAGGCGATTTTGAATGTTTGGCTCAATTCGCACACCATAGACTGGCAGTCCATGTTAGATCCGGGAACTGGTTCTGCGTCATCGGAGGGTACGCCACCTAACAGGTCTATGGCCGATGACGTTGGAGGACCCCGTAGGCTCGTGTTTTCATTCGATTTGCTGGTCAGTTGTCTTCGGGTCTGCTGAAATGACCTATGTCAACAGTTAATGTCATATCTCCTGATTATAACCAAAATTCTAGATTACAGTTCCGCTAGTCCTGCAA
Organism: Ligula intestinalis; assembly: GCA_036362985.1. Taxonomy (NCBI): domain Eukaryota; kingdom Metazoa; phylum Platyhelminthes; class Cestoda; order Diphyllobothriidea; family Diphyllobothriidae; genus Ligula; species Ligula intestinalis. The sequence goes on along the minus strand of JAYGXS010000001.1, from coordinate 81,043,969 downwards.
GCAACTTTCCGAAATTTTTTAATGTTTGATTATTTCTCCCATACCAGCGGAAACGCATTTACAAAAACATGAAAATAATACTGAGCAGCATTAGGCATATTAAGTACTTAAAAGAACTATAAGAAAAACCAAGTGTTTTCTTTAAGAAAAATAAAATTTTCCCATAATTCCCAGCTTTTGGAGATGTCAAAAATAGCTATAAATTAGAAAAATAAATTTAAATAGTTTGTTAAGTATAAAACTTAAACCAACCACTTTCTTTTACAAAAAGAACTTGACTTTAGTCAAAATATTTTGCATCTGTGGGAATGATTATATACGTAGTTATTGAATATCGTTCAATAAATTCCCTCTTCATTTCACTAGTTGTCCGTATATTCATTGATAAGTTTACTATTTGTCCGTTTGTTCGACGTTTACATCAAACCCTTTAAAATAAGATATAAGTAAACACCATTTACCGAAAAAACGATCTTTTGGATATTATTTCCTATACAGATGGCCATGTTGGTCAAATGTGGAAATGCTTCGAAAAAACAAACCACGTTTTCGAGCAAACAACATGCCTGCTAGATACCACGCATATTGTTATTCCTAAGATTAATAACAAAGTTTCCATAATAGGTTACCTATTTAAAAAGTGTCTTTATTTGATATTAAACTGACGAACTTCTGCGTAAAATAACTTTTTACAAGGTAATTTCACAGAGAAATTGGGGACTTTTGACAATTTCTTTAAGAAAGCTGAAGAAAAACGATTAAATTTGACTGGAGAGGAAAAAACATACCTTCCTCTTTATAACGGATTATTTTTCGCTTAAGGAGATTTATTCCAAGATCCGTAATAAATGTGCGAATGCAAAAAAACAGGCCACATATATGACATTTTTTTGAAATACGTATTATTTTTCTGTCTATTTAGTTTCTAAAAAAGGCTTGAGCGAAAACTATTGTTGACAAAAAACGATATTTCTACATAAATTGCATTCAATAAGGCTTTCTCAAGGTTGTCTTCGCGGTAACATGTCGAAGTTTTGTTTACGCGCCCAACCAGTTGTGCGGTAAAAGAAAATTTTCTACCAAAACTTTTTGTTACTGCATTTTTTGCCATGAAACTTCACAGAAAAGCTAAATAAAATTTTTTAAACTTCTATCACTGCTTGTTTCTGAAAATAAATGCGATGTCTTGCTTTAGTTCTATTTGATCGACTTCACACAAAATTTTCCAGTACTGGAAGGGATTATTATTCCACCTTTTTTACTTATTATGGAATTCTTCCACAGCGCAATGTATATGAGAAGAAAGTTTCCTCCGGTTTTTTTCATAGCATACTGAATCCCTTTTATCTAAACATACTTATAATTTAGCAAAAATGAGAGCCTATTTCCCCAAGAACTTTAAATAAGAGGGCAGTTTTCCAAACCAAAGCCCTGCTTATTATTAAATTCCCTCAGTTGATCAAAATAACCTGTCCAGATATTCGCTAAATTACCAAGTTAAATTTCGTCCTGAAATTTGTTTGCAGGATTCGCAGAACTGTATGACTACGTTTAGAAAATGACGTCCAAGCAGAGTGTTATAGCAATAACCATACAACACAATCCCAGGTATTTGTAACAAGCTCCTTTCTTATACAAGCGAACATGCAAGACACAGAAAGTAATTGAGAAGTAGAAGACGGGAGTCTATTCTTGCCTTCAAGACAAAAAAGTGGAGTGCTCAAAAACACAATGCTTTTCAGAGCAGCTGTATATATGCGCGCGATTCTAGCATTTAAGCACAGATTCAAAATTTCGCTTGCTGAATCCCCTCAAATAGGCAATGTGAGAAAGGGAGTTTTCTTATCAGCCGTCGATACTTCGTATTCTGTGGAAAGTTCCTCCATAGATGAACCTGACAGGAAAGTACTTTTTGTGCAGAGCGTTTTTATATGGGCGAGTTTGTTCTCCAGTGTATCTGAAGAGCATATTTTCCTAGCTCAGTAGCGGACTGGAATTCCTTTTTGACTTAGTCAGACGAAACTGGAAATATTTATATTGCCCTGTCTATGCTTTTCTCTGAAACACACTTCAACTAATTGTTCCACCGGACGTTCTACTAGATAGGACGTCTAGAAAGGGAAGGTAATTACCGTTCCCTTCTTCCAGAGTGAATCTTTACGCTGGGCAGACCTGATTCACTTTATCCAAGAGAGTGTCTTCTTCGAGTCTTCTGTCCGCTATTACAAAAATATCGTCTAGCTATCGAGCATAGGAAGAAAGGTCGCTTATAATGGGGGAGACATAGTTGTTCGCCAGTTTTACTATAAAGACATCTGCTAGTAGATGTCCATGAGGTGATACCAGGGCTGTTTTATTGAGGTGTTTGCTATAAAATTTCCTTTTATTTATTGAAAGTTGTTTTTCGTTTAGTTTTGAAGATCACTTTCAATTTCGTCGCTATGCATAGATCAAGAAAAATAAAATTGGTGGAAATCTACTTATCTGTATGCTTCTTGCACAGATTTCTTTGCTTGTCTGCAGTAAGACCCCAGTCTCAAGACTCATCTGAACACCATTTCCGTTTTACGCGATCTGTTACTTAAGTCTGCCTTTAAGCCCACGGTCATTGCAAATGAAAATGCCCGGAAAAGACAAGGGAGGCTAAAATGGCCGTTTCGTCGTCAACAGCCAGTCATACCCACCCCCAGATGGTACACCACCCGAGGCCCGAACCCGCGACCTGTTGATCAGAAGTCCAAACATTGAGCCACGCTCTCGGTGTCCCGTAAGTTTAGACAAGGAAATATTGGCATTCCATTGCATATTCTGCAGGCCAGATGGCAAATTTCCGGAATATGCTCAACGAATACATACCAAATGCAGTATTTTAGTTTTCCACACGCGTTCTTCTCCGTTTCCATCATCATTTTTCATGAGTCAGCATGCTTACTGCAGCCTGCTGACTCGGCGACTTTCACTACGTCCAACCCACCGTTTGTTCACACAGCCAACACGATTTGATGACAAGACGATAGGGGCATTGTGCCCAAACGGTGGTTCCTGAAGCGTGTTTTATGCAGGTGTGTGAAAATATTTGTAGAAGAACACAGATATATGTACCACCCTCTCCCCTTTACCCAGTCCTAGCTTTCCCAAAAGTGCTTCATAATATAAGTAAATGAGCTGGCAGCACAAATGAGATTTTTGAATGCAAACGACCTTGCGCCGTCCCTGAGGGGGAGTGACTGACATATTCGCGTTCGTCCGTACTTTTCTAACTTAACATTCCCGTTTGCATGGGAAAATGCCCGCTGGAAGCCAAGAATTTTCCCATAATTTTCTTAAATTTTGACTGATTTCATGAATCCCACTGTCATGCTGAAGCTCGCATTCGACGCCGCGACTAACCGAGCATTTGTATTCATTCTAATCCCATTAAAACCAGAAGCGCCATACTCGTGTAGGCAAAAAAACCTGGAAAAACCTTTTTGATCTTTAAAATTGGCTTTCTACTTCGGAAATTTGCTCCGCTGGTATTTTAATACTACGTAGGACGGCAATTATTCGTGCAGCACATCAGTCATGGAAACGTGTTGGTTTTGGGGTATCCTTTTTTTGCTTTTTTCCAAAACAAATTCGTTTCTTGGGACGATCGAACAAAATGCATTTTCTGTTCGTACTTATTTTTAAAGAATTATGTGAGTGCGCTAACCTGTACTTACAGGAGGAGATGAATCCCCTTTTAGAGCAATCTATAAGTAGGTGATCTTTTGGGGTCTTCATGCGAGTGCTCACGTTTTCTGCAACTGGTGAGGTGTAAAATGTTGCTTGTCGGTTCTTCTATGGATCCAGATCCAGTCCGTTACTGTGCAAGCAATTAAGGTCTAGTTATAGTCAGGCAAAGAGTAATACGACACAGAAGGCAATGAACAAACAACTATGTAGACATAGAGCCCAATTAACCGTCAAATATCCCTGAAGCTCGAATAAGGTAATCTGAAGAACAAAATCTTTTGGAACCATAGTTTGCAAGATACCAGGGAATGCTCCTGAATTCCGTCCGAAAGGGAATTTTGACGATGAAATCTTTCCCGACCGCAAGCTCCAGTCTGGTCAGACGAAGGTTATGCTTTGCCCCGACCACAATGGCCTCTTTGATAACGGTTTTTCTCGGGTCATCAAATGCTCCTTGTCGACTTCACGCAAAGAGAGTGTTATCCTTCCTCTCCTTCCCACTACTTGTGCCCCAGCCATCGATCTCCTGAACGTATCGGCTTTCAGGCTATTAGAGTCTCGACGACAAACGAAGGCCTCATGAAGAGTCATCCGTTTGTTCTCTTGCTTCCCCGTTAAGTTTTGCAAATCATCCACCTACGCAGAATTCAAATTGACGCATAGCCTTCATTCCTGATCTCCGCACTTTCCTTTATCGCCCTTGCGAAACAAAAATGCTAATGGAACTGTCCAGTTTCAACTGCTTGCCCTTAGGTCTTCGTCAAGAAACTTACCTCATTTTGAAGAGGAAATAAGTGAACTCAACAGGAGCGTCACTGATACGGACCGCTTAGTCTTCAGTTTGCTTACAGGTCCTGACAAGCAGGAGCCATTAAACTCTGCCGGTTCCGTCACAAAGAGCCGACCTACACGCTAGCTACTGCATGGTCGTGCATGAGGCGGTACTCGCACACTTGTTTCGGCGCAATCTTTAGTCCGAGGACTACAACGAGAACAGCCATCTTTACTCATAGGGTGCTTAGCAGGCGAAGCACGTACCTGCATAACTGTCGCGAGGGGGCCAAAGGCTGAACAGGGCCTTCATTTTTTGTGGTATGACAGATGTTCGCAGCACCCACGCTCCTGCTCCTGCCCCCCTAACTCACCCCCAGTGCGTGCTGGTGGCAAGACAAAGTTAAGAGAACAAAGACGAGCGTGAGAGTAGTAGCTGACCTGTTGGAAGCTATGTTGATAGGTGACGCCTAAATTCACTAATTCAAAAGCGATCTCTTGAATTTCACGGGAGGGCGAGTGTCATAAAGGCCACATTAAAGTGGAAACACTGTAGCCTAGTTTGTAAGACCGAGTTGTCCCATTTGTTGGCAAGCTTCCACCTTGACAAGTTGAAAGTGCGTTTAGTTGCATACGGTGAGAAAACCGGAGACGATGGAAGTCAGTTAAACAGTATCACGCGATCAGAGTTATGTGAAGACAAAAGTCGAACAAACTCTTAAGATCGCAGTAGCTAGGGTTAAACTCACTTAACCCCCTGCGATAGGTCCAGTGCTGAATTGAATGTGCATTTGTTTGTGGCAAGGGAGACATTCACAGCATCCCCCCTTGTTATTGCTCCCCACAATGGCGAAACAGAGTTAAGAGGACGAGCGTGGGAGCAGTGGCTAACGACTGTACGTGGACAGGCGACGCCTAAATTCACTGGCAGCGGACTTCAAAGGTGCTGCGAGGCTCTTGGATCTCACACGGGTGCGAGTGTCATAAAGGCCACATCAAAGCGGAATCTGTATAGTTCCGAGTTGTCCCATCAGTTGGCAAGCCTCCAAGTTGACAGGTTAAAAGTGCGCTTAGTTGCTTATGATGAGAAAAACTTGAGACGAGGAAAGTCAGTCATGAAGTTTCATGCTATGTGAAGACATGTGTTGAACAAATATAGCTACAGTACAGCAGTTCATGGGACAAAGCCCACTGGGACCGGCCATGTCGCAGTCAAAGTATGCAGGATGCCTATCTACATGCCTTTATAATTCACATTTCTTAGGTGGAGAGGCATCTGATAATTAGGAAGGATGATTGCCACGTAAGGAATTTTTCGGTGGTGATGACTCGTAGTCTCGTGTGACCAGGCCGAAGCCAAACACAGCCGCTTTGCCATGAAGAGCAAGAACCCATTGGTCATAGTGAGCAACCTGCGTCAACTCTTCACTCAACTTAAACCGCTCTGATTGAACCAAAACTTCCACAAGTCTTTCAGAAATGCATGTTGACCGTACGTAACAATATCCGGGTTGCTATCGAGACTCTCCAAAAGCCCTTCAGATTTTGGTCCCAAGGAGAAACTCGCGGGCAAGTCATGAGGAGAACGCTACCTAGTGCTCTGGTGGGAGCTTTGTGAACCAGTATGTCGGGTTTGCATTCTTGTTATGCGATGTAGAAATCAATCACTCCAATTCCTTCTGTGCAACAGAAAATCCGTTTATCCCATACCACCGGAGATGGAGGTAGATTACATCCTTTAAAATAAATGCCCGCGTAATCTGTTGGGGGTAAATGCGGTCCCTGTGCAAACTCCAACAAGTGAAATGTCAACATTTGCCCGCACAAGAAGCCCCCTCTCAGTCAAACTCAAGCTTGCAGCATCGCCACCTGATGGGTTGAAGTCCCCTTTTACTGCGCATTTTTGTGTGGAAAGCCTCATCTTCGGCAGGTGACTCCCAGAGAATTTCAATGGCTCAGGCATACTTACACGAACTTCCACAGCATCCGAACATGTTTCACTTTATGAATAGAAATCCCATGCCATTGCAACAAGGGCATTAGTCGCCTGACCCTTCTAATTCACATTCTAAGCCATCTTATGACGCAAAATCACAGAGGATCAGAGGGTACTGGAGAATGCAGTAGTTAAAATCACTGAAGTACCCTTGTAAAGTAGATGCGATGAAACGGAGGATCTATTCAGGTGCCCTGAAATCCTCCACCAGCTAAGGTTTTGTCTCACAGCACACCGCCCGTTTGGCATATAAGTCTCTGCTAAAACAATAGGCGCACTACTTGGTTCCTTTTTTTCCAAATCAGAGCCGAGGCGGTCCTGCAATGGTTAGACCTACTGGCCTCCAAACCGCACAGATCGAAATGCAGAACTCCTTGTGTGAATTATCCTCTCTTAGTTGTCAAACAGGATCCAGCCGTTGCACAACAGGAACATCTTCCTGAACACTAAATTCGCGAGTAAGGAGAAGAATTAAATGGCACCCCATATCTCCTCTTCCATTGCATTTATTGTAGTGCCCTTAAACTAAAGATTTATTTCAGCAGCAAATGTTGCACAAGAACTGAGCGTCAACAGCAATTAACCAATAAATCACAAAGCAGTTGAATAAGCATCTTAGATCGGCTGCTTGATATGCAGTTCCGTGAACCAGATGGCAATGTTTTCGAATAAAAATATCATCAACAGGGGTTCAGCGTAAATGGATACTTGCGCAAATTTGGTATATATGAGACGACAGAACAGGCCGCGCTTGAAATTTTAATGTGCGCGCCCGTCAGCCGTGCTAATCGAGGAAATCGGAGTTGGGGTTGCCCACAGAGCAGAGATGTTCATCAGCCGTTCAATGTGTAGGTTGGATGACCCACTTCCATGGGACAAAACAGCTATAGTCGTTTGTTACATTGCCTGCAGTTACAAGCAATGCAACTACGTCGGCAAAATGGGAAGATTACTCTAGACACTTCATCAGTAAAGAAAGAGCAAACCAATTCTCGAGCCGCCGCTCCTTTCGTGACACCAGGATCAAGTTCGACGAAGGTGATTTACATGCAGAAGGTAGCAAGCACGGGTGTCATGAACCACTAGAATAATGGTTCAACCATCTACTGTCCATCAAGGACCCACTTCATTCCGTCAATAAACACAGGGTAAGTAATCGCGTGCGGAGTGGGTGGGTGAACACTGCTTCCATTGACAGCCCTGTGGAACCAAGCGGCCGAGTAATATCAAGTGGCAGGTAGGTCGCAGCTATTTAGAACTCGAATGCAGACGACCACTGGACCACTATCGCACTGGCTGCGAAAACGAGAGCCAGAGCTACTAATTTTAGTAGGTGCATTCATGCAGCTTTTGCATCTGATAAGTACTACATCCCTTGTGTGACTACTGCATTTATCCGTTGCCATCTTTGCTTAGGGTTGGAGGGCAGGGGTGTGAATCCGGAAATAGGAATTGAATAAAATTACAGTCTGATGCTGTTGTGGGTAGTCCCCCGTGCTACAAGTGGCCTTGCGCTTACTTACACAGAAGTAAATATTACCTTATACTACCTTGAAACGTAACACTAACCCTAATCCGTCCTGGAATTCAGCGCAAAGGGGTACTTACAGCAGTGCGCATATAAAGCTTATACTCGAGAGCCGGGGTCAGCCACACCTGGCTTGTGAGGTGTGACTCCTTTGATGATTGCGTCTGGCTCTCTCAGGTAAAATTTGAATAAGAAACTTGCGAGTTTGTGTTTTTTCCTCCATGAATAAATCCAGAGGCTTCTTATGCTCACATTTACTTGAACGCAACCTTTAAATATATTATATGGCTCTCACTGAGATATATTTTCAAATGCTTGCTTACTTGGCTCTCTGAGTTAAAAAGGTTGCCAACCCCTGCTCTAGGGGTTACGTTTACTTCTGCTAAACTACTTTCCATTACTCCATTTTTTCCTTGCCTTGGGCATCACTCTCAAGGCACAACGGAACGACTGAGTTCCGTACCGAGGGATGAGCGACCGTCTACCATACGAGCCTATGGCCCAATGGTTGGAGTATTTGACTTGTAACTAACAGTGTCGCGGATTCGAGCCTCGGGGGTAAATACCTCTGGGATTGGGTATGGCTGGCTGATGACGGCTAATAAGCCAGAAATGGCCATTCCAGCCTCCTTCACTTTTTCGGTAAGCTATTTCTGCCTGCAAACATAACAGTAGCTTTAGAGATGGCATCAGTTGGGAAACATTGTCCAAAAAAACAATTGGCAAGGCAGTAGCTCAAACGCGGATGGGTTACTGAACAAGACACTCAATCTCGCGTCCATATCTGTCAATCCATTTTACCGAATCAACAAGCAGCTCTTTTTAGCGAGGACTATTGTCAACTGTGACAATTGAGCATTTCAGCTCAATATCATTGTTTAGCATTCGTTTGTTTTTGTTCGAAAGCTGCCACACATATTTTCTGGGGTCCGTCATCCTTACGCCTATCATCAGAAGTTGAGAGAGCGAGAATTATGACGGCCAAAGTCTCATTGACGTGGTTGAACGTGTCCTTGCCATTGATATTCTCCAGTTGTTGCACCCCGGGGCGATTGGAAGACGAGACCAAAGCAGTTTTCGAGCTAGACATGAATGTGCGGAAAAATACGTTACATTCTTGTGCCCTGTCATGGCTGCCAACATTGTTGACTTCGCGTAAGAGAGTAGATGGAACTGCGCAAATCTTTTTGTCAGTGTAAGGATAAATAGGGGAAAGTATTCATATGAGCCAGCTTCAGCTCTAACGCTAACCCTTCTAACCGTTACGTGATTTGGCGCAAGGCTACCTGCGATAGGTGGTTACTAAAAGCAGTGCGTACCAATGTTTATGCTCCAGTAAATAAGTTTCCCTCTTCTAGGCTACTTTCTATAACTCACTTTTGTGTGCTAATCTATCTGTTTACTGCGAGAAGTATCTCAAATTTGATTATTCGCATAATTTAATAAAGTAGCCGCCAGTCAAATCGCGTATGCATGTACTGCCACAGTAAATTAATAGTTCGCTTCAGCTTGTAAGTTCCTTCTGGGCAGCCTACTGAGAGGAGGGTAGTCCCGTGGAAGCATATGTGGTAAATGACCTAACTCATGCAGTGTCGCGATCAAAATAGAACTAAGCAGTTTACCGTACATTTGGTCTGGTTATTTTGGCTTTTGACTGGAGCTGAGGCTCAGACGGCCTTTCAGTGAAGAGAACGTCGTGTTCAGACTTGCCTGTTGAAGGAAAACGGGCAGGATTTGGACGAAATCGGAGGTCGCCGAATATTCGAGGGATTTCTTTATAGGACAAAATAAAACCTCTTACTTTTATTGTGTGCTTTAAGAGATCTTTAATGTGAGCAGGAAATGTTCCAACTAGCCCTTCTGGACCGGAACATCTGATCTTAAGTTAATGGAAATGAGGTGAAAGCAGTGTAAAGAATAGCTACGTTTTCCAGAAACAAAGAAATGATTCACAGTTAGAAATTTTTTACTGATTTCTTGCTTCAAAATCGGTCAGTGGTTCTAATTTTTCGATTTTATGTTATCTTGGAAAGAGTTATCTTGTGCAGATATTCGACAACGATTTATCCACTGACAGTACTTTTGTAAGATGTAAATTATTAAAGAAAGTTCAGTACAAATAGTTGTGAATATGCGTGCCCCAGGTTCTTTTCACGAAAGTTAATTAATTGATCTTTGGCATATTTATTGCCGACTTATGTAGGGGACGTTCATTTACCTCGGCCAAGAATGTGACCAAAACTGTCATCTTCATAAGAAATAATCTCCAAAACTCCCTCCTACGGTAAATAATTTTAAGAACTATCTTATTTTGAAGGCCCTGATAGATGGACCGAACAATATCCACCATTTTGGATAAAATGTTTAAAATACGAACGACCGTGAAATTTTCGGCAGAATTACAAGCAAGATCTGAAATTACACGTACTCTGTTATCCGAAATACCTAAAAAGCAATTTTTTCTGGAAGAAGAGGCCTCTTAATATACACTAGAGTGTACGGTTATGATTTCACCTGAAAATTCTATTTGCGGTTATTGGTCAGAGTTACGCTGACTCTTCCCGGTTTATGAATTTAAGGGTTTTAAAATGTTTACTTTACACAGAATGATAGCAATTTGTATATTTCCTGCATTCAGGAAAAATATCTGGTGAGCATGCGTAGCTTTCGATAAATTATCTTCGGGCCAATACATTTATACAGGAAGGGGGTAAAAAGTAACATGCTAACAAGTATGTTTATCATTGAATCATTTTGTGCGCGCAAAACAACCTCCTGCGAGCCCTCCAGCTTGGCATCGCCAACGGGTACATAACTGCCCGCATCCTTCAACGCTGCCTCCCCTTCTCCAAACCCCTCCCCCGGGCCCGGATTCAACAAACCCTCATCGCCTCGCAACCAGCCGAGTACTATCAACCCCACCCCCTCCGCTTTTCTCATGACTAATTTGTCTGTGATAATGACCATAGTTGCCGGCATGTTAGGCTTTATCCCTCCCTTCATAAATGTAATGGCCGAAGAGAATTTACCGAAAGCTACATATGCTCGCCAGATATTCTTATGAATTCTCTGATGGGAATATTTGCAACTATTTGTCCTTTATGTTTTACGTTCCGTTATTCAAAGTTTTCATAAAGGTGTTAATGTCGCAGTGCAATGCGCAGTGTTCCTTACCTAAAAATGACATATCACCCAGGTTGCTATAGCGATGGATATGTGGAACTCCATGCTCGAAGCAGATGTTTACCGGCAAGTGGTTATACTCAACACTGAACTAGCGTGACATCCTTGTCTCATTGGCATCTAGGCGCCATCGCGTCTCCTGGCATCAGTCACATGTGCAAGATGACTTGGAAGTCTGCACTTTTTGAAATTAGGGCAGACTTTGTCACAAACAGCACGGTGCAAATGTGTTGTCCTCCCTAGCCAGCAGCAAACACTTCCGGTAAAGACGCCATTTTTTGTTCTGGAAGTGCAGCCACCTAAATGAAACTCTGAACATTGAAGTTAGGATGACTTTTACGGCCACCTAAACTAGACACTGGAACAGGAACCATCTGGTACCACTGTAGCTTTACGCTAAATTCTGGGAAACTTAGGTTTAGAATTAAGATGCTGATAAGGATCCAGTTTAGGTTTGCGTTTACGGTTGGAGTTCAGGTCAGATTTGGGGTCAGGGTCGGGATTATGTCAAGGGTTAAGATTTGGTTTCACGTTAACTGCAGGGTTTAGTTTAAGAATAGGACTCGATGCACGAATATTATCGCTTTATGTTAGGGTTAGTTTAGGGGTTAAAACACTGGAATATTTACCCTTTCTGAAATTTATCACAAATCCGCTTGTTTTATGTGCGCGGGGTGTTTCGATTCCCTTCTTCCGTTTAAATGGCCATCCAAGCCGTCTTTAGCAACATTTCCGCTGGATAAGAGAGATAAATCACATTTATTATTTAGCTATAGGCAAAACTTTTAAGCGAAAGTCTCACAGACCTTCAGGCTCCAAGATAAGCAAAAGTGCACATGACCTTACTGTGCAAAAGAGTACATGCGACAAGAACTTAGTCATCGCAAACGCCGCGAGTCTTTCGTAAGATGACACGATTAAACAACATCGAAATTACAGGTCTTAGTAGAGCTTATTATTCCAACCGCACGATTTTTTTCCTCGACTCAAAACCCCTAGCAGCTGGCAAAAGTCTGGTCATCAGGAGGGCTCTGTGTGCCTTTACTTACGTGATTTGCCGGCGGGAGTTATGCGTGGTTTTAGTGCATCACACAGCTGACGTTTGCGGCATAACTGCACAAAAAACGATCCACTACCTGCCCTACTTTCGAAGTGAAGGCGTCCTAGTCTCCCAAACCCGAGACAGTCATGGCGTACCGACAGTCTCACTCAAGAAGTCTGTTTACTGCCCGACGCTGGTTGTCTGTGTCGGCGCGGTGTCTGGAAGAAATAATAACTGACATGATATCAGTTAA
>JAYGXS010000001.1:80845129-81031469 GCA_036362985.1 Ligula intestinalis | reverse complement strand
TTTTGGGGTGGGGAAATAGGCTAATCAGAGAAGTGAGAAGTGTTAAGTGAAAAATGGAGTCCAAGTTGCTTCCCACGGCCGCTGGGAGCAGGTTGTCCCGCGTGTAAATTGAAGGTGTGCGCGGTGCTTCGCGCCGCGAACTATACTAATCTAACTCCGGAGCGGTAAGTTGGACCACAGGTAAGTTGAAGTAGACGACCTCCTAACCACCAGTTCAATTTTTCATGAAATTCAAGAAACCTGCAGTTTGATAATGGGGTTTTGCCGCTATAAGTTTGATGAAAATACAGCATAGGAAAACCTACAGATGTAAATCAGCCTAATGCATCCAGTACTGTGCTGTCAGAAAACTCTTACTCAAGCCCTGTCCCTCCCGTGGCGGACACCGACGCCAGAAGACGATGTCATATCATCCCCAGCAAAGAGTGGCGGTCGCCCAACCAACAAGCCGACCATTTGCGCAGACTGAAAAAAGTCTGCAATGGCCAATTGGCGCATAACTCAGAAATTATTGATTTTTGTACACGTTCAAAATTTCATTGTTTGCAATGTTTAGGCCGTGAAGAAGAGTTGCCGAAAAGCATGCTTTGCCTGACAAATTGACATTTCAATTTCTAAAAAAAGTAAAATAAAAATGCATTTAGCATCTATTTAAGTATATTCCACTGCGTGTCCTAATATCCTGCCTATAAAACCCAATAAACACCGTTTTTGTAGGAAAACATGCAGGTTGTAGGGATCAATGAGTGGGGCAACATAAGCTACTGTTGCCATTCTGTCTTAGTCGAAGGCAGTTACGCCATGATATAAGAAGTAATCCAACCATAGACCCGCAAATAAATTCTTGCTTACACCTGAAACATTTGCTTGTAAGATACATAATCTCTGAAACGCTCATCTGAGTCTTGAGCTGATAGTTGTATTGAGAGTACGGTAAATAGATGCATACTGATTCCAGTTAAGAGTTATCAGCAACTTAGGGTGAATATGGCCGGCCTGCTCCGAAGGTTTAACTCTAGGTTCGATTCTCTGCCTAAGCTCATGAACGTCAAAGCTTCGAAGAACACAAAACTTTTTCCCTATGACGAATGAGAAGAAACCGAAATTGAGTTCAGTAAATAGACATGCACAGTAGGTCAGGCACTGTCTTAGTTTGTTCTAAAAGGTGTGCATGATGAAGCTATTGGGATGATACGCTCGGCGAGACGTACCTCCCTACAGGGAGATTTTAAAGAATAGGCATACATCTAGTAATTTAGAGGAAGGATAAACCGGTTACCACGCGCAAAAAATCGATAGATAACTATATTAATCAATAATAGTTATTTGAACACTGCTCACAAGGAACCTGCATTTCGATAATCATTTTTGCAATGCATCAAACTATAAAACAGAATGGGAAAATCTATAGATATCAGGATGCATGGATCGCGGGGAATACCCGAAACAATACTGGAGAAACCTGCGCAGAAACCATATCAATCCCACCTCAGCTACGCTACGAAGATATGCGGAAAGTCATCTAGACACAGTTCGAGACGGAATTCAGGAGCTCCAGCGGAACCTGTGCCAGAAGACTGCCGTCCTCGACCATCTTGAAAATTCTGAGAGACAAGCCTTCGAGAACTACGTACAGACAATCAGAAATAGGCGAACCGAGGTCAAGTGGACCAAGCTCCTACGAAGTCTCCAACCAGTGAAAGCACAGACAGTGCTTCCGAACAATCCAGAGCAATACTTGCATAACCTTTCGTCGCTACATCTTAACAAGACGCTCCTAGAAGTATTATCTCTTGGTCCTAAGTTTTGCGTGCCACAACGGAAGCAAAAACAGCTAGACCTGGAAATACAATTTGAGAGTCTCTTCAGTCAGACCTCGGACCTAAAACCCTCAGAGGCCAGGGAAGTTGATTACCTGAAATCTACTCTTGTCAATTGCTGTCATCAATACTTAAGAAAGGCTCCAAAATCCATAGGCCCCCTGACCAAGGCTCATCTAGATAGTCTGAAGGAGCTGCGCCGAAATGAAAACATATTAATTACAAGACCGGACAAGGGTTCGGGGATTGTGTTGATGGACAAGACAGATTATGTGACAAAACTTGAAGAAATATTATCAAATCGCACAAAATTTTCACAATCCGATAAAGACAAGAACAGGACTGAAGCTTTTGAAGACAAACTGACAAAGTTACTAAAAGAGCTGCACAAAGAAGGACATTAATCAGACAAGGAGCTGGAGGAACTAAGGCCGGTTAGTACTACAATACCAAGAATGTATGGCCTCCCGAAAATCCATAAACAAGGTGTGCCACTCCGTCCGATTTTGGACATGAGAAACTCACCGTACCACGCCGTGGCAAAATGGTTTGCCGAAAAGTTAAAACCACTTCAGAGCCGCTTGTACCCAAGAAGCCTGAAAGACACGTTTGAATTCGTGGAAGCTGTCAAGGAGACTAATATTGGCGAAACGATGATGCTGTCATTAGATGTATCCTCACTGTTCACCAACGTCCCGGTAGTGGAAACCATAGAATATCTATGCGACTTCATACGGGAAACACAATACCATATAGGGATGACAGTGGAGAGGCTGAAAGATCTACTGACATGCTGTACACAAAATGTACAGTTTACCTGTAATGGCCGGCTATACAGGCAAATTGACGGAGTGGCCATGGGCTCACCACTTGGACCATTCCTGGCAAACGTCTTCATGGGCAAGATCGAGGAAACGAAGCTCAAAGACACTATCAATGACCTTAAGTTCTATGGTCGATATGTGGACGATATCTTTTGCCTGACAAACAAGACCGCTGATATCGATGGTCTAGTCTGAAAATTTAATAGCGCCCACACAGCACTCACATTTACAGTGGAAACAGAGGCGAACGAGGAACTCGCTTTCCTAGACGTCCTCTTACACAGACAAGAAGATGGCTCGATACAACGCCGACTATTTAGAAAGAAAACCTGGACTGGGCAATACGTTAATTTTCACAGTTTCGTCCCTCTTAACGTCAAACGGAACTTAGTCCAGGGAATGGCAGCCAGAATACGCCGTATCTGCTCTCCTGAAATAGTGGAAGTAGAATTGCAGCAACTAAAGGACACACTCCAGGAAAACGGTTATCCGGAACGGTTCATCCTTCAGAACATCAAGGAACGTGCCCCAAAGGTCGCAATTGCAACGGCGGAAAAGAAAGATCTGTTTATAAGACTGCCGTTTATTGGAGACGCAACGAGTGAACTAGTAAGAAGGCGCCTGAGGACAGCGGTTATGAATGCCTTCCCGGCTGCAAACTTGCGGGTTCTCTTCACTAACTCTCCCCTTCTACGAATGGGAGGTAAGGACAGACTACCGTTTCAGGCCACATCTATGTGCATCTATTCGTTCACCTGTTCCTGTGGAGCAGGCTATATTGGCCGAACAACGCGACGTCTGGAGAAGAGAATGCGCGAGCACATACCAGCTTGGCTCAGCAGAGGGGAGAATAGACCGACCTCAAGCTCAATCCTCGCCCACCTAATTGATACAAACCACCAAGTGGACGCGAGTGAAGCCTTTCGGGTCATATACCGCACGCCAACGCACTTCTCCAAAGGCCTGCGCAAACGGGTGTTAGCCACAGCAGAAGCAGTGGCAATCCGGCTAGCAAAACCCATTCTATGCTGTCAAAAGGCGCTGGTTCAAGCCATCGGCCTCCCTTGGCCGACTGCACGCGGAAATCCAACGCCTACTGAAGCCAAAGAAGACGAAGCTACGGAGGATAGTCAAACGCAAGCTGCGCGGCTGACATACAGAACTCAATCCGCGGACCGCGAGAACATCCCCCCTGTCTCATCTGGGCATGGCAACCAGCGTCCTACCCGCGCAGGCGCCCGCGTTCAGGAGACGAGGGAAAACGCAGCTTCTTAATTATCCTCACCCTTTTCCTCCCCCTCCCCCCTTCCCTAACCTGACGATTATATAATCGCTGTAATTACTTGAACAATTTTATTCCCCATGTATTGTACTGGCCTGACGATGAATGACCGAAAACGATCGTTTGCCAACATGACTTTGCAACTATAGATATAAATCAACAACATTTCCCAATAAAATGAAATAAGAATGCATATAGCAGTTATTCACGACAGTTCCCCCGTCGATTTCGACGATGGGCACCACGCGCTCCAACAAGACGCAGCGAACGCTGAAGCAAGCCGCACCATACACAGAGGCAAGCTGGGCAAGCAACACGAAAGCGACAGCAAGCGGGAACAACGCAGAGAACTGGCACGAGAGAAAACAATAGTGAAGGCCGACTCGCGCAGTGTCTACCCACTCGCTCGCCACTCCCACCTCCATATCCGGTGTAAAGACAAAGTCAATAAGACCGGGGATGAGGGAGGGTGTATATGGCTGGCGCGATAGACACTCAGCACGCGCACACTTGATACAGCTATCCCGCTAGGTATGCTCCCGCGTGCGCGGGAGCGCTATAAAGGCCACATTAAGAGGGAGCCATTGCAGCCTGACTCTCAGTCCTCTCTCTCCTCCCATACGCACACACAAACACTCGCGTACAGGAGGAGCAGCAACGTAGGGGGCCCGAGTTTTCCCGTCAGTTGGTAGACCCTCCAAAGCACGGCTTTTAGCGCACCGGATAAATTCAGACGCATTCAGATTTATTATAGTGAAGAGAGAAACGCGCCGAGGTCAACCTCACGCTCTCCCCCACCGCATAGTGACCGCCTAGCTTTCCTGAAACCTGAGGTGGGGTCTGAAAACCAATGGGAGCGCGAGCGTAATCACCAACAGGGAATCAGAAGTGAGAGAAAGTGCCAGCGCCTTCCAGGCCGCAGGGACCATGGTTGGCTGAGGACTTGCGTTGCATGTTCATACAGATCATTGGATCTCAAAAGGGTGAGAGAAGTTTTTTTAAATTATACTCCACTGTCCATCCTATTGCCCCACCCATAAAACCCCTATAACCACCGTTTCCTTAGGACAAAGTGCCTGGACTAGGGTTATATGAGGTGTTCTACTTAAACTCTTCTTGCCAAAATTACTAAATTACTGAAATCTGTGGATGTTTTCAAGATCTAACACATCCAATACACGCGTATTCAGACTACCCGAGGTCTTCATCTTCTATGCTCTTGGGAAATGATAGCTGGCCTTCATAAACATATAGGAATACATTTTTTCCGTCTGTTGTTAATACTCATTGTTTGGGATAGTTACCTTAGGTTGAAATGTTTTTCTTCTTTTGAGAGCCGGCATTTCCGGAAGCAGGACTTCCGTTGAGAGCATGTGAAGCATAAAACTGCGCAGTTGAAATATAACGATAAATTATTCGCCTTACTTTCCCCCCTCCCCCTCACCCCCCATCTTCCCTCTCCCGCTGTCCACATAATTGCATTCGGTTGACAACTATTACCCCCCTCGGCCGCGTAATTAAATGTGACCAACGATTATTTGCTTAGATATTTAATCGCTGTAGAATCTTCTGGTAGTCATCGTGCTGAGTTAGCTGTTTTTTGCATAACTCTCATGCTGTCTGAAGACGAACTGGGAAACCAGAGTCGAAAATTCACACATTAAAGTACACTTTCCCAAAGAATTTCTTTTACCGAATTATACTTCTTGGTATGCAGATTTTCCAATGCATAACAATAAATGTGCTTATCTTATCCTTCTGACTCTTACTTGTCAATACTAACGCCACTTAAGTACCATTTTCACTTTTCAGACTTATTCATGTCGGTAATGGCTTCCCGCGCATAAGGCAGTATTTCGAGTTCAAAAAAAACGAACCCTGCACAGTTATTTGAAGCATTCTGAAGGCAGTAAAGGAGCTCTAGTTACTTTGTCAGTATACGACACACACACTCGGCGTGGGACGCTTTGTCCTCATAGCTAGGAGTCCATTTATGTGACCAGTCCCGACCTTTTAGGATAGAAGGGCTGTGTGATTTTACCCAGATTTCCCACTATTGAGGTAGTTCTCAACTGAGCCAGAGGCGTTCAAATGTTGCTAAAATATCCAAGTCTGGTATTTCATAAAGCAAACTTGTCGTTAGTATTGTAGCGAGTGCACCAACACCACTGCCATGTTCAGCATCAGTACTAAAAGCTACTGCTCCGATGGGAAAAATTTAGCTCCCCATTACTGTGCTTCCCAATCTGCGGCGTTTGAAAGACTACAATCAGAACCGGCAGAATTTATACAAAATGTAGTTTTGAAACCCAGAATTCCATTGTAACTGCCTGTATGTTTGAGACTTTATTCGGCAATTTCAAATGTTTTTTTCAAACCGAAAGAAACATTTTCTTCGAGGAAAACATTTGAAGAAGACGTATTTCATCGGCCAAATAAGTACAGGAGAGGATACTTTGGTTAATGTTTTCTAGAAAATGTATTGGAATATAGAAGGGTATCGTAAGTCAATGAGAAAAAAACATGATTCTTAATTAGCCCTTTTGCACAAAGTGCACCGTTTTGCAAACGATCAGAAAGAAGCTCGGTAAAAGCCGGCATCTTCTCCTGGCTGCACAATGCTCAATCATAAAACCCTACTCAAGTAAGTTGTTCGAATCAAAACCACAATTGGGATTTTCCGTTTGCATTCTATGAGCGAGATAATCTTTTTTTGTAATTAGTCCCAACCTTTCACAGTCGAAATATGGAGAGAGCTGTGTAATCCTTTTTCCCAGATTGCCCACAATTTAATTTAACCCGGTTCAGACTACCTACATTTGCATCTACTCATTTTACTTGCTCCTGTGGTGCAGGTTATATTGGTCACACTAGTCAGCGCTCACCCACAATAATAAGGGGACACCTCCCAGCATGAGTGAGAAAAGATGTAGTCAGGACCATAAACAGCGCTATTCTTGCCCATATTGTTGATTCCGGACATCCTGTGGACCCCAAAAAGCCTTCCGGGCGATTTATAAGACCCCACCAAACTGCCCAACTCCCTGGGTCAGCAAGTCCCTGCTAGCAACAACAAAAGTGACCACTACTAGGTTGTTGAAACCGGTCTTTTGTGCAAGTAATAACCTCCTGCTAGTTCAGCGCTGAACTACATAAACTCCTTCGCGCTCTCCATTGCTGCCCTCTCCCCGGACCACCTACGCGTGTAGGTAGTCCGGCTGGTTACGCGGGTTGGGGGGCGGTTGGGGGAGGGTTTGGTAACCAGCCCTCTCCTGGCGACCCCCATCCCCTATTCCTATGATTTTACTTTTATGAAAAGACGAACATTATTGATCGGCTGTCTTAACTTGTACCCCGCACCGGACCGATGAACATTTATCGAGAGCTTATGTATGCTCGCCAACTGCTGTTCTGAATTCTAAAATGCTGCTGAAAGGTCCAGGCCGGCTTCCCCATAAAACAAGTTTCGCTGCGGCATTGTAGCGAGTGAATTGTCATCACCGCCATCACCACCATCACCAGCATGTTAAGAGAGAGAGAAGAAGGATGCTATATTGAGGATTTTAAAAATCTGAATTTTTAGCAAAAATGGCTCCATTCACGGAGAGCAGATGTTTAGGTAAAGTAAGGGTCATTTTAAAATAGCAAAGGTAAAAGGTCATGCAATACTCACAAGTCAAGTTTTTCACGACATTCACATCAACTATGGAGACAGATCGGCTTTCAACTTCTCCATTTCTGCTTCTTCACACGCTTTTTTCTTCGTGTTTTCATCCTAGGGAGAATGGTCAATGTTGGTGTTGTTGGTGAATTGCATATGCGACAGATTGGCCGCATTTGACAAATATTGGGATGGTGATATGTTGTAGATATAATAACTTGTTTTCGTGCATTTTAAAGGTAGCAGTGTACTGTAGATATGACCTCATCACAAATGCAGACAAACAAAGCAGGAGATTAGAAAGGATGGTAAAGGATAATAAATTCCCATGTGAATGGAGCAGCAAAAGCTGTTGGCGCTCCGATGGGAAAATTTTGGCTCTCACCCGGTCACCCCTGCGGCACCAAGTCCGCGCCGTTTGAAAAACTCTACGAGCAGAGCCGAGCTGATGTGAGGGCTGTCGGGGGCGCGACGTACAGAAACCAGCCTCGCGCCATCAACGCTTCGTCACCCTCCGCCGGCATGTAGATAACTGGGAGCAGGAGGGGGAGGGGGTGACGGCGGATAAGTCATCTTTGTGTCCGGACGGCGGCAGACAGGGGGTCACTAAGGCAGCCAGTGCAGGGGGCGGGGGGGGGGGTGAGGGGGGGGGAACTAATAACCTGAATTCCATGGCAAGGGGCATTACTCACTGCCGTGTGCTGTCGCTAGCGTAGCCACCAGGCGTAGGAGGGGGAGAGAGAGAACAGTGCACGCGCGATAAGACGTGCGCGGTACTTTGTGTACCTGCAGTGAGGCTGGGGGGGGGAGGGGAGGGGTGGGGTAGAGGCTACAGCAGCCCACCGACCCAACTTGCTGCTAACCCCGTACGTAAGGTTGGGGAGGTAGGGGACCGTGCGGGTGCGCGTCGAGAGCTTGTTGCCATGATGCGCAAATAGACAAATTATCTAGATGACTTCGCCTCTAAAGGGCCCAATTAGAGTAAATTAATTTGCTAATGTGGTCTGGTTGGGAAGTGGTAAATGAGGCACCTCCCGCCGTCCCAACCCAGGCATCTTGTGCACGGTATCGAACTGGAAGTTGCCTATGTGACCGGGGAAGGAGAAGCCTTATGCCGATCAGGTCCCTCCCACTTTCTGTATCTAAAGGCTGTCTAGCCCACGGAAGCCATGCAAACGACATTTACAATTCCGACGGGGTCGTTATTCAATATCCACCCTTCAGAGGCTCTTAGTAGAACATCAGACCGATGTAATTGTTGGATGCCAGCATCGCAGGAGAGGGGGTTGGCGAGATGATAATCGTTCAGGTGCGCCCTCAGGCAAGGCAGGAAATAAGTAACGCCGTCCCCCCGTAACACTGGTGATATTGTGTACAATTTCAGGAAGCATGAATTTTCCCGTGTCCTAATCTCAACGTTAACTTAACATAAACCTTAACGGATACCCTTGCAATGGTCTAAGTCCGGGGCGGCAACCTATGGCTCGCGAGTTAGATGTGGCTTTTTTGATGATTGTATCTGGCCCTCTCAGAAAAAAATGGAATAAGAAACTTCAGATTTTGTGATTTTGGTTCCTCCAATGACGTGCTGCTGCAGAAACGCGTATTGGAATCAAATTAATCTCGAACGATCTCTGACGTCCCGGCCACCCTAGGTTTTATCTGGCAGTTGTTTCATTGTTCCCTCTCCGGCTAGCTGACAGCAGCTACTCCCCTTTTCTCCTGCTTCCCAACGGCCGCAACAAGCTCGCTAAATAACAGACACTGTACTAAAGTCCCGCAACCCAAAGACTTGACTTCAGCTTCCTCGAGGTTACCCTGGTAGACAAAGCTGTCTTATGCACATAGGCCAGCCTGTCTTGTCACCCAGAGTCCCTTGTGTTTATGCCCCCAGACGGATGCATTTATGACATGCAAGCAAACAGTCCATTCACGGAAACTTTCCTTGTATACCAAATAATCGCTCCTAACATCTGACTGCACCCTTTCATCAGACGGAATACGCCTTGTATAGTGGTTATAGTAGACCGCACATCCGTGACCGCTACGCTCTCTCTCTCATTTGCCCAAAGGTAACTCCTGCAACCAAAAAAGATTGCGAAAAGAAAAAAGAGATGAGGAATATCATACAGTTCAGGACGAATGGGCCGAAGAATTCGTTTTTGTGGAGATAGCAGGTTCTGCGGTGTGTAAAATTTGCAATTAATAGATTACATCGATGAAACGGTCGAATGTAAAGCGCCACTTCAACACACGTCATGATACATTTGCAGCAAAATACCCTGCGGGAGGTAGCAGAAAGAAGGAGGAGAGACGGCCGTGGTAGGAGAGCATTAGACTGCCGAAGGCTTATCCTCACAGTTGGGAGTTGTTTCCGCCTTGGCGATTACCACTTATCGGAGGTGACGTTAGTAGTTGTCAGAGATGTCACCGATTAAAGTCAATACTGGGGCTCATATCATCTCGATCTCAAAAAGAAGAGTGAACCTGGGTTTATGCTATTCCGAGCAAAACATGTTCGAGGTGCGGAGCACATCAGGGCTTGCTTTGGCTTCCATTGACTCCAACTACACGAGTTAATGCTGTTCGCTAACCCCAGAAATCAACGATCGCGATCGATCTGGATCGACGATGACTTTCAGTTCGTCACTATCCACTCTTGACTCTGGCAGGCCACAAGGCTCATTTGCGAGGTCAAAGCTACCGGCACGAAATTTAAGAAACCAAGTTGAAAGTGTCCATTTACTAGTGATAGTTTGACCGTCTTTCTCAACTCTGTCCACCACGAGCTTCATCAGGCTAACGGCAGGTGTGGTGACCGTATCTGAATTAAAATGAAAGTAGACTTGCAGGATCTACCCTTCTCTCTCACCACTGCCACACCTGTACTTCATGTCAAGACAAAATCTGAGAAGACCGGAGGTTGGGAGAGTGGAGGTGGTTGGCGCGACCTAAGCCGGCCCTAAGCGGGCCACCGCTCACACAGCGGGCAGTTTCTCCAGATAAACACGGCGCGACAGGCCGGGTGGTCCTTGCGACTACACAGACGAGGGCGTGACAGCAACCCCCGCCATCATGCCCCTTGCAAATTCGCTAGGCGCCACCAGCCGGTATTCACTCCTCTGAACCAGAGAGAGAGAGAGAGAAGATACAATAAACCTTCGAACCGTGTACACGGCCTGTAAGCCCAGTAGGAACGCAAGCGCATACACCGACAGGGAAACGTATTCAAGAAAACTGCCAGTACACTCCAGGCCGCAGGGACTATGGCTTGCTGAAGCGTGGCGTTGCATATTCACACAATCCTTAAATATCTTGTTGTATGGTGCTATTACAGCAAAATACATGATTTATAGTCCGGGCTGTTTGCGATGCTACATTTCTACGTAAGAATTCACGTTTCATAATTGCTGGAATTTCCGCATTTCACATTTTTAAAAAAGAATAATTTAAATTTTTAAAAAGTTTGTTAAAGCGCAAAATTATAGAGAAATAAGAAATATATGTGGCCACTTTCTAACAAAAGCCTAAGAATATGAAATGTTAATGCCAACGTAAAATAAGCAACTGTCAAATTCGACCAACTGGCTCATTAAAAATGCCACACTTGATTACCCAATAAAAATAGATGGGAAGGAGCGTTGTCTTGTCAATTCTGTCTTAACAAAGCCTTTCAGCTGATGGTACAGTATTTACCATGAGCTGTAAATTTACTGGCATTGCACACATCGATTTAAATACCACCTGTGCGTATAGAGAATTGGCAAAAGTAGCTTATGTAGGCACACTTATATAGCCCTCGTCCAAGCATTTGTCCTGCAAACACGGTGGTTACAGAATTTGCGGGGGTGGGGAAATAGGAAGTAAGTGTGAAATGAAAACAATGTAGTCGAAGTTGCTTCCCGTGGCCGCTGGGAATAAGTTGTTCCGCATGTAAATTGAAGGTGTACGTGGCGCTTCGCACCACGGACTATTCTAATCTAACTCCAGAACTGTAAGTTAGAGCTCAGTTAGGTTGAAGTAGACGACCTCCTAACCACCATTTCAATTTTTCAGGAAATTCAAGAAACCTGCAATATTATAAGCAGGTTTTTTCAACAATAATTTAAATGATAATACAGATTAGGAAAATCTACAGATATAAATCAATAAAATTTCGAAATAAAGTAAAATAAAAATGCATTTAGCATTTAGTAAAGTAAACTCCACTGCTTGTCCTAATTCCCCACCCAAAAAATCCTAAACCCACCTTTTTCGTGGGAAAACATACAGGGAGTAGGGATTTCTAAGGGGGCCTACATAAGCTACTGTTGCCACAGATTTATGGCTCAGAAAACGTGGCGCGGTTGCGGACCCAGAACTTTATCATCGAGTACACCATCTTCTATTTGCCTTTCCCTCTTCCCTCTCCCCTCCTCCTTCTTCTCTAGTTTTTATCACTAGCTTCGTGAGTATTGGTAACAGCATACTCATCGTCACCATTAGCGTTATCGGCACAGCTGCCAGCAAGGACAGAATTAGCGTTATCCTTCTTCATACTATCACCGAATCTTCATCCTTACCGTGCAACTCATTTTGTGTACGCGAGAAGGAGTGGGAAAGTATAACTAGACAGATTAACTCAAATAAGACCTCAATTTCGAGATACATATCATCAGGTGTTTGAAAAGCCTCAACTCGACGGCAGAAGGTGATTAAGATCCACAGCCGATTTTCCGATAGAACTTTGGTTGCAATTTTGTTTCCTATAGGTAGCTAGATAAAACGCGCCTTATGTTGGCAGTTTGGCCTGCCTGCCTGTCTGCCTGCCTGCTACCTGCCAGCTGAATGGGAGCGCCATTGAGGGGCCTGCCGTCCGCGATGGAAGTGAGGTGAAGTGGTAGTCGTGCTCATCCCAGTGCTCTGCTTTTACCCCCCACTTCGCTGCTTCTGCCCCGACGATGTCAATCATTTTGTGTCCAAATAAATGGTACTGTTGTAAATGCCAGCTCAAAGTCATCACCAGCGCTGACGGCGTTGGCAGCCGTCATTGCAGTGAGCGCACACCAGCCCTTTTGAGTGCAGGCCAGGGGGAGGAGGGGGGGGGAATGAACGTATATTTTAGCTGCGAGAATTGTCATTGAAAAACCCTAGGATAATTTGGCCAGCATGCCTTTGCTTTCGATAAATTCTCCTCAGGTCTTTGCATTATATTATCGTTATTTTCCTAATTAAGATATTCGGGTGAGTAAAAAAAATCATGTTTCGTTAGGGTGGGAGAGGAACCAAAAGTACGGTCAGTAATCTAATCAGGTTGAGGCAGAAAAACGGAACAGGAATGCCCTCGTAAGACAGGTGGTACTTCACTAATTCCAAGAAGGGAAAATATTTCCGGGTTTTAATCCTAATTTGGTATGGATGATTTATATGCCTCCACCCCCTAAACAAGACACAGGCGTGGGAACGCCCGTCGTGGTAATGCTGGCCCTGCGCATAATTTCAGGAAAAGTTAGTATTCAGTTCAGTTCAGTTTATTGAGGGAAATATGCCTGAGTCTTTACCCTATTTGCAACGTGAAATTGAGTGCAGTGTACAGAAAAATCATGTGGATTACAGTAGTTAAAAGCAATTGGCAGTTGGGGCGAGTTTTCAGGGTGAAGTTAAATCCCCGATGACTTTGACCCATTTTCAAACATACATCTGTCACATATATCTCTTTTAAAACTTTATAGCGACGGTGCGATCAGAACATCATCAGGGTGGACCTTCCACGGCCTGAGCACTCTGTCAGAGAAGGAGAACTGGCGCGTACCTAGCCTGGCCAGTCGAATGCGTAATTTTAATGGGTGACCTAGGATATTGGTTGTGGTAGCAAGTCCCGAATTCCTTGAACCCCTGCATCCTAACCCCAACTTTGACCCTAACCTAAGCCAGAACCTTCGTGTTAATTGCAACCCTTCAGTCAATCCTAACCCAAACCTTAACCCAAAAAACAACTTTAACCCCAATCCTAACCGTACTCCTACCCCTAACTTCCACGGAATTTCGCGTAAAACCACCTATATTGCTGATGGTTCCTGTTCTTATATACTATTTCGGAAGCCATGCAAGTCATCCTTTACACTAACACTAACCATAACCAAACCTTATTTTAACCCTTCTCTTAACTGTAGCCCTGACTTTCCTAGAAATTAGCGCAAAATCACATCGTTTACGGTGTGTTCCCTTTCCAGTGGCCTGGTTGGGGGTGTGGGGGAGACGGGGGGGGGGCATGCACGCGTAGAAAAGTTTGATGCCGGACATATCGGGGTTTGACCACATGGTGACGGTAGTTTGCCCAAGTTTTGCATGGCACAGCGCAATCAAAAAGAACTAGAACTCGAAATTCAATTCGAAGGTCTCTTGAGTCAGACTTCCGATCTGAAACCTTCCGAGCGCAGAGAAGTTGACTATCTTAAGTCGACCCTAGTCAACTGCTGTCAACAGTACCTAAGAAAGACTCCAAGACCCATAGGTCCTCTAACCAAGGCCCATCTGGGTAGTCTCAATGAGCTTCGCCGAAATGAAAATATTTTGCTTACTAGACCGGACAAAGGCTCCGGGATTGTGCTGCTAGATAAGAAAGACTATTTTGCTAAGCTAGAACAAATTTTATCGGATCGCACAAAGTTTTCAAAATCCGATCAAGACAAAGACCGGACAGAGGCCGTTGAAGGCCAGCTAACAAAACTACTTAAGGTACTTCAAAAAGAAGGATATTTATCGGACAAAGCGTTGGAGGGATTATGACCCATGGGTACTACAATACCTCGAATGTATGGCCTACCCAAAATTCATAAACAAGGCGTGCCGCTTCGTTCTATTTTGGACATGAGAAACTCGCCCTACCACTCTATTGCAAAATGGCTTGTTGAAAAGATAAAGCCGCTTCAGAGTCGTCTATACGCTAGAAGCCTGAAAGATACCTTTGACTTCGTCGAAACGATCGAGGATGTTAACATTGGAAAACTAAAAATGTTGTCATCAGATGTATCTTCATTGTTTACTAACGTGCCGGTAGTGGAAACCATTGAGTACTTATGTGACTTTATACGTCAGACAAACCACCAGATAGGGATGCCAGTAGAGGCACTAAAGGAACTTTTGACGTGCTACACGCAAAACGTACAGTTCCTCTGCAATGGCCAGTTGTACAGGCAAATAGACGGTGTGGCCATGGGCTCACCACTTGGACCATTCCTCGCGAAGGTCTTCATGGGCAAAGTCGAGGAATCGAACCTCAAAGACACTATCAACAACTTTGAGTTCAATGGTCGTTACGTGGATGAAATTTTTGCCTGGCGAAGCAGACTACCGATATAGATGACGTAGTTCATACGTTCAATACGGCCCACGCAGCACTAAAATTCACTGTGGAAACGGATGTGAACAACGAAATCGCGTTCCTTGATGTCCTCCTGCACAGAAAAGAAGACGGTTCAATACAACGCCGGGTATACAGAAAGAAAACCTGGACGGGGCAATACAGTAATTTCAACAGTTTTGTTCCCCTTCATCTTCAAAGAAACTTAGTCCAGGGATTGGCAGCCAGGACACGACGCATCTGCTCTGCTGAAATAGTTGAAAGAAAACTGCAGCAGCTACAGAACACACTCCGTGAAAATGGTTATCCAGAAAGGTTCATCCTTCGTAACATTAAGGAGCGTGTCGCAAAGCCTGCCGTAGCAACGACAAAAAGAAAGACCTTTTCGTAAGACTGCCCTTCCTAAGAGACGCAGCAAGCGAACTAGTAAGACGATGTCTAAGGACAGCAGTCACGGGTGCTTTCCCGGCGGCTAACTTACGCGTATTCTTCACAAACTCCCCTCCGGCCGATGTGGGGTAAAGACAGACTACCACTACAGGCCACTTCCATGTGCATTTATTCCTTCACCTGCTCCTGTGGAGCGGAATATATCGGCCGAACAACGAGACGTCTGGAGAAGAGGATACGCGAACACATACCAGCCTGGTTAGGTAAAGGTGAAAATCGATCGATCTCAAGCTCAATCCTCGCACACCTGATCGATACAAACCACCACGTGGCCGCGAGAGAGGCCTTTCAGGTCATATACCAGGTTCTACTCTAAAGGCGTGCGTAAACGGGTGCTAGCCACAGCTGAGGCAGTGGCAATTCGTTTAACAAAACCCGCTCTCTGCTGTCAAAAGACGCTGGTACATGCCATCTCCCTCCCGTGGCTGACCGCATACAAGGATCCCGCCCCGCCAGAAGCCACTTCATCAGAACTCATGACGTCAGAAGCTACGCAGCCCGAAACCATACTACCAACAGCGGCAGAGAACACGCAGTGCGACCATGCTGCTCACAGTCACAGGGAGCCCGTCGCGCGTATGACGTCGATCGTGGGAACGTCTCTCCCCCGTTCCATACGCGTGACAACCCAACGTCCTCGGCATGCTGAGTCCGGCTCGCAAGAGACGAGGTGTTTCGAATAAAACTGGTTAACAAACTAAGAATATGGACGGCTGATTCACCAGATGAAGGGGGGGGAGACATTTGTGAACGCGTGCAGGAACTTGCTGAATGAAGTTGGAGTGTATGCAGCTCGTCGTGCAAATTAACAGAAGCCCATTTATTTGACCAAATCACGGAATAAGGAGGCACGGAAATAAATGCCCACGAAAGTCAGAATTCATCTGCATTAAAGTCATAATTTTCTCATAAGGGTCTCCTTAAGTTGCACATTTTGCTCTCTTTGATGTAATATATTTTTTAAAATCGCTAAACTCACCACGTGATTCGCAAATGCTGCACCTGCTTGAAATCTGGAGTCAATTTCCACATAGGGCATAAATTAATGAGGACGACTACGTCACTGTGTCTCCTAATAACGGTCCTCTTAAACTATGCGATAAATTAATATTTTATTTGTGCAGCAGGTCCTGGCAGGTAGGGTAAAATATTAAAACGGATAAGCATAACAAAGATAAAGGTATCTTGTAATTGTGCGTGGCCTTTCGCTGATTGAAGTACTGTTTACCCGGAATAAGTGTGAACAACACAAAGACCCACTACCAAGGCTGTGAACATCTGGAGTCATTTATCAGGCCTGTTGCATTTGCTGCCAAACCAACTACGCCTGAGAAACTGGGAGACTAGTCCAGACGCAAAAGGCCGAGCAAGCAGACGTAGTAGGTCAGGTCAGGTCAGGTTTTATTGAGGGAAATGTAGGTAAATACCTTTGAACTACCTATTGGTACAGAACAGTTATTCAAAGCATTTATTCAGCAGAACATTTCAGAACAGTGGCGTTGCCAGTTATTGGAACTGGATAAGGGAGGGCCGACAGTGAAAAATATCCTTAGGCATTGTTCAGAAAGCCTAGAGATTCCAATGCCATTTTAAGGATTTAAGGAGAAAAAATGTCGCCCATGGAGGTGGGGATGGGGGGAGAGAGTAAGCAGGAAGGATGCCAACCTCCAAATCGTGATTTATTTGACGGGACCTAGCCACAACTTATAGTTAGCTGAATTCGAGAGGCGACAACCGTGTGAGCGGTAACACTCATGAGTCATGGTTCTCCAACCGGCATTCAATTAAGAAGCGCAGTAACCTTCCACTTCCCTTTTCTGTGTACTGCGATTTTACTCGAGCAAAAATTATTAGCTACGCCGGGGCAGAGGTGGTCTACCAGCAGTCACAGCGACAGCGAGGCAAATCACAGAATAATGGCCATGCCAAGAATCCACCACGATAATAAAATCCCGCATTGACAGGCACTCGTCGCATTAACTATGACCGCTGGCTATGAACACGAGTACCATTAATTCTACTAGGGATGCAAAGTCCTGGCAGCTGCGTCCAATTAATACTACCTACCGTGTGCCTCTAGTGCTTTTTTCTCTAACAGTTTTTTTGTTCCTCATTCTCGGAAAAACGGCAAAATCAAAAACATCTCAGGTTTTTTAAAATCTTTTTCTGTCGGCGTGTTTTACCATCGTTCAGTGGATATAGCCTTCGAAAGCTCTTCTCAACAACAGGGATTCCTCGGGGCAAGGTCTATGCCCTGCACTGAGATCCGATTGTGGCGGAGTGTGGCATGACATCAATTTCTTCGTATTCCCTGTTAATTTATTCCCCAACTAGGTTACATTCTCCTTCACCTCCTCCCCTATCCTAGCCAATTCATGTGTCAGCAAAGAGGAATGCAGACGTCAAGATTTGCTTGCAGACTGTCTGTTCTAATCTTCAATTTATTTAGGGTTACATTCTTTTACTTCAGTGCGACGCTAGAAAAACTATCAAAAACAGACCTTCGTTTTGAATTTTATTTTCTTCCTCCTACTCTTTTCTCTTGCTTCATGTGAAATATGTAATTTATCGCACCCCTACGAGCTGTATTGGCTCCCTTGTACAGAAGGCAACATTAGAAAAAAGGACAAAATATGAAGATTTCAGACTTATGAGATGACATTTGCGCGCTTGGCAGAGGTCACGCTTTGGTGACACGAAGGAAAACACGGTTTCCACTAAGCAGCTGAAAGGAAAGCGATGCGATCGCACCAAACACCATCATCTGCGACGAATTTGGTAGGTGTACAGTGCTGCAGCAACTGCATCCTACAAGTAGTGCAGTAAATGGACTTTCTCTGACGGTATGCCTGAACATGGCTCTGAGTGTGGATCCACCAAATAAAAGTCTCATTTAGCGATAATGTTTCACTGTACTACTTTATAAGACGCGTAGCGTCCCAGTGGTAGGTGTATCCGGAATCCTAAAATTATCGGGCCAAAGCCCAAGTTGCAGGTAAAAGATAGAAGGCTTTATTGTATACACAACTCAACTTTACTATTTCATGCAGCAATAGCCGCTGGTAGAGGCAGGGGTGGTGTTGATTCCGTCCAGCCAGGCCCGAGAGACTGTGCGAGGGGCAGCGGTGGCAGCTGCTTTTACATGATTGTGGAACAAGTGCAAGCGGTGTCTAATTGCTACGCTGCTCTACCCGAGGGGGGCATCGAGTATAATGGTCTCGCTGAGGGGGTGGTGTGTTCAAGTGGCCCTTAGACAGCCGCGACTATCTGGACGCGCGTGTGTGCGCACGGGATGTCGGTCAAGGGTCTTCAGTCCAGCACGCTGCCTGTGAAATTGCATGGCGTTAAAGCAGCAGCCATTGACCGAGGAAGTCTAACAGGGTGTTTGTCTGTCCGGCAAAGACGCAATTGATCAAACAAAAGTGCAACAGAAAGGCCGTTATAAGTAAACTTTTCTGGGGGTCGACAAAAAAAGGTGGAAGTCACAGAAGGTGACTTTATTGTGGTGGGTGGAAGACACTCTTTCCGTTTAATTGTGTAATCTTCCCTACATTTATAATAAGTGTAGTGAAATTGGAGAGCCTACATTTTCGCCTTCTTCTTATTACCCTACTCCTCCTCCTCCTCCTCCTTCTTCTTCGTCTTATTCATTTTCTTCTCTTACTGGTTGTCTTTCTTCTTTTTCCTCTGATCCTTCGTGTTTTATTTTTCTTCTCCTGCCTCTTTACTTCCTACTCTGGTTGCTACTTCATATCCCCCATCGATATCAGCCTGATCGTCATCGCTGTATCGCTGTTACAACTCCTCCCCGTTCCTCTCATCGTCCTGGTCATAATTTATGGTAGATGCTTGCTTTCCACGACACCGCTTCTGCACCACCTAGCCGCTCCTCTTTTTAAAGAAAGGCAAGCTCCATGCAGCTTGGTCGCCTGTCTTAAAATTTGAACCCGGTTTCCTTCCCCAATAAAAAAGCCAGGTTAAAACCCCCGCAGTTTGCAATAAAATGTGCAGGCAGGAGGTACGTGTCTAACCATCCCGAGATGACAGCCCTCAGCAATTGCTCTCACTCAGGTTGAAAAACCCCCGAAAGCCGGTCAACAGTTGGCAAAAAGAAGAAGTCGTGGCTGGTTAGGGGTTGTGGCAAATGTCAGCACCCTGCATGCTTTCCGGCAGCGAAAGTTTTCTCCGCCTCTCGCTTTGAATAACAGAAAACCATACTGTTGGTGGCCCGATGACAAAAGACGTGACCTGCGGGACAGAAACCACATGTTCCTGAGGTTTCAAAGGCATGTTTGACTTCATCGTCATTGGGTGAAGATTGTGTGCATCTGTCCATTTCCTTTGGGACTATCATTTGAGTCGTAAACACCTGTATTTTTCCTAAAGCCTACCATACGAAGTTAATGTATTTGTCGCTTTCGACTAGTGCTTCAGTTTATTTAGGTTTATTTTAATTTCGCGCAAAAATGCATTTTATCATCAGTTCACTTGCCTGTAGCCACAAAGTGTACTGTAAGATAAGGAAAATGAATACTAGCTCAGCTCAGGAAATTTAAACTGAAATTATGAAATGAAATTTCGACGAGAAAAGGTTATTTAAAGTAGGGTTGTAGTAGTAATTATTATGCAGCAAGCTCCCAATATATTTCAATCAGGTGAGGCTGCCGAATTTTGACCGAAATTCTTTCCAGCCGTCTTTGAAGACTACGCTCTGTAAACATGACTGTTTAATGTGGAGTATACCATGGTCCCATTGATCTTCGATGCTCTTTTAGATGTAAATATATTTTAAGAGTACCATGTACAAAATCTATCTCTCTAATACGCATTTGATAGAAAATTATATCACCCTGAAAGGTTACACTTTAAAATGAGTAGCTTTCGATTTTTAAAAACACCGTGAAATTTCTATCTATTTATCAGCATATTCGCATTTTTAGAAGTTGGACTTGAAAATTATAAAGCCTGGTCTATAGACATTGTTAATTTTCATAAGAACTATACCATCTTCTTCTGGAAGCGTACTGAAATATATGCTTCTTCTTAGATGGAACTTATACAGCATGCAGTTTAAGAGCCCTACTTTTAAGTATAACGAAAAATAAGGTTCAAAATTATTGGGGAATTGGAAAAATCCTTATAAAACCGAAAGATGTCCTTAGTTCAAACAAAAAAATTCGAGGAAAATGCAATTTCGCACCCAGTGAGCGGAAGAACAAATGTTGGTGTGCTTGTCATCTATAACATATATTTGAGGTCATCAGGGCTCCGATAATAAATGGAAACGTTTACCTACTTAAGGCGTAATTTTTGCGGTACGGTTTTCTTTCGGGTGGTTGGAACGAAATTCACTTAAAAGCGGGGATCTTGGCGTAACTGGACAACCCTGGGATTGTGCCACACAACGATCAATATTACAGCTCTATTTGAGTAATATTTTCTGTTAGGACGGCCCAGCACGCGAGTCATTATTCAGACCGTCCTGAGGGCAAGCGAACAAAGGAGACCCTCATGCCAATGAGCGCATACAGAACGGGCTAAGAGCGCGGCCTTCAAAGGGCCAACAAGTGAGGACGCAAGGACAGTCGCCGGCCGGGTTCTGATGTCATGCTTGACAAGGGGACTCGAAAGGACGCTTGCACATGCGCAGTAGTGCGAGTGTCCTCCTGAGGACACCCCATGATGCCTGCCTGCAGAGGGGCCAATCGGGAACAAAGGCCTTAAATACGCTGCCACCGACTGGAGGCGGCATTCTGCTGCTCGCAACGAGACTCTCTTTCCGAGACCTACTGCTGCTGTCGAGACGAGACCGACAACCGAAGACATGGTGCTGACGGACACTGGACAAGCTGCTGGACACACAGAAGATAGAGCTAACTTACAAGCAGAAACAGTGACAGTAAACTATTATTTGATATCTTGTCTGCCTCCTCTTCCTAACTAACAACACTGCGGGATATAACCAGTGCCGATGCAGGCGCACACAAGGTTTTAACATTTTCCAACCGCAACCATTTATCAGAAATGCAGTTTTGTAGTTCGTGAGATATCGCACCTAGTGTACATGCACCAAGACGGGCCTACCGCCAAAGATAAAAGAGAACAGGATGGCCATTTCTGGCTTACTCACCCAACCCAGACACAAAGGGAGGAGTGCGCCATGTAGACGCCCTGTATGTTTGACATTTGTTCCCAGTGGGCGGGCGGAAGAGTAGGAGGTATCAGTCGGTTTCCCTATTAACGGCACACGCCAAGGGACATTCACTAGGATGATAAGTCGGCTGGGCAGTCGTAAACAAAAAGGGAGGGCGCGGTCTGGTATAAGGCGGCTCGCCTATTTGACCCGGGGGGATGAAAGGTTTGACCGGTCATCGTAGGTTGTCGGCAGGCCCTCAAGGAATTGACTAAAGTAGCATGACAAAATGCTGGTCCTCGCATACACGAGCGTGAGCCGTGTTCACGTGCATTCGGCCTCGCGCATCCAGGGGTCTCGCCATGCAAAAGTGCCAGTTCTGTCCTCGCAAGCGATCAATTCCATAGCGCGTCCCTCGGAGCGACCTTAGCATCGGGGGTTTGAGCATGAATGAAGCGAACTTGCCTCCCCTTCCCTCCCTCTCACACTCACCCACCCAGCTCCGAAGAGGAAAGACAGTTAGGCTGTCTTCAAGTGGGCGCGCAAGCAGTGATTGAGAATTTTAAACGACCCGTCCACACGCACTACACATAGCCCGGTCCCCAACACAGGCAAAGCAGGTTTTAATAGTGATGGCTTGATATCAAATAGGTGATAATGTCTTTGAGGTTGCACAAAAGCGATCCATTACAACCTTATCCTAAATTCTGAGAAAGACGCGGTTGGTCCATCGATGTCAGCCTTCCACTCAACGACTCTTTTTATGCTCTCATAGACTGACGCACATTCGGTTTGGTGCATGAAGATATTCGCGGATACCTCACGATGGTGGAGTCCCCAAAGTCGGCTTCACTTTACTTCCCGCTAGCAGGCCTTACTTATTTGTGTGTGTTTTAAACAACTAGTACGGTGATCTATATGCAGTAACTACGTAATCTATCTATCCTGTCTGCACGTGCCACAGCCAATGTGGACTTCAACTGTACCTTCTAAACGGGTGGCATGATAGATGTACTGGATCAACCCCAGGGCTAGATCAGGACACAACAGGCGTTATTGGGGTTGCGCTCCCACAACAAATTCTAAACATCGGGGAGGGGGGCGTGTTAGTTCGCATGGATGTCTGCCCACGCCATAGCAGCCACCTGCGCTCAATCCCGCCTACAGTCTTCTCGACTGCATCTTGTCACCGAGCGCGGGTGAGTGAAGGAAGAGAGAGAATGTGGTTGATCCTGTACAAGTCTACTATCACCTAAAACTAGTTAACATGCACGTCTCCGTTCCTGCACCACTCTGCTATGGGGCAGGCGGTGAACCTAGTCGAAATCGACGGTGGAACTGTCTGATCCCAGTAAGTGGATCATGTTGGATTGAAGGGCATTTAACTTTGATGTACAGGGCTTTATTAGGTTGGGACAAATGTTCCGCAGCACTTGCGATGAATATAATTTATACGTAATGTTTTGAAGTTTTCGTTCCTATTTCTACGTTTTTTGATAGCTTTATACATATTTACAGTTTTTGTAAACAAAATGTTTACGAAGCTTTCCACTCTCATGTTTAAACCTATGCTTAAAATGTCCTTGGATGAAAAAAAGATTCGAATCCTGAGTTTCTATTGCTGAAAATGAAGATCTCCGAATAAGGAAACTACAAAAGTGATCGTAAACGTCGACAGTGAAGAGACCATCGACCAAACAACTGTTTCTAGTTTATAAAAGCGTTTTAACTCTAGCGACATCCATTTGCCACAATAGTCTCGTTCCGTTCGACTATCAGAATTGGAAAATGAGGACTTGCTTTCCACTCCCAAACGTGGATCGTCATTGAGTAGTCGTGATTTGAGAGCAGTACTTAGAGTCGAGCACAAAATGGTCTTAGGGTACTTGCACCAACTCGCTTTTATTCCTAAGAAGTTCCATCAGGACCTACGAGGGCTGGTCGAAGCATAAGTCAATCGACGCTTTAAAATTGGCCATGGGTTGTTGCAGAACCCTCTGAACAATCGGTTCTCGCAGCATTTTGTGATAACTGATGAAAACTGGGTGTACCTGGTCAATCACAACCGGTATCAAAAAGGGTTTCAAAAGGGCAGGCTCCTCCATCGCTTCCAGGTCAAAATTTGTTCGGCAAGAAAGTGATGATCCATTTTTGGCGGAAATTCGAAGGAAAGCTTCATTTTGAATCTGTTCTGAATGGCCATGCTGTCAACTTCCATCTCTACTGCCAGCAACTGGGCCGAGTCTACGACAAACTTAAAGGGAATTACTTTGTATTCGTCCGTCGAAAACGGACCCTGTTCCACCAGGACCATACATAACAACATATAGCAAAATGACGCAGAATAAGTTGAAGCAGTTGGATGGAGTCCTCATTCTTCCAGCCTATAGCTCCAATATCAAACCATCTGACTATGGACTATTCAAGTTAATGTAGCACCTCTCATGAGGTCGTCGATTTGAGTCATTTAAGGAAGTCGAAGAAGCATAAAAGTAACTCTTCGAATCAAATTCCAAGTAATGGCACTTTAACCAGATCCGGATGCTAGCAGATGCTAAAAGTAAGGTATGCATTTGTTGAATAAATTTTTGCCGAAAATACCCAATTTTTTGCAAGTGCTGCAGAATTTTTGCCACAACGAAATGATCCTGTTCGGAGCAGTTAGTTGCCCTTTTCCGAGTTTGTTGTCGGTTAGCCTTTTGTGTTCATCCCGCAGAGTTCGTTGTATGCTTGCAACCACGAGAACCGAATACCGCACACAGTGTGCGTGCATAGTCACCACTGCTGCGGCTGCGGCTGCTACAGGCCACGGAGAGCTGAATCATATGCCCCTTTAATGACCAGGATAGCATACAGAGACAGACGAAACCACACACCACTCAGCACCGTCGGGTTGGCACCCGGGCGCAGACTCATCTCTCTCTCTCTCTCTCTCTCATTTGCCTCTGGGCTTCCCTGACTTGCACGCCCTCTGTGGATGGGAGCAGACCGTGGGGGCGCGCACATAAAAAAGAAGATGTGGCGTCACTTGCGCCAGCGCCCGCCGCGAATTGTGACGAGTTTGGTCACAAATTAAGGCCCGCTGATGCATTAGGCTGCTATGGCAACGACTATAGCAGCGAGCATGTGAGCACACGCGCGAGAACACGCGCTTTTGGGAGAGAAAGGTGGGTGGTTGGGTGACTTTGCTGGACTTACCGGGCGGGACCTGACGTAGTTCCGAACAGGCCTGGCGCCCAGGCAGTGCTTTCGCGCCTCCAAAGCGGGTCGGATTTCAGCACGTGCGGTGGAGGGGGCTTATTTATTGGATGAGGAGGAGGAGAAGATGAAGACAGCTGATGCCATCAGATGTCCTTGCAATCGTTCCATGAACCTTAAGCCATCCCTGTCTATCCTCTTTCTGGGGCAGTCACAGGCGGGCGCCCTGGAGTCGGGACTGATTACGAACGGTGCTCAATCTGCGCCGGCCGCTGTAGATTTCGCTGTCCTCGAGGCTTTGCGGAACTTTTAAGTGGTCGTTGAATGCTGACGCGACTAATAAACGAGGAGACTCACGTCAAGTCAGCGTTGTTGATACTTCAAACTTTATTTCGGGAGTGAAAATGCACCTTTTGCGACAACTCCTCGCTCGTGATTCATTTATTAGTAGGCTAGTTGCTGTCGGCTAAAAAGAAGAACTTACAGCAAAGTCGAGAAGTCTTATCAGTAGCACATAAGTAGGAGACTGGGAAAAGACCCGCATAATAGATCCAATCATGGAAGGCTACTCAGTGATAATCACACTTTGTGCTAAATTCGTAAATCATTATGCATTGGTGAGTTTGTCGTAAATATAGCCTTTAAACGTCGTCCCTTCCGTCACACCTGTCGCCTGGACCTTGCCGAAGCCCACTAACACATGTTTTCAGAGCTCCGAGTATGAAAAAGGGAATACGAGAGACATGCTCACCGTACTCATCTTAGTTTCGTCTTCTAAAAATGGTGAAATCTAAGGGCGAATCTTCATATCTTAATTTTTATTTTCAGGGGTGAGAAGACCGCTGCTTTTGCTTGTTATCCGGTTAGCAAGCAAGCGATGATGAAGTCAAATTTTTGCCTGGACATGGGAGAGGTCCTAGCAAATCACATCACAAAAGAGTTAACTGCATTTACCTTAGGGTTTGCTGGTAAGGATGATTTATATTACCCTCCTAAGCAAGACGCCATATTAGAAACGCCCCATCCGAGTCATAAAGGTAGCCCTACGCAGCATTCCAGGAATATCAAATAACTTCTGGCTCAAACGTCAAACTACATCTTTGTTAGCTAAATATTACAGACGAGGACAATAAAGACAGGAATGGCCCACTCTGGCTTATTCGCCGATCGAAGTCGTCAAGACAACGAGCCTGTGCCTCAATACTTAGAGAAATGGACTTCTAAGCAGCTGGTCGTGGGCTTAAGTCTCAGGTGGTTCGCCACCTGGAGTTGTGCATGGCTAGCTTATGATGACTACTAAATCAGAAATGGCCGTTCCAGTCCTTCCTGATTTTCTGCCGCTAATATTTTTCTGCTGGCGGTACTGGAGGGTGAGTTCACAGGCAGTATGTGAAGGGGAGTACCATAAGCGCTCGGTGAGCCTGCTGTCACTAATGCTAAATTTTAGTCCTAATCTGAACCCCTACTGCGCCCCGAACGTTAACACGACAGTTAACAGTAATCTCAACCCTAAAATTAGCCCAAATCTTAAACACCAAACCGCACAAAACCACCTGTATTGCTGGTGGTTCCTATGCTCAAGTCTAGTTTAGGAAACATAAATAATGCTAGCTTTTGCTGATGAGTCAGAACTGGCCAGTTCAGTCCCTCCTGTCTTCGCCGGTAATATTAATTTGCACCTATATCTGCCTATGCGTACGACGTTGCTCCCCCTACTGATATTCAGCTTTTAGTGGATACGTTCTCGTAAACTGCTAAGCGCTCATTAATCATAGTTATCAGGAAAAGAAAATATTTTCCCCCTCCCCCTAAGAAAAAATCTAAACGCTTACTTCGCTTATAAACTTTTTAGAAAGTGACGGTTGCTCAAACTCTTGAATTTGGCAAAAACGGGTCTCGGCACCTGCAAAAAGGGGTTTTGTAGCTGGAATCAACTCACCACTGCTAGTGTTAAAGTCGCTATCCGGAATCTAGTCACCCGTCATACCTTTTTATCGCTGAATTCTGTGCTAGTGGTCCAGAAATCCTAATCTAGAGAAGATGGATGGCTGGTCTATGTAACCTTTAAACTGCGGCAGCCTGATATCCTGACCGGGAGCTCTGCATCAAAGTACACTCTGATCATTGAGCGCAGTAATATATGTCTTAGTATGACACCAGTGTAAGTATGACCGTTCGCTTCCACGCTAAATTCCAGTTAAGGTTCTTATTCCCGTGTTCTAAATTAAATCCTAAACCGAAGTCTAACGCTAACCACCAGCCTTCTCCGTCCTATCCTTACACATCCTCCACCCAATAAGCCCCGTGCCCTACTGAAGTTTTTAAGCCTACCTTAAGTGCACAGTTCGCATCTTTCCACAACAATCATTTGATTTAACGGTACACTTGAAATTGCTTTTTTATGGGTGTTACTTGTGTGTCCAGCCTCCTCCCTCCCCCATCCCAGCAGCACAGGCGAAGTGGAAGGTGCCATAATGCGGGTGGTATTGCACAAATTTTTAGGAAGGGTACATATTTTGATGTCCAAACCCTTTAAAACCATGCCAGAATCCTTCCCATCATCCTCACTTTGGCACCAAGCCTAACCTCCTTAGAGGTTAGCGCAAAGACACAATGTGACCGCCTAAAACCATCTTCACTCGTCTCCTTTTAGACCATAAAAGATGAGGTTGCGCTTCCAGCGTTTTACAATCTTCTCTCGGGTGACTATGTAAGCTTTTAGCAATGGATTTTACACGCCGCATTCTCGAGCTTTCTAAGGAAGTCTCCACTATAAGAAAAGGTCTTCCCCTCCTTCTTCTCCCATCCCCAATTCTTTTGACATTCTTCCTAATTAAGTATCTTCTTCCGGTGTCGTGGACTTACTTTGTCCCCAAATGTCTCCTTCGCCCTCCATTATAAAATTCACAAACGTGTTTACTACATTCCTCTATTAATTTCTTATCACACACACACACACCTCAGATCCTAATCTAGGGGTGTTCAAACGTCTACATTCAGTGTATCACTTTTATAGTTCTCCGGTTACCTTTCCTGCTTTGACATACATATTTTACAACACGCCCTTCGAATGTTCTATTTTGATGTTTGTCTTTTGATTGTTTTATATTTGGAATCATAATACAACGATATTTCACAACAGTCAATCGATCTGATAATTGCCTTCTGTATGCTGTTATTCATTCAGTTCACTCAGATTTAACTGCTGCAAACCATCAGCACCTATGCTGACACTCTTAGTGTGCAACATCGTCCCCTATACCTAAATCCGGCAAGATATTGTACGTGTTAGGCGACTGAAATACGGAAGCTTAGGCTTGAAGTGTTTCCATTATCGTTCTACAGCTTTATACAAACCCACTAATTGTCTCATAATCTTCCAACTTCTACTACGGCAACAATGAAGTGGGATATTTTTTGCTTAAAATTATGGAATAATGCTTTCAAAATAAAACTTATTCTCCCCCACCTGTCCCTCTCTCTCTCTCCTCCTCAACCAGCATCACCACCATATCACACAAGCTCACACTTGTAAAATTGAGCTTTTTACTAGTTAGGTATGATCCACTGAGGCTGATGACCGCTATTTATTGTGCCGTTACTTGTATAGAAGCCGCGAATGCGACGTGGGCACCCAATAGAATTCAAACTTGAAAATAGTCTTTTCTTTCAACACTCGGGTTGGAATTACGCAAACTTTGATTGCTCGCCAAGAGTGTGTCCGTCTTCGAACATACACCCACATTCTACCATCGATTCTCGTGAGATTATGCTCTGGAAGACAATCTCTGTGCAGAAAAGACACGCGCTTAAAATTCCCGCGCGCCCTGTCTCGTGTAACCCTGACGCTTATTGAACCACTAGATAAGATGACAAAGAATGAAAACTTCCTCTATTCCTTGTGTTGAAAAGCTGCGGAAAAATCAAATCTGTAAAAGTCTTTTTACAGTCTTGCAGATTGCGTAATCGGGTGGCTGTGGGCGCTAGTGTGCGTGACCGATCCATTTCTGTGAGTTTCTTGAATGGCAGCCCAGAGAAAATGTTTTTAAAAGATTTAGATATGAAGTTTGATTGCATAGTAGCTCCGCAGCTATGATGCGTAAGGATGAATTCCACAGTCCTGATGAGAACAAGGAAGCAGGAACTACCCCAAAATATAGATTTTTTTGCGCCAGACTCCAGGATAAGCTTTAGGGTTGGGTTTAAGGTAAGGGTCTAGGTTGACGTTGAGGTAAGACATAGTTCCGTTTCGGACGAAGGATAGGGTTAGTGTTAACTTCAGTTCAGTTAAGTTGAGCAAAATCTAGGTTTGTACCTTTGAGCTCCCTATTTGTGTAGATGGGCTTTGTGATCTCCAAACATTTTACCTCAGCTTATCGGTGATATCAAATGACACAAACCAATTACGTGGACCAAATGAGAAAAGAACAGAAAGTGAAAGAAGTATCCTTGGGAATTTTTAGGCTAAAAACGCTCGCTCATGGGAGACCGTATGCTAGAGCGAAACAGGAAGGGGATCGGAGAGGTCATGGAGATCATCACCGCAGCGTAGCCACATACTCGCTTTGCTGCTTGCAGAGTCCACCGTCAAGGTTGCGAAAACAGAAGTACCCACCACGATCGCCGACAGTCCACTGCGCGTAAAACCAAGGAGAATATTTAAAGGCCACGTGGACTAGGTTCGCAGGGTATGGTAGATGAAATCGCTGATGGAATCGTCCAGTTCGCATAAGGTAAAATACAGAAGACCGAGAGGATCACTTAAGCACTATGATTAAAAATCGTAAGCGATAGATTGTGTAGGATTTAAGTTTAGCGTAAGATTTGATTAAGATCAGGGCTACGCTTTAGGTTTGCTTTGGTGTTATTGCTTGGCATAGAGCGCGCGAATATTGCCCCTTTCTGGGATTATGCACAGCGTCACTTGGGCGGGGCTTTCCTACCCTCATGTCCTGCTTAGTGGGCCATATCAGTCATCGTCATTAGCAATCTTATCTTTGGATACTCCACCATCCACTCAACACATGAATGCCTGTTTAAGTCAAAATATGTCAGATACCCCTAAACATACGTGGTGCACTTTTTTTCCTCCCCTTTCACCGCCATTTGTTCGATGCTCCCTTCCGTTCTTTGCACACAAAGACATTGAACAATTGTAGTGCGATGCTGAAGGTAGTCTTAAAACTTATTTTATCGGAAGTCCCGAAATTCTAGGAATTTTAATTATGTGTAATAGACAATCCTGCCAGCTGGGACTTGTCTACGCGCGACTAAACGCCTCTAGTGATTTACCGCTGGCTTGATGGCGATCGATAATTTGGCCTACGTGGATTGGCCCCCAGCCGAAGCGCGCAGAGGCCCACAAGTCCACAACCTCCCTTCCTGAAGCCTGCCACAATAACAACTGCCTGCTGCACTCTATCTTTTTTTAGCAGTGACCTTGAATGTCCTCCCTATTGTTGATTCTCGCGCGGGCACCCAAACTCGCTGCAGCTTCGTGTCGGCCGGGTCGACGGTCCCTAATTTGCTGGGTGGAGCCCCTGTTTTTGCGTGTCGTGATGACGAAAGTGCATTTGCGACCCACCAGAGCGTGACGCGAAAATGAAGAAACTGGGCAAGATCAAGGCAAACAGCCTTTTCAGCGGCAGAATGCGGCTTCTCACCCGCCCGTCGCATTTTCCCACCCGCGAGACCACCCGTTTCGGCGGTAGTCTACGCAGAGAATATGATTCAGAAATGTTTTTTTCCTCTCCCTTTATCTCTGTTGTAGTGCAAGCCAAAAAATACCGCTAAAAAGTTTCTCCTGCCTCACTTACGGTTCCCTATAGTTCGCCCGAGGATACCAAAAAAATAAGTGGATATCGTCCAAAGGACCGCATTCGTCAGATGTAATTGCAACTGACATGTTGACTCACTCCAGAGAGTAGGGCGGTAACGGCGGTGAATCGGTTTGCTGTCAGCATTTGTGTCCAGGGCGTTGAGGAGTTGCGTCGTTATGCTTACAACTCTTCTGGCAACCTGAGTCCTATATGATCTTTTGAGTGCATGATTACGCGATTGTTGGTCAAAAAGAGTCCGGAAGTGATCAGCCACTCTGTCCGATCTTCCATTCAGTCCTTCTGACGAGGTGTCGTAACAGGAGCCTAGTGAAAACTAAGAGGAGAGAACGTGGATAAGGTTGAAGTCCTCTTTGCCTGCAAGAAATCAACCATCATTCTCTATAAATGGCGCTCTGGGTTAGAGGGGTGAAGTGCACCATGTGTATCTGCGTCCAAATCATCCCTCACTCCACGGAGACTAAAGGAGCGAATTCTGAAAATGTCTAAACACCTTCTTAAGGTGGCATTTAATCCGCCGTCTTCCGCTCTTCAACTTATATGAAGCAAAGGTGGGTGTCTTCTGAGAGGGGGTACATATGAGCGCTGGCACAAGAAATTTATCGCCTGATTTTTCGAATTCCGGTCCGAATCCATTTTAGAGACGGCTTTAGATAAGGGTACTTGGTGGAATCCTAGTTTTGGATCCCAGATCAACACGCGAAAGCTCCATCCTCCTGTAATACAGAGGAGTATGTAGTACACAGTCTGGGCAATACAAGGGAGTGGATGCTGGCAGTCACACCTGCCTCGCGCACGTGAACGCTCACCAGGTATCTTACTAATCAGCCCAGTTGAAGTTTAGGACGCACGTTAGCTGATATTCCCATTTGTTATGCTTGGTATGCAATTATAGGAATATATTACTAGAATATACTATCCGCTGGCCTTAGTAAGTATGATTACTAGAATAAGCACTCTTAACAGTGGCATATCACCTCTAGCAGCAGTATCCTAGATTAAACTTAGTAAAATGTAGCACATCTTTTGGTAGACGGAGGTGAGAGGGCGGAAACCAAGGAAAGCCCTGATGTTCTATGGGCCACAAACATGTAATTACTCGGAATAGCATAAACCCTCTGTTGGGATCGAGAGGATATGAGTAGACGTTTCGTAAAGTCCAAACAACATATAGATACTGTAGTAGGCCTATATGTAGTCTAAGTCAACAAACTTGTCGACATAAAAGTAGGGTAGGACTTGTGCATTATTTAATAACGCCTTATTTAACCCATAATCTAATCACTTTACCTCATAAAGATTGAGAGTGCATACTGTGTGCCGACATCATAAAAAGCACACACAGGTCGTATCATAGTGTACTATTTACTTGCCTTAGTAAGCATGATTTCTAGAATTAACACTTTAGTAAAGGCACGTAATTTTAGGGGCCATATCGTAGTCCAAACCTAGTAGAAGCGGACACAGCCTGTTGGATAGAGTTGAGAGGGTGGAAACCAAGGCAAGCTGTGCTACGCTCAGGGCCCCAAACATTAACAATCTTGGAATAGTTTAAACCCAGATTCCCAGTCCTCGTTGTGACCTAGGGCTATGAGCCCCAGCGTTAACTTACTCAGCGTCACCTCTGTTAAATGTTAGCTTCAGAAATAGTATCAGTATTACTAAAACTCGGCTACACTGATGGTCAGTAGTAGTATAAATAATAGCAACGGTATCAGTCTCGGACTCCTCGGGTCTATCTTCACACCCACTAAGCTCGAGTGAGGGTAGTACCCGCACAGTAGTACAGTACAGTAGTACAGTAGTACAGTAGTACAGTGACGGTAGT
Source organism: Ligula intestinalis (assembly GCA_036362985.1). Classification (NCBI taxonomy): domain Eukaryota; kingdom Metazoa; phylum Platyhelminthes; class Cestoda; order Diphyllobothriidea; family Diphyllobothriidae; genus Ligula; species Ligula intestinalis. Next base: position 80,999,094 of record JAYGXS010000001.1, on the reverse strand, counting down.
ACCCGCACAGTCTACTGTCACTTAAGACTAAGTTAGGCGATGTTTCGACTTTCATTGGAGAAAGCAGCCTACGCAAGGTCCTGTTTGGTCTACTTGACCCCGGGCGAAGGTGAAGAGTGCGGTTGGCGCTAACTACGTCCGTCATCACTTTAAAGTACCTCCTGAGGCTGTGACCATCTGTACCAACCAGCTGGTACACTTTGTGGACTTCACCGAAATCGATGGTAAAAAACACCTACAAAGGAGAGGAAATATAAATAAAAGATAAAATTTATAAAAGTAGAAAAAACAAATAAGACTGCCTTTCTTAGGCGACGCAACAAGCGAGCTGGTCAGACGAGGCCTGAGGACCACAATCGCAAGCGCTCTCCCCGCGGCGAACTTATGGGTGTTCTTCACAAACTCTCCCCTCCTACGATTGGGAGGTAAACACCTACTCCCGTTGAAGGCCACATCCATGTGCATATACTCTTTTACTTGCTCCTGTGGAGCAAGATACATTGGCCGAACAATGAGGCGCCTTGAAAAGAGGGTACGTGAGCATATACCGGCCTGGTTAAGTAAAGGTGAGACTATCGATCTCGAGTTCTATTTTTGCATATCTTGTCGGTACGAATCATCGAGTCGACACTAACGAGGCCTTTCAGGTTGTCTACCGGACACCAGTTAACTTTTCTACGGGCCTGCACCAACGGGTGCTTGCAACAGCTGAAGCGGTGGCCATATGACTAGCGAATCCAGTACTTTATTGTCAGAAGACGCTGGTACAAGACCATGCACTTCCGTGGCCGACCCCGATGAGAGATAGCGGTCGCATTTCGCCCCAACCCTCCAGTGACAGTCGTGCAAATAGCAGCAATGATCACTCCATGTATCTGACCTCTGATCAACGCCCGCAACCGAACCCAATTGCTTCCTTTCCTGCCCCCTCCCCCTATACATGAAACTCTACACGCCGACCTCGCCATATGGGTGACGTGTAAACGATTAATTGTAATCAGACTATCCTCAGAAATCCTGCCCAACTGTACAGTTTTCGGTACCCCTGCAAATGTTTGACCTGACGAAGATTTGCTGAAAACATATTTTTGCCAACTTGATTTCTGCAGTGGGAATATTTGCAAAATCAAATAAACTATAAGGTAAGTAAAAAATTACGTAAGCGAAGTAAGTTAAAAAAATTAAGCAAGTAAAAAAAAGTAAAAAAGTAAGTAAGTAAAAAATATGAAAGTAAGTAAAATTAAGTAAAACAGTATAAAGTAAGTAAAAACATTTGTCGCAACTAATAAATTTTAAGGAGGAAATATGAATAATTTTTTTGTACATATATGGCGCGCTATGTTTTTGCGAAAACATTAGCTTATTTAAACAATTTCTGGAACCCAAAGTAGAATTCCATCGGGTAATTTGTACACAGGAGAATTGCAGTATGTATAGGATGCGATCGCTGAATATTGCACGCCTTTGCCAATTATTGCCCTCTCCTTTCATCATTGACGATGATGGTGCGCTAATGGCTTCGTGGCCGACATGTAGGTCGTTATCTGCTAAAATCGCATCACTCATGTTGATTGTTCGGCCACCTGGTTCATCGGCATTCGCGTTGGAAAGCCTGTCCACCTGCGCGCACTCCTTGAATGCCCGATTGCTTTGTCCAAACCAAGTCCCAGCTCCAAATATAGGTTGGGGAGACAATTGCCTGTAAATCCTGACTCGAGCAACTCGCAGCTTACGCGACTGTCCCCCTCGCGAGAAGTTCAGTCTCATCCACCTCGAATGTATGGCTGGGTCTCGTCGAATCAAACATGACTTGAGGATTGGCATCAGTTCTCCGCTCTGCTCCCGTGTATGTTTGTTAATTTTCGTCCGGAACAGTCCTCCAGTTTCTCCGACGTAGTTACTGTGCTCGCAACTGCACCAGATCCTATTAACAACTTTAGACGCGGATACCTTCCCGCTGGTGGCGCTGGCGACTCTTCAACTACGTGTTCGCTATGCGGCATCTTTGGGAGCTGGTGACAGGGGACAGTACGTCGCACATGCTTGACTACCATCTAGTTGCGAGTTGCTAACAATAAAAGCTAATAAGCTAGAAATGGCCATTCCAGTATCCCTTGTCTTTCCCAGCAATAATATCTATGTTTTGCAAGTTCAACTCTGCGGACAGCCGCCGATTAAAGGAGAACTGTTAGCGATAGGAGACTTAACTAACCCCAGGCATAGTTGCATTAATAAACTGCGCTAACATAAACTGAGGCAGACATAAGTCCTAGAGGATAACATTATTATGAACATGACAATTCATCCGAGAAATCCCTGTTGGAACCAGAAAATTTTATCTTAAACCGGTGAAATCAGGGGAAGGCAAATATGAGAGATGTTTGTTTGCATAATTACTGACTGCAATACCAGTTTTGAAAGTCTCGTCATTCAATTTTCTTATAAATTAATTGCTGATTTCAGTAAAGATCAGTATATTCAAGGTTTAGAAGTATAGACCGACATTTGACGTATATGTTTGGGCCAAAGTCCATCAGACACTGGGCACAGTTACAGCAATGTTACACGTTTTCGTAATTTGCCGCTTTTTTAAAAATGTTGCCAATCCTAAATAAAACACTCTTACTTTTTATAGTTCCTGTAAGTTTTAAATTATTGTTCATTATTATTTCCATGTTTTCTTGCATGTGGTAATGCCGGTTCGCGAGTAATTTTTGATCCTTCGTCAATTTCAACATTTTGCAGCAGATAGATCACATATCGTGAGTCCTGGAGGATAACAGTGTAACGAGCAAATTCAAAGGACTATATGGTGTCCCCGCTGTCATGACTGAGGAAGTCACCGGGTCCGCGTGCAGCTATCGCCGGACCTTGTTTGACGAGAGCGGGGACCAAGCCGTATGCCTACTCGTGGAGAAAAACTAGTTGGAGATTACTACTATTTTTGGTAGCAGGACCACCGCAAATATGGCCGCATTCCTCTGGAGGATGTAAAGTGACGGCTTAATACAGCGCAGACAACGAAAGTCTGCCAATACGCCAACCACGGAGGTATATAGCGAATTGTGCAGCTGCAACTGTCCAATCCTCTTTTCGCAAAGTGTAACGCCTCAAGCGCGTATACGCCTCCTATTTCTGGCGCAAACTTCACACTGGGAAGCATGTGAAAAGGGCTCCCGAACGATCGGAAAATGTACGCATGCAATCACCAGCAGTACCCAGCATAGGCCCCCATCCACTCAGTTTGCCAAGCTGCCGCTGAACATTGCTTAAAGGATGAACTGAATTCATACCATTAAAGTTGATTTGATAGCGTTAGACTCCATGTATTGGTGACCGCGACGTGGGTTGATGTGGGATTGGATTACGGAACGCTGCACCAGCCAGTTCCTATGCGTCCTCTACGAGGAAGTCATTGCTAGATTGCCTCTAGTTGGTCACCCGTCCGCCGTGTAGGCAACGATAGGGACAGTAAAATAGCCGTTAGCGACCACATTTCGAGAAGCGGAGAGGGAAAAACTAGATTCCGGTGGAAATCCCCTAATTATTCACGTCGTTATTCCAGGAGATCATTCAACGGATGCTCGATGTTTCAGGGCGCAAACATTCTATCATCGGGCTTTAGAAACCATGTAAGCACATTATGAAACCCCTCATGGGATCTATAGGTAAGAACGAAAACATCAATCTTAGCAGTCGATGGAATACACGAGGCACTGCAAACCAGCAAGCATGCACGGCTGCACTACCGCTTATCACCGCCCAGCTCTTGTCAATACGGCTTCACGGCTAGTTTACGTTCAGGGCACGGATAAGTCTTGTAAGACATTTTCGTGTCAATCGCACAGTAACACGATTTACCACCCCCAGTAGAAACCACAGGAACCCTCCCACGTGGCCTCAACGTCACCTCATTCCGCACCCCGGTTCACCCTGGTCGGACATTTCCGTACCTATCGCAACATAAAGAGACGCCGAAGGGGCAGGATGACAGCCACCAGCGGTGTGAAACAGGCGCCCCTTGCAACCACACCGTATAATCACGTCTTGAGCCCGTTGGTCTGGCTGCGGATAGACTAATCAGTGACCGAAGCGAGCTCGGGAGCCCGTCATCCACGAATATTATCCCTAGACACCAAGAGTTCGTATGTGTCCCTTCGTTGAGGACAGTTCAACCCGTTGGTGTCGACAAGTTCGACCACGTGCTCCCTCGGAGTAGATGCAGCACCGGAGACGTGCGCGTGAATCAACTTATCATGAGGTCAACCTGCATTTGAACAAGGAAAATTTGAGGAAATATGCAGAATTTATTGACGTCATCAAATTTCGTGACTTCTTATTCAACTATGTATGGTCATTGCCTAGGACTAAGACAAGATAAACTACCCAATGAAATATCGAAATAGATGGGTGAGACGTGATATACATGGACTGTTGGTCTCACCGACAGTGCTCTTGAAATATCGGTGCACCTTTTGCCAATCTCCAGAGTTCACAGTCCACTGCCTATAAATATAGGTATTCTGCTGTGCTTATGAAAACCTCTAAAGGATGGAAACCCTAACTTGAATAGTGAGTTCTTAGGCAGGCATCTTGTGGTGATGGCTGTTTGGGTCAAACTTGAAGACTGCATACAGAAAACCACAATGTCTAAATAAATGGACGCTCCAAATGATATACAGTGACGAATATTCCCTTGATGAAGGATGCCTAAAAATTACCCTTTAAACAAGCTCTTCCATAAAGTCTTTTGCTGATAGATGTCCACGGACTTTGCAGTGTTCTAGGGTTATGCCAAAATATTGGAACTTTGAAACAGCGCTTTCACTTTCCTGAAAAAAAGTAGTTCTACTGTTTCTGCTGCAAACAAAATACTTCCCTTATCGCTGTATACTGGAGCCAGTATAAATACATGACAGAGGAACTCCTTTAATATGCCAAAACTCGGCTGTTCCGCCTCCAACCTACGTGTTTGCGGAAACTGGACTATTTAAAAAGTTTCTTGCTCTAGGCTTAAATGTTAATTTGTCCTATTTATGGGCCTTTTCGTGGTTACGTACGGATTATTCAAAAGAGCTAGGGAAATATAAGCACAGCCAAATGAAATATGGTCTGTAGGCGTCGTTATTACTGCTATGGAATCACAAAGATTGAGAAGTCTGACTTTTTTAATTGACAAAACGTCTGGTTTTCCAAACCTAACCGGTTTGTTCACACCTCATCTGATGTACATGGAAGTAAAAAAAACACTTTGCAAGAGCGGTAAGATTTTTCGCAAAACTTCGAGTTAAGATTACTCGCCCTCGAAGCAGTACGCTCACGGATGCGCAAACGTCGTCTAGGGCAGACGCAGGAATAGGAAATTGCACAAAATAAAAAGGCAATGTTGATTTCCACCTAAATCCTTTAACGTACTCGTTGATTCACTTATTTCTAAACCCATTCTGCAAGCAAAATGACATTTTCCAGAAACATTTTGGGAAATAAGTAAAATGCGCGACGTTTTATGTGCATAACATTCAAGAAAACGTTGTTTTTTGTTCATTTTTTGGCAAAATGCGTCTTCTTCCAATTTTATACTCCGGGACAGCTTTTTTCCGTTTAATAAAGCTTTTCTAATTCACAAATAATTGTGAGCCGTATGTACAACTGCACTCGATCATAGGGTGTCAAAACCACATGCCATTTAAATTCCATCTGAGTAACATCTCATAAGTCTATAAGCATTTAGAAAGATTTTATACAGTACTCATAAAATTTCACGTTAGTGAAAAATCTTACTACTGAAAACCCTTCAAAACGGAAATAGACTCTATCTTAAAGTATAAAATTGGAAGAAGACGTTATTTTCTATAAAATGAATACAAAAAGTATATCCTCGACGATTTTTTTACAACCTTTATCTGAATTTATGAGGCATATAAAATTCATTATAAAATTATTCTACCTAAACAGACATTTCTTCCAGAATTTATTTTTTGCGGGCGATCGGACAGAAGCTCATTAAACGCCGACCTCTTAAAGTGAATGTGCTGTACGAAAATTAATTTTAGAACCTAACGTTAATGGTATGTTCGAACCGGAAAACCAATTTAGAAATATCGCTTTAAATTTTTTAGGATAGCACGCGTACGCCTACAGATGGGGGAACATTATCAACGAAGACTAGGGAGACTCGAATGGCCATTTCAAACTGCTTTGTTGTCATGAGCCAGCCACAAGCAATCTCCGGTTTCGTTAACTCTAAGGTTCTAATTCGCGACCTCTTGGTTATCAGTGAGGGAATATTTAAGCGGCTTTTAATGTGCCCTTGAGACCTGTTATTAACCAGTGTGTTGTCAAATGTCGCCTGAAAGCGTCTGTCCATGGTCTTTATTTGGATCTACGGTTTTAAGCGCTTCGTATTATTCCAAATGAACAAATGTCAACAAATACGCTCACAGAGACAATATGGAATGGCTATTTTCTCTTGTATTTGATTCGACAGAAGTAGGAACTAGTTAATGTGCATCCGGTGGGGCTTTCGAAGATGTCCTCTTTCAATCACCCTATATCGCCCTCCATGCAATTTCGACTGCAGTGAAGTCTGTGTTTCCACCGTATTCTGTTGCCTCTGCTAGTTGATTTGTGGCGCTTTTGTGTAGTTTCGTAGTCCGAATGCCTTCATTTTGCTTACATTGTCAAAATGTCTAAAACGGACCTGTCTGAACAGGTCTCCGTTCCGCAGTCTTTGTTGAACTATTGGGAGAAACTGTTAGCGCAGCTAGACTTGGCTTTCCCCCCACGTCCGCGTTACTTTAACATAATCATAATTAACAGTTTGCGTGAACAGGTGGAAAATGACTTGGAAAATGTCCGATTCGGCCCTGAAATGATGCCGACTGACACCTCTTGCTGTGCCACGCTCCACCCCCAGCCCAATCTCAGGAGAAACTTGCGCGCGTGTAACTGTTAACTAGATGATGCCTAATTTCCCGGAAGAAGACCCCCGTTTTTTGCTTCGTGTGGTAAGTATGATTGCGCAATTACGGTCCACCGGAGCGTGAAGGGGGTGAAAAAAAGAATCTGAGGCGACAAAAACACGCGGCTTCCTCGGTCGTGTTTTTCCGCCTGCCAATAGACCGTCAGTTTGCAGAGAACAGGATTCGGAAGTGGTTCTCCTAGGGGCCGGTAATGCAAGAAACGGCGGGCAATGCTGCTACAGTTTTTTTTACGAAGCCTGTTTGGAGCAAAACCAAAAATATGATAGCCCCATCAGGCCGCATTTGTCAGCTGTAATTTTTACTGACATATTTACTCAGCTGAGACAGAAGGAGGGCTGAAGGATCACTACATTCCAGCATTTTTGCCTTCGTGGTTGCACAGCAGTCCTGCCAGGCTCATATTAAATTTGCTAGTTTCACGCAGAGCTGAATTATGAGTGTGTCGAGATCAGTCTTCCTTCACCCTAATCCGTGATCTATCGGTCGCTGGGCTCAACCTCGTGTGTGTGTGTGTGTGTGTGTGTGTGTGTGTGTGCGTGTGTGTGCGTGTGTGATCCCTAGAAGTACGATCTTGGCCCAGGCTTCATGCAGGGCTGCTCTCACCCTTCTGAGATCCAATGGTCTGTATGCACATGCAATGCCAGTCTTCAGCCAACCACGGTCCCTGCGGCCTGGAAGGCGCTGGCGCTTTCTCTCACTTCTGATTCCCTGTTGGTGACTGCGCTCGCGCTCCCACTGGATTTCAGGCCCCACTGTGGGTGCCCGAAAAGCTAGGCGGTCACTATGCGGTGGGGGAGAGAGTGAGGTCGACCTCGGCGCGTTTCTTTCCTCACTATAATAAATCTGAATGCGTCTGAATCTATCACGGTGCGCTAAAAGCCGTGGCTTGGAGGGTCTGCCAACTGACGGGAAAACTCGGGCACCCACGTAGCTGCTCCTTCTGTACGCGTGTGTCTCTGTGTGCGTACGGGAGGAGAGGGAGGACTGAGAGTCAGGCTGCAATGGCTCCCTCTTAATGTGGCCTTTTTGGCGCTCCCGCGCAGTCGGGAGCATACCTAGCGAGATGGCTGTGCCAAGTGTGCGCATGCTGAGTGTTTATCGCGCCAGCCGTCTACACCCTCCCTCATCCCCGGTCTTATTTACTTTGTCTTTACACCGGAAACGGAGGTGGGAGTGGCGAGCGAGTGGGTAGATTCTGCGCAAGTCTGCCTAAACTCCTGTTTTCCCTCGCGCCAGTTCTCTGCGTTGCTCCTGCTAGCTGTCGCTTGCGTATTGCTTGCCCAGCTCACCTCTGTGTCAGTTGCGGCTTGCTTCAGCGTTTGCTGCGGCTTGTTGGAGCGCGTGGTGCCCATCGTCGAAATCGACGGGGGAACTGTCGTGTGCGTGTGTGTATCTTAGCCTTTGTTGGATCAAAATTCTCCGCGAGAATCCAAATTGGTTGTAGTTGGAAGACGGTACAAAGCTGCGACCTCAACCGGCTTGAGCTAAAGGTGACTTGTGTGCCTGGCTGCGAACTGCAGGCGAAAAGATGCTGATATTCATGCGGAGAGACGCCACAACCAGGACAGCTGTCGGATGTGGACGGGTCGAGTCGGTGTTGGTACTGGCAAAAGAGCATGGAGTAGCTACTGCGTAGTTGAGCCTAGGTAAAGTGAGTGGCCCTCGAGAGTTGTCGTTCCAAAGCCGCAATCGGATGTGAATAGCAGCCTAAAAGGACCGTGGGCTGGTAGCTGAGTTTTGTGTCGACAACGGCTTTCTGGCGAAGACGCTGGAAGCCTTTCATGATGACAGAGCCATCGGCAAAAGTAGCTTATATAGTCCCACTCATATATCCCTAGTCCCAGCATTTTGTCCTATGAAAACGGTCGTTATAGGGTTTTGGGGGGTGGGGAAATAGGATAGGCAGAGAAGGGAATTCTTTGAAGTAAGTGTTAGGTGAGAAATGTAGCCGAAATTGGTTCCCGCGGCCGCTGGCAGTAAGTTGTTTCGCAAGTTATTTCAAGGTGTGCGCGGTGCTTTGCGCCGCGGACTATACTAATCTTACTCTAGAACGGTAAGTTGGACCTCAGGTAAGGTGTAGTAGACGACCTCTTAACCACCATTTTCTATTTTTCGGGAATTTAAAGAAACCTGCAATTTGATAATCAAGTTTTTTCCCAATACGTTACATGATAATGCAGATTATGAAAATCTACAGATATAAATCAACAACACTTCCAAATACGATGCAATAAAAATGAATATAGCAGTTATTTAAGAATATTTCACTGCCTAACCTAATTTCCCATCACGAAACCCCATAAACACCGTTTTCGTAGGACAACAGGCTGGAAGAACGGATTAATGAATGGGACTACATAAACTATTTTTGCCGAGCCATCAAAAGGTAAATCTGGGAGAAATGAAGCGATAACTTCCCTGTGGAGAGCTCTACTAGAGGGGTGAACGCTGCGGCGGGGTTAAGGAGCATGGAAACGGTAGGGATTAGGATGGCTGGGTTGCGAGCAGGTCCATAAAAACTGCTGGCCTAAGGAGGCGCCAGGCCATCTGGCCCTAGGGCTTTCGGAGCTTTCGTTTTCTTAACAGCGGTGAGGATTGCATCAACAGCGAAGGAAATGCCCGGGGGTGAGGCTTTATGGAGGAGACGAAGAAGCGAGAGCTGACTTTTGGGACTGGACACTGAGCTGGGCGAGAATAATTTGGTCATCTTTGTGGCGATCTTACTGTCGTTCGAAATGAACTTGCCGTCCCCAAAGCTGATAGACTGGTTAAATGTGTCAGCCCGGGGCTTGGTCAGATTGTGTAGAAGTTTCCAAATGGTAGCTATGTTGTGACGGAAATTGCAATCTGCAACTAGTTCATGCCAGCGTTTGTGTATGCCGTCATTAACGATCTTGAAAATCAAGCCATTCAGTTAGTCGATGCGTGGGTCCTTAACATCACGTACTCGATTTCATCTCCCTCGCGTTTCAGGATGGAGGCTTCAGCGGAGAGTTGGGATGAAATAGGGGAAGGCGGCCGTTCGGGATGTGGTGACTTACTGTTGTCAAAAGCTGTTGACAAAGGGTTCGCTCCGCCGTGTGAACACAGGTGGAAGGCGGTAGAAGATCGATCTCAGCTTCGCATTCGGTGGTAAACGCTGCCCAATCGGGTCGCTTGAAGTTGATGAATTGTCGGTTAGGCGCCTTAATACGGTCGGCGGTGGTGAATTATTCGACCACCATAAGGAGGTGGTTGCTCCCTTGGCTGATTTCCGTGTTCCACGTGCTGAAGGCTAACAGGCTGAGATTGGCGAGAGAAACATCGGGCGAGATGGGAGCACCGTTGGACGGGAGCCATGTTGAAATACCCTCGTTGAGGACTGCGAAGGGAGTGTGTTTTAATTCATCAGCCAGGGCTTCACCCCGGGGATCGGCCACCAAGTTAGAGCACCACAAGTCGTGATGGGCACTGAAGTCACCTAACATCAACCTGTCTCCAGGAGGTAGGTAGAGAGCGATGGAGGTTGAGAAACCGGAAAGATAATTGAAAGATGGGGGATGTAGACGTTCACGATAGTTAGTGGCGTCGGGCCAATGTCGAGAGAAATTTCCAATACTTCGATGGGATCGGCACAATGGAGCTTATTGTGGACAAGAGATTTGTCCACCAAGAAAGCCAAGCCTCCGCTTTTGTTGCGACTGCAGTCACGACGGACGATCACGTAGTCGGCACAGGAAGGGATCTTGGCGGAAGTAGTCCACGTTATCTCTTAGATAGCCACTACAATTATGTTGTGCAAACGCATGAAGCCAAGGAGCTGGTCAAGGTTGGTGAGTATACTATTGGCATTGAACTGTAGAAGCTTAAGGTCAGGCAGTATAGTGAGATCTGAGACTTCAGCATTTGTATGGAAGATAGGAAGGGCAGGAGGCGTAGGAGCAGATAGAGGCATGACACAACTGGGGCAACTGAAGGTGAGCGGCCAATCGACAGAGTTGGCGAAGTCACTGCAACGAAGATGGTACCAACCATTGCAGGAGCGGCAGCCCAGGCGGACTTGACAGAGTGAGTAGTACCGAAGAGGCTCAGGCTTGGCTTCATTCCCGGTGGTGAGGGGGCAGAGGAGGAGGAGTCGGAGCAGAGAGACCGGGAGAGGCTGCTCCGTCAGCAGAAACACAGGTCTTAGCCATGCTTTTCTCGGACGCCGTGGGGACAAGCCTTTCAAGGTCACTCTCTGTCTGGCTCACGAACTCCGGTCCACTCAAGGTTGGGCCTTGTCTGGCCTCCCTAGCCAATCACTTCTCAAGGCGAGACCAGTGCACAAGATGCGGGGGAGTTTTTTACGCGTAGTCACTCCCGGAACCGCCGATCTACTGTTCGGTTGCAGATGTCCGGACCCGGTGATTTACTTGCCGGGCTGCGCCTCTGGACTCCGGCCCATTCATGGCAGGACTGCACTTGTCTGGGAGTCCCTTACCTATTACTCATATTCTACTCCTTCCAATATTATTAAATCATTTATAACAATCTGGCCTTTCACGCCTTATCATGTTCACTAGCTTATAAATGTTGGGATACGTACAATCGCCTTTTATCTGGCTGGAACACACCATATCCCACACTCGAAATAAATGACCGTTTTCTATAGATGGCGAGATTAAAAGCCTATGACGTTGAGCAGCACACCAGGAGAGGTGAAGACTGTCCCACCCTGCTGACGCAACATAGGTGTTGCAATATCAGGCTGTAGTCATAGTCATGTACACATGCAAGTCATTGATGACAGTCGTATCGGCCTCGTGGACGTGCATTCCCACGGATGTCTTACAAATCAGCCCGGATGAAAGCTTGGGACGCGTGTAAGTTCATTTCTTTTTAATTCTTTGATTATAGTCTAGTTCTTCCAACAGCAGCATAATTCCAACCTACCTTACCTTAAACTCAAATTGGCTGCAATGTCATTACCTACCTTATACACAAATGTACCCCTGAATTCATGCAGTCGAGTCTCTTAGTTTAGACTTGCTTGGCTTTCACAGTCCAGTCGAGTTCTCAAAGCTTAGTCCAAGCTTTTTAGCCTATTGCATTCTCAGCAGCACTGTTGTCTTCTATTACCGGTACTTGTAGCCCACCTATTTAAAAAGATGATGGTCTGACCTCTGAAAAATGAGAGCGTCAGAGCTAGCAAAAGTTCTACTACACTTATTACTGGCATGTGGAGATATGAGCCCAGAGTTGACTTTAATCACTACTCTACAGGCGCTTTATCATTGTCCAAATGCTAATCACTATTACATCCCACGGATTGGGAGTGCATACTGGGTGTGACTCCTAAAAAAGCACACACAGGCAGTATTAATAGCATATTGAGTACTGACCGTACTTGAACTAGCACTTCTAGCATAGACTTGTAACTATATCGGCATCTTCTTAGTGCTTACAGTTCCATGGATAGGGATGAAAGTGCGGAAACCATGACAAATGCAGCCTTGCTGATGACCCCAAGCATTCACTTACCCGAAATAGTTAAACCCAGATTCACATTCCCTGTTGAGACCAAGGGGATATGAGCCGTAGCGTTGGCTAAATCAGCGTTACCTCTAATAAATGGTGGCGTAAGTGCCAGCACCAGTAATACTTGACATGAACCCAGTGCTAACCTTAATCAGCGTCACTTATGACTTGCACACCAGTCAGTACCAGTACTAACAAGTACTATCACTAAGCTACACCCTAGTATGTAGTATTAGAAGAAAGCAGTACCAGACCTGGTTCACCTAAGTCTGGCCAGACACCTTCTATAGGTGAGTGAGGATAGATAGCACAGTAGCACCCGCGCAAATATTGCTGTGATTTAAGACTGAGTTAGGCGGTTGTAATGGCTTGCATTTGATACAGCAGCCGCGCCGGATCCGGTCTAGTCTTCGAGACTCATGGGAGAAGGTGAAGAGTACGGAACCGCTAACCACGTTCTCTATGATGATGATGAGAACTTTATTTTGAAAGTAACATCAAACTTTCAGCAAAAAATGGCTCCATTCACGGAGAGCAAGAACTAAAGTAATTTAAGGGGCCCAAAAGCTCAAGAGTAAACGATCAAAGATCACAAAAAACTCAAAGTAAGAAGTCGACACGGTTACCACATCAGTTATGGACTCAGGTCGGCCTTCAGCTTCTAAATTTCCGTTTCTTCACACGTAAGGAAGCGTGCTAAGAATGCGAGTATCGAGTTCTGGTAGGCCGATGTAAGATATCTCATATGTCGGAAGTTTTGGCGCGTCGTACGAGAAGACTTCGCAGCCATTAGTTTAGAGTGGAGAGGGTGAGCGTCCTCACTAAGAATACGGTCCACGAAATTCTTAACCGATTTGAAATATCACTGAATTATAAGGTCAGCTAAAAAAGCATAGGAATAGCCGGCAGCTGAAGAGAGCATGCGAAGAATACGTTTAATAATAAAGTCTTTTTTAGGTAGTGCTGGAAAGGTTACTGGAGAGCAGTAAAGAATGAGAGGGAGGATATAAGCGTCTATAAAACGCCAGATGAGGGCTTGCGGGGTGCGATAAGAACGTAAGCCACGGATATAATATAAAAGTTTGCGGATTTTAATAAAAAGGTCTTCAATATGAAGAGTAACTGAGAGGTTGGAAGCTATTGTTACACCAAGGTATCGGAAGGAGGATACCTTGTTGGGCAGAAAGTCGATGGTTTCAGGACTGGAGGACGGTCGCAGCCTGAAGATACTCTGGACTGACTTCCGCTCATTAAGTACAAGGCCATTTTCTGACGACCATGCTGTGACATGGTCCAATCCCTCCTTCAGTGTTTGAAGATGGGTCTGGCTTTTGAGAGGATGGCCGACAACCATTTCGTCAGCATATTTGACCAACAAACATGAGTTTGGAGGTCGTAGGTCATCAGTATGGAGGGAAAAAAGATGAGGGGATAATATAGACCCCTTCAGAACTCAAAAATTGTTGGGAAGGACCGTGGATTTTCGCTTCCTGCTCTGAAGGAATTCGTTGCGGGAAGTAAAAAAGTCCCCAAGCCAACAGACGGCCCAGCCAGGAGAGCCGCATGCAGAGGTTTCATTAAGAAGATTTCGTGGGATCGTGTTGAAGGCTGAAAATTAGTCGAGAAAGGCACATGCGTATGAACGACATCCCTTGTCCAAGTCCCTAAGATCAGAGTGGACTACCAGAGCAACAGCATCTAGTGTACTACGCCTAGCCTTATAGCAAGGGATCAGAAAAATTGGATGAAAAAGGCTTAATGATGTCCAAAGCGGCTCGTGTCTGGCTGACTAGCTCGCATCGAAGTGCACTTTCCCAACGGCTCGCCGACGCGGTTTTTGACGTCTCGATCAGCCAATCACGGTCCCCGCATCTACACTCAAAAACCAGGCGACGAATGGGGAGCTTGCACGCGTGCCCGACGCAGGTTGCCTCTCTACCCAAAATCTCCAGGCCGACCTAGCCAATGAAAGCTATCTCTCTCTCTCTCTGTCTTCTGGCCTGACTACTCAAAGGCCTGACTTGGAAATCGGCTCTGAGCGAGACGGGTTGGAGGCCGCGCGCTCATGCGCCCTCCGGCCGTACAGCCATGCCGGATGGACTGGCAACTTTCCCATAACTTTTCTGTAAGCAATACACTGTTCTGTCTACTCTCGCCTTTCCACCGTCTTCTCTCCAATCTCCTAAGGAACCAGGGTCTGGAAGATTGTAGGTGTTAAGGCCATAACCATCGTAGCCTTAGCTCCTATAAACCTTTGGTGGTTCATTTCTGCTCATGTCTCTGATGAAGAATCCGCGAGAGAGGTCAAAAAGTCAGGCGGATAAAATTGTTGTCCCAGTGACCGAATCTTCTTCTTCTCCTTTCTCTATATGGGGGCTACTCATAAATGCCGCGATCGTCGGACTATGCGGACACTGTATTAGTGTTTAATTTGCCTTTATTACCGTTTCTTTTGTGTTCTGATAGTTGACCTGCTTGGCTGTTCGACACCCCACACAATACGCCTAATTGCTAGGGGGTTTTGGCAGATTTGTTTAATTAAGTTGACCCAATTGTGAAAAAACTCACGGCGTTGGCGGGAGCCGAACCCGCCGAGCAAGTGCGTCGTAGCTCAGTCGGTAGAGCCTTGGCGGCGCAAAAGTCTTCCCCACTGTGCGGGTTTGACTCCCGCCGACGCAGCAAGTTTTTTTCACACTTGGGTCAACTAAAATATGCGTTACCTTTTTTGGCCATCGTCCAAAGGGCCCGTCCGTGTTTATCTTGGTATGCCTGAGTTTTACGGACATACGCTAACCCAGTAGTTTGTGTTCATTCAAAAGCACAGCTAGTACACTTCTGAAATTCTCTGCTCCCTCGTTCTTCCCTATCCAATATCTTCAACCTCTTAATGGACAACACTTATTGCCGAAGATTGGCGACAAACTCTAAGGTTTTCTGGATTGCCGAGCCATAACCACTTTTAAAATTTAATGGGTATCCGAGGCAGATGATTTACGCTACACCCAAGCTCAGGATTGACATAATGCCCCGTCTTCTTTTCTCCCCCCCTCCCCAGCACCCCAGTGAAAGCCCCTCTCTCTCTCTATCGCAGCTACCAACTGAAGGTAGCCCTATCCTATGTCTTAGTGACGATGCTGATGATGGGAATGGAATAGTTGCGACCCACCAGAGCGTGATGAGAAGAAAGAGCTGGAGAACAAACGGCGTCCACTACACAACTGACAATGTTGGACTTCTACTCTACCGATCGCTTTTTTCTCCTCGTTCTGTTGACAGGATCACCCGCTTCAGTACTCACCTAGGGGAGGGAGGATGATTCAGAGCTGCGTCTTTGGGGACATGCAAGGGTGGATAATTTCCCACGGCTTCGAGTAACCCAGACGGTGGGCTCTACCTGGGCATGGAGAATAGGACGTATATTTAAAGAAGAAGATGGCACGTCGATCACCGCACACCGCGTAGCTTCTCAATTTTTACAGCATCCATCAGGTGGCCGACAAAGGAATTTGCGTGAGAAGACTGTTCAACAGAATCCGGACTCATTGTAGCAACGTGGAGGAAAAAGCAGGCAAGACCCGATATTTCTGCGGGCAGTTTATCTAGAACGGCTATCCGAAGAAATTCATAAACTTACGTATTCACCCTCCGAGGACTCAAGCAGAGCCCACCTCTACGATGCGCTGCCGCACATCAAGGACGTGTCAGAAGCGACCGAGCGTATTGCTGCGGGAATAAATGTCAGAATTGCACACCGACCCAAGGTTACCATGTACAGCCGGGTCATGAGAATCAAAGGCCGATTGAATCGCAGTGAGCAGTCGGGTTTAGTGTACCGCATACAGAGCCTAAATTGTCCATTAACA
The DNA here is from genome assembly GCA_036362985.1 of Ligula intestinalis. NCBI lineage: Eukaryota > Metazoa > Platyhelminthes > Cestoda > Diphyllobothriidea > Diphyllobothriidae > Ligula > Ligula intestinalis. The sequence continues at coordinate 80,982,752 of JAYGXS010000001.1, read as the reverse complement.
TATACAGGATAGACTGGACGCTCGCTTGGTTTGCGCATACACGAGCATAAGCCGACTTTAAGCCGGGATGACGCATTATCACAAATGGCTGCCCGCACCTACGAGACTGGTCATGAGTTTGAATTTGCAGCCGCGAAGATAATCACCCCCAACGGGAGCAAGCCAGGCGGAAAATTGATTGAAGTCCGGACCTCCGATGAAGACTCCGTCAATCGACTGGTTGATCTGTTGCCGGCGAACATTCGTCTCAATTCGTGAAGAAGACGTATGAACTACTTCTGACCTATCGTCCAACCTACGCGACTCATATGCGATTTCCATGGCTAGATGTAGTATCGTGAAATTTATGCGGTGTAAGTTACCAACAGTCTACGTGGTTACCATCAAGGACCCGATGGACTAAATGCCGGTTGGGTACCGAAAATTGATGGGAAAAAAGGTATACTAATTAAATGTATATTTTTTACGACGTGCGCTTTTCGCAAGCGGGTGAAAACTGACGCATTAGAAAGCTGGTATCCTGACAGAGCTGAGAATTTATGCGCACGACAGTCAGTTTTACAGCGCTAGGGTGGTGGTGGTGGTGGTGATACGGATTCAAGCACTGCACAGAGGTGCTAACGTGTCTTTAACAGATGATCTATTCCGGTCGACAGTATGCTTCCCGAGAAAGGCAAAATTTTACTAAGCCCTCCAGGAAAGATGTCTTGTGACAAAAACATTTGCGACAAAGCCTACTAGCTCACGACTATTTCCAATTTGAATTGTTTTTGCAAGGCAAGTCACATTCCTGGCAACGCCCATTACTTCCATGGCTGTCAGGCCGTTGGTGATCGGTGACTCAGAAGGTGCGGATACCGCCCCCTTCCCCGGATATGTAGTCAGAGGCTACCATTGAACAATCAGCCCTTGTGCCGGCTCAGAACGGACAGAAGTCAATCGTTGGGGGCACCCTCATGTGGGTCATCTCGCTGGTGTTGTCCATATTTTGGGGCGACGTGGCGACAAACTCCATTGCATCCTCTGCCCCCTGTGGCGGGACAATCATTTTGCATGCCCCTCCCCCGCCTCCTCTCTGTCCCCGATATGTCCGGCTTTTGGTAGACACACACACACACACACACAGCTTGAAGCCCCCCGATCCTTTGAAGTTTGTTGGGAAAACTGAGTCGTTAAAATGACAGCCAAGGCGTGTTTGGCAGTTGGTCCACCAACCACCCAAGTACCTTTAGTTCTCTGTCTCCCTTGGAATAATTGTCTAGGAATCACATGTGGGCGCAGATGGATGGCCTGCGAAAGTTCCCATGTGGGGTCTGTTTTGCTCTAGGGGTAAACTGATTGAGCCGCACGGCAGTGCATGCATTTAAGGAAAAAACTAGCAGGTGGAGCCATCAGTGGAGGCAACATTGGTGGGAACTAGTTGGAACTTAAAAACAATTCAGGACGATATTTGAAGGAATTTTATTGGATAAAGCGTCGCAAAACCAGGTATTAGCTATTCAACAATTAAAAAAAAAAACATTTTAAACTGTTGAACTTTGTAATATATTCAGACGTCAAAATCAGAACTCTACAATTATAGATTAGCTTAAATATTGTACACTGTGTTCCGAAAGTGCATAAACCCTTTAGTAATTGAGAGCTGATGAGATAGAAATAATCAGTCAATCAGTCATAATTTGAAGCTCTGTTGTTTGAAGGGGAAAATTTAAAATTTCATTCATGCTATCCAATAGAGGCCAAAAAAGGGAATTTTGTTAACGGTACTGGTGAAGATGCCTTGCGCTTCGAATCATATCGTAAGTAAATTGCCACGTTGTCTTCCTCGTTATTCGAAAGAGGAATAGGTCCGGAATATGTCTCCCTAACCAAAAAAAATTGGCAGGAGTTTCCTTGGTAGCGCACGAATGTTCTTATTTATACTTACATGCCGACTCAGTGAATTCCTGTTAGGGATAAGGAAAGGGTTAAGGTTAGGGAAAGGGTAAGGTTTGGGGTAGGGATTAGGGTTAAGGTAAGGTTTAGGGTTAGGGTTAGGGCAAGATTTAGGATTGATAATAAACGCCTAATATTACAAAAAGTCTTCAAAAAAGTCCAGTATTACCGGGTTATAGCAAAAAAGAAAGTTTTCGGAATCAAACTCCACATTTGCAGGTTTGTTGACATCGATTCGAGCTCAATTTGAGCTCGTTTCGAGCACGATTGCTTATTCGCGCCTTTTTTCGATTTTCGCGCCCAACGCCGTCGCTATGTAGCCACCGCATTAAACTATTTCAACAAAATTTTGCGACTTTTTGTACTTATTTTTACAAATTCCTTTTTTGTCCATAATTTTTCCCCACGCATAAAAACCCCATTCTTATGGTTCCCGTAAGACAAAAACGTAGGGCTTATTGTAACCAAGACCACTACCAAGGAAACTTCTGCCAAAAATTATTCCCTATGCGGGAACCCAGCAACGTAAGAGAAGTTTTTACTTATTTTTCGCCGTCAACAGTAAGGTTCGCAAGCTGCAAATCCTTCCGTCGCGAATACTACGAATACTTTTGCATCCCTTAACAAAAGGTTGGTGAAAGGTCGAAAAGGATTTGAACTTATTTACACACACCTCACAAAAAGAGTTGGGTAAAATGACGAGGCTTCATCTAAGTTAAGTCCGAAGTAATCGGACCTTATAGAAATCCCCAGTCATATTTGAAGTACATTCTATGTGCCGCAAATGTGCATGTTAGTTGCCTCCATGGAAAATAGGCTTAGTCATATATTCTCTCTGCGAGGTTCAAATGAACTTTGTCGCCCCACTGGGCCGAGAAATAAAAGGTGCAACCTAAACGCGCCAACAGTTGAATAGTGCGCCAAACAGTCGGATACCCCTTACTCCCATTTGCGTTAAGAAACTATTTGATGATCATGCCGAATGCAAACTCAGGTGATTCTCCGACGCGCTATTTCCTTTATAAAATCCAAGAAGTTTATGTCTTTTTACCGCCCCTGCGACGCAAAATATAGAAGAGCCAAGCGCATGAAGTCTCATGAATATCCAGAGAAAATCCCAGTTAAACAACACCAATCCCCACTGCGTTCCCCAGAGGCTTCAAACCGTTAAAGAAACGACCGTTCCTAAAACGAGGAAGTCTGTGTTGACGGAAATCTGACGGGAGTCTGCGTTCGTTGCCTTTTTTTGAAGTTACGTCTAGGTGAAATTTGGGATGTGTGACCGATTTTATAACTGTACTGAAAATTGATGATAAGCTGCCCGCTGTAAATGAAGGAACTCACTTTGTTCTTTACACTAGAACGGTTCTCGTTATATTCATCTACATTCAGGCCCCATTCTGAGATTGTAAATGTTCGTTCAAATACCCGTAAAACAACTCTTATATTGCGAAAACTGCAAATTTTCTACACGTTCTTTTTCGAGATTAAGTTTTAGCAGAATTTACATCCAAAAAGATTATCGTAACACATGTTTCCAATTCAACATGGCAATTGATGGGAGTTCATCCGTAGTAACATATAAGAGTACACAGAAAAATATCCGGACTTTTAAGTAAAGGATTGTCAGTGAAGCTTATCACTGCGTTTTAGGGTACATATTCACGCAGATTTGCACACCTGAATTTTGAAAATCAATGAATTTTTTAAGTTTTCTAAAGTCAGTTGATTTTTTCCCTTAGTTCTATCTGATTTACGGGCACACTAATTTCTCGAAGCTTGGCACCCCGACACAAGAAATATTAACCACCACTTTGATCTGGATGCACATTAAGAAGGTCTCCGTGCACAATCCACTAACTTGCGCCCACCATCCAACAACAACTGCTTATCCGTGCACAACCGAGTACAGTTTCACTGATTCTGCATCCCCCGACACGTGACCCACAAGCAAATGTTTCAGATACTTTCTCTCACCTGCAACACCTTTCGCAACACGATTCGCGACCCCTAATCCCCCTGGACCTCAGTCATTCGTTGTGACCTCTGTACCTAGTGCGATAACACCAAACCTCACTTTTAATTTCGTCTGGCGATAGGTTGGGGTAACCAGCTTGAAAATTCACGAGAAAAACTCGATTATTTTCGACGAGCGTTTTTTTCCTCTATAATCACGGAATGCATGCAACTTCAGTTATTCATCAACAACTAACTTAGACCACGTTTGCGCATCCACACGTGTTTTTCTGCGGGCAGATGGTAATCTGGCCTCGATAGTTTTGCCACACGCAACGTTCCGCAATCAAACCTTCGTTTTTTTCTCGATGCAGATCAGACAGATCTAGGTGTAAAAATTATATTATTTTTGGAAACTTAGAAAAATGCAGGCTTGTAAACGTATTGCAGAAAAACCCGATCATAGACATGCATGTTTGTTGAAATTCCTGAAAAAAGCAATGATGTTTAGGAAATCGTCTACTGCAACTTACCTGAGGTCCAAATTACCGGTCTGGAGTTATATGAGTATAGTCCGCGGCGCGAAGTCCCGCAGGCACCTTCAATTTACAGCAGAAATGAATTCAAATACATTTTTCCACTGGACACTTACTTCGAAAAAGTTCCTTCGCTGCCTGTTCTACTACCCATCACCATAACCCCTTTAACTACCGTTTCCGTAGGACAAAATCCTGGGACAGGGGTAAATGAGGTGCACTACCTAAACTACCTTTGCCGGAAACTCTTATTATTTTCCTTTGATAGACGGTGTGCCGATTGTAGTTTGGAAACCTCGGGCGCATGTGAATTGCAGGTTCGCCTAATATGAGAAGATATCAATTTTTCGAACAGCAAACTTGTAGAAGACAGAATTCACTATAATATGTGTATTAGAAAGAAAAATGTTATGCATGTCTTCTACAAAATATTTTTGCATTTATAAGAACAGTTAAAATCAGCAGAAAAATTGATGCTACTTAATTATTCATTGTGAGTAGTCCGATTTCGTTAGCAGTCGGAAAGAGGTGTACTCCGAGGTCTACAGCCACACCTAAGCACTCTTTTTTAACAGAAATGAGATGTCAAAATGTTGGTTTATGTTTCATGAAGGTCACATATTGTGCACAGATGCTGACAAAAAGTCGTACAGTTTGAGTCGCAGTCGCTCCTGTGAATGCAATCTAAGAATACTGACCCACTTCGCGTACCAGTGGGTGTTCCTTTTAACTGTTAAAGGTAGTCTAGACATCTTACAGGAGAGTTTCGCAGGGAAAGGCGACCAATAGAGACCCATAAGAGCATGCAGGTGTCACTTCCGGTTTATCTGCAGTCCGCAGTCAGCCATGCCTGAAATTTGCTTGAAGAGGAATAAGATAAAAACTTGAGACTAGATGGCACAAATTATAGTATGGCAAGTCTTGCAAACAACTTTCATGACAAAATTTAACTTAGTAGTTTAGTATATACCTGGACAGGTTATTTTGATTAACTGAGTGGCTTTAATAAGTTGAAAGCCTTTAGTTTGGAAAACTGCCTTCTATATTAAAGTTATTGAGGGAAATAGGCACTCATTTTAGCTAAATCATGAGAAGGTTTATATAAAAGACATTTTCTATGATATAAAGTATGACAGAACCAAACCTTTTACTCATATACATTGTGCTGTGGAAGAATTCCATAATAAGTAAACAAGTGGAATAATAATCGCTTCCAGAACTGGAAAATTTTGTGCGAAGTTGATCAAATGGAAGTGAAGCCTACTTTAAGGAATCACATTTATTTTCAGAAACAAGCAAGAATTTGATTTTTTTAAATTATGTTTAGCTATCCTGTGAAGTTTTCTGCAAAAAAGGCAGTAACAAAAAAGTTTTGCCGGAAACTATGTTTTGCCGCACAGCTGTCCTTGCGCATAAGCAAACTTTGCCATATACGTTGCCGCCAAGGGAATTAAAGGAAGCCTTATCGTATGTAAGTCATGTAGAAATATACTTTTTTGTAATCAATACATTCCGCTTAAGCGTTAGTTAGAAACCGAACATACAGAAGAATAATAAGTTTTTCAAAAAATGGTCAGATATGTGGCCCATTTTTGGCATTCGCAAGCTTATGAAGAAATTAACGAAATTGTCAAAAGTCTCAAATTCCCCTGTGACATTACCTTGGATAAAGTCAATATACACAGAAGTTCGTCAGATAAATATCCAACAAAAGCACTTTTTAAAGAGGTAAACTATTATGGAAAGTGTTTTTATTAATCTTAGGAATACCAATATGCGCGGTATCTAGCAGACATTTAGTATGCTCGACAATGTGGCTCGCTGTTTTGAAGCATTTCTACATATGACCTAAATGGCCATATTTATAAGAACTAATATCCAAAAGCTCGTTTTTTCGGTTAATGCTGTTTAGATCTTATTTTAAAGATTTTGATGTAAATTTCGAACAGAAGCGCAATTTATCAACTTATCAATGAAGACACTGAAAACAAGCGAAATTCTGAGATACGTTATTCCACGATATTCAATAAATAGTTATCCACTAATGGTAATATGTATAAAATATTTTGACTAAAGACAAGTTCTTTTTATATAAAGAAAGTGGTTGCTTTGTTTGATGCTTAACAAAATATTTAAATTTATTGTTCTAATTTATGGCCATTTTTACGTCTCCATAACCTGGGAAATATCGAGAAAATTTTATTTATCTTAACAAACACTAAGTACTTCTTATAGTTCTTTTAAGTAATTTATAGGCCTAATGCTGTTCATTATTACTGATAAGTTTTCGTAAATGCGTTCTTGCTGGTATGCGAGAAATAATCAAACATTTACAAACTTAGGCAAGTTGTTTGCAGTAGTTGCCATACAATATTTCCAAGCCTTTCCACTCTGACCAGACCAAATAAGTAAACCAAATTTACCTGAAAGATAATTTCCAGACCGGTATGTCGTCCTCGAAAAAGCCTTCTTTTTAAGTTTTTATCGCCTTCTCAACTCAGACAGTCTTTTTGCCTATTTTCTGGGAGCAGCTTGCGTCGTCGGGTGCCTCGATACATTTGGGCAGCATCTCAGTCGGTCAGATCTAACCTTTTGCCTTCCTTCGCTTTGATGTCATCGTAAAGAGATTTTTTATTGCCAATTGGGCTTCGAATGGTAGATTTGCGTGCATAACCACCACATGGCTATTACAGTAGTCACCGGCTATTAAGCCCACATCGGGCCCAGACCAAAATGGGCTTAATAGGCGGCTGAGCTTATTAACCATGGGCTTAATAGCCGGCGACTACTGTATCTCGAAAGTTACAGTCTTCAGTTCACATTTTAGCATGACTTCTGAGCCAAAAATGAAAGTCCTATACACTTATTTCGCTTCCAACTTAGCAGCACTTTCTGACACGGTTACATGAGGCAAGTTATGGACTGCACATGTACATATTGCTATTTGAACAGCGACTGCGCGTCCGCACACATTACGTGGAAGAAAAACTAACTACAAGAGCCACGACCTCGGAAGTACGCGAGCTCTTGAACTTTTTTCAGTATCAGAAGGCAGACAGTAGAGCAGAAGTCAGCTATCGGTCCTGGACATTCTGTGTCACTGTATGGTCAAACGGAACCCTCAAGTCCCGACATATAAGAAGACCACCAACCTGTGTGGGCTCCTGAACTGTTATAGTGACCACTCGTTATGCCATTGCCATAGGTAGGAAGACTAAGCAGCTGAGGGCAGATAGCATAGAACATACTGACCACCCCGGTGATTGAACATACGGATAACACCATCGCGCCAAACGATTACGGCAACATGAAAGTGTCCTCTCTAGCTGACTTAGGCCCACCAAGGACTTGTACGTCCACAAGGACTGTTTGCATTAAGACTACTGATTGTGGCGTTCCTCTGGCAGCTTCTATGGGGAAGCTACATTTTCGCGTTTACAGCCGTAGATTTCCAACCATCCGAACTGCCGTGGAGATAATGTACCTTGACAGACTGACTAACCGCCCTGGCAACACAGTTCAAATTCTGCAAAGCCGTTTACGGAGTTAGTCCTCCATTCCATGAGCTATTTCCCTCTATGTTTTGGTGGAAGTTTCTCTGGGACGGATGACTTTTATTGTCACCTAAACAGGGTACCGGAATAGGAACGCTTCCGCCAGGCTAAAGAAAAATTTCCGGAAAGCAGATATTCCCGTGTCTTAACCCCAAAACGTACCTTACTATGAAACTAAACTGTAAGCTTAATCTTAACCCTAGACCTACGTTGAACCTAAACCCTACACTTAATGCGAACCAAAACCTTGACTCTTAACATAATCCCGACTCAAACCCAAACGATAACCTTAAACGTAACCCTAAACCTCCCACCAATCATAAACCTACTTGTGCGGTATTATTGCACAAAGCCGCATGTACTGCGGATGGTTCTTGTTCCCGTGTCATGCAAGTTCTCCTCATCAAAATTTAATTCTAATTTTATTCGATTTTGTTACTGACTGACTAGTCTCTCGACTTGCAAACTTATTTTATATTTAAATCTATGATGTCATTGTCCGCGATATCAAGCGGAAGCCCTACCGCAAACGGAAGAAATCAGATGGAATTTTCATGAGCCTGCTTTGAAATGCGCATTCCAGATTGCATTTAGCACTAATTCTTGGATAAGTTTTACGTTGACAATAATATAAAGGTCGCTGTGCTCTTGATGTTTTACTCACTGAGTTGTTTGCATGGGTAGGGATTATATATTTTAAAAAATATAGGTTAACTTGTTTTACACGAGTGTTTAAGCAATCTATATTCTTCGTGTTAAGGGTACGGTTCAGGTTGAGGGTAGGGCTAGTTTTAAGACCAAGTTTGCTGTTTAGTTAAAACTAAATGGGAATATTTGCCCTTCCTGAAACGTTGTAAAAGGCCGCCTCTTTTCTGGGGGCCGGCGTTCCTATGCTCGTGTCCTGTCTAGGTGGCGATACAATTTATGGGATTTTAAACAAACGAGACATCACCATCCCTTCAGACGGGCTATGCCGTGTTTTCACCACAACCAGCCGGGCGTGAACATAGATCACGCGCGAATGCCGGTGCTAGGGCCGACCTCCCAACCAGGTGTGAACAGAGCCATCGGCGCCACCCTAGCAACCACCGGCCACACGTGTGCAAACAAGTTCAAATGGCTGACAAGCCCGAGTTACTCGAGTATGAGGGATAACTGAGCAAAATGTAGGCGAGATCAGTGGCCGTTGTCGCCCCAACGCCGCTCGCGTTGGGCGGGGAAGGAGGCGGAACATTTATCAACATGATCAAAATCATCCTCCACCCCCAGCTATGCAGTCCCTGCAGACAGCCATGGCGACAACCATGTGACAATAGAGACGTGAAGTTTTGTAAAGTTAGACAGGCTTAATAAGTGCCTTATGATTACAACTTATTGTGTTCACGTCGCTCGCATGGCGAGATCGGTATGTAGGGGGTAATTGTGCTGGAGAAGGGGTGATTAGGATAGTCTGTGTTTACTGGTCACGGCTCGAGCACGTAGAGTGAAAATTACTGTCGGAGTTAACAACTAAACAGCTGCTTGTACGTCGGCTGTACAGGTAGAGCTGGTCACCCATCCCACACTAAAGTTCGAATTTGCAGTTGGCTACATTTAGCTGGCGCACCAGTAGATCCACTAATTTTGAAAATGGCAAGGGAAGAGAAAGGAATTCGTCCTGATTACATTTGAGGCTCCTCCCAAGATAAAGGTGTTCTCTAAATATGTTTACATTTTTCCCTGCGGAGTCAAGCATCACTTCCAAATTATTCAAAATCTTCTCCGTTTTTTAACCCTAGCGGTGGTCTTCGCGGTTGCTGTCGATGATCATCGGGGGTCCTTACGTTGTTGCCATCTTGTCGGTGGACTCTACAGTCTGATGCGTCTCATCTCGGTGATGCTGCCGTAACTTCTATGGTTCCCTCCTCGTTTATACCCGGTTTTCCCAGATGAGCTCCTCTTGTCTCAACCCCGTGATGTGATATGGTTTTCCCACAACAAGGAGCGTTCCGAATGCTAATTATTGCTATCCCCTATCACTGCAGCATATAATACCAATCTAACTACCTATTAAAGCAATTTTTCTCCTATACTTTTGGGAAATCAGTGGCTCGCTGAAGTCTGCCACCGATATAGGAGTTTTTTTTTCACTGCGCAACCCTTTTGACTATTATTTTATAAGAGGGTCCTTTGTCTGACGTACTTCTTATTCCGATTGTTATACAATTGCTTGCAGACTGCTGTGATTACCAACTTTGTGTTTTTTTACCACAGCACGAAGTTTGTAATGGAATAGCCCCTTGGACCTTAAATACACCATTTGTTTATCATACCTTTTAGCATAATCGGAACAAGGTTACCAAAATGCAATACTTTCGACGCATTCTCAGCAGGAATAGCTACCCGCTAAACTTTTAAAAGGGGTGCATAAGCATATTAGGCCAAGCCGCTTCGGGCCCGAATTCTGGATAGAGCTTTCGTATCTCAAGAGCATCTGTGAGGTCGTCAGCCGTCTTCTCACTGTACACATACCAGTAACAACTAACAGAGTAACCTATGCTTAAGGATTCCCGACGGAATCCGAAGCGTCAGGAAACTAAAACTCTTGTTCCAGTGGTCGCCCTTTTTTCTTCTTCTGGACTGCTTCCTAGAACTCACATATTCACTTATATTGGCAGTTGTTTACGGGATTTGGTGCAGGCACAGGCCGAGCAATTACGTCGGGCAAACTGGAAGACTACTGCAGAGGCGGACAACCCAACGTGCGGCAGCAGTGATGGGAAATGGCGTCAGCTCTCGGGTCGTGATTCATTCGAAGGGACTTGACCACGCCCACACGTTCGACGAGGCTGAAATTTGAGGGTAGCGTGAGGGGAGGGGGCAAGCACGCTGGCCGCCAGCTTCTCTTGTCGTGATTCTCCAACCCCATAGGCAATTAACATTGTCTTGACAAAACAATTGGCCACGTGGGGAGAGCGCAGGAAAACTTAACTTCCAATGAACGAGCCTCAACGACCCTAATGGCCCAGTAATTATACCACTAATAACTAACACTTGGGATGGAAGTGTGGTAATTAACGACTTGGGTGTCGACGCGGGGACATCGTCGGACCAAGTACGACCACAACTTCACATTTACTTGTTTCACTTCTTCTAGTGACGATGTTGTGCAACCCCCTTGAAAGGTGTAGAATTCAATTTAGTTTGTCCATATAAACTAATGCCTGCTATAGAGAAAATAGTTTCAACGTCCCTAAGCGAAAAAGGTTCGCGGAATTCCATACGTTCCTTGACCCGCCTTTCCAGAACATAGACTTTGAAATGCTGACAGAGCACTCAAATCAGATATCAGTCCTACGGGTCCTGGTCCACTGTAAGTTTCACGGGAACCCTCAGCTAGCGACGTACGATAGGGTCATCCAAAAACGCTACGAAAATGCCCCAGTAATCACCCTTTACGCCCTTTACGTAGCTGCATGCCAAATCTCTTCAAGAGCGCAGACACCCGCTGCAGCAAAGAAGGCGATAAAGTAGCTGAACTACATTCTCCTCGGTGGATGTCAGAGAGAGAGAGAGATAAAAAATAAAAGAATAAGGAGATACGCTTTAGTTTTAAAATATAATTCCAACATTTTCAGCAAATCCCTCCTCCATTTACAGTGAATAAGCTTGGGCACACAAAACACATAACACCGGGTGATCGCCAACAGTGCAACAGACCGAACACTGCAGTTGCCAACATTACGACACATCGTCCATGAATTAATTGCAAAATTTTCGGCCAAAATGAACTTCTTTCAAAACAATGCTAGTGTCATGCGCTATTGACCTCATTGTTGTAGTTCGAATAAAAAATGAGGGGTAAAAATCGGTTTAAAGTGTGCACAATAATACAAGCAACGCCTACAGAATAAAATTACGCGTGAAGGGAGCGCAGAAAAAAGATGGCGACTCAGTCTAAAAAGCCCACACACCTCAAACAGGTATCTCCTTTCCTCCTAGCTCTATAGAACGCAGCAGAGGGTTCAAAAGGAAGCCGTTTTGACCCCGAGTCTGGTTTCCTAGGGGAAAGAAGGGAAGATTCCAAGGTCGCAAACCCTACCCCTCACTACGAACTTCAAGTGACCTCGCGCAATATGCAAGAAAGTCGGGAAGAAAGAGGCATAGTGACAGCAAGAGTTTTATTAGCCCGGCGTTTCGGATTTTCGCTTGAATCCATCATTAGAGGTAGACACTTATGTTATGATGGATTCGAGTGAGAATAAGAAAATTCAAGTATTTCCCTGGCCTAACCCCAAGGCTCACCCAGATACGCACTTTGCATGTAACCTTAAAGCTATGTCTAATCTCCATGAAAAGAAATACAAGGCTCCTCGGATTAAGGGGAAGGGTTTCTATTCCAAGCGCTTGGACGTTTGGTGAGCCAACTACTGAAAAGTCCTCAGCTTTCCTTTTAAGTGACTCAATTCCTCCGGCAGGCATCAAATGAATGGTGTCGAGATTCTGCAAGAGACGGACGTCAGCTAGAAGCCGGACAGAGGGCCACCGAGCAAGTAGGATATGGACATATACAACTGGAACTTTACCGGCTCGTTGATGCAATCTGCGGACAACGCCATCAAAATGACCACTTCACTCGCATGAGTCTGTCCCTTATGTTGGACTTCTGTCCGTTAAGGAACTTTAAATCTGCGAGGGCTGATTGTTCAAATTTTTAAACATGATAGCCTTTTCTGTAGGTGGTTCTAGGGAATTAGTATTCGTGCGCTTTGTCAGATAGATTTCCAACCCCACCAACATCCGTGAAAGAGAGAAAATATGCTTTATCTTGAGAGCACCATCTGTGCTTTTCGGCAAAAAGTGGCTCCATTCACTTAGACCAGTGAGAAGACTAACAAAATTTGCGAGAATATAAAGGTTTACATTAAGTTTACATCTATTATGGAAACAGCTCCAATATCAGTTTCTGTATTTCAGTAACCTCGCAGGTGATGTGGCGCGCTGGAAAAGGCAATACATAACGCTTATGTACCGATGTACGGTAGGACCTATGTCGGAAGTCTCGAAATTTGCACTAATTAAATTAGAGGAGAGGGGGCGGACAACATCATCCAGAATTTGATCAGCAACTTGCCTGAACGTGGTAAAGTATCGTGGTATTAGGATACCAATAAAAAAGCATACGAAACGCCGGCAGCTGAAGAAGGCATTCAGAGGACACGTTTAAAAATCAGCCGGTCTTTTAAAGCAAAATTGAAAAGCAGTAGAATATCAAAGCAAACCATAAGACCAATAGCAGAACCACCGTAATTATTCGGGCACAACCTGCAGCGAGAACACGTCCGAAGCAGCTACCTGCCTTCTACCGTCGTTAGGGATCTAAGTTGCCCACGAAACAGTGACGAACAGAAGGCATCTGAGCACCTATGGGCCTCTTGCTACGAGGCGAAATGAACAACATCCTCTTTCACGTTCGGTGTATTTCAGTATGTTAGGAAGATCCTCAGGACTGAACAAAAGAAGGCAGTGGAAAGTATGGATAAGTTACTGTTGGTGACATCACTTAGGCTCTGGACGCACCATCGCTTTCCAGAACGCTGAAATCCTGGATGGCGTAACGAACCAAACAGCCCAAGAAACGCATCTAACAATCTCCATCAACCGTTGTAAGGCTCTCCTCGTAAGTAGCTCTATCAGCAGAATCGCGGGCAGGAAGTCAGATTGAACGCCGTCTGGGACAAACTAGGCCTAGCGAGGATATAGGTGGATGCGAAGATACTTGGGGCGCAAATGGAGGCGCGGAGGAACCCAAGGTTAACACAAACCTCCTCTTGTGTCTCAAGACAGGCGCGGGTGGGAATGCCAATGACGCAGATCGTCAGTATAATGACAGCAGAGACGTCAGCACACCAACCGCTGCATCTAGCGTGCGAATAGGTGCAAAAGGGGGATAAGGGCAGGATACACGGCCCTGGGCCAGCAGATGTGGACAATACGCAAAGAGTAATGGCGACTGTCAGCCTGACACCACGGACGCCTGGAGGGGGGCGGGGAAGCGATTTTTTATCACGAGAACAGTCATCTCACACTCGCCTCGCAGCTCACTGTGCACGGATGGTCTTGGATACAACGACATTCTAGCATGAGCAACAGGTTCGAAATTATGATGCACTGTATCAAACTACCGCAGACAATGGGATGCTGTTTGCATTTGAAACCCTCGGTTCCCATGATCAGTACTGCTGTAGTGACGACCTCAGCTATGAAAGGTAACCAGTCCGTCTGCGCGTACCAGACACGACCTGGTCTCGCCCCATGTTTTCGACTTTCTCAAGGGCCGTCCGAATCTCACGTGCATCAAAATGCCATAAAGGCCACGCTGAGAGAGAATCACCAAGCCTGACTCCCAGATCTCCAATCAGTCACTCCACATACACACATTTCTGGCCGGCTAAAGTGCCTGTTGGTAATCTTCCGAATCACGACTCTTACGACATCGGGTTACCTTCAAAGCACGTCAGAGGAACGAGGAATGCGCCCACCCACCGACCTATGTAGTAATATGGGCTTAAGGATTCAAACAGTGATTGTACTCAGAGCACTACGATAGTCACACCTAGGTCTCCTTTTGGGGAAGAAGGCGAAAAACACCAATATAGGTTATCTATTCTGTACAGAATCGCAATGCTGACTAGGGGCCCCCTGACGTGCGTCAAGCTCTGGACCTGCGCATGCGTCGTTCCACTCGCGCGTGAGGGAATAAACGTCACTGGCCGCTTGACGGGCCGCAGGCTGTTTGTGGGCGACTGCCTGTCCCCGAGGCAGCTCGAGGGCTATGATCACGTGACGCCCTGTGTGGGGTAGGCGCCGGGAGTAGAGGGGGCTGTAACTCACCCCTTCCCCTCCTAGACACTGAACAAGGTGAGGGGTCCATTGCCAATGTGGGTACGAGAGCGTGTCGATGGCGAAACTGCGACCTGTGTGTTGAGGCGCAGCCGGGGGCTCAGTGAGAGGGGGGTGCTAACGTGATCTCGTCAACGCGTGCCGGTCGGTTGGCTCGTTGGCATGCGGGGAAAGGGTGCGGGTGACACAGTCTAGACAAGGCTTCATCGTGCGATGCTCATATGCACACGGCAAAAAGTGTCCGGACTTAAATGGGCACGGACACCCGGTGAGGGGTGGATGGCCGCTGTCCCCCAACCGGATCAGGAATTTGCACGTGATTTGATTTGTAGCGGTAGTAGACTTGTGCAGCATCTACCACATTCTGTCCTCCTGTCCCGCCAAGAAGGCTGGGGCGGGCAAGGGCGCAGGCGACTGGCGCGGCCTGAGTTTGCACCAAGCCATACCGTCCCTTCGCTGTGCGGCATTCTATAAGACGCAAATATTCCTGTGTTCAAACCCTAACCGCAAAATTCACCTCAGCGCGAAATTTAACTGTAACCCGAACTCTAAAACGAGTCTCCTCGGAACTTAGCACCAAGCCCCTGAGTAGGTGGGGAATTCTTGTCCGCGTGTCTTGCCTAGCAGTATCACCAGGACCGGGTGGCTAACATCGAGCATGAACCGACTGAAATCTTGACCCGGATGTATCGTGTTCCTTACTCAATGCAATGCAAATTCGAGTCTCCAGGGCGTCGTCATTTGGAAGCCCAGATCACTCCCTCATACGTCAGAGAAAGCTGTTGCTCCTGGGGGTCTAATCGAAACCAGAAACTCTGAAGGAGCACCAATCGTCGTGGTGGTTTTCTTTAGCGAAACACTAGCTTGTCTGAAACAAGTAGTACAGAGTGCTCCAAAGTGGTGTTCTACGGCAGATCTGCATTCACCGCTCAGTCCACCAGTCACGCCAGTGTTGTCGGCGCACTCATTTTAGGGACGACGAGACCCCATGACGACGGAAGGCTGCCTGCACGCCAGCAGGACACATTCCTGCGCTTGTTAGAACCAGCACGTTGCTATGCTACTCTAGTCATTTCTGTGGCGGCCCCTTTATTCCTGATGACGAACTTTCAACCCTTTCAACCCAGTTAGATAAGCGAGATGCCACCCTACCACAACCTGTGCGCAACCTTTATTAATGACTGACCAACTGGCCAATCGTTCAGTCGATCGCCCACGGATAGTGTCCTGGAGTTTCGCCACTCTGGCCATCTGTGCTCACCTGCAATTTGGCGGACGATATTTCCTGTCTGAACCAGAAATACAGTTCAGCACATTACTTTTCGTCCGGTGTTCTTGTCAGTTTGCTACTGTTGCCGTGATGCCTGTGAGGTCATTCCATTTAGTGTGTGGCCGTCCCTTTATCAAGGCGTTTTGATTATTGGTAAGCGTTATGAGTAAAGGAGAAGACTGGTCGAGCATGGGAACAGTCGGTTTACCTTTGGGAGTTTTCGAACTCCTACAGGGGTTCATCTTCAGAGATATCAGTAGCACAAGCAGCGAGAACCTGAAAATACTAGGAGGCGTTAACCTGGAGTTAGCTGCACGGCCGTATTTTCTCACCGAGAACAGCAGTTAAGTTGGTCGCCCACTTTGCATACTCCTAACTCCCTAGCTCTGTGGCTACTTTGAGTTTTATTACTTTGAGTTAATTTTTTAGTTTATTAGTTTAATTTTAAGTTTAGTTTAGTTGGATACCGCCAAGGTTAGGTACTTGTTCTTAAATATCTGCTGTGTACTAAACTAAACTAAGCTAAATAAACTAAACGAAACTGGCTAAACTAAAAATTAACTAAAACTAAAATTAAACTAATAAACTTAATAAAAGAATAAAAATTAACAAATACCACAGGTCCTGTAAGACAGAATTCTGGGGCTAGGGGATAAATAAAGTGGGCTTGACTGTTACCGAATACCCATACCATATGCTGTCTTATGTACCGGTTGCCCCTCCTGCTATCGACACAGGAACGATTTTTATTCCTGCAATATTATTGACTTAGCACTTATCAATTACATTTTACTAAACCACATAGCGATTTAACAAGCGTAATGTCTGGTACACTTACAAATGTCCATAGAGACGAGTTGAAGGAAGCAGTGTACATAAAAAATGCGAGCGCTGGAATATGGTGTTCATGGGGCTGATGTTTCGGATTCTCGTTTGAATTCATCATTGTCAGAAACAGTCGCAGATAAGGGAAATGAGGGCGGCAGGGGTGCCGTGTTGCTACGATACAGTTTCCATGCCGCTCTGTGCCTAATGCAATTAGCGGAGCCCGTATTCATCGTTGGTGGCCATACATGACGCGATGGTTGCTCATTAGTCCAAGTCAGAAGCGGTAATTGTAGAAATGTCCTCACCATTTTCGGACGAGAACCAGACCTGTAAACCTCGTGTTCTTCTTCTTCGTATGCACTTTCCGACATTGTATTTGCGAAAGAACAAAACACTAAATGCCACAATTTTATATTTCCCCTTGTCTCTCTGACTGATGCTAGAGGCGGCAATCAGTTATCACCACACTCCATTTATACACCTTGATGACTGTTTCGAGACGTTTGGCCACAGCATGGGCTTATTTTGCTATATGTGCATCCCGAAAATCTTACCTAAAACAACACATACATGAATCTATTCCACAGCACGCGTTTATGCAACAAAACACTCAGCATTCATAGTGCAAACATACACTCCATATTGCTTGTACCATCAGCGTGGTAGGTTTGGGCAAAAGGTCTATACCAAGCACAAAAAACAGGGCCGATATGCCATACCTTGCTTCTGGCAACAAACAAACAAGAACAACTATTCTTCAAAGCCCCCCGTAAAAATTCCGCCAAACACAGATCAGTACTTTCTCATTGAACCGATCCTGACCTGGGAGCAATGGCGGAGCCTGACCTTTTGGAATCCTTTTCTTTTCGATTGACCAGACAAACCCATTTATCATGAGCCGTCACAGTGCGCTTTCAGAATTGATGGTTCAAGCGGGGGTTTTACAACAACTAGCGGCAAAGCTCAGTGCGTGGATTGGCTCGTGCTTCACTCAGCTCGTGCGGGTCTTGATTGGGTTTCTTCTCGACAAAGTGCAAGTGCCTTAAGACAGTTTCGTGATCGACTCTAGATACTACTCCTAAATCACGACCGCTCCATGGCGATTTATATTCAAGAGCAGAAATTAAGTCCAATTTTCTGATGGTAGAACGGAAAGGGGCTGGTCTATAGTGGCCCAATTCCGGATGCAACGCTCAACCTCTCGCCTCTCGTGACTGCTTGCACCTGCGAATCAATATCTGCCGACTCCCATCCAGTTTAGCCAATCAGCTCGCTGAAGCCAACTGAAACGTGACCTCTTTGGGGGTCGTTGTGATGACTCCCACGCTTTCACACTTTGGACGATGTCCTCTCGGGCGCGGACACATGCTCGTCCGACTGTCAACTTCCCCCAACCTATTCTCCGCTACCTCTTTTCAGAATATACCATTCCTCCCAAGTGGCGCCCTATTTCTCCTCTTCGTAAATGGAACCGGGCCCAAAGATCGCAGTGGCAAGCGTTTTCCCTTCTAAATTGTTGTCGTCAGCGGTTAAAAAGGCGTGTACCAACCATAAAACAGTTGTGCCGTGGACGGCCCCCCTCACCTTCGGCATCACAGATCTCCTTTGCAACTTCCCTAGCCGAAAGTTTTCGTTTGTAGCAATGGCGAGTCAGGAGTTGAAGCTCATTATTATTGAATAACATCTGAAACTTGTTGAGATGGGAGCACTTTGTAAAAAACCACAAAATCTTCATGAGAAGTATGTATGCAGACAAAAGGAACTAAAAAATAAGGCTCATCGTAAGTGCTCCAATCCAGCAAGACCATGCACAGATAGATGCAGTTCAAACCCGTCCTTCAGTACAAGATGGTCCATGTATTGGGAAGCACATTGGGTGAGCCACACGCATAAAGGACAGCCATATGGATTTGCCGCTGTGTCCAATCTATGCGCCAGTTAGCTAACAGACTCGGACAGTCACCTGATAGGAGGAGAGTGAAGCCGACTCGGCGGACTCCATCATCATCAACGCTTGTCAGTTCATCTGAACTTGCTGCGCACGATCCGAGCGACAGGCGATGGAAGTCGTGGCTTGCGGGGATGGAACCAGTACCTTTGCGCGATGAAACTCTTGGTCGCACGACGATGCATACCTGTTCCTATGGCGAACAGCATGTTGCCATACTACATTAGCCAATTCCTTATGGGCCTGTCGACAACCCACGACGCCCCCTGCCCCAATCCTTTCACGCCCAGCTAGATTAGCAAGCCCCCCTCCCTTATCTCGACCTACTCTTTTGTTTATGACTGCCCAACCAGCTGATCGTCCCAGTGAAGGCTCTTGGCTTAGGCCGGAAAGCCGGTGGATGCCTGCCGCCCGCCCGCCCGCCCGCTAGCCAGCCAGCCAGGGGACGCTGGCTTCCCATTCTTCGTACGTGCGTGTTTGAGCCGGTCGACCAGCCCATATAGGAGGGGGTGAAGGAACAGCTAGAATGCGAGTCTGGATAAAGCTTGTCTGTATGCGTGCGAGGCGATGTCTGGGGTACTCGGGGTGGAACGAGGGAGGAGGGGGTGTAGGAGTCACTTGGATGGGTTGACTGTCGGATCGAGAACCCAGCTGCATGCGGTAGCTGTCCCATTGTTACACCCCCATTGCGTGTTGTACACAGCGGAGCGGCCACGCACCGGTAGGAGCGCACATCTTCAAGAACAAAGAATTAGTGTTAAGCTTGGGGGCGTGGGGTTGTCACACGCATATAGGGCGTTGTAGGTAGTGTGGCCCACTGCATTCCCCCTCGTCGCCAGTGCTTTTGATACAGCGTTGCGGGCGGAGGCAGCGGAGCCGATGCGGTTGCCTCGGAGCGGTGTCGGTCTGCCTCGAGCTGGATGAGTTTACCATCGCATAGAATAGCTGGCCCTGCAGTAAGAACGACCGTCTGCCCTCCACGCACGTCTTTTTCCGTTGGTATCCGACCCCTTGGTCGGGAAGGCATAACATATGTATGTAAAAACTAAAAAAATTATTGGCAAATTTCATACACTACTTAAATCATCTCTCAGAGCCTAAGTGGTGTAAATGTGGAGGCCGTGTAAAACGTATATTTGTCCGCATGGTGCCTATTGGAAAACAAAGTTAACGAATGTAACTCTGACCAGAAATGTGGCAGCGCCACCTCCGTAAGTGATAAAAGCTGACTAACCGATCTTTAATTTCCTCAGAAATCGACTGCTAACTTGGCGCAACTGAGTCTATATGAGGTTTGATAGGTGAAGAATGAAAAATTATATGCATATTTGGACCGACTGCTTTCAGTTCTGGCGGGATAGCCACGTAATTCTCACTAATCTACCGATAGGCAGCCAGTCGTATATATTGGGGTTACTTGACACACTAGGTACTGGCTAGAAGTCCAGGCACATATTTAGCCGATATTCTGCCGCTGCGTGACACAGCCGCGAGGGGTTTGATTCATCAGTGGGCCTACCAGCAGTCCCGTATGCTTTATGCTTTATACTTCAGCTTTGGAATTAGTTTCAATTTCTCAGAAATTATTGCTATGTTGGAGTAAATCAATCAATATGAAGGCTTCTAAGCGGCGAGTCCACAGTTCCAACTATTGAAGCGTTCGGTCGTGGTTTTGCCGATTTAGACCGTGGTAGTAGTTACCTGGTGGATTCTAGATTTGATCGCTTAGGAAATCCTGCTTCGACAGTCAGATTAGTGTATCAGTATCGGTGTATTCCAAACATTGCAGGAGACGTGGCAGAAAAATCGAGCCAAGTTCGATTAAACTCACAGCTCCTGGTGGGGACCTCGTAATCCAGTTGGCCAGAACGTTGACCGTATTAAAGCCCGCCTCTTGATTGACGTAGGTTCGAATTCCCCGAGGCTGCCAATTTTTTCCACAATTGGGTCAAATGAGCTTCAGAGCGCCAACTGAAAACTTGATCCTTGCATCCTACAAATACTGCTAATCTCTGTGTACGAGGTACCCTTACCTGATGGTGTTGCTGAAGGTGAGTTCGAAGTGGTATCCGAAACTTCAGGTGAATAAAATTCTTGACCCAGTGATCACGTCTGCTTCTTCGAGGAAGTAATTGAGAAGGAGGGAATTGCTGAAGCAACGACTTTTTCCACCTGGTATTTCGGATAAACTCTTCAGGATTTTATCATGGATGGCAACAGATAAAGGCAGTGGACACACGGAGGTGCGATACTTAGATAATGCAGTTGCCAGTTGACTGCATACTCGAATTAATAGCTCTCCATTTTTTGCAATTACTAGTAACTGGTTCGAGAATGGCAAGTTCGTCCGCAGTTGGATTATGACTGGCCACTGCTAAGGTACTGCTAGTGATTATAAACACGACAAGTACTTCGTTTACCCACATTTACTGCTCACGCACCCATTCCACACGTGATTAATTAGTCTACTCAGACGATGAGGATTCAATAGGGAGAGGAGGCCTCTGTGTTTACATTGGCGTATAGGCGCTCACTGATCGGTTATGGGACGCATTCGTCCCGTGCTGCCTTGGGGTTGACTCTTGAGCTCCATCAGCAGCCGCACACTGGCAAGCGGTATGGGCAGGAGAACATAACTGACAAAAGCAAAGGGGAGTTGACTGCTCATTTCTGGCTTATTAACCGTCATCAGCTAGCCATACCCAACCCCAAATGATGCGCCACCCGATGAGAAGTCAAATGCTTTAATTATTGAGAGATCTAGACAGCCAAAATCCACGAGCCCACAGCTTGATGATTAGAGCTTTGGACTTATAATTAACGGGTCAAGGGTTCGAAGCTCGGTTGGCACAACACTTGGGATTTGGTACAGTTGGCTGACGACGGTTAAAAGCCAAAAAGTTGCCACTCACGTTCCCCTGGTCTTTGTCTGCAATGCTTTCCCATCTTTGTGTTTGCTGATGGATGGATGAGAATATTGAGCGAGCTTCCTTCAGCTGGATCTTACACCGTCGTTCTTGTTGGTGCGTATTCCACTGCCCTCGATTGAAATAAAGGGTTCTGGGTTTATCCTATGAGTGCAAGGTTTCGAGCAATCAGCATACGCTTCAGACGAGCGTCATACAAACAAATTAAACATGGAATAATTCGCGATTCTTCCGCACTTTGGTTCTGGATGTGACCTCTGTCATGTGTCTGTCTAAATTCCAAACTCAGTATACTATCTGTCACTTCAAAGTTGTAAATCAAAATAGTTGATTCATTCAAATTGATTCAAATGAAGTAAACTCTTGTTTTTATTGTAACTCCGTTACAGGACTGCAGACTGGCGAACTGCGATTCAAGCGGCCCGCAACACTCGTGGTTGGCACCTTCCGCGTGTATTTCGGCTTCGGCCAACTGGACTGCGTGGCCGGACCCTGCCGAGTGAACCGCAGCTTGAGTGCCGGTTCCATTTCTCCCACCGCTAATGCATCTCCGAACATAAGTATCCCGACTAAAATTCTCGGTTTGAGAGCGTTGTTGCTCTGCCAGCAACTGCACTAGCTGCAGTAAAAGACAGTAGCTGTTTCCTGGCCAGACAACGGGTTCCTAGGTTTAATAATTTAACAGCTAATTATCACTTCCGGTCTGTGTACAGCCACAATCCAGAGTTGATGGAAAGGACTGCTCATGGCAGACAGTTTAGTCCATTAGGGACTCGTCTCTGGCTCCGTGCTTGCGCGAACTGTTTGGCGAAGTTTGGCAAGTGATCATTCGCTTGAGCGCCCTTTGAAGCTACTGTAATTCAGCACCGTGATTCCAATTCACTGCAGTGCGTCTGAGGATGCCACTACAACACCCTTGTGTAAAATCGTTTCTGACCGAGCTGGTGGTTGCTGTTGAAGCCTACTGCTCACATCGCATTTACTGCTAACAGTAACACTCAAATTTTCAGCCCGCTAACATCGTTGCGTCAAAATAATGCATAAAAGGGTGCCATTCAGTAGTTTTTATCCTCTTCCTCCCTCGCGCATTGTACGTTCAGGGAGATGTTATTCGAATGGCAAAACCTGATACTAACGAATGCATCACTTGTCCAAGGAGTCCTGCATCGAGAGGAAGTAGATATTATCGCCGGGGCAATAGTTTTATTCACCTGACGTTTCGATATTCGTTGCAAGTCCATCATCAGAGACAACAGCAGAAAAAATGAATTCATACGTAGGAAGGTGGGCTGTTTATAAGATACCGTCGCTATGCTGCGGCAACTCCCTGTGTATGAATTTCTATTTTCTGCTATTGTCTCTGATAATGGATCCGCGACGTATTTCTAAAGGTCAGACAAATACAATTACTGTCCTGGCTTAAAAATATACATCTTATCAATTACTTCCTCGCACTCGCATTTTCGCTTGTTTTAGAGTCCTGAATGTTGACCTCTGCCCCTACAGTTACTGAACCCGTTGATATCTCTAGCAGCCACCCATTCATTGTTGCATCAGAAGTGAAGTACGTTTTGAGATAATACGACAGAAGTTGGAAAATTTCAGAACTCCCCGACTGTCCTCCATTTCCTTTAATCTCCTAATCTGGAGGAAGTCCCGTATGGCTCCAACTGCTGCCCTAAAACATACAGCAGTACACTACGTGTTTTCTACTTCTACATACTGCTGGCTCCGCGTATGAATCCGAAACTTTCGACAACTTTTGTTCCTGTTCAAGTACCAGACTTTCTCTTTTTTCTAGAAAAAAAACATTGTAAGAACACTGGAGACATTTCCATGCAAATACCCGGGCCATTTATCAATTGCATGGACTTCCACGCAGTGAAGGCCAATTAGCGAGCACCTTAGCCAATCAGGTGGTGGTGATGCTGCTTCAATTTTGAGGTTGGTTGAACAGAGCTGCTTATGAGGGTGTTTTTTGACATTCCACTTGGTTGAGTTCGCATAACAGCTCCAGTCCCCGCCAATATTACTTGGGTAATTATGCTTAGGGGCGTAGCCGAGCGCGCAGTCAGTGGCCTAGATAAGAGGTTGCTCCGTTACACTAAAAAACAGGTGGTGCAATTGACTTCCCGTTGCAAAACAAGAATGAAGACTGGTCAGTTCGGTTGATTAGGTTTTCATGAGAGTTTCAGGCCTTGATCACTTCAGCCGGGAATTTATTCGTGCCTGGATTAACCGGAAGGCTTGGCTGATATGGACAGCACGGGCAGCACGTTGAGGTATTCTAGCCGTACACCCAAGATTTGTTCGAGAATGAATCGTCCAAGCTTTCATCCAATTCGCCGCATCACCTGTCCGTGGTGTTAAGTCGGTGGTTTCAACTACTGCAGTCTCAGATGCTCCCTACCTCTGCGTACTGCTTCTCCGTTAAGCTGGGAAAGGTCAGCGATTAAAGCTCTCTTTCCACTGGTAAAGTTTTTATATTCGCGAAAGGGAGACTGTCTAGAGAGTCTAGAGTTTTCTGCAAATATATCTGAGTCTGGATCACCTGCCAGAGACGAAGGTCAGCAAAAGGACACTTCAACCAATCAGGTGACGATGCTGTAAGTTCGAAACTGATTGAGAGAGGAGGGGTTTATTAGATGGGCGCAGGTTGACAGTTCACTTCGAATAGCTCGTATAGAGACTTTAGGTACACCGCACAGCGTAATCGAGTTATTATTTTTAAGGGCGTAACCTGATTCCAGAGTGCATTCGGTAGTGTTTAATAAACGGATCCCCGTTGCAAATAAAAATGTTAATCATTACTTTCTGCATCACACTAAAAGGATGAAAGTCAGACATGCCGTTTTATTGAGTCCTCATCAGACTTTCAGGCCTCGGTTTCCTCATGACTTTCCCAGAGAGGTTAGTCTCAGCCCCACGACCTGGAAGGCTTTAGTTTAACACTTTGGAGAGTACAGGTGAAAATCTGGATATTGAGAAGAGGACAAATCGATCGCTGAGACAGCACTTTTATTCGCCTGAAGTTTCAGGATCCGTCGCAAATTCATCATCAGAGACATAAGCAATAGCAAATATTGTTGCGCACAGTCAAAATTTTTTCGTGACTGACTAGTCCAAATTTTGGTCCAGGCAGACCTACCTAAGTCGGAGAAGAAGTTAATGCAGATTGCTCATTATGAGCGCGGAGTCCCTGCCCTTTATGACGAAGCTTAATCGGATGGCTTCGTGCTTGGTCGCATGATGCGATGACTTACTACAACCGAAGAAGTCCAAACATGCCAACCAACTAACTTTCTGAATTTCAAGTTTGAAACTGAATTATCTGAGTAATAAAGGCATGTAGATCGGCATCGTGCATAAATTAGCCGCGAAAGTGCCGGGCATGGTGTACTTTATCGCATGAACTTCTGCAGTTGAAGTAAATTTGTTTGACAAGTGTCGTCACATAGCTCTGATTGCATGACTGTAGATGGCAATGGGTTCTTCACTATACTCATTGAGCGGCTGATGACCGTCTCCGTTCTGTGAGCAACCTTAACCCGCTTGGGTAGAGTGAATCAGGAGCGCACTCATACAAATGTCAATTAAGTGCGGTCTGGTCTCTCTACTCGTCTTTGATAAATTGACGCGAGTAGCCATTTCCTCGGGGCTCTTGTTTATGATAGTTTAACTAAATAAAATTGCCTTCAGATTCGCGGAACTGCATATCAAGCAGTTGGCATGATGTGCTTATTAAACTGCTTTTCTGAACCAGTGATTGATTGTTCCCTTCTAGTGCAACATTTGCCACTTTGGTTTCATGGCTACTTCACTATCTGCACTGAAGGAGGATACAAAGGGGGTTCCATCCTTCTCTTCTACTCTCATACGAATTTTATGTCCAAAAACATGTTCTTCTTGTGCTACTGCCTGAACCTGTTTGATAAGTGTGAGAGTATCATTCACGAAAGGACTCCTGAATTTCGATCTGTATGGTAAGAAGACGAGTAGGTCCAACCGATGCATTACCGCCTCGGCTCCGATTTGGGATACATATGAACAAAAAAGCATACTCCTTGTCCTAGCGGAGGCTTGCCCGTCAAACGAGAAGTATGTCTTGAGACAAAATCTCAGAAGGTGGAGGAGTTCCGAGCATCCGAGATGATTTTCCGTTTCATCACAGCTCGGTAAGTCCGTGATTTCGACTACAACACCCCGGCCTCCTTGGACTCTGTGTGAATCGGAAAGGCCAAACGACTATAGCTCTTCGTTCAGTGGCAAGACATTTCTCTTCGCTAAATGAAGGCTGTCCGGCCCTGTGGAATCTCCTGTAAGTATGCCTGAGCCATTGACTTTCTGCAGGAGGCTAGTGCCGTAGATTAGGTCTTTGCCGTAAAGGAGGTCAGTAAAAGGACACTTTAACCAATTAGGTAGTGGTGTGACGAGTTTGAGGCTGCCTTAACAGAGCTTCTTGTGCGGGGGAATGTGGACATTCCCCTCGGCGGAGTTCTTGTAGCGACCGCAGGTACCCACAAATCATTATGCGGGCATTTCTTCTTAAGGGTTTAACCTGTCGCCATTTGGGTGGTGTGGAATACACGGATTTTCCCTTACACAACAAATTTCAGTATGTAAGTGAAGTCCCCATCGCACAACGAGAATGCCAGCCGGACATGCCAGTTCATCGCCGATAAATTCTTTGCAGGTCAACCATCCTTATTAAATATCAGATGCTTCTCCACCTGGGTAACCTGAATCAGCTAAGTTATAAAGGTGTGTGTAGATAGGCAGCATGCATAAATTGGCCGCGGAAGTGCCGGGGGCCTAGTGTGATTTGGCCCATAAACTTCTGTAGTGGAGGTTCGACCAGCCTCTTCACATGTCGTGACATCGTTTGACTGACTTCCGTTGGCCCCAGTTTTTTCCCCCATAAGCACCTAAACGCACTTTCAACTTGTCGACGCGGAAGCTTGCCAAGTGAAAGAACAACTCGCTCCTGTTTGGAAGTACAGTTTAGGCTACATGTGTTTCGCTTTGATGTGGCCTTTATGACACTCGCACTCCCACGAGATCCAAAGGACCGCACCGCTATTGAAGCCCGGTGCCGGTGAATTTAGGCGTCATTTATCAGCATACCTTCATACTGGCCAGTCGCTGCTCCCACGCTCTTCTTTGTTCTCTTAATGTTGCCATTAGCATGCAGCGGATGTGAGAAGGAAAAGCGGGGGGAAGGGACGGGTTGCTGCAAACAACTGCAACAAACATGTGAATGCTCAGTTCAGCGCTAGGGCCTCCTCAGTACAGTCATCCCTGGACGTTCTCCGTCTGCTGAGCCAGGTTTATTGTTCTCGTTGTGGTTCTCGGACTAAAGATTGCGCGGAACCAAGTATGTGCTATTCAAGCCCGGTTTGTTAGTTGAAGAGAAGTCATAGGAAGGCGAGCGTGGAAGGAACAGTATATTCTGTGCAGAACAAGCAGTAGGAAATCGACTGTCAGACGACCGCACAACCGCAAGCCAGTGGACGGCGTCTGAAGTGATGTCTGCTCGGCAGTCGTCACATGAGGTCCCGTGTGAGTCAGCCTGTGATTGGCTGTTCCAGAGGCTGGTAACAGTAAGTGCTCACAAGTAGGTGTTCGACTGGAGCTACTCACGACAAGTTTTCGCAAAAAATGTGTTTGGTGTGGAGCTAGTCCCTATACTGCCACAGTCTGACGTGCATCCATATAGTAAGTAGCCGACAAAGGCGGACCAGAAGGTCGGTTATTTGTGACGCGAGGCAGAAGTTAAGCGTTCTTGCTCATTAAGACACACCGGTAGGCCCATATCTGCGATTCCTCTGCTGGATTCACTTGGTTTTCCCTTAAAAGGACAAGAATTGCCCGGCGAAGCTCCAAGGGCAAGCAAGCAAGCGAGACTGGACACACCCGTGAGCATTTCAATAAACGAGTATGGGGGGAGATTAGTTATGAAGACTGCGCATCAATTTGAATTTTGCGTAGGCGGATGTTTTGGGGAAATCAGTGGGGGAGGGGGACAAGCAAAGAACAAACGGGTGATCCTCCACGAAATCCTCGTTCGTCATCGAAACTTTAAAAGTTTGAAACCAAGATGTTTGGGGTACAAGTAGAAGGGGGGGAAGAGGGAGTAAGACGACTCCCTAGTTGCGTGAAGTCGACAATTAGCAAGCGACGACCCGAGCGAAACCACTGCCAAGGAAGAATGGAAAGACAATGAGCTCAGGACAAAATATAACCTTCTTCCGATTGGGTTGGATTTCACTGTCAAGACAAGCTGACTTTGGAACTTACCACTCATATGGAATCCTTGAGTAACTCTTCACGCTTAGCAAAAGACAGTTTGCTTAAACGTCATTCTTCAGATTGCCCTACCCAAATTTCAGTGACGTATGTAGGTTAGGTTGACCTTAGGTCTCCATACTTGTGCTTGCATAGTAACGAACTGGACCTGGATACATAGAGTGACCGACAGGTAACATTTACAAACCCACAAATCGCAGAATACGTGAGCATTCGCATAAACACTTCAAACGGTCACCTGCTCATCGATTGCTCTAAAATGAAATTGAGGTCCTCTTGCATGTACGACTTGGCGCACCCATATAATTTTTTTAAATAAGTAGAAACAAAAGAAAACCATTTTATTCGACTGTCCCAGGAAACAAATATATTTTATATTGATGGAAAAAATAAAATAAAGCATATTGGAAAATCAGCAGGATTCCGTGACCGTGGTGACGCATGGTTAATTCTCGTCCTAAGCAGTATTTCAATACCAGTGGATCAAACTCTTCAAGTCGAAAGTCAACTTTAAACTTCCAAAAAGTCTTTTTTCAGCCTCTGGTTCCGATGGAGTCAGAAAACCAAGTGAAGCCAAATGCTCCGCCAGTCACGGTGTCGAATGTGAACTTTCACACGAAAGGGGGACTATAAGCTTCTAATAGAAATTTCATTTGACTTTTCTGTGGGCTTCACGACACCCGTCAAAATTTAGGCGAATCCGAAAGAAACTTTCGACATCCCTCACAATGGGAAAATTACCTATCTGAGGGTAAAAAGAGTTGGTTATCAGCGGGCATATTCCCATGCGTACAGGAGTTGTCGAGTTAAAAAATATTGCCGAACATGAATATTTTAATCCCTTCTCTCAAGGATGACGCAAAACCACCTGTAATATAGGGATGAAAATCTTTGAGAAAAGCAAACGCAATTTCCTCAAAATATTAAAAAAATAGAAAACCGAAATTGTGATGCCCGCTTTTTTAATTATATTATTAGGCACTTCATGGGAATATAGTCCAGAGTGGAGGGGGGTGGTGGTGCACATAGCCGTGCCCTTCTAAAATTAGTTCCACATACCTGCAAATGATACGGTTCGGAAACCATCGTTTGAGCACTATGCTCATATCGGAGAACGGTCCCAAACCATATTTTTTAAACATTTATTTTCAACGCCTACATGAAAACTATGATATTTAGTCCACGAAATGCATAAAAACGCATAAAAATGCACATAATAGGTTCATTACTTTGAAACTGGCATATTATTTAAATTATGTGAAATTCCGTCTCAGACATCGTTTTTCGTTGGTCATTGGCAATTCGTCTCAGCCGCTGTGAGGAAGTGACCCGAACCAAACGGACAATCAGCAACGATAAAGATGCAATACCGACAGGCGGCTATTGCAATCAGACGTTGGACCCCTGTGCATCCTGGGGGAACTGCTGCCAAAAGCCATGACCAGCACCCACCCCAATGTTTGGGCACATGTTGGCATCGCATTGAACTATTCGATCATACACACATGCACAGACAGCATCGGCCAATACAAGTGAACATCCATGTCCCAGGAAGCAATTGAGATCGCTGGGACAATATTTTTATTCACCTGACGTTTCGATATCCGTCGCGGATTTGTCATCAGAGACATGAGTAGCAGAAAGGTTAAGCATGCACAGAAGTTTGGATTATTTATAGGACACAGTCTTTAATGCAAGCATACTGCGACAATTAACGTTAATTGCCTTCTTGTGCGTGGACTGCTTGTTGGACGGCACGCGGGCTCTGACCTGTTGAACTTTTGTCACGGGTGGTGAGCTCGAGCATGATGATTGCTCGGCCGTCTGGCTCCCTGATGTTGGCGTACGATGAGGCGGTGGCTTGCCCGTTCCTCAAGTGCCGGCTTGCTTTGGCCAAATTTAATCTCAGGATTGAATATGGATTGGGCAAATCGTTGCACTTGTTGATGGATTGGGGGCCCATGAACCATGAGTCAAGTAGTTCTCGGCTCACCCGATTGTCACCTCTTGCGAGAATTTCGGCCTCATCAAATTTGAAGGTGTGGCCGGGTCTCGTCGAATGAGCCGCAACTTGAGAATTGGCATCATTTCCCCGCACTGCAGCCGCGTGTTCGGCAATTCGCGTCCTGAGAAGTCTGCCAGTTTCTCCGACATAGTTGCTTTGACCGCAACTGCACCCGATCCTGTAGACGACCCCAGATGTTTCTTGCCGTGGCAGTGGGGCTTTCGGCTTCATTATTCGACGCCTTCTCAACAGTAAACATCCTCAACAACACCACACAGGCTCACTGATATCACCACGTCCATGAAGCATGCTTAAACAATACGACAGTCCGATTGTCGGTTTTGCGAGGTGCACTGTGTACCCCAAAACCTGGGTGACTTTCGCGTGAATTATGTGATATTGAGAGTAGACTTACACTGCGTCCGGTGCACTCCCTTTCCCCCACCTCGGCCCGGTATCATGACCACGTCAAGAAGACCTGTGGCTAGCGAGGCCAGAGCCGCCCCATAGGCGTATTGCCACACCTGACCTGGACCCCATGGAATTCGAGTACCACAGAGGCCGCATTAATAAGGAGTCATTGCCTCCTTACTTTCAGTCCGGCAGTCAACCACTGCACACGATCACCCACTGGGCTGCCTGCGCGATCGGGGTCATCGCGTTGACTGGCAAATTCCCAAATCACTGCTTTGAGCACATCGTTATAGCGTCAACCAAGTCAGATTGTTTAGGAAGAGAGTAAGATGGGCCTGGACGTTGATATCACTCTGTTCCCATTGCCGGCCTCCAGCCACTCTCCGGCACTATTTATGTGATACAAGCGTGTACACGCTAACAATACCACACGCTATTCATGCAAACATGTGGGCCTCTGCAACTTTCATCTGTACTTTTTGTGAGCTCTTTGTCATGCGGAGCAGGGAATCAACCTGTACATATAACGTCAACCACTGTGCGTGCAAATCCGCAGTCGCTTGGGTCACACGGACGAGGGAAGAGTGAATTTAGGTGGATACTGGATATGTGCGCGTTACTATGGGTCTACTTTAGACACAGGTCGACAGTACGTACTCGTTGGGATGGCGGTGGTCCTCGTCTCACCCCGGAGTGCTGCATACTTGTGGGATAAAGCACTCCATGACGTTTTCGTTTTATGCAAGGGGTGCAGTTCACATGAGGTCTGGCAGGCGGAAGCCCGGGGAACATGTGGGCTCCCGCCCCCTCCCCCACCTATCGGAAAATCTAACCGAACTGAGCTCCGGGATGCAGGGGGAAGCAGAAACCGTGTGATCATGGCGGCACTTTCTGCCCCGCCGATGCGTCTGGACCCTCCACTGGATTTCTCACGTATTCCCGCCAGCGTACACCGAACACTCACACTCACAGTAGACCCCCCCCCTTCCGGTCTTTACAACCCACCCCTCCCCCTCTTAGGGACATATTGCGCTTCGAGCCACAGCTGCTTGTGCTCCCAAAGTGGTCGTGTTTATGACTGACACTACGTGTGTGTGTGTGTCCTGGCTAACCATCTGCGCCCCCCCCCGTCTGCCCCTGGCGAAGCAGGGGCTGAAAGTGATGTCTAGTCCGGCGTGAGGAGGTGAGGGAGTTGAGTGTCAGCTGGCGGCCGAAGTAGATCACAGGGGATGGCACGCATGCAATAACTGGACATCTGCTGTGGTTAAAAATGGATCCGCGCTAACTGCACCTTCCACTCGGTACCGTTACAGGGCATTCGTGCTGATTCCGTAGCTATCACATCTTCAAGGCCCCACATCTGAGGTGTGTGTGTGTGCGGTTAAGTGGTTATGTGGTCGAAGGGGGGCGCCCATCCCACCTCAGGCGACGGTCAGCTAGGCGGTGGAGGAGAGGAAGACAGGTCGACCCTCAGCGCATTTCCCTCCTCGCTTTAAACAAACTGATGCACTCGCAACTATCGCGGTGCGCTAAAAGCCGTGGCTTGGAGGGTTGCCAACTGACGGGATAACTCAGAGTGTGTCTTGTTGTGTGGAGTGGCTAACTGCGGGCTGAGAGTCAGGCTCAGTGCTCCTCCTTAATGTGGTGGGAGCCTACCAAGCGAGGTGTGCTGTTTGTACGCGTGTTAAGTGTTGGTCGCGCCAGCCGCCTGTGCCCTCCCCCATCTCTAGTCTTCTTGACTTTTTTCTTGACGTCGGCTGCGGCGTGGGAGTGGTGAGGGAGTGGGGGCATTCTCGGTGACAGTCTCGACAGTCTCCCGTGTATTTATAAGTTATGTTATCCTGCCCCAATAGAGCTTTCGAAATCACATTAGATGCCTGGACAGTCGTAGACATTTTTGCCCAAAGAATGTCGACGAAACAAGTTAACGGTAAGCTGACGGTGATTTTTCGATGCTTCGTTAAAAGCTGCAAGAGCGAGCTATATAGTTCTCGATCTTCTTAGATTTTAAATAGCTAAACGTTAGACCGATCGGAAAGGATGGCGCTCCTGGTCTCGCGAGAACTGGCCCATTTCAATGTTGGCTCCCAATCAGACTAAATTCTTCGAATAAGAAATGATAGTGACAACTCTCTGCTTCAGTGGACGTCCAAAGGTGGAGTGACGAGACATCAAAGTCGCTTTCATAACTAGAAAAAATGTCGTGCGACGGCTTTCCTGCCTGCCGCAGGATATCAATAGCCATCTCAGGACCATGAGACTGTAAATAAAGGGGAACATACTAATCACCCTCCAGTGACAAATCCCAAAGACTTAAAGGACATAGTACACAAACATCTGCAGTTCGCACCATGAATGTGTAGAAGGTAGACAAATGTACTGACCTTGGTGATTGCAATGCCTTCGTTTGTGCAGGCTACACTAAGAGGGTGCAGGTTTTATGTCACCACGGTTTAGGTAGTCATGATATAATTGACCTTCTCCTCTTGTAGGCATACACGGAGCACAGTAGCCTCCAGATCACAGTCCTCTTCCGCTTTCCACTCCGGTGGAAGACCACTTGGGTGTCCTCTCGTTTGCCCCACTGACAACCTTCGGCCGAAGGGTTCGTCAGAAGGCGTGTCTAAAGCAATATACGATGTACACTGTCAAAGGAACCGCTCCAAAATATCGGCTCTAAGGCGAGGCTTCAACTGCAGCCTCGCAGGCGATTCCAATATAAACCAGCGTTAGGTTATGCAAGTGCCGTAATACTGGATTCTGGTGAAATCAGGTCGAATTTTAGGGATCACACTGCAGGATATCCCTATCTCGTGCATACTTTCCTCTCACGAGCGATTTTTTTCTCCTTAAAAAAATCCACCAAACCCATTCAAACTCCTACAGTCCCCGAAAAATGCCCACACTTAAACTTGCCTCAAATAAACAAAACTGAAGTGATTTGAACACTGCTGTCAAATTGGAGCGAAAGGAGTCACAATACAAAACGCATTATCAATAAGACACAAGTAGGAAACTGTGGCATCATTCAAGCTACCGCACCCGAAGTCCTCAGGAGGTGTATAGCGACAGCGTCAACACTGATTTGGCGATAACGACCAAGAGGTCCATCATTCGATCTCAAAGAGGAGCAGGTTACATACATCTACAAGGTTAGCAACACCACTGGCGCCAATAAAACAGCATATTTCCAAGGCAGAAGACTACTTCTGCAGAAGTTAAGGTATGTGCAGGACGACTGACGGCTTCGCAAGACTAAAGCAATCACAGGACCGGGGTGACTTGAAAAAATATCTTCTGGGTCATCAAATCAGTTCATGGTCAGTAATTCAAAGGGCCTGCAGCATTTTTTCGCCTTGACGGAGGAAATATACTGACGGAGAAAGTGTATTCCACCGGAAAAAAGCGTTGGAGTTGATATTATTCACTTGCTTCGAAAACGCCGAGCTCACTTTTCATTGGAAGGCTCGTGCTTTACTTGCTCTTTATCTGCTACGGTCAAGGTACCAAAGTGGGATAATTGTGAAAATGTAGTCAAGAACTATCATAAAAATTGACAGAACTACCGGAACGCCCATTTTTGAGCCTTCATTAACCGCAACCACTGATTGAACTCCTGACGACTGAACCAAACGCGAATGACCATTCATGGACTTGCCCATCCCGAGCCGATATGCAGCTGCCTTATCTGAAGACGAAAGAAGCAAAGAAATGATGGTTGTTTTGAAGCTTCAAATTCTACGCCCTACACAACTCATACAGAGGAAAAGCTTTAGTTAACGGAAGTTTGTGAAGAAGCTGTAGTCGCCGGTGCGCCCATCCACGAATTTCTTGCGCTCTTATGCAGTTAATGTCTGCAATCAGTTGTGTCAGCACTTTCACCGGAATTTTGATGAAAACCAATGGAGAGGGCAGCCTTTAAGTTCTGGAGACATGCACTTCAGAGTGAAATGCTGGCGAAATGGTTCCCTTTACGATCCACGATAATGCTGGAGGCGGGAGAATTTGCCATTATTTCATTTAGCTGTGGTGGATGCACTGTTTTTGGCTGAGGCTTTGGCCATTCTTGCGTTAAGATTGCACTATTCCGGTTTCCGAACCGATTTTATGTGACCATGGCATGCAACTTCATAGGCGTGGGAAAATTTTGCATAAAATGGCTGCCTCATTCAAGCGCTGTTAACTTCAATTCTGTGAGTTAGTTCGGCGGAAATGATGACTGATGAGTTTGGCCTGGCGGCATAGCCATTCCCACAAAAGAGGGAAAGTTTAATGAAGTCTAAATCCTAGTGTTTTTTTCAAGGAGTAGTGGTTCTGTTTTTTTTTTGAACATCGAAGTTTAATAACCGATAATGAACGCCATGTAAAGAGGTGAGCCATAGATCTACACCACAACAGTCATTAGGGCTTTCGGCAACGGTACGTTATACAGCCTACTTAATAGCCACTAACGCTGGGATCGCGTAACACGGGAATAACGGTTGAGAGGGAGAGTGATACGTTTTATTTTGAAAATATAATTCCAAAATTTTCAGCAAAAGTGTCCTCTATTCTAAAAAAATAAAATTTGGCGCTCAAACTCATAACAGCGGGATATCAACAGTTATCCATAATCGCAAGTGACTGCAATTTTCGACATTATGGACAAATTTCATGGGAACATTCGTCGAATATAGATCAAATTGGACTGCTTTCAAAACATCCCTAGCATTGTGACCTTGTGCATTCATTACCTCATTGTGCTTCGAATAAAAAGAGGGATAACAATCAAATTATAATGGACGAAGTAGGCCAACCGACGTGTACATAAGAACATTTACATGAAAATAGGGGAAGGCAATGAAAGTTTTAAGAGTGGGACCGCGCTGTGCACAAGAAAGGAAAGGTTTGCAAGAAAACATTAAAAAAAGTCAGTGATGGCCGAATTTATTTTTCTAGGCCCATATAAAGCAACGAAATTGGGATTCAGATGAAATTTTGGTGAGTGTACACTTTCGGTAAGTTCTGCTCAGGCCATTAATTTACAGGAGAGGTTTCAATTTAAAAAAATTAAACAGGAAGCAACTCTCAATATAAGGAATTTTATAAATTAACACCGCAATTAAACGATTTTGGGCACATCTTTATATGAGTTTGGTAGTGCATCCACACAGAGTTACTTCTTATATCTATGTAATAATAAGCCAAAGTAGGCCAGGCTGTCTATTTTAAATCCAGGGCTCCAGTAACCTATCCTAAAGGGAGTTTCCTGTTCGGATGAACCATTAAAAAGGCTTAAAACTGCCCATATTAATTTAATGTAAGCACTTGTTGGAACAGAGAACATCCCGAGTTATGCAAATAAAAAGATCCCGACCTCACCGCGCTTCAGTGTGTCAGGGTATAGGACAGGCGAATATTTGCGGGTATCTGGTCCCACTGAGAAAAAATGAGGCAAGGACCCCTGCAATACTTTAATATTGACAATAGGGTTTCTTGGGTGGGGTGAACGATGCTTGTGTATAGCTGTTTTTGGGAAACATATGTTAAAAAAGTAACAATCAAAAGCTTTTTTGAATACACCTACAAGGCGTAAATACTTGAACGCATAATTTAAAATACCGCGCTCAGGAGGTGCGACCGGACGGAAAACCAACCCTCTAACCAACTGTGCTATGGAGCTTCCACCGGGAGCCGTGAGTTAATCACACTTGAGTCCAGTTTCCTGGCCTACCTACTGCAACATATGGAGTCTAACAATTCTGATTAAATTCACAGCTGCCAATGGGGCCTCGCAACACAGGTGGCTAGAGTGTTGGCTGTACTAAAGACATCGCCTAAACTTCTTGTTATGAGACTTTTAAAGGCCATGAAATGGCCACTTTTAAAGTAACTTATTTGTGCACATAGTTATGTTGCTTCTAAGACGCAAAACATGATCCATAGCCACTGTAGAATCTGATGACCCCTCTATCATGCCTATTTAAAAGCACATATACATATAGGATATTCTTTGTAATAAAAATGAGTAGCTTGTAGATTGAATGCCTGAATGTAAGTGTAACAGCAGGCGGGTTCAAAACTATTCGAGAAGGGAAAATGTCTTCTGATTCAAGGGATCCCCGTTCTTTCAGTATAAAAGTGGAAAAAAACACGTTATTCGATACAAAATGAGTACAAGGAAAAATACTTTTCTGCGCGTTTTTTTACGAAATATGCCTCAATTTATAAGACTAGAAACAATAGTTGTGAAGTATTTTTTGCGTGTTTTCTACAATACATACCTCAGTTTAAAAGGAAATTAAAAATAAATGGAAATATTGCATACTGCTTAAGCAGGCAGTCTTTTTTACAGTGTAGTTTTTGCAGGTCGCTGGAAAGAAGCTCGTTTGATAGCCAGAATAATGACGTGACTTGAATATCTGCGGAGTATGCTGCACGATGAGCAATATTGCGGTCCTACTTAGTTATTTTTTCTAATCGAAAACACATTTTAGAAGTTCTGTAAATGTTTCACGAGATAGCAAATCTGTTGTGGATAAATATCTCGGCACGTGCTTCTCCTATTTAGTACCATTTTGTCAAGTTCAGCTCATTAACGGACCACCCTGCGTTCCTACGTACTTCCTGGTTTATGAGCGCCTCAGTTCTTTCATAATCAGCACTTTTCACAAGAACCTGGTCACATGTGACACCAATGCAGGTTACCGGCAACATTCTCAGCCAATTCACCATGACTACGTTCAAGTACTTATCACATGGGCGTGGCGTTCTGCCGGCCCTGTTGCAAGATGGAACATGTTCAAATCGCTTCGCCTCTCAGGCGACTGGTGACTGGCTGATGGTGGCCAAAATAACCATTTCACTTTTCTTTGAAGATTTATCTTCTAAATTCTCACGAAAAATCCGTGTGAAATTCTGGACCTCTGTATGTTGCCACCTGAGCGTACCTCGTTCTTGCTCACCACACGCCCATATTTTATTAGTCGTAGCCCAGAGTTGTTCATGTGCTTGAGGCTAATTATCCAGGGGTGATTTTGAAAATTTCTCTGAAACACAACCAAGAACTATACTGCACTGGCAGGGGAGAGCTGCGGATTAGGACCTAGGGACAGTGCTCAATATCCTCGAATATTGGCGTACCCGGTGTTTGCGGTTCCGGCCTAGAAGAATCTCAGCCGATAGGATGAGAGACAGTAACCCAGTGGTTCAGAGTTGTGTGTCTCTTAAATGGCCCGCATGGACCAACACACAGGGTAGATCAGGGTATAGCAGGTACTATTCGGGTCGCGTTGCCATAACAAATATCGAACATAGTTAGAGGAACGTGGTGGCATGTATGGTGGCACGCGTAGGTGCAGACTCATGCCTCGCCAGCCACCGGCGCCTGATCCCTACCCAATCAGGACAGGGAGTGAGAGAAGAGGGAGAGAGTGTGTGGTTCACGCAGCGCAAGTCATCCTCCTATGGGGTACACGCTGGACCTCCTCGGACTAAGACAGTTGGACTAGCAGCTTAGCGTTGTCACAATAATCAACTGAACACACAAACGAAAAGTTTTTTGTTGTTGTTTGGATGTAGGGCGTGACTGTCTGAGAATAACAGAGGCGGCCACGTCAGTTTTTCAAGTTTGAATCGGTAGAAACAAGTGCAAATTGTTAAAATCATTTTCAGAGAAATCACTGACTGTGGAAAATGTCAGGGAATAAATTAAAAGCTGTAGTTTTTTTTACAACCGAGTCCTCTTTCGCGCGAGGGACTGTCATAGGTGGCTAAAACGAATAAGTGTCCAACAGTTTAGTCGGTTACTTAGTGTCGGATACTAAAACTCAAATAAATACGCCCATTTCGTGGTATCCTTTTAAGGACTTCTATCAGGGTTTTAGGAATTTGAACGCCTACTTCACCTACCTTCACATTTGATAAATTCTTCAATAATTAAATCAGGAATGGACGCATACCTATCCACTGGCCTCCCGAAGCGAACAAACTCCGTATGTATAGTAGGGGTCACAAACAGGCAGCCAACTACCAGGCCGAAGTCGGCCAAGTTATGATGGCAGAGAGGAGAGAGGACAGAAAATGCGAGTAGGTTGATACACTCTGTTTCGGGCTTATTGGGCCTTCATTCATTCAGTCAACCATAACCCTGACTACCAGTTGAAGCCGGAAAAAAACTTTATTGATCTACCCACATTTTCGGTCGTCCTTGTCCTCTACAATTATTTCTTGGCCGACTTCGGATTGGTAGTCGTTAGCTTGTTCGTAGCGTTTGCTGCCAATACGATGAAGGGAAGGAAAGAAGATTTTTCTGCTTTAATTGACGTGAGGAGTCTTGAGTTTTGCCGCGGTGTTCGAGGAGTAAAAGCGAATGAGGTGTTCTTCTGTGCTTCTTTTCTCTGTTACAGTTACGCACGAGGGTAAGCCACCAGAACAGAGGATGGTACCCATGGAAGTTATGCCAACTGACGATCCCCAGTGATACTGTTTTGGTGTTTTTCCTCCCATTCCTGTCCCCACCCATCCAACCCTTCGTACGCCCTTGTCCGCCATGTAACGTGTTTATACGCTGTTTCATGCCATGATACTTTTCTAAAGTTATCCTTTGGTTTGATTTTTGAGTGGTGTACGATAGGACCAGGAGAACAGAACAGCGCACTTTAGGGAATAAGGAGTTTTCTGCACCCAAAGTCTGCTAAACACTGCATGCAGTGTCCGAGTTTGAACTCGCCGGCTCCTCAGATTCGATAAGTGGTTCGCACACTACAGTGGAGCTTATTTGCTTCGAGAAGCCGAAAGATCGGTGGGCGCCTATTCTTGCTTGAAAAAATACCCAACTGGTAGCGACAGAGAATGACAGGTGGCGAGGCACTGATGAACTTCGGTTCGATAGAATGCTCATGGCCCATCTGCTAGACCTAGTGCATGTGGACTATCTGCGCCGTATTCGAACTCATATGGGTGTTTCCAGTCCCACCTTCGTTGAATGGCGGCAAAAAATACCCGAAACAGTACTGTCTCAATCAACCCGCATTTTCTGTCGTCCCTCCTCACTTGAACAAGTCTCTCTGATTGGTCAGATGATCCGCGAGTGCTCCATATCCACACGCTTTTTGTCTGTATTTACGCCTATTTACTATAACCTTTTATCACCCAGACGCGCACCTCATCGAAATTTACATTTTTTTCTTGTGGGAATCTATCTGTATCTTGCTGTCGTAATGTGTCTATCACAGTTTGTTTGTTGCTATGATACTGACCCGGAGGACGAGGAAGGTTAGTCGGGCGCGGACCCCAACCATGTCCTGCGGACACAATTCAGCGTCCCCTTTTTTGAAGCATGTCAGCCATCCACCCCAATCACACCCCCATCAACTCTCACTTGACCGGCCTCCCTTTGGCTGGCCAAGACAATTGGCCATGTCCGTTGTCAGCTTCGTAGCCTGGCCGCAGTTCGGAGGACAGCTTGATGCTAATGAACTCACAGGAGGAACGCCTGTCGCGTCCCGGTTTCACGCCCTACTTTGGTCGTCGAGCCAGTCGACTTGAGTCTCTGTGTTAATCGGGTGGGGCGCCCGAGGGGCAGTTTTGCGACCCCCTTTCTGCTGAGTCAGCATTGCATCTGCCGTTGGCGCCTAGCAGGGAGTGTGAGTAAATACCCACCTTCAGCAGCTGTCAAGCCAGAGTTCTTGAATCCAAGGCTGGTACTGCTACTGATATTTCTAATACTACTAACTAGGAGTGCGGCTGATTGACAGCATTTCTGGTACTATTTCTGACTGTATTGTTATCAATAAAATGACGCTGATTAAATTCAGCATCGAGCCCATATTCCCATAATCTCAACAATAACCGTGGTAGAAGAAGAAGAAGGGGATCTACTACTAGTACTAGTGCTAGCACTGATGCTACCATTCTTCGGATAACCTCCATTAACGTATTACAGAAGGATGGGGTTTTTGTTTGCTGATCTGGGTAGTAAACCAGACATCTACCGAATATTTTTTGCGTGCATTCAGGCTAACTGCCCAGTAGCAAATACTACTTATACTCACTGGTAGTAGCCGTTTCCGTGAGGTTCACTTGCAGGCTCGGGAACAGGCACTGACGTTCACAGTTGAACCAATACTCCAGTCGGCGTGGCTGGGGCCCAGACCGGGATGGCCACGGGCGGTGTCACGATGCCGTCGGAGTAACCGAAGTGGGCGGTTGCCATCCTCTCTTCTTCATATCCAATAGCCAACTTTGCGCACCCAAAGGGGCTCTCCTGACGAAGGTGATGTACGTCCCAGGTGGTCACCTGTCCGCAAGATCAGTTTATCATTTAGAACCGTCCGTGAATCCGCCTTAATCCCAGGTAATGGATGAAATCAGTGGGCACTGGGTAACGCAAAAATGGTTTACTCATCGAAATATAGGTAATTATTAACCATACTGGCAGCACAGGTACTAGCTAAAAGCCCACCCATGTGTTTCACCACGATTCTGTCTCTGCTTGACGAGGTAGCATCCAACAGAAAACAGAGGATGCTGGGGGATGGGGAGGTGGGAGGGGGGCTGATGAGCCGGAACCCCCGCAGCTATGTCAAGCAGCGACAGAATACCGGCACAGCACGTGTCTGGGTTTTTACAGGGTGTCCCAGAAGTAACTGACCCTTGTGATTTGCTAATAAAACTACAACTATTAACGCTAGGATATTGAAACTTTTTTTATTCGAAATAAAAAAAACTCTTTTTTATTAGAACAAGGTTTTGAATACAATGTCTTTAAATGATGGCCATGGTTGTTTTGACAACTTAGGGTTCATTTCTTTGTCGTTTCCTTAACGCGCCTTAGTGTATCAAACAGTAGTTGTCTTATTTCAGAACAAATGCTGATTTTAAGTTCTTGCAGATTTGTTGGATTTGTTACCTAAACCCTTGACTTCAGGTAGCCCCATAAGAAGAAATCGCATGGGGTCAAATCTGGAGATCCGGAGGCCAAAGAATGTTACCAAATCGTGAAATCAAATGATTTGGAAAGCACTCGTTTAACAATGTCATAGTTTCTCTTGCTGTATGGGCCATGGCTCCATCCTGTTGAGACCAAGTATTGCGTAGGTCATGTCTCTCAATTTCAGGAATTATAAATTTGCTAATCATAGTTCGGTATCTTTCACCGCTAACTGTTACTGTTGCGCCATCATTATTTTCAAAAAAGTATGGCCCAATCACATTGGAAGCAGTTATTAGGCACCACACCGCCACGCGTAGAGAATGCAGCGGTCTTTCTTGAATTTCTCTTGGATTTTCATCGCACCAAATTCTAGAATTATGTCTTTCGAATAAAGCAAGTTTCAATATCCTAGCGTTAATAGTTGTAGTTTTATTAGCAAACCAAAAGGGTCAGTTACTTCTGGGACACCCTGTAGTTAGTACCTGTGCTGCCAGTATAGTCAGTAATTACGTAGTTTATACTATTGACTGCCAGAGTAGCGCATGGACTTTGCCCAAATTTACCAGATTTCGACTTAAACCTGTAGAGCCCTGCATTTACCGATATTCTACGAGCTAGAAATTAATTTCTGAGGACACGAAAAGGTGAAATTGTTGAAATCTCTAACCGAACAAGACAGATGCTACTCGAATGTTTATTTATGGACTACATGCCGTCATTCCTATGTCACTCTCTAGTCTTATTCCGCGACAGCATTGAGCCGTTGGTCCATATCCGATCAACTGTAAACTTAATGGACATGCACCGGCATTTTCCAGTTATTTAACGGAGTAGAGACCTTCCGGTCTTTTCAAGGAAAGGCGTTCTTTGGGAAAATGGGGATATTTATTCAGCAAATTTTGGACACTGGATCCCAAGGTCGTCGTCAAAATTGAGAAGCTGTGCAACGAACAATTAACATTCAGAAAATGTCAATAGAGTTTTATAGTCGTGTAAGGTGCGCTCTAAATGGCAGCTGCAATTTGCATCACTTCGTAATGGACAAAATTACTAGTCGCCATGGCGTAATAGCTAATTGGCAACTGTTATTTGCGTCGGTCCGGGTTCAGTCCGGGTAATCCGGTGTGAGTGCCAATTCCGGCTCACTTTGGTCCATAGCGATCGGCTGTAGTCTCTTCCGTCTTTCTTTGAGATGTTTTTACACACCATCCAACTCGATACGTCAGTTGATGCATGAATAATAGGAATGCATGACCTCAAGAAATTATCGGGTTTTTGGGGGGGCAAACTCCGACGACGCGTGCTTTCTCTCATGCAAAAGCGTGTCCTGTGTCAAGGCAATGCATAGCCACTTCGAACAAATGATCATACCTACTCCCAGCCAATTGGTGATCGTGGATGCGTATGAAGACGGATCTTCTTGGTTGGCCACAATATACGGTATCTCGAGTTTCGCATGGGCTTTTGTAAATGACTGCTTTCTTATTGAGGTAGCCAACCCTGTCTTCAGGGTGTACCAACTGGGTGTGCAAAGTAGCCATCGGTTTGTGTGCCACTTTTATTTGGTGTTTTCCTCATTTTCCCGAAGAACGTCTTTCCTTGAAATAACATTTCCTGGGATGCCCGCCTCCCAATTTAGACCTTCCGGTCTTTCCCTAAATATGCGACTCAGAGCTCACGTAGGGGTATGCGCAGCAAACATCAATCAACAACCTAGGGATTTTTTGGAACAAATGCAGGAGAGGTTATATTTTCTGGTCTAG
Organism: Ligula intestinalis; assembly: GCA_036362985.1. NCBI lineage: Eukaryota > Metazoa > Platyhelminthes > Cestoda > Diphyllobothriidea > Diphyllobothriidae > Ligula > Ligula intestinalis. The sequence goes on along the minus strand of JAYGXS010000001.1, from coordinate 80,939,513 downwards.
GTGGCATGATCAGTCAGTCATAGCCTAACGTCGGGCAGGGGAACACCCCACTGAGTCTGCCAGCGCAACAGAGGGAGAAGGCGGTCGTTAGTGATGATGGGCGCCGGGGGGGATGAGGTCGGGCAGGGCAGAACAGGAAATGCAAGGCTAAGTGGTCGAGTCTAGAGTGAAAGGGGGAAGGGGTGAGTAGGATGCTTGCATCAGCTACATCTACGTACTACCCTGAAGAGACTGAGACATTTCAGACACACGCAAGTGGCCACTGTCAATCAAGAGCCTGAAGCTGCAGGCAAATTCCCCTCTTCAATGCGGTAAAGCTCCTTTTGCCAGTTTAAATAATTGCCATTGGACAAGTCCTGCCGCTCATGCCGGCATTCCCAAAGTGTTTTTATCGTATCAAGACTGCTTTTGTCCAACGTTCACCTCTCCCCGGGATAGCGCTGCAATGTATATGATACGGTGTGCAGTCAGGGAACGATCGAATATTTGGCGCTAACTAGTTTTACTTAAGTAAGAGTGGCTTGTGTATGGCTGCCTAAACAGAACCTGGGAGCCAAAACTGTCCACGATACATATGAATTTGCGCTAGATGCTGGGGAAATTAGGTTTAGGATTACGGTAAGAGTAAGGGTAAAGGCTAAGTTTAAGGTTGGATTTGGAATTAGAGCCAGGAGTATTTCTATTGACCCGATTGTGGAAAAATTCGCGGCCTCGGTGGGAGTCGAGCCCACACAGCAGGGAATGCTTTTGCGCAGCCAACGCCCTACCATTGAGCTACGAGGCTCACCGTGCGCCGTGAATTTAATCACACTTGCCAAACCTCTAGCAACCAAGATTAGCCTAGTAGTCCATCGGGTAGATCCTAGATGATTACTTAGGAAATCATGCCTAGTCAGTCAGCTTACTGCATCCATTTTGGTGGATTCCATAGGTACAGTAAAGCTGGGCAAGCAAATCAACCCAAGTGTGATTAAATTCACGGCGCTCGGTGAGCCTCGTAGTTCAATGGTAGGACGTTAGTTGCACGAAAGCCTTCCCTGATGTGTGGGCTCCACTCCCACTGAGGCTGCGAATTTTTACAATTGAATCAATTGAATTATTGAAGTTTGCCAAATTCCTAACAGCCAGGAGTACGTTAGAGGTTAAGGTTTCGGTTGATGTTAGTTGTAGGATTTGTGTTTAGGGTAAAGTTAGGGTTAAAATCAAAGTTATAGTCTAATTTTACGTTAGGACTAATGTTAGAGTTAGGACACAGGAATATTCACCTTTCCTAAAATGTATCACCGTCCAAGTCTCGAGCGTGGGCCCGTTGCTCATCAAGGTTCTACCATAAAGCCATGAGATCTGTGCCTGGAAGCATTCAGAGAACGCATCGAGATGTTTGTGCTGATTGTCTGACAGGTCACTGGTCCACCGACTATGACTGCTCGCTGATGGGAGCTAAGGCAAAGATGGCTCCCTCACGAATTGGGGTGCATATGATGTGGCCCAACTCTGAGTGCAACCCTTAACCTCTCGCCTCTCGCGACTGCTTGTACGTGCGCACCAGGGCCCGTGTACCCGAATTAAGTCTGGTCAATCATCTGCCTGAGGCTGACTCATACACGACCTCGCTGGAGGTGCTGTGACGACTTCCGCGCTCTCGCACTTGGGACGCCACCCTCGCGACTGTGGTCGTGCACTTGTCCAAACGTCAATGTCCTCCAACCTATTCTTCACTTATTTTGCAAGCTTGTACTATTCCACACACCTGGCGTCCCACTTCTCTTTTTATACGGAACCGAGCTAAGTCATTGCAATAAATGTTCGCATTCTACGTGTGTGCGTAAGTAAAGAAGAAGAGAGCTGTTGGCTCGCTGGAATCACGTTTTCATGCATCTGAGTTGATACCCAGCCCATTCAAGTTTCGGAAGTTGCGAGGTCGCCTATTCTAGGAATTTTTTAGGCATAGCACTTCTGAAATATTCGCTTCTACCTCTTGTGACCAAATACGTTTTGATTTTAAAAATGACCTACTAATAATCAAAAAGTAAAATTAAATGTCCGTTTGAGCTATAGGTAAACTTGCTTAGATTGCGCCTTGGTAAAAGAATCAATCAAAGGTGTGTACACGCGTAGCTGTCAGTCGTGTATTTTAAGAGGTGACCGTAAGGTGACCTTGAAATTACACGGAAGCATTTCGGGATGACAGTCCAAGATGGATTTTGTGTTTGAAAATTCAAACAAGCATTTGTAAGAATTTTACAGGGTCTCTCAATTCGCACGCAGCTGTCACCTCTAATCCCTGCGAATACCAAAGATCGACTGTAATCTACATTTCCATGTCTGAGCGGAGAGACATAGAGGGGAGGTAGTTATAAGCCAGTCTAACTATAGCCTCTTTGGAGAAGAAATAGCTGAACTTACAAAGTAGAAATTGAAATTAGTCATGTGAAGAAGATGTTAAATTAATAAACAGAATCAGGACATAGAACAAGTGGTGCTGAAATGGACATCGAACAAGCATTCTATGAGCAGTGTCGGCAAACAATCGGCACTTTGCATTAATCGAATGCTCTAGTATACTTTTTAACTATGCTTTGCTTCGCGTGTATTAGGACAGACCGGTTTCTATTGTTGGGGTAACTTAAATTACTTAACTGCGTCAGCGGAATATGTAGAATAACCTTTTCTTCCGCGTTTTCGATTGAAACTGGGCCAAAGCTATTGAGAAAGGCTTTCCGATTGGAGAGTAAATCAACAAATAAAAAGTTACAAGGCGGGATTATTTTTAACCATCTGTTGTACTAACTTGCTGTGTAGGTCAGTCGTCACAAGAACTGAGTCATCGATTTTGACAATTATCGTTTTGGATAACCGTGTATTGGATTTGGATGAAAACGGTTTGGGGCAGCATTAGAAAGCGTGAAATCTTTAACACTGACCGGTGTTTGGTGACCAAAGCGCAACCGCCTGACGCATCTGAGCTCAGATGTCAAAAGATTTCACTCGAATGTATCTGCCTGGTTTTCCTGTGTCACTTGTCGTGTCCATCGATAGAAAAGCACAGTTTCCGATATGTTGTCATAAGTGAAGACGATGTCATCAAGCCAACTCATGTACTGTTAGACCTTAACCTATAAAGATTGTTTTAGACAACAAAGAAGATGCTTGATTGATTCTGTCAATGAAATACACCCTCATGAGGAGTATTTTCAGCCAGACAACTGTCTAGCGGAGCGTCTAAAACGCCGCGAAATTGTGGCAGAACTGAAGAGAAGACTTGTAGCTGGAGAATGGAACCTGGCTACCTTCAGGAGATAATTGCGACAAAGGAAGTCAGCATTAATCCGGAACCAATCTTCACGATGGCGACGACAAAGTAGTGTTGGTAAATTCGCGCCAAACTGGAGTAGACAAATCCACATGTTGCCATCTAAAATGTCCGTATCCCGACACCCAGACTCCTCATTTCCTCTAGAGTGCGTGGAAGGCAACATACGATTTGTTTAGATCTAGTTTGCACAAAAATTCCTGACAGTACCTGCGCCTGACCAAAGTGGTCATGCCGTGCATTCATGGGATTATGGTCTTTATTCTGTGCCGTCTACAATAAACGGACCAAGGCTGAATACATGGCAAGGTGACTTCTGCCAAATGAGAGCTGAGGTATCACACATAGGCTGGGTTTGTTCTTCTCCGGGGACGTCACTATGGACAGAAATATATTTAGGGATCGGCCGTTGCATCTAATGCGGAAACACTGTCCATTATCAGTGCCCAGAATATATCTAGTCGACTTCAGTGACTAACCAGAGGTCCAAAAAGAGGCATCCGTATCAGTATATTTGAGGGAAATCTAGGCAGGTTAGTTTTGAATTCCCTAATTGCGCATGCGTGTAGTAATATCAGAAAATAATATACCAGCTTATTGGGGAGGCCGATAATAAGCCAATGAGGTAGAACATAGTCAAAACGTAGCAGAGAGGAGTAGAAGGTACGATCGCTGGAAAAAATGAGCATATTTGCCTGAAGTTTTGGATTCTGTCGAGAATCCTTCATTATTCAGACAGTCAAAAAACTATTTGGGGCGTTTGAGGAAAAAAACTGTCGCTCTTGGTGGAGGGTCAAATGGGGGAGACATTGCAGAGGTCACCGGGATCATCACTGAAGTGCGGACGATGCGACCAAATATTCCCTTGGCAGAATTCGTCGGAAAGGATGCGAAAACAGAAATATCTGCCTAGCTCATCGATAGTCCACTGCGGGGCCGCGTGGACATGACAACCACTGACGGGGTCGTCATGCTTTTCGGAAAGCCAAATTGGGAAAACAGTGAAGACCGTCGCATGGGAATTATGAGAGAGCGTAAGCAATAGTTTTTGCATAACTGAAATAGTTTATAAGCAAATCTCATTAGAATGTAACAGGAAGTATTATAGTATGGCGTTCTCGACACCTTGTCCAGCAGTCTGAGAATTTAGGGTCGAATAGAATGGAATGGAATCGTTCATACAGTAAACGTTATGCTATAAAACAATTGCTACTAGTATATAGCGAGTAGTATCGTAATTGTAATTTGCGGGCGTCCAGTTGACAGCGGCCTGTTCGTATTGTAGCACACACTGCTATATCGACCCGGCTTCCGCATAAAAATCTCTAGGGGTTCCAAAATAACAACATTCAGAGGTAGAAGATCCCCAGCTTCCACCACTCTTTTTGAGAAAAAATACCTTTGAGTGTCCAGCCTGGTCCCAGTCATACGTAAGTTGAGAGGATGCCGTCTCAAGCTCGTTCTTGTTGCTAACTCAATGAAATCTCCTAAAGTAAGACAGCAGTCTTGAGCACTTAATAGGCAGAATATTAGTATCAGTTCCCCCCGAAGCTGTTTGTAGCGCAAGGGAAAGAGATTGATATTTGGCGGCCGTGGTTCATAAGACAGTGAGCCTTGTCCAATGACAAGTTCGGTCGCACGCGTTTGAATCTCTTCGATGATGCTGAGGATTTTCGCGGCAAAGAATCTTCAAGCTTGAATAAGGGATTCCAGTTATGGTCGCACGAGGGTTCCGGGTACTTCGGTGAAGCAGTCGTCATCAAAGGCAGAGAATGTCCATTTGACGAGGTAAGAGCCGAGATCGCAGTTTTGGCTACCTTTGCGCGATACGGGTAGGGTTTAAGTGAGGGTGTGATCCAGATTCCAGAGTCCTTCTGCGTGGTAACTCTTTCATTGGTATGCCATTTAGTCGGTGAACTGCACAGTAAAAAATGATTTTTCCGACTCGTAGCATATTGCACTTGCTCTCATTGAACACCAAGAGCTGATCTGTTGACAATTTTTGGAGTCATCTTAGGTTTGGCTGCAAATTCTCTTCGTCAATCGCAGTAAAAATGAAGCGCCAGAGCTTGATATCATTGGCAAAATGGCGATGTTGCGATCCACTGCGCTGACGCAATCGTTGATGTAAACAGTGAACAAGGTATGGCCGAGAACAGAGCATGGGAAACACCACTCTCAACCACAACCTTGGCCATCTGCTTGTCACTGATATGGATAGTTTACGAGCGACCGATTAGGAAGTTTTCTCTCCACACAACAAGTCTACTTCTTACTTCTATGCGGCTGAGTTTATAATTAAGGTAATGGTGTGGTACGCTATCGAAAGCCTTTTTTAAGTCGATATAGACTGCGTGGTCCGTCTACCATCTTTCGTCTGCCTCAGTCCACCGTGCTAAACAGTAGGGCAGATTTTTCACGCGGCACCTTCCTCTATGGAAACCACGATGGGCACTGGAAAGCAGTCGGTTATTTTCTAGGAACTGCATAAGCTGTTGCTTGATTTTTTTTCTGGAAAAACTCAGGTTTGTGTTGGATAAATTATATCTACAGATAGTTGACAGAGGGAAATCATCAGCTCGTCCAGCTTTAAGATCATCAAGAAAGGAAATTTGTGGAAGAGGTTTTGTCGAGCCAGCCACAGCGCAGCCTTCAAGAAATAGAAACTCCAGCGGAACAAAATAAAAGTTTGGTGTTTAAAAGCCAACGGGATTTTGAGCGTGGTTTTCTCCACCGAGCAGAGCAGAATGCCACGTCACGCTACTGCCCTTACGAAAGAGCATGCGTAATAAGAACCCGATTCTTGATGTGAAGAATGATAAAGCTTTCGAGGTATCGGATAGTAAAAACGAAGCCGAGCATTTTTTTGAGATCATTCGATCAGTTTTCATCACAGAAACTGCCTCACTTCCCCCTAGCGACCAGACACGGGAGTACCAATTATTTTGAATATTCTCTTTCGAGGAAAAGGGATTTTTTGGAAACCAAGAGCTTGATGCAATGCAAATCAATCGGTCCAGATGAGATTGTAACGAATCTGCTCTCTGAACTTTCCAGAGAACTGGTCAAAACGCTATTCATCATGTGCCAGCAATACTTCGATCATGGAAGTCTTCCCAAAGACTCAAAAACAGCCCACACTACGACACTTCACAAAAGTCTTAGTCATGCACCTGCGAACAACTACATACCCGTCAGTCTAACCTCCATATGCTGCAAGGTTATGGCGAATACCCTGTCAGAACAATCCTCGACCTGGGTAGATTTGACTTATTTGAAAACTGATAACCTTGTAGCAGATAGCCACCAATGCTTTCCGGTTGGCAGCTTACTTCATATACGCCAACAAAACTTCCTTTTAGAATAATATTCATCACTCTGAAAAGTGTGATTAACTAAAGAGGAAGCAGTGAAAAATCTCCCACCATGAAAGCGAGGGCAGAGTTCAGCGAACCTCCAATTTCAAAAAAACAAAATGTAAGAGAATAAAACTGCTTCTATAAAAATTAAAAGGTTGGTCGATAGGATTGTTACGATACACTGAGACAGGACTGTTAATGAGAACACATGAGGGTTCGAAACGCTTCTCGTTGTTGGAGAAATCGCATAGCAGCAGAGGCTGCCGCTCACCACAGTAACACCGCCTGACTGGCTCCAGGATCAACCATCAGGGATGTTAGACAGCAGGAGGTCATCGCGGAAAACAGGGTCGAAAGGATGAGGGGACGGTAGAGGTCACGAGATCATTCCCGAGACGCCAGAGATGCGACCTTGAGGACTGCAGCGTCCAGCGCCAAGCTGACAAAAACAGCAAGACCGCTACGAGCATCACTAGCGACCGTCAGGGTTGTAAAACGGAGAACGAGAAAAGCAACAATGACTGGAGAGAGTGAAGGATGAAACACCGCCGCAAACATCACACTCTAGAGGATAAAATAGACATGTATGGAAAACAATTTAATATAAAAAGAAGCGCTTCGAATACCAAGAGGACCCTTTTCAAAGTCCAAAAGTTGTGTGTTTGGGAAGGAGACGGATAAAAAGGACTTGATATCTTCCGAAGTTAAATGTTTACGTAAGTTGGCCTAAAAAAACCGCTAAGGTAGACGACAGTCTAATTTCGAGGGCAATATTATTCCAGAGGAAAGCATATTTTGAGGCAAAAACAGAGAATGTTTAGATGTGGAGCTAAAGGCTGATACAAAGAGCGTTGATCCGTGGGAGGTAAGGGCTAGAGTAAGCACGAGATAGGACACAGAGGCCCGCTTCGAGTCTTCCAACCTAAAGAAATGTCATGTTCGCTAACTGATATCTCTCTGTATTAAAAAAAGTGGATCGAGAAAGAGCAGATATTTTTCGAGTAAAAACTCTAAAAATTTTTACCTAACCACGGTCAGAGGCATTCATTAGGACACAGAGGGGACAGCAGTATTCTAGTATGGGCCGAAAAAACATGCGTTACAGATTAATCTTTATTTCCAGAAGGGAGAAATAACGTGATTTAAATTTAGATTGAGAACATATGGTGAAGCAATCGTGGGAAGTTCGGCGCTCTCTTCATAAATGAATGTAAAATACCGTCAATTCCCGAAGATCGTGAATTCTTAGATGAATTAATTAATTCTAATAAAAAATTAATGGTACTGATAAAATTAACCGAATATGACGGAAATGAAGGAACCGGTTCAAATTCCGTCGTAAGATGCTTTGCAAGGAATTCACTAAATAAATTAACCTTGTCAGACTCCTCAGAAAAGAAGGTGCTATCCTTGTTTAGTAATGGAGGAATTTCGTGAACTCATTTAGCGGAAGACTGACAGCTGAACAGTCTAGCAACAGATTTTGCAGAGATAAACTCACTGAGTGCGCATGATTCCCTTTGTTTTGCAGGTGCAAAACGAATCTTACACGCTAACATGAAAACTCTACGAGCCTCAGGTGCATAGGTAACGAACTAGTAGAGTAACCTTTCAACTGTCTCCTCATTTTTTTCGGGAAAAAAGAAAATGAGTGACGGTGAATCACAAGGCGAAGGGTTTGGTAATTTAAGTCGGCACAAATCCCAGAAATTTATTAGAAATGGCTCACAGGAAATCAGAAAGACTTGGGACTTCGTTCGTGGAAGAGAGACTATGCTAATCCAATGAGTCCAGACATTTGTTAATTAAGCTAATAGATGATAGGTGCAAACGGCACTGGCATTTTTCATCAGGACGAACAGAAGACAACAGTGAATTAATGCATGGTCACTTTGGACAAGCCCTGCTTAAGAGCGAAACAGTGATGACCATTGCCTTTGGTAAAAATCAGATGCAAAATATGATTATCTCCCGTTCGGTTGCCGATCAAACGAGACCAGGTGGAAAAATAAATTATATCTAGGAAAGGCTGAAATCTAGGTGGACAAAAAATTGGAAGTCTCTCGATTTCGTGAAAATTATAATTTCCAGCAATAATTTAAACTACGAAAGCCGACCCCGAAAACAATTTATACATTGCGCAAAGATTTATATTCCTTTGAGATGATGAGTTAGGGAGATTATATATACAGCAAAAATCGCATTTTGCCACGGCAACACTAGAAAATAGATAAACAAGCTTACTCCTTCATATGGAAGACTAGCCACGGGTGAAATGCTCACTTTGTTTTCTACTGGGTAGTAAACTAAATAGCCAGAAAAATACGAAACTTTTTCCAGCTTGCATGAAATAATTTTATTATAGCAGCTATTAGGTACTTATCTTGACGACTGTAGACCAGCTATTTTAATCTAGTGGATGCCTAGGTTATAAAATATATATGTAATACTGACTAACTCCCTGACTATGGATATTTGTGGACGTAACAATAGGCAGCCAAACACATACGGAAAAAAATCTATCGAATGATTGTCTGTAATGGATTGGAGATAACACCAAGCACTCAGCAACACTGCTTCCACTTGGTGAGAGCACATTTCTTGCCATAAAAGTTAACCAGTTTTAAGTAATCGAGTCCGATATTTATAAATCTATAGCTGGCAATGCTTCCCGAATAGACGTTATGCATGATTCTTCACGAAAAAGTACCAGCATCAGAGAAGCCGTTTCAACATACGACGCCAGTGCGGGACTTTGATTTCACCCCTTAAAGTTTCAACTTTTATTTGAAACCATGTCATTTGTACTTATTCAATTGCATGCGACACCCGAGACCATCGTTTTCGACCTTGAAGTCTAACTTTTTAATCACCATAACGATATTAAAGGACAACAAAAGCCTCGTGATTTAAATATGAAGATTGTGAATTTTCGCAGAACAGAAGCATTAGACGCGATTTATATTCAACAACTCATAGATGCAGATGACACGTTTTTGACTAGAAAAATTAACCTTATCAGTGTGCTGTACGTTTTAAGTCCAACTTTAATACTAGACAGGGAACGTTCTTTACTTTCAATTACTGCTACGAACGGCGAAGATGAAGTCATTGGGTGCTTGGTTCTTAATGATAGTCCACCCACAGAAATTCTCAACAAACAACGTGGCAGCGAGTGGTTTAGACTGCGATTCAAATTTAGCAATCTGAACACCTGCAATACGTTATTCATTAATCTATTTGTCGTTCATCGATTATATCGGAAATTTGGATATGAAAAATTTATAAAAGTAGCCTTCTCTACGGCCGTTGATATCCACCATCTCCTGTTCCTAATACCATCAAGCGTTGTGTTGGGTAAATACCATTGTACTTGCTACATTCTTTGTTTTCAGATGAACTAGATGATAATGACCCGGTCCGGGAAGTCCGCTTGATATTCAGCAAGTTCAAGGATGATACACTAGGACCCATTCAATTTGCGGAACCTGGCTCAAACGCTAGTGATAACCCTGCGCAATTTCATTGGGACGTTGCTCATTTTAAGAGGGAGGCGTTTTTTCCAATTCTTCACGCTAGACCAGCTTTGTAATTTTTTGTCTATTTTGCTTCATATCTATCAGAGTTAAAGATAACGACGAGGTTTTGCCAATATTTGAAAGCAAAACCAAGGTTCTTTCCAGCACATATGGCGAATTCTATCCTGCCGAGCTGGTCGAAGCTCAAAATGATAAACTGAAAACAATTGTCGTTGAGGTAACTTATATGGAGGCAACTTTTAGCTTAGTTTCTAGGCGAATGGATATGCAGTTGGCTACATGAGTGCAACTACCGAATTCGACATTGATTTTGTGAACAAACAGTATGATTTGTCTCCCTTTAACCATCTTCGGAAAGTGAAAGAGCTGACAAGTGAGGCTCCTGTCGAAGGCAGTGACCGGAAGAAGAGCGAACCAAAGCCTGATGAAACATTGAACACGGATATCAAAGCATTACCAACAGACGATGTACAAACCGAATCAATAACGGATAACAAACAAACAGAAAATGTAGTGCTTGATGAACCAGAGGCAGCTCCACCCGAGAGAAGTTTGAATTGGGACAAGTTAACGTTGGATAAGGAAGGTGTGACTCTTTTACATTAAAAGTATGTGAAAATGACAGAATTGTCGAGAAGTTGAGCTTGGATAAATTCAAAAATCTTTAAGGGCCATTCATAATTTAAATATTTTATAAAACTCTGAAAAAAGAATAGTAGTGTTTTATTAATGAACAGGCAAGTAATTCCAGATGTTTTTGGGCTTTCGCTCAGTGTGCATTCGGGGCGAATATTTTATGAGCAGCAACAGAACACAAAAAAGATTCCATACCTCCTGACTCTGGCCCTCGAGATTCAGTTTCAAGTAATAACACTGCCATAGAAATAACCAAACCTATCGTCTTTATGTTATAAACTGATCTTAAAGGATTGCAAATATTCCTGTAAACGCTGTTTATATTTTGAATATGTGGCTGTTTAACATAATAATCTCGCCTTTCCTTCATTGGACAAAAAAGTAAACATTAGCTGAAGTTGTGCTGGTGAAAATTTTTCAAGGGTTTGATAATAATAATAACCGACAAGTCACTTAAAAAGATATAGATGTGTCACAGCTTCATAAATATTTTCAATCCGTTTATCGCATTGTGTTTTAAATAAAATATAATGCCAAGAGATTACGTTTGTTGCACGCAAACAAATTATTTTAAGGAAACTTTCCAGTCGCTATATATTGCATAATGATGTAGCCACAAAATAATAGCGACACTATGTGAGGCTTGAAAAGTTTGCTTGATCAAAATAGGAATAAGCTTTGCACTTAAAACGGATGGAAAAGTCCGCCCATTACAAGATGACCCGATGGTCGATTTGCCGACATTATTAACGTCTTAAAAGAATTTTAGAAGCCATCTTAACGTTGGGGTCCTAAAATAAGGCAAAACCCGTATAATCCAAAAAAGCTGTCAACATAAGAGTCGTACTAGCAGCCTCAGTTTGAGTCCTTAAAGTAGCACCTTTTATGAGCTGCTAATAGTCCTTGATGGCTGATTACAGTTACCCTGCCTTTTCGAGATAATGGATTTTCTCTTCAAGGTCAGGTGACTTCAATTTCCATCGTAAAACTGTACAAACATATTGAATCTGGCTCAGGAATAATCTTCCTGGGGTCCGTTTTTCTGCCAATTTTGACTGAAAATATTTCCGCCCTACTTCCTAGGAGTCAAGTTTGACTTTCATATTCCCAACACTCACTTATTACAGACAAGACGTCTCCACGCTCACGAACGCACAAGAAAAAGGCTCTTCTTCATTCCCTGAGTGATGCTTCCGAAGACCTACGTTCAAGCATGATGACTAGCAGTCAAAGCTTGGAACACCATATCCGCATCATGCACACTTCCGACGGAAACTGGGTTCGGCGATATATTTCGCGGGCCCTGTTAGACGAGAACAGTGGTGAAGAAGAGGGTTCAGAGGCAGTTAATGCGGTGCCAAACGCGTTCATAATTCAATTGTTTGGCATCAAGGATGAAGTAGATACGAGGTTAGTGCTTCACAACCCTACGTCATCTAGGAAATATTAGCAAAAGAGTTGCAATTACCATGTATTTTTGTCATTTAAGGTCAATCGATTTTATGCCCCTCATCTTTGACTCGTTACCTAACCTGGACTATGCAATCATCAGCGTGCCGCGATTGGTTCCTGAATTTCAGCTTCTACAACATTTCACAGTAAGTTTCAGTTGAGTTGATGCGAATGGCTTTACTGTTAACGACACCTGTCCAACAAGGTTTTTTGATAAGCAAATAATCTCAATCATAACTTGAAGGCATTTTGACCATATCCCAGAGGACCTTTCTACCAAGACTCACATGCACGGGAATTTCTGTCATAACAAAATCACCTTTCGCAATTAATTAGTGACTAGAAATTTGTAGGTAAACCAACCGCATATTCGACGTGTTTTTTTGCTATTTAGCGCGCTCGCCCAAAACGGCAGTCGACTGTGACACAAGAGCTCTACGTTTTTCATCGTGCCTGCCTTGTGAGGTGAGTACACACAACTAATGTGCAACTTTTGTTAGCATTAACGTACTGCTTCCTGCTCCTTCCTTTCTCATCCTCCTCCTCCTCTTCCTTCCTCACCAACAAAAGCACTAACTCCATCATTGCGTTTTTATTTATGCGGAACAGAAGGCTGTTTGTAGACAGAATGTGTAATAAGAACGGGGGACAGTGTAAGACGAGAATTTCGTCAACAAAGCGGGATATGTGGCATGGGGTCGACGTAATGGGTAAGTCAGAACAAAGCAGATATGAATAGACACCCGCAACCCTAACCGGTCACTTGTCCGACACAACGGGCGCCACACACTGAAATTACTATCACCATGATCACCATCACTATTGTCGTCATCATCCTCGGCAGCATTGATAACAATAGAGAAAAGGCCAACCAAATACAACAAGCTACTAGGTAACAATCTTGCCTTTGTCGCCTTTTTTGGTTTCGATGATCTCCACAGCGTGCTTCATAACAGAGTGAAAGAAAATGCAAAAGCTTACGCATGGACTAGTTTTAAGCGATAGTAGACTTGCGTTGTTTCTATAGCACTCTCTTCCACCAACTGCCTGTGCCCGGCGTCAAGACAAAGTCAAGAAGACCAGAGGCGGGATCGGGCGTAAACGATCAAAGTTCCCGACAGATCCTACAGAGTGGGAGTGTCATAAAGAACATGTGTGGTCGCTGCCCGAGGCCGCACTTTCGCATGTTACTAACGTCCATTGGAAGTGGTGTCAAGGTTACCAGCGCACATAACCTGGGCTTCCGTATCACATCCCCCTCATCTCACACCCTGTGGTCACAAATTACACTGAGTGGGAGTGTCATGGAGGCCCCATTAAGAAGGAGCCACAATCAATCTGCATATATTCTCAAGAGTTGTGTATTTTAATTTTTCCTGAGTACAATCTAGAGTTCCAGCTTTCCAAATTGTCTTACTACCGCGCATGATGGTGACGTGGAAAGTGGCAATCAGTAATCAACAGATTCGACAAAGAAAACATGAAATAAGAGCCTGAACAGCCCGATTAAATGTTCATGCGTCTTCCCACGATAGTTCCACATTGGTGATTTCTAGAATGGGCAGCGAGTTATGAACCGAGCATGGAATTTCAAGCGGATGGATGCGGATTCGAGTTTCTTATTATCCTCGACTGCAAGCCCCAATTAGATTAGTGTAAGACTGGCCGATGACGGCTAAAAAGTCAGAAATGGTCATTCTAGTCTCCGTTGCCTTTGTCAGTAACCATTAGGAGAGCTTTTACTTACTTGTGAAAACTTAGGCGATCTCAGTGGGATTCCAACCCACGTCAGCAAGGGAAGGCTTGAGTACAGCCAACGTTCTAGCCAACTGAGCTATCAAGGCCATCCAATTGAGTTAATTGAATTATGAACCAAGTGATAATGCTTCACGTATAGTAGTATCAAGTGTAAGAGAGGAATAGTTGTGCACGTACCTCTTTGGATCTTTGGGCAGTCTAGACTGTGGTTTGATTTCGTGTACCCTTTGAAGAAGTGATGAGCTTTTGGCGTCCCCACGTTTTCTTTCTATCGCTTGAGTGTAGCTGCTGTATTCTCGTTTTTCCTCCACGGTCAGGGTGTCTAGAACGGCAACGCGTTGGCACACGTGACGCTTCAGTTCGTCAATCTTTACGCGAGTGCTTTCTAGTTGGTTCTCGGCGTATCGTCTAAGGGTTTCTGTGGTTTCTCTGATGGGAATTTTCGCAACCTTAAATGAATTATTCAAATTTGTTAAGCCCTTCCAAATAATTAATTTTGCCTGGTAGTCATCTGATGGATTCTCTTTTGATTTCTTCGGAAATCCTTCTTGGGCAGTCAGCTTATTATGTCAGTATGTCATTCGTTGCAGTAGACTGGGCGGATAAATTGACCCAAGCGTGATTAAACTCACAGCTCCTCAAGCCTGCCCTTGTGTACGGATCCACTCCGAATTTTTCTCAAGAACGCTAATTGAGTTCGTCAGTAATATCTTTTTGAAACCAAGTAAGACAGAAGATTTTCTAAACTAACCTTTTTTTATTATCATGCACATTCACCTTTCGAAAGTCAAACGCGGAAACTCACCGTATGGTCTAACCATTTGACCCCTGCAAGTGGTGATGTCATTGTGAACCTGGCGGAGCCGAGGTTGCACCTAAAATTAGTTTATGGTGCTAGTAAACTTGCAAACCACCTACCATACTGTTTCACAACCTCTTCCGCTTGGATCCGGTACCAAGACAATGGCAAAACGAACGAAATTGGCCGAAGTTAAACAATGCGTATACACATGTTACACGTGCGACCTGATCCTCACTTGATCTACTAGGCTAGTGTAAGACGGCTCGGAAGGTACACATATGAGGATATCATAAAGAGAACTTTGATAGAGAGCTATTGCAACCTGACTCTCGGTCCTCCAGACTGTTAAAAATACCCAACATGCGGATGGATGAAGCTCATCAGTTAGCGACCCTAAAAGTTACCACTCTTAGTGCTTCGGATTTATGCGTTTATTTCCCATGGAGATGGATTCAACAGTTTTGAACTTATTTCATCCTCCTACAGTAGCGCTCCTGTCGATATTTTGGGCCTATGGGCCGTTGTTGACGGGATTGCCTGCAAAGAGGACTGAAGTCTAGTGGCTTCATCAAAATGTGTTAATCTTGAAGTGGGACTAAAAGAGCAGATTTTTTCTTAAAATCTTTTGAATCAGGATGCTTGCCAGCACAGTTCTGGACCGTCAATAAGTGCCTATCAGAAACCCTTGACTTCTATTCAGTTTTGACTCTATGCTCTCAGGTTCCTGGGAATCTTCTTCACTACCTCATTTTCTTCTATTTTGCTCTCACAGCGACTTTCAGGTGCGACCCGCGAACCGCAAAGACGAAGCAGACATCCTAAAACTGACGGCTGACATGCACCCCTTCGACCGCAAGCTCTTTCTTTCCGACTTGAATCATTACATGACCCTGGGTCGTGAACCGGTAGGTGATGACGATGGTGATTTTTATTTACCAACGATGTTGAAACTAAAAAAAGCTGACTATTTAGTACAATCAAAAGGCTTAGTATGTAAAGTGGCTAGCCCGCTGAATATGAAATTCGGAGCCAAGTTCTGGACTCAATGTATGATTAGATATTGCCTTGGACGTATAAACTCTAGAACCTCTAGAGCTTGCAATATAATCCCAATCCATAGAGCATGGGGCCTTTTGTTGATAAAAGTTAAACATCTAGGTGAATTAGAATGAAATCTCAGATACTTGCCTCTATCTTTTGTATATCCGGCTAATGACGGGACTTAAGCCTGAAAGGGGCTTTTAGCTGGGAGCAGCACTTTTCATCACCCACTGCCTAACGATCGCCCGCAGAGCTCTAAGGCAAAGAGGGACATAGATTGTTAACCCTATGTAGCTTATTAGAGTCTAAATGGTGCGTAAATTTAAAACCAGAAAATGTCGTTCAGTTGGCACCGATGCTCCGTCAATGACGCAATATGTGAACCCACCCAAACAACATAGGCTAGTTCAGCGTGTCATATGCAGCCGTATTACACGCAAAATGTACATTAACTCTGTCTGCTGATTAATGCTCACCGCAGTTAGGTATCTTCAGGTAGACGTAGCCAACCCCAGGCGGTGCACCAGACGGGCCTCTTACTCATGGGTTCTGTGAGCACTCACCAAGCACAGTCACTATTCTAAATCTAAGCCGGTATAACAGCGAGCCCGGAGCGCAGTGGGTTCGAGGTTGTCCTTGTCGGCAATACGCAGTGCGGCTGCTGGCAGGGCTCGGGAGTGCTGCCCCAAGGCCGAACGGGCGAGTTAACGATCAGTGAGCACTCATAAGTGAAGTTCAGTGCTCACGATCAAAACCGAAAAGATAACGAGTCCGTGGTTCGATAGACAGAGGATGCGAGAAGATTGATACAGTACTCGTTTTGGCTCATTCAGCCAATCATAATCCTGAATGACAATTTGGGCCGGAAACACAAACATAAACTAGTGACATTTGCAAATGGTCCCAAGTCGGGGTCTATCAGACAGGCCATGCGCATTTCCTCACAGCAAAGTTCGTCAGTGACTCGCGAGTTATGTTACCGTAGATGAGCATTCATTTGGGGCAGAAAAAACCAACTGCTTCTTGCGTTCAGTAGCAATAGGTTTTTTGTGTGCTTCAGACTTCCTTATGACTCCGTATTTCACCTAAAATATCCATTAATGTTCGCTTCTCCTGAGGTTTGCGTTATCGTCACATAACAGCAAGGGACTGGGCTTTTGGACCTGGGAACAATTTGAGCAAGCACACAACTGAAACGGCTGGCTGGCTGACAGCTGCCTTAACATTCCCAAGTACATCTAAATGTACTGAATGCGCTGAAAATTCGATTTCCAGGTATTTAAATGTATAAGCCGATTTGCGGAAGCATGCTTATACAGATGTAATTCATCGCCTTACTTTAAACGATAGGTAAAGCTGCATTGACACTCTATCCAATGATACAATGGAACCACCACTTGTGCGTTTCAAACTATTGCATCTTCAAATGGTGGCGATATTATTAGTAACATTTGGCGCACTGTCCTTCCTATGAATTAAACAGGCTAGAAAATCACATCTAATCAGGGTGGCTTGGGGACAGACAAGGTTGCACGAGAACAATATTTCCACACTCTCATAAGGGGGAATCAGTCGAGGTTTCTTTTGCATTGTATGAATAAAAATTTATGGAATGGAGGTACTTCTCTTTCCAGGCACTCCTCTGGAAGACTGATCCTGTCCGCGCATAAAGAATTCAAGAATACTTTCCAGTTATGAGTGCACAGGCGAAAACACAGAGTGCATTACAATTCGAGTATGTTATTAAACATTATGATGGAACGATTAAGGAGACCTAGCCTCTGCTATGTCGCCTGGTCGTGATTACCTCAACTCAGGCGGCCGATAGCTAGGCAGTGGGGGAGAGAGTGAGGCCTACCCTTGGACACCGCAGTCAGTCCAGTGTGTCTTGTTGTGTGTACTGGCTGTCTGTGGGCTAGGAGTCAGTTGTCGCCTCTTTGGCGCTCCCTGCCGGGAGCCTACCTAGCGTGACGTGCTGCTAATACGCGTGTTGAGTGTTTGTCGCGCCAGCCGTCTGTGCCTTACCGCATTTTCCGGCCTTCTTGACTCTGTTTTGACAATCGGATCCCGGTGTGGGAGTGGTCAGACAGAGACGTAGATGCTCCGCAAGTCTGTCTCGTTGTATGTCTTCTGGAAGTCACCGCGTGCTTCAGTTTATTGAAGCTCGTAGTGGATATCGTCGAAACCGATGGTCGAACTATCGATAGTGATAAGAACGTCACCTAGAGAACACAAGAGTTAAATAAAGGGATACTGTCATTGACAGCTAAAGCCGAGTCTGGACTGGTGAGGTTTTTCTTCTTTGACAGTGCGCGAATTAAACTCTTGGATTTCAGAAAACCTATCCTTTTATTGGCGCGAAACAGTTTCAAGCGTGCGAGTGACCCCAGCATCATAATTCACTACAGTAGTCGCAGAAAATCGAGCAACATGCCAACGTATGCGAAAGCGTGATACTCGTTCACTTATCGGCATTGACTCAGCTTGTGATATTAATTGTCATGTAGTCTATTCTGAAATCATTTTAGTCATGATAGGATGCGTGCTTTTTAAAGAGCTTCGTTCTGACCACTTTCAAAACGTATGTACTGTAAAGAGTAATTACTTAAACATTACTTGCTTTTTTATTTTGACTGCCTTTTAAATTCAAATATATTTTATGGAAAACATGTACGAAAAGCTATTTCTTGCACTCGTTTGATACGAAATTACGCCTTCTTAAAATTTTATACTGAAACAAAGGGTGTCTTTTGGTTTTAAAAACGATTGCTAATTATGAGCTTTTTTACAATTGTGATGTGTTCATTCATAATACACCGTATCCGGCAATTTATTAATGCTGCCTATACTGCATGAAACATGTTCCATATCTATTGAAATATTTTATGACAACTGTGTGACTTGTTCCTCCAATTGCAGGCGAAAACGTACATTTCCTCAACGAGGATGTACACAGTGCGCATTTTTTTAACCTTGAATTCGAGTGTAGCAATCAGAAGTTCGAAAATTATTCGGCAATTGAGAAACTTTTTAAAAACCAAAAGATACCCTTTCTTTACGTATAAAATTTTAAGAAGGCGTAATTTCCTATCAAACGAGTACAAGAAATTTATTTTTCGTACATGTTTTCTATAACATATATTTGAATTCATAAAGGCAGTCAAAATCAATGAAAAAAGCGCATACTATTTAAGTAGTTACTTTAACAGTACATACGTTTTGTTAGTGGTCACAACGAAGCTCGTTAAAAAGCACGCATCCTACCATGACTGAAATGACTTCAGAATAGACTACACGATCATCAGTATCACAAGCTGAGTCAGTGCCGATAAGCGAAAGAGTATCAATCTTTCGCATATGTCGGTAGGTTGCTTGATTTTCGGCGACTACTGTATATAGATTGTTTCGAATTTCTTGCCTACTCAGACTCTTTTCAGTAGTGCACAACGCGTTCGTCAAACCCCAATGATAACAACAATACAGTATGGTACGAATAGAAAAGAATAAACAAGGTACAAACCTTAACAATGGATACACGTAGTCAAGAACAAGACGGTCGCCGAAAAAATCGCCTGACTCTAGACAAGGGATCAATGCACCTTCAATAACGTCATACGGGTGCAGCGCGAAGCCTGTCTTGTGAGAGCGTGTGTGTCAGTGGGCAAGAGGATGTCCTATGCTTTTACGTGACTTTGGGGCTATTTCATGTGGCATTCGATTGGTGTGCACATTTGCCCGAAATAAGGTGTCGTGTACAGAGGCCCAAACCGGGTCGGTCTGGGGGCGGTTGTTCGTGTGGTGCATCGACGGTGCGTCGGGCGGCAGAATGGGTGTTCAAGTGGCCCCCGGAGCAGTCGTGGCTATATTGCAC
Organism: Ligula intestinalis; assembly: GCA_036362985.1. Taxonomy (NCBI): domain Eukaryota; kingdom Metazoa; phylum Platyhelminthes; class Cestoda; order Diphyllobothriidea; family Diphyllobothriidae; genus Ligula; species Ligula intestinalis. The sequence continues at coordinate 80,919,742 of JAYGXS010000001.1, read as the reverse complement.
GCGAAGGGAAACTGAATCAAGTGTTTTCAGTCCAACCAGAAGTAACCACTGTGCCTCTAGTCCACTTTCCTACATTGGGTCGACAAGAGGAGGGTGGCGTGTTCAAGAGGCACTTTTGCAGCCGCGACTATTTTGGACACAAGTGTGTATTCGAATGAAATGGCATGGGAGGGAAGGGAAGGGCGTCCAGCATTCTTGGGGGACAGACAGGCGGAACAGAGGAAGAGTACATATTTTTGAAGAGGAGAACAATCGTATGTAGGTCAGAGAGGAAGTCACTGGAGATGGACGTGGTGAATTGCAAAATGTTCCAGCTGAAAATATCACAGGTCATAACGATACCTTATGGCAATTTAATTAATGTTACTGCAATTCTGTCTGCTTTTTAGGTTTGGCATGATGATGCTGATGTGTAAGGGTAGGAGAATAAAAAGCATGACAACAGCAATTTATTATTCACAATTTTCTAACTGAAAAGTTGTATTGGCAGGCAGCTTTTTTCGGTCATTCACTTCAGCTGCTAATTCCCATGCATATTCTGAGGATCAGCTTCAGAACTATAAATCAATGCCTTTCGGTTTTATTCTTTCAATCCTAGATTCCGTTACATGTGACTTGTTTTATTTGAACTTCAGGATGGTAACGAGCTCCTTTGCTATGTGGCTACCTGTGCGAAGATGGTCATTGGCGTCGCCATAGCAAGAAGAGAAGAGGTAAGTACCTTTCACTATCGAAACATTAGTAGAATTTGGCCATCTCTCTCATTCGTTGGTTTTCATTCTATCGCTTTCTATCCCCTTTGCTCTTTGAGGCGAAGGCCCTGAATTTTGGGCACGAAAGTTTCACCATAATCACCAAGGTCCGCTTCCTGTTATACTGCAGATGTTATCCTTGATTTTGACCTCTGAAACCCCACAAAAATCTATGAAAAGAATAGTGTATTCTTGATGTTTTTGAAATCGTTTATTTCACTTGAAGGTAACCACCAAAAACTTTAATTCATTGAGAAAAATTAGCCGCGATCGCAGGGTCAAATACTGCAATTACTCACTTACGCTCTGAGATTCGCATTGTCGCTTGTATTGGTAACTCTATGTCGTGTTTATAAGATGGTTCCGTGACATCAACAGGCAAATAAAGAGAACTATCACTATTACTAGAATGTAGAGCACGCTAAAGGTTGCCATTTTAGTCCAGTTTAAAAGTTCTATTATGAAAAACAAAACTGCAGGAAACTGTAATGGGGAAGTTTGACTAAAACCGGTCCCAATAACGAAACCATAAATAGAACTGGATGAACAAATCTAATCGATACTCAAAGAGACGCCGGAATTAAAAGACGATAGAAGTTATAAATAATTTTCGAAAGTTTTTGACTGCTAGTTTCCGCTGAATACACCAAAAAGACGCTTATAATCGTAATGCTTTTTTTAGTTATGTTGTAGTACTTTGATTTTTATGACGTGAGCATTATGACCTGAGAAAATGATATTGACTCCACTGTTATTCTTATCCTGTACGACAGAGTATCGAGTGGATAAAGGCCCACTACAATCTTGAAGACTACGTTTACTTTGTGCACCATGGCCGTCCCGAATTCGTGACCCTGATTCACTTCCTGATGGCATCCTCTCTGCACATGCGTCAGCGGCTCTTCCTCAAAGAGATTATGCGACAGGCTGAGAAGACCTGCATCTTCTACTTCATCTACCCACCCTTCACAGCAGATCGCGTAAGTCGTTTCTTGGCCCGCCTCCTTCCCCGGATTTCAAATCCGTCCTCATTTCGACTTTATCCTTCAACTCCACGCTTTCCAGGTTGCTCCTCTGATTTTCCCTTCTCTCCTCCCGCACCCTCCCTTCACTTCCTTTTTCTCACTCTTCCCTCTTCTTGACCAACACCATTTTATTCACCCCCCCCCCCCCTCCTGTCCAACATTGAGTTTCTCTAGCCACCTGCTCGGCTAATCACTGATCGCTGGCCTCAACACGATTTTGAGTAATGTAAACACTCAAAACTGTTTGTTTATCTTTCCCTGAATAAAACGGAAGTGAAAACTCGCATGTGAGCCTGTGGCGGGCAAACAACCTTGGTGTTCGACTTCCTAGTTCAATGGTCGCCACCTGAAGGTCACACAGCTTCGCAAGGAGCGCTGTCCGACTCCCTGACCTGCAGAAACTTGACTGAATTCCCCTTGCGACTGCCTGAAGGCCACTTTAACGCGCGACCCTGCGGCCGATGCAGCGGGGGCCATGATGCACGATACGCTCTCGTGTAATGTGCTGTAATGGATGCACAGGCCGACGTATCACCGCCGATAACACCTTGTGTGAGTTCCTAAAGGAAGAACACGACAAGAAGCGTGTAACAGCAGAAGTCTTTTTGTGTAAGAGGTACAACGTATTGAGAACAACAAACGCATGCAACACGATGTCCATCGAGCCAATCAGATCCCCTTTTAACGTAGTCGCCGGTAGGATTGGCTGGTGATTCGACGGCTGGCTGCAATATGAATTTCGAATTATCGATTGATTGACTGCAAGTCTGTGTTCGCCTCGTGTAGGCTAATCAATAGCCTGCCGTGTATGGGCTATCGCTGGCAAGCTACTGCTCGCTACTGCTGTTCGTTAGGCCGTCTTAACATGATGTAACACTAATGGACATCATGTGAGCTTACTCCACAAACATATAATAGCAATTGCCACTCCTCTCCCAGACCTGACTGCATGCGGTCAACAGACGCCCTCACTTAGCCAGTGGTCACTGCTGCCTCAAACGACAACTCGGGATTCTGTGCACAATACATCTCTCACTTTAGTGCTTTTTTACCTAAGACTTTGGATTTGGTCTGATGAATATAGTGCTCTGGGCGCAAACACTGTCTAGACGCCATTGGCCATTCCAACGCAGTCCTATCGTGTTATTTCCTTACCGACATTTGGACCATCGATTTCAATGATTGGGATACTCGCGAGATGACCTTACACCGCATGCATGCACGCACGCACAAGAGCCTACGCTAGGCACAAAGCCCCAGGGTCAACTGATCGCGTGACGTTATCCCAATGCGGCCAAGCAGGCCACAAGAGAACGTACATAAAGCTGGATGTGCTTCACACCAGACTGGAAGCAAGCGCAGTGCCTTGTGCAGCATCTACCACACTCTTTCTTCCCTTAACCCCCTGTGCCCAATGTAAACACAGAGATAGATAGACCGGAGGTTGTATCAGGCGCAGGAGGCTGGTGCGGCCGAAGCCGCCCCTACACGTGCCAGCCAGTGCCAGCGAACTCATGTTCGGTATTGGTTATGGAAGCACAATCCAAATAACGCCTGTCGTACCCTGATCTGACCCCCGTGTAGGTCCAGCGCATGTAGCATGCGGCCCGTTTGGGGGGTACAACGTGTCCACCGTTGCCAACCGTGTGGTCTACAGTCTGGTGGTGCAGGAACGGTGTCTTGCGCAGAAATTCGGTCTGATTGATAGTATGGGATTAAAGGCTAAGACGGTTTAACCCTAACAGCTACAGTCTTCCAGACCCATGGCTCCTTTAGGTGAGGTGAGAAGGCTGGGGGAAAGCTGGATTGTTAGCTGGGGGAAAGGTGGTGGATTGTTAGGAATAGTGTATTCTGCAGAAGGATAAGAGAATGGATGGAAAGAGTGTTGACTAGCGGACTAATGCAACCGGTTTTATTCAGGTCGGATCCGGAGTGATGACGGCATCAGGCGTCGCCGGCACATGCTTTGTTCCGGCGGCCAATGGCGCGGCTGATGTCTATACTAGCGTGGGCGCTCGACCTTGAGATTGGCTAAGGCTGACTAGCGTGATCGCGTGGTCACGCTGAGGCGTATGTGCACGTCGGTCAAGGACAGTTTGCGCCTAGCCCCAGGAAGCAGTGGGCACGCAGGCATGCTAAAGGTGCCATACATCAGCGGCTGGTCTTGGGTTCCAAGTGGCTGCAAAAGGCCACTACAATAGTAGCATCGCGTTGAATCTACTGTGCTCTATTTTCCTTCACCCGTCGATAGAATGTAACTACGTAATTATTTACCACACAGGTAGTGCAGGTACTAGGTAACTACCTACAATTCCGGCACATGGAGGTGAGAGCGAGATGCCTTACTTTGAAAGTATCGCTCCACAAAGCTCAACAAGAGAGCTATCAATCCATCATAAATAAAATTGGGTACACAAACCACATAACACCGGAACATGATGAAGGATGCATAATGGTTGGCGACTGCAACAATCGAAGTCATGAATAATCGTCCTTGAATAAGTCGCAAAATGAAGTCCAAATTACATTACGTTCAAAACTTATGACCTTGTTGTTATAGTTTAAATGCACGAAAAAGGGGTAAAAATACGTATGGTATCAGCGAAATAGATCAACCGATCTATACATATATAAGAAGAGGTCATATGAATGGAGAGCAGAAAAATGGTAGCTCAGTTTCAGAAGTTCGCCAGAAAAAGAAACGCATGAGCGTGGTAATCCTGCTGCTGGTGATAGATGACTGTTTACTAGGTATATTTGAGCCGAAATACATCAGCTACTGCGAACTCACCGCGTAATATTCAAAAGTTGCCAAGCAATAGTTAGTAGTATATGACTACGCAATTATTTATCACACAGGCAGAGCGAGCTACCTAAGGAACCAAAATGGGTTCGCAGTCATCCTGCTGCTGGTGGTGGCGGTGACTCATGACCGTTTACCTGTTCTCTCTGCCTAACTCGCCCGCGTGTTTGCCGTTGCAGGAAATAAAAATGAACACGCTGGTGACCTGCCTACCGGAACTCTACGCTATTCGTCCGCGCAGCCGGATTGCCTATCCGCGTTCCCTCCTCAACAGCGAGAAGGCACCGCAGATGCGTGTACTGCACAGCAAGCTCGGCATGCCCGCGCCTGCCGTCTACCACATCACGCGCAATCTCATCATGGAGTCCAAACTGACCATCAATGCACGCATCATTGTGGTCGGGGCTTCTACAACTAGTCTTGCCTTCCTAGAAACCCTGGTGTTCAGGTGAGCGCTGGTTTCGACGTCGATAGCTGCGATATTCGTCTTTGTGTTGGTATGCTCTGTATTATATATATCGCACCTATGAGCAATATATATTTATATTTATATCTCATAGCGTTGACAATGTTGCCTATCTTTCCCAAACGGACCTATTTGCTTTGATATACAGGGTGTTCCGAAAATTCATACACCTTTAAATTAACTGTAAATTTCTTGTTTGCTATAATTTAATTATTAAAGAACAAGAAAAAAATATTAACAAGTTTTAATGTGTTATTTTAACCCCGCGTTGTGACTACCGCAATAGCGGCTGAATTGAGAGAGCCATTGAAAATGGATGAACCAGAATACCAGGTGAATTGTCCCATGGTGTGTGTGATTCCATTGTTTCGCATTGTCAGCAGTTTCATGATCAAAGTGGATGTCAGTTTGAGAACATGCGAAAAAACAAAAAACTGACACTCTTAAATATTGGGTGTCCCAAAAAAGTATGCAAATTTTACCGATCTGTAAAATCGGTGTTTATCATAATTTTCTTATTAAACAAATGTTAAGATATCTACAAATACCATTTTATATTTTTTATCACTGAATGTTCTCAAACTGACGCCCATTTTGATCATGACACTGCTGACGTAAACAATTGCTATCAACTACATGATATCCGAGTCGCTCTCACAGTCGTCTGGTACATAAAAACAGAAATAAGATCCCGTGTGTGGCACGCGTAGATGGTTGGCTCGTCTTGGCAGCCACTGCGTCCGCAACCACCTCCAGTTGTCTTGCTGGAATCTTGCCATCGGACTGAGGGAGGAAACAACGTGTGCGAAATGCTGTGCATGTCAGTCTTTCACTCCCTTTGTTAAGCATGTACTGAACGCCGTCATTGATAGCAGATAGTGATTTCGGCATGGCATTTTCCTACAATTTCGCTCAAAATATTCACTGGACGATATTGCTCTGATTATTCTTTTAAGAATGAAAGCCTAGTCTTCTAAAATCGTATCCTAAGCTTATACAAATAAATTAGATAGAAGTGGACGGACTTAGAAGTTCTGGTAAGAATAACTTGTATGGCTGCCTATCAACAAGAGAGCAAACAGGCAAAGCTGGAAGATATGCTGATGAGCCAGAAGCCTCGAAACTGTCTCAAGCAGCAGGATATGGGCAAAACACGTGCATGGGCTTTAAGCTAGTACCTGGACTGCCAGTATGGTAAATTACAACATCCGAAGCCTATCACTTTAACCATTGGGCCATGAGCTCGTTACCTTGCCATTTTAGATCGGGAATATTGACACTCATCCACGACGGAAGTCAATGTAGGCTGGGGGCAACTTGATTCAAGTGTAATTAAACTCAGGGCTTCCGATTGGAGCCCTGTAACTAAGTTGTCTACACCGTTGGCTGTATCAAAGCCTGCCACTCGTGGGTATGGATTTGAATCCAACCGAGGCCGCCAAGTTTTCCACAATTGTTTCAAACGAATTATTAAAATATGCCAACCCCTCTACTAATTGTAGTCAGTAGCTGTGCCAATCGGGAGTAAGAAAACGTATTGTTTTCTTTTGCAGCACGCACATGAGGTTCAACAACCTGGTTCTTCTCTCACCGCGCGGTCTACCGGGTGACAGCGAGGAACCAGAGGATACACTTATCAACCGCATCTTCCCTCCAGAGTAAGTCGCCGACACCTTTTTTCGGCCGCGGGCTTACACGCGCTCAATTCACATGCAGAAAACTGATTGTCTCTCTTTTTCTGCAGTTACATGCAGGAACGGCATCGTTTAGGCCAGGTGTCCCTGCGGACCTACGTACGACTCATCATTGGCAAGTTGACTGGCCTTGATCGGTGAGTCTGTCTTTCCGTCTGGCAGTTGTCATTCGGGTTAACTGCTCTCTCTCTTTCTCATTCACATGAACATAAATAATGTGCAATTTTTGTAAAATGTTTCGATTCATATATGGAGTATTCGGGAAGTCAAGTTAAGCAAACGAAAGTTTTCGATCATTCATCATCAGTCAATTACAATACTATGAGGGAGGGTAGAGTAAGCAGAGTTTTAAGCAACCGATCGGAAGTAATTAGGGGATGAGAGGGGATAGTCGGTAAGGGATCAAAGGGTCAGATTGAAGTCTTAATCAGGGGCCAGAAAGGGGGAGGGGGTGCGACAATTAGTTCATATCCCCCCATTCGTCCCTGTCTCGCATCCTGTTTGGAGGTGTCAGGATGGAAGGTGTCACGGTCTCGTAATGGGGTCGCCGTTGTGGGGATGTATCCTATCACTGTCTCGTGGCCGTCTCGTGAAGTGATAGGAAGCATACGGATTCGCGCTGGGTTGGTCTCCGGCCGCGGGCGACTTAGGGCCTTTATAAACACCCTCGGCGTGCACAAAATTGAGTTATTTGAAGCATCTTTTCCCAAATACTAATTTGAAGATTGCGTATGTAGCAGAATTTAATGGAACCATAAATTTCGTGAGCGCTCATCAGTTGCATCCATTCGCTGCATAAACTGAGTAATGAAATAGAAAATACAGAATCAAATTCGTACAGAAAAATCGATATAAAATCGTCAAGGTAACAAGAGTTGGCCAAGGGGCAATCAATAAAGTAGGAAATTCAAATGCTGTGGGCAGCAAAAAACGGTGTAAAAATGCCTTAGGCAAAAAACGTCTGAGGCAAAAAAGGTGGGAAGGGAGATGTGTAAACACCGTTTTTTGCTGCCCACAGAGTTTGAATTTCCTACTTTATTGATTGCCCCTTGGCCAACTCTTGTTACCTTGACGATTTTATATCGATTTTTCTGTACGAATTTGATTCTGCATTTTCTAATTCATTACTCAGTTTATGCAGCGAATGGATGCAACTGATGAGCGCTCACGAAATTTATGGTTCCATTAAATTCTGCTACATACGCAATCCTCAAAGTAGGGGTAAGAGAGAGCCAGTCCCCATACACCATAATGAGGCACGGTTATGTGGACAAATGTCACTGTTTAAAGAAGGTATTAGAAGTTGATAAAGGTGCGCGTTACTGTTGAATACCGGTATTGACGGTAGAGTTCTGCTTCCGTTCTTGCTGGCATTGTGAACAGCATTTAAAATATTATACTGGAGTGCTGTTGGGGGTTGCCATTTTCACCTGTTAAAGTGTGGTCTGGCGGAGGGATTTGATATCAGAAGAGCTCTGTTTTTTCAATTCGAACCGGATATTTCCGTTGCTTCTTGAAGCAGGGGCTCGAAATTCATACAGACAACCGTGACTAACACGTAATCACAAATAGACAGTTGCTATCGGACAGATGACACCGAAATGAGAATGAATATCAATGTTAAGTCATGAAACATAAATCAAAATTGGTCATTTCAGTGGCCTTGATCTCTATCGATAATATATTTGGATTATTGATTATTAGTCACCGTAAGACTGCCTACGTGTATACTAGAATTTGAACCCTGAGCTTAAGCGAAAATCCTCACTTACTTACAGGAACCGGAGTAGATATGTGAACGTAAGTCCCATATAACATCGAGCTCTATATACTGGAATATTAATGATTTCTTAATTAGAAATGAGAGGGAGACACAATTGATTGGACAGACGTTCATGCTGGATAAGTGAAGTAAGTTGCATTCCGTAATGATATGATGAAAAGAAGGAAGGTCTTCGGAAAGTCAACTTGTACTCGTGAAGTTTCAAAAAGGTGTCAATTTTTCGTCGTTAGACTAAATGAAAAGTGAGGGCTGGGAATGTCGCACTAGAGGTTTTCGGGGCGGATGTTCCAACGAATAGGGTGGGATTGGGTGGGAGGGATACGGTACAGTGACTCCTGTGGCGATAGGTTGTGCTGGTGAGGGGAGGGAGGTATTTAAACGTTTAGATTGGACATTAATGTGTCTGATTAGAAAAGCATTTAGTAGAGAGTGGTAGAGAAAATATATTGTCATTTTAAGGCAGCGGTTCGTCGAGGCCAGGCTATCCACCATTCCCTCAGTGGAGCCTTTAAGTTGGCTCCCCAGCGGCAGCTTTACGAAACAGGGTACAAGTGCATAAATGCCGATGTGGACACACAGCTGTGCAATCGTAAGCAGAAGGGTTTTCTGACTGGCGTTGCTCAAATTTACGTGAAAGCATCTCTAGGATGTGCAATCGAATGTGACCCCCTCGGAAGAATGCAAGCCATCACCGAGTGCTGCCATTCAGATGGCAGAATTTTTTGTCAGCTAACAAATGACTTATCCTGGGTTTCCCGTATCAGTTATTTACTAAAGTTACAACTGTCATACTATTTTTCTGGAAATCAAGTGTTTCGTGTGGGGACTAGATCGTGTGAGGCACGCGTAGTCAGACTGTTTAGCCTTAGCATACACTGTACCCGATCCCACATTCAGTCTTCTTGACCCTGTAATGACACAGAGCTCAGGTGAGGGAGTGCGAAGTTGATGCTGCGCAAGTCTACTCTCACTATAAAACAATTCTCGCGCAGGATATCTCCCCTGTACGTGGTGAACATAACCGGAAACAACGGTCGAACTGCCATTGGCATCCTTGAAGCATTTCAAAGTTGAGAGTTGCCCTAATTTCAGCAATCTTAGTTTTGTAAGGAGATCCACATCAAGGAAAAAAGAACAGAAAAGAGGTTCTGAGGTGTCAGTCTATGTCTAGATGGTCTGACAAGGGAGCATTGGAGGGACTGCAGCGTCATGGTGTTCAGGATTAAAATCCTGCTGCTTACCAAATAGGCTCTTTTTATTACTGGTTAATCAAAATCCCTGTGTCAACCTTAAATGACCTGCAAAGAGAATAATCAGAACCCTTTCAAATGCTAAAAAAAAGGCACTTTTGATAACTATTTTACTGAGATTATCATTCCCCTCATTCTTTACAGGTCTCGAAAGGTAATTACTGTTAATGGCCAATCAGAAGTCAGTTACGACTACCTTATCCTCGCACCTGGACTGCAGTTTCAGGCACCCGTTCCTGTAGGTCTCAATCTCTGGAATCTGAAAGTTAAACTGGGCGAGAATATAAAGACGACAAGTAAGACATCTCTCTTCTTTGTACTGCGTCGTTTCCATTGCCTTGGCTTTGGTGGCCTGCAGTCTATGTTGCCACGAGTGAAAGAGGTCACATACTTGTTTATTTTGTCCCTGAAAGCTGAGAACACCGAATTGTTTTCAAGCTACATGCCTCCTCAAGAGCAGTCACTTCTTTAGACTCATAACTGTTAACTTTAAGAAATAGCCGGTCTTGAATGCGTAGGGACGGGGTTGCTAACGAATGGAAAGAGTAAAAATGACTGTCTCATGAATCGATGCAGCCCTTCAAGTTTTCTTAAGCCTAAGAAGGTGTTTATAGACCCGACGCAACATATATATCACCACAAAGATTCGCATGTGCCATGCATTCGTTCCGTCTGTCCTTTTCTTTAGCGGTGAATGCTGGTGTATGCGCATGGAATGTGAGCGAACTCCGGATATAGTTTACTGCCACCGCTTGCGGACATTCTTCAAGTGAGTACACCGACCTCGTCTCAACTAAAACCGTCATTACCAACTACGACGGCATTGCAAAGATATCCCAAGCCATCAGAGAAAAACCACTGAGGTGGTTTGGGCACGTTCTTTCTCGTCTACCTAATGAGTTCGGAGTAAATGCCTTCAATACAGCATCGTCACCCAACTGGTGGTGTTGAAGTGGGGCTCAGCGGGATAACTCGCTCGAAACAGTTCCTTAGAACATGAAAGTTATTCTTGGACCTTCGGTATTCGGCCTTCGTCGTTGGCGAAGAAAATGGACTAAACTTCGTTAATCTGTCGCCGTGGATCTCCACGCGTGGGGAGGTGCCTATCGAGGCCGGCTAGATCAGACAGCCGTGATAAGGCCATGTACTAATTGCATTATTTATTAACTCATAAACTGTTAAATTCGGCATGGCCTACACTCATGTACAAAGAGGACAGCTGCCCTGGTCGGAATTTGAACCTTAGTTTTCGGATCTACTGGTTATCACATTTCGGACTGACTGGGCCTAACACCTAGGGAGTACTCACTTTCCAGACTGACAATCCGTGGCACCAAACCATTTTTACCCAAAAGGAGGTCTGCGAATCCGAATAGTTTTTCGCGGGGTACTGTATTCATGTACATATGCATATGTAGTGGCAGATAGGCAACACCGATCAGATCGAGGACAAAGTCGTCCACCCATAGTGCCTTCAATTTAATCATTGAGCATTCGTCGCCCAATTCAAATATTTCCGATCTCAACCGGCAAAACAAAGAGCTCGTGTCTCACCGATTAGAATGTTGAATTTATAATCAACTGGTCGAGTGTTCGGTCCGCGGGTGATGCGCACCCTTCAGATGCCTATGACTAGTTTGCGAGGGCTAATGAGCCAAAAATGACTATTCCAGTCTCCCCTGTCTTCTTCGCCAATGCCCATCTGCCTTAACTTTTATTTCTGTCAGTCTGAGATGCATATATGATGGTGTTGGTGCTTGCAGCGGCATCGGCGGTAGTGGTGATGGTATAGAGAGTGTTGAAGATGAGCTTTGTCGTCAAGTGATTTGTCAGCTCTCGTTAGAGCATTTTCTTGCGCGTGCAACAGAATCAGGCTTGGTTTCACCGACGATTATGTGTAGGCGAAGGAGCGATGTTTTTAGGGCCTTGCCAATTTTCCCAGATGGTCAATATAATGCATAAGAAGCAACAAACACGGAAGTGCTCCACGAGGTCTTACAAAGCGAAAAAAATCTCAATTCGCGGAGATATGGATGAACCAGTATGTTATGGACCAGAATGTGCTGTTGAATGTGCACTTTGAGGATTTTTGGTAAGCAATTTTACTTAGTCTTCTTAAACGCTCCTAATACTACCTTTTCAATGATCACTTCCTATCTTTAATTCCTCCTCTCTTCTAGCACGCGGTGAGTTTGACGTTTGTCTTTTCTGGTTAATACGCAGGGCTGCTACCCATGCCCGTCACGGTATCGTCCTTATTTTGCCTCTACTGTACGAATTGTTTATCATACGGTATGCGTTTTCTGTCCTCATAAGTTAACTCCGTGTGCGGAGCTGTACACGACGGCCCGACACTCCCTACCTGTAGACTCACGTTTCCCGTTTTTCTTCGTGTCAAAGCTTACCGTAGTCCCAACCTGCGCCGTACCTCATGAGCGTACCAACTGGCGATGGAAACAGCGATTATGTTTTTCCATTTACCTTCAGAAATTGAAGCAGCTCAAAGGCACCCCTCGAATCTCTTTACTCTCAACGATATGATCCTGACGAAACACGCTATCCGCTATGTGCAAAACAAACTCCTCCGTCCGAAGGACAATTCGCGTGAGCTGGAAAAACGACCGAGTATGAACGAGAAGCTCGTAGAGGATCCCTACTTCCTTGAACGCGAAGAATCCAAGGCGCACGAAGGACCGATTGTAGTGTATGGCAAATGTGTGGAAGCCTACTTCTGTGTACAGGGTCTTCTGCAGTTGGGCGTGCCCGGTGTACGCATCGTAATGGTGCAGCCTTTGGACCTATCCAATGTAAGTGAATTAACCAATATTGAAAAAATGAGTTTGTGAGTGCTCGATTTTACTACCCCACCCCCAGGCATGGGGGTTATACCCCGACAGGTAGGTGGAGAAAGACTGGGAGCAGGTTTCTGTAAACAACCACTTTATTCAAGGCCAATAGAAGCGGTGGATTTCTTAGCTCGTCAGCTTTAGCGACGGGCGCTCTGAAACATCCTGGGCTGCACGCTGATTGGTCTTTTCCCATGTTCTGCTTCCCATGCGGAAGTTCTGGAATATTTGGGCCGCATGTGTGAGCAGAAAGCCTCACGCATGCTCGAGGTCACAGTGCACGCTGGTTGTCCGCGCGTATGACTCAGCCTGTTGTCCCGTCATCTCTTCGCCTTCGGCCGAAATGCGGCCCCCGTCTCCGTAACAGGGATCTGCAAATTTATGTAGATTTTTTGCACTAACATGCCAACCAAATTGTAAATGCCGCCTTAAGCGGGCAAGCAGTTCCCACCTCTGTTATAATCGGGGTTCTAAGGGAAGCTGAGAAGCCTGTATTAAGGCTTAAAGTCAGACAGGCTTACTGAACCCCAGGTTAAAGGACCTGCAAACACAGAGGATTTTAGTAAGTGCACAGCGTCTTCCAACCGCTACATAAATGTGAGGAAAACGTGCAGGTCGAAGAAGGTGGGAGTAGGTAGCTGCAGTTGGCGAATATAATGCTCAGTTTTTTCATCAAGGAACGCTGAACAATAGAAAAATAGTTCCTTTATCCAAAGCAATCATTTCGATCCTCGTTTCTGCGCACATAACTTTGCTACTATGCTACTTGATCAACAAATCGACTGAAAATATGCGATTTGTACATTTGTCATCGCTTGTCGGGAGTGCGTTCTTGGTTATCTGGCAAGAAACATACAAAGCCTGATAAGCGGACGGCAGTTCGACAGGATGGCTTACAGGGTTGTTTTCGGGATGTCAAAACCTCAAACAGCCCTCGTACTGCCTTGCTGATCGTCCGTGTCATTCTCTTTGTACCCTTGAAATCAAACCCGCTGGCTGATTTCGGAATGTGAGCAGTTGGTTAGGGCACTGAGCTAACCATTAATACTCATGGTTGTTGTTCGTCTATATGGGAGAGGGGTGTTCTCATAGCTTGCTCTGTATACTTGCGGGGAAAATTGCTGTATGCAATATGTGCACCAAATTTACTTAATAAACGTTCAATTTTCTTCTCTACTCCCTTTTCATCTTTTTTTCTTTGAAGCAAAACTTTCCAAACATTATATTACTAGAATAAACGTCCAGCCGCATGTACTGTAGGTAGTTCCTGCTCTCCTGCCCTGCCTAGGCAACCATAATAGTCACTTTTTTAATTTTTTTATAGAATATGGCTGAAAGTTTATAATCAACAAAACGCTTTGCAGAAATTACACAATGTTCAAATATTTGTACCGTTATTTCCCATCAAATTCTCCGTTCATCTACCACTATTTCATTGATTTTACGACTACCAGGAGCCGAGCGTATTTGAAGACCAGACCGTGGAGACTGCTGTTGAGGAGGCGATGATCAATGCCAAGGTTCATATAAAGAAGGGGTATGTCGTCGCTCAGTGGAACGACGAAGTGGATGCCGTGACTACGAAGAAAATTAAAAGCGTCTCATTTATCTCCGCACAGGACACGATGCGGATTCGCTGTGTGGTAAGTGAGAAGCCCCCCCTCCATCTTCTGTTTTGCACTCGCATTTCTTGAATATGCAAACGGTAATCGCATCGGCAAGTTCTTTGCAAAAAAGATACTTAAGACCGAATAAGTGAATCGGCATTGTGGTCCTGCCTACTCCAACTCAGGAAACGACTGAAACTATTTTTGCAGTCTTAGGTAGCGGCGCCTTGACTTAACCCATGTAAATGTTGTCCTTGAAAGTCCTCAATTTTCGATGGCACTTGAGGATGGATTATACATAAGGACTATCAAGCTTAAACTCGAGCTTCTAGGTCAACCGATCTTTTGAGAGCTTTACTGCATTGACTTGCATCTGATTTTTAACGTTCAGCTGCTAAGTGCAAGAAGAACGGGATTTTCCACAGGAAATTTGATCCAATTTTGAGTGCTTTTTCTGGTGCGGCTGAATAAATATCCTGGGTTTAGATTTCACCTAAGCTCAGACTACATACTTAAACTATTAAACCTACTACCTACTATGCGTGAGTAGCATGTGCTTACTAATTTTTTGTCGATATTAAGTCTGTGACCGCCAGCGTATTGTTTTTAAAACAAGAATCTTTGTCATTCTGACATTTATCATTACCATTAGCAAGTTTGCTGAGAAAGAAAACAACATTTTAACTACCTAACATTTGTATGTCGTCTAACTGCCAGCTTAAAAAGCAACTGCACCATAAAACTCAACGCTCCTACCACTTTTCCCAGAGTCATTTGTCAATGTAACTAATAACTGACGTACGCTGCGCATTCCTCACTGTGAGGGTAAGACGGCTGGATAGTCACTTGTAAACGGTCAATCTAACTCCCAACAGCCTGACAATATGTTTTCTGAAATGCATATAACTATACTACTGCTTTGAATTAAGTAGATTGTTTTGTTTACATTAACGTTGGCTCCGGTGCAAATTATACAGTACCAATGCCATGAAAGTGTTGTACGCTGTTACTTCGCAAATGTGAGACATTTTCTACATCTATGCCTGCGCATTTTACATACTAAAACGACCTATGAAATTTTGCTACTTAACTACCTTTTTATGCCCACCTGTACAACTTAAATGGAGTTTTAAATGGATTCTGTCATTTATGCCGAATATACTGACAAATACTAACTAACTAAACTGCTGAACTTGCATCTTTTCATATCTCCATATTTCAGGCTTTCTTCTCCTTCTACAAGAAGGGAGTCGACTACGAGTTTTTCAAGGGTGAGTAAACTTTCCAAAAGTCCGATTAAGTAACTGTATGCCACGAGCCAGTAATTGTCGAAGGGAAGCTTATCAATCTTCGGTACACTAGGTCATAGATAGAATGAGTCAATCCCCTTCAGTTGCGAAGGCATAATTCAAACCACTTTCACTGTTATCAATAATTTACCTGCTAGGAATAGCTAAGATAAAAACTTTGACATACATATTGTTTGCATTTTATTAAGCTGTGCTCTTATTTCTAACTTTAGCCGTAAACGATGCCTGCCTGGTTTTTGATGGCCGACTGGTAATTGACGTCAACTTTCATACCAACGACCCCTGCATCCGGGCCGCCGGACCAGTGACCAAACTTCAACGTATCTACTACAATGATAGTTACACACATGTGCTCTGCAATAGCTTTGAAGTCGGAGAACGCGTAGGTTTTGTAACTTACTTATCTGCCTCGATTATGTTTTGTTCTTTTGAGCTGAACGACTAACTCGTTGCCCTGTGTCAGTGGCTTGCTGCCGAAACGGTAGTCGCCAGTGGATTTAAAGGTATGGACAGTCGATTGGTAGACAGTTAATCTAAATCTAATCAGCCTATGCAACGGGTACTTATTTCTCTATTTCAATATATCGTTTTGTTTGTGTAACCTTTGAGAGAATTCTGCTCTAGAATGAATTCGACACGTTTGAACGTGATAGAAGCTAACAGGTGACTTCCAGGAATCGATTTGGAGTAAGTAGAAGCCATTGTTGTAACGCGATGTCTTCACGCCTAGAAGCGACAGCGGTGAATAAATCATGGCAATTAGTAACTCGGGTACAGACTGATGAATAATAATTGCATCAATTAAGACCCACCGCGATGAACATGAGTACTGCTAATTGTTGTTGGCATGCCATGGCCTGACAACTGTGCTTTCGGAATACTGCTTTCGTGTGCCTTTATTAACCTTTTTAGTCACTTAGTGAGGATGGTTTGGGGCGGGAAACGATCATTCGAGGTAGATTAACTTCTTGTTCCAGTGATCACATGTTCTTATTCCAACCTGCTAAACTCTGGTGCGAAATATTTTTGACTGACGTGATAATTGGTTCCCTCCCAGGGCTGAGAGTCAGACTGCACTGGAAACCTATAACTGTGGCCTTTGTGACAATCGCACGCATATGAGATTCAAAGTGCACTTGCAGATGTCTGGTGCGCTGCGTGAAGACCAAGTTTGAGTGTGGCACGCGTAGACAAACTACTTCACTTTGTCAGTCACTGCATCTGCACCGTCTTGACACTGCTCCAAGTGGGTGAGGGAAGAGATCGTGTGTCGTTGATCCTGCGCAAGTCCGCCTCACTGTAAGGTACTTCACGTGCCAGTCACCGATGATGGGCTCACACCAGTAGTGAACTCAAGAATGGTTATCCTGTTAGGAGATTAGCCGGACCAAGTGCTTGCAACATTTGGAGGCTTTCCTGACGCGTCGAGCCTAGCCTTGTGTCTTTTTTTGTTAGTTCTGACCGCATACAGGCGATGACTTCCACGCGAGACGACTTTAACCTCTGGGGAGGACCTAGATGCACGCGCTTGCTCGCGCGCCCACTGGTTTCAGTTATCCCAATGCGCCAATCAGGCTACAGGCGAACGCGCACTTGACAATCCCTTGTAAGCCACTGTGTCTAGCAGACAGGGAGAGTTGCATCACACACCGGATAGCGAGGACACGCTAGTCCGCTCCCAATGTCGTGGCTCGCCCCTAAGGCGGGCCAAAGAGCGTGCTTTAGATCAACCAGTGGCAATTACCACCCGAGACAGCTCCTCCGGGTTTTTTACACAATAAACCCTCCTCCGAGTGGATTCCAGAACTATGCGCTTCTTATTGTGTTTTTCATTGGCGATCCCAAAGGGCTTAATTCGATGGTGACACACGTCAGATGTCACCATTATAACATACCCATATTTCCTCCAACTGACTACGTGACCTGCGTGCCCCTACGGAAACAGAGTAGCTAAGAAGTACATCGATGCAAACGAAAAGCGAGCAGCCATTGGTATGTCAGAAAGAGTGGTTAAATCATATGTGTAATTTCTACGTTGGTAATTGTACCGCAGCTTATTGGCGACGCCATTTGACACGAGCTAGTCGTATTGTCAAAAGTCGGTGCAATCCCAGGTGACCATTTTCGTAATTTATTATGATAAAATTGCATCGCCCAGGGGATCCTCTACTGCGGTTTTGAATCCTATGTTCGTCAGCAGCTTAAGGGATGGAGCTTTTAAATAGGGATCCTTCTCCGAAGCCGGTTGGACTTTCAACCACAGAGCACTCTTTTCTGATAGTAGGGAGTCACCAGATGTCATCACCCATCTGAGTCTAAGCGGCCTTGGCACAAATGGAGGATGGCACGTGCAGCTGTGGAGTCTCTCACTTGCTCTGCTCATATAAAGAAAAATTATTGGAAATTCGTCAATATTTTCCGTCCGATTCATAGGATATATCTACTCTGCATTTTCATGAAGAGTATAATGTCAGCATTCCTAAGTGAATAGCTGTTTGCTAACTGAGAAGCAAAGACTTATTAAACGGAGTAACTTTGATTATACCTTTAACAGTCTTGAACACGCATTATGTGTGTCTGGGGTATTAAGGCAAGGGTCACTTTCAAGTCTTCATTTGGAGGTAAAGGTAAAACTTCAAGGGTCAGGATATGGATTAATTCGTGTCTTTAGGATAAGTGCTAGAGTTAAGGCTTGGCTTAAAGGGTTAACATAAGCTCACGAAGGCACACGGAGGTCCTATGCTGCTTGCCAAGTTACCGATGCTTTATGTCGTGGGGTGCACCATGATCTTCTAGCGAGAATACATACTCAATGGTTAGGATGTTTGACTTTGATCAAAGAGGTTGCGAGTTCGAGGCCTAAGTGGAAGCCACTTAGGTCTGGGTATGACTGGCTGACGAAGGCTAGTAAGCCAGAAATGACAATTAATACTATGTGAAGAAAAAACAACTGTCCGATCCTGTGCTGCATTATCTCCCGCCCCTGGCCTTCTTGACTTGGTCAAAACACGGGACCCAGATGGGGGCGGAACAGAGGATGTGGTAGATGTAGCGCAGGTCTACTACCCCTATAATCTAATTCACGAGCAATTCACTTTCCATGCGCCCACCTTGCCGTGGGGCACACAATGAACCTTGTCGAAACTGACGATCGAACCGTCCGGGCAGGCGAGAACGAGAGAGGTGTTTTTGTCAAACTACTCTGTAGTGTTAGTGGCAGTTGTGCTGTTTGTTGCGCTTGGGGCTATCAGGGTGCGATAAAAGCCGTGGCTAGGAGGGTTGCCATCTGACGGGATAGCTTGGACACCACAGTTCGCTCAGTGTGTTTCGTTGTGTGGTGTGGCCTGAGATTCAGGCTCAATGGCTTTATGGCGCTCCTAGGTTGGGGCCTACCTAGCGAGGTGTCCTGTTGGTACGCGTGTTGAGTGTTGGTCGTGCCAGCCGCCTGCGCCCTACCCCATCCCCGGTCCTCTGGACTTTTGTCTTGACACCAGGGTCAGGTGGGGAAGTAGTGAAAGTGGGGCGGAATCTCCGCAAGCCTATTTTCACTATAATCTCACAAGAATCACCGCGATGCTTCAGCTTGCTGAGGCCCGTGTTAGACATCGTCGAGGGTGACGGTCGAACTGTCGGTGCTGGTAGCTGTTGGTGATTGTTGGTGGCGAGATAAGTACGTACAGTCAGCAGTCATCAGTCATGAACGCTTAATGGTAATTCACAATACCCTTTACGTATTAATATACAGTAGTCGCCGGTTATTTAGCCCACGGTTGATAGGCCCAGCCGCGTATTTAACCCAAATCAGCTTGGGACGCAATTTTACATAGCGAAATCCGCCGGCTAATAAACCCCGTCGTCGGCTACAAAGCCCAGTTTCCCAACAAGATAGAGTGCGATTCTCATATCTCTGCGTGCCCAACTGGTTACGTGTCGCAAATCCTTTTTTGATTGTTTTTATTATTACGTAAAATACAGAAAAACAGCATTGTTTTCTTGTACATAACCAAACTCTACACATAATACAGTACGTATGTAATGTATAGTGACTATTCTGTGTTTGCTAATTATGAACTAGGACTCTCTGGTTAGTGCGCCCGCCGCTTATTAAGCCCAATTCGGTCTGGGCCCGAGGTGGGCTGAATGACCGGCGACTACTCTACTGGCTTTCCGTCTTCTGGAGTGCATTTCTCCCCTAGACACTTGATTCTCTTTGTTTCGTGTGCCTGAGATAACCTCAATTAACACTTCGTCTGCCCTCTCTCTTCCCCTCCCCCTCCGCCCACACACACGAACAGCTAGCAAAGAGCTTACTTCAGCTCTTTGATCCCAGTGTAAAGACTCCAGAGCGACCGGTGAAGGATGAACACCACCTGCTACCAACCTTCAAAATGCCGCGGATAAAGCTCGGTCAGTTGCCTGGCGACTACAGGTATCTGAAGGTATGGGCCCCCGGGCAACGAAAGGACCTGCGGGAGCGGATGTCACAAGCCAACTTTGTGAGTTTGAAAGCAATTCAAACCTATCAGTGTCAGAGCTACTGTGCCCAACTTTACATATGGGCCTTACATAAAAATAGAATAGTGTATGCATTTCCGGTTTGATTGGTCTGAAAGACAGTAATGTCACGAAAAGAGGCAAAGGTTTGCATCCCAGGTATTTGTCTAGAAGAAGAAGAACAAGTTGCGATCACCGGAATCGTAATTTTGTTCTTCTGAACTTTCGAAACCCCCCCCCCAGTCCCCTCCTCCTCTTCCCTTCGCCCACTCCTCCTCCTCCTTCCACCCGCCCTATTCTACGACCTCCTCCCCTTCCCCCTACAACATTTGATTGGTTCCTGCCCCCTATAACTGTTGTTTGCTTTTTGTTAACGTTTTATCTCTGACGATGGACTCCCGCAAGAGCCCGAAAACTCAGGAGAATACAATTACGATTCCAGTGATCGCAACGACTTCTGATTCTTCTAGACAGTAATGTATCGGTGGATGTCGGTGGACGGAGGGGTGTTAATTAGTCAACCCTCATACTTGGTATAGACAAAATGGATGGTTACCGTAATCGAAGATATAACTGCTCCTGGTGCCTCAGGTTTTAATAAACATCCTTGTATGTGAGTGAAGCTATTTGTATCGCTGGAAAGCAGCGATACTGATCACGCCGAATCCTTTCACTGTTGTTCTGAGCTACCACGACTCGCACATTTGTCAAAACTTGGAGAAAATGGACAATGCAGCCGAGATTGAGTTCGAAATGAGTGCTTCGCCGCGATAAACTCTTAATTGAACTCCAAGCTGGTAGATTGCAAGTATTGTGTTTGGGGGTCCCAGTGTTAGTTGCATGCACAGCCACTTGCTTTCTGTTACTTTTGAGTCACAGCGCCTCACTTCACTGCCAGTTCTTTTCACCTTGTCTTCTCCCTGTGCCACGGAGGGCATGGAGGCACCCTTGCAAGGGATAATATCAATCTCCCAGGCACAATAGTAGGTCTCAACGACCTATCGTGACCTCAGTTAGAGTAGGACCATCGCTTCTAAGCAAAAAACGGAGATTAAACATCCTAAACATGTGATTTATTCGCTTGAAAATGCCTTTACTTCTTGAGTAAATTTCCACTTAGTGACGTTGTGGGTCGCTGAAGGGGTTTTTCAACCTGGTCGGTCATGTAGAGTTCCCGCCTTCTTCACTGTAGAGTGACGTTATTTTTCGTGATTTTTCTTTACTTGCAGGGTCGTGCTCTGGTCACTGGTGTTCCAGAATCGGGACCCGGATACTTCCACTTGCATATCAACGAATACAATGAGGTCTCCCGCGTATGCTGCCTCTCCAAAAACGTAAGTATAGCAGAGGTGCATACTCACAGAAAGTAAAATGCTCTCATTCAGTGGCTTATTTAGCGAAGATAGCAAGAAATGTGTCTGTATTTGTGACGACCAACTCTCTCTGGTTAATTATTCCGAAGGTTTTTTGGCCGAAATGGAATGAACAATGCATTTATCGGGTCCCGTCTCAAAAATAGGGTAATCATAAACCGCAGGACCGTATGATGCAAACCTTACGTTAAGAATAAGGTAGATCCCTACGGTATCCGGAGCACAAACGAATCATGCGTATTACCAATGAACATGCGACATACACATGCTTCCTACGCCATTTCAGTAGTAAGCAAACATTACATTGTGCTGGACGAGTGTCGTGAAAACGCAATTTTACCTGCATAATCATACCCATGGTTTAACATAATAACACTCTAAACCCCTAAGAGAATATTGAGAAATATCGTTTTGGGGGCGGGTGATATGCTGAGTAACAACTGGAAAAATATTGTCACAGCTAGACCTACAAGAGTTAGGATTACCAACTTAAAATTAATCAATACTTTTAAAATTCGATCGCCTCTGCATTCTTTAACAAATAAAGCTGCTATATGTCTGACGGTAGGAATAATGGGAAAGCAACTATCGGCATAAAAAACATATACAGAATGAGATAGAACCGGTGTTAGCGTTGGATCAACCAAAAACACTAGTTTACAGATATCGACGGGCCTGGGTTCAACAAATCTACTGCTTTATTGATCAGACCCCATATATAATCTGGTATGCTAAATAATTACGTGGGTTCTATTACTGACTGCCTCTGGGAAATTTGTGAATATTAAATGGTTATGCACTTCGGCTGAAATGTTCACATAAGATTTCGGTCTGTGCTTATAGACTATTACAGTGGAGTCCGGTTAATGTGGACACGGTTAATGTGGACAACCGCTTAATGTGGACAGTTGGCCAGGAACGGAGGTGTCCACATTAACCGGACTCCACTGTATATACACTGAGATACTTCAAGTGAAAGATTAATTGTTGCAGAAATTAAAAAGCTCTAGTCACGGTTCTGTGACGATAATGTGTACAGCTGAGGTCAAAGGGCATTAGCAACAACTGGAAATATTTTTTTTCACTTTCCTCTTTTTTGAGTATCTCTATAGAAATATCTATAATAGCTTTGGAGATTAACGGGTGTTGGCACTATCAGATAGGCCAAATGTTAAACCTCGCCCGCCTAATGGCGTCGAACGTATGGGGTAACACTTACTTCTATATGAACAAGTGGTCATGCTTCATACTACAGGAGAACTTTATTCTAGTTTGATTTTCAATTTCTCAACAGTAAACGTATCTAAGATTGTACACAGTTATTTCGCGATGTAAGACACACGTTACTTCCAATCATCCATGTTTGTGTATTTATCCGATTCACCCACCTTTATGTTCTTTTCACTCGTTTGCCCAGGACTATCCCCGACAGAACTTCATCAAACTCTTCTCCGTCCACGAAAAGGCCTTGAACAATTTGGTGGCTCGCTATGACGAGGGTCTGATCACGGACTTTTACGCGTACGCTCTTACTACCCTCGTGCTATTGCTAGGCACATCACCCATCTCAGTTTATTTATTCGAAGACACGATGACATTTTATGAAAAAATACAAAGAGCGTGTCTGCCATTGTCCGCTGAAGGCATCACATAAATATGCTTAACTTGGCGCTTGCGAAAAAATATGTATGGATCTGACTGAGTACCTATGGCTTCAATCCGGTGTAAATCGGTACAGAAGCTGCCACAACGGGACGCCCGCTAAAGCGAGGCGGGGCCAGATTACCTTATCGAGGGCTGCTAAGGCTAATTGGGTTAATCCTAATGGCTGCGATCTTCTAGGCCAGGTTCCTTTACAAGATGAGAGGTCTAATGGGAAGGCCGGAGTGGTAGGAAGAGTATATTCTGTACAGAATAAATGGGAGAATAAGGAGTAGGAAATTGACTAGCAGACGACTGCACAACCGCAAGCCAGCGGACGGCGTCTGAAGTCATGTGTGCTCGGCAATCGTAACTTGTGGTCCTATGTGAGTCGGCCTGTGATTGGTTGTATCAGAGGCCTGAAGCAACAAGCGTTCCAAAATGCACTTTGACTCGAGCTAGTCACGAAAAACATTCGCAAGTGCACTTTATGTGTAGCTATTCACTACAGGCTCACGGCACGCGCCTATTGGTCTGTGCCGTTTCCCTGCTGATCACCAACTATCGTCGTACACGTGTGTAGAGCAGTCTCTTGAAAAGTCAACAGAAATTCTGATTTCTTTTCCAAAGGAATACTTAAGCAGGAATCATAATATTAATTATTATGCAGGTTATATTTCAGTTAGCCGGCTTTCGAACGACTTCCTCTCCAACCGCCTGTCTAAACTAGGCTCCTAAAAATATGCAAAAAGGTATATAATTTTCCGTTCGCTTGTTTGGTGGTAAATTAGATGATCGTCAAATTTTATATTTAACGTAAAGGTATATATTTTGGTTTAAAAAACCTTGTCAATGGTCCAGTAATTTTGAATACAATCTGCTGCTACATTTGCCGTCTGTATGAGGAAATTAAACATTTGTTAACGTCATTAGATAGAGTTCACGTAGTTCTCAAAAAAATTACGAATAGATGTGGACAATGTTATGCACTTAAAGTCAGTATTTAAAAGTGGGCAAATAACGCAAATAACGACTTTAAAACCAAAAGTATCTTTTATTAAAAACCAAGTTTTGAACAGGCGTGATTAGCAAAGTAAGCACAGGAAAGAATATTTTTAAGCATGTCCACTAAAATAAGATTTATAAACGTAGCGAAAACCCATGAGCAACTCAAAGTTCTTGTATAGGCGTTTATAGTTCAGTATAGCTCAGTATATTTAGGTTAGTAGGCAATGCCTTTGAAGACCCTATTGAAAACAGTATGCATGAAATATCCAACATAACATATGTCACTATAAACAGTGAGTAACATTTATACATGTACAAATTTTAACGTTTGCGTGTGAGCAGTCAGAATAGCCTCTTGTGTACATAATATATCCAACATAAAATGTGTTACTGTAAAATAGTGAGTAGCAGATACAAATGTAAAGTTTTATCTATAGGTATCTCCGGAGCGTTAATTATTCCTGCTTCCTTGTACATATGAACGGTAACAGTTAAGTAGATGTTCATCCAGTTTCCGTTTAAACACATTTGTGGAGTTCGCCATTACGACATCCTCGGGCAGTCTGTCCCAGGCACTGATGACTCTTTTTGAGAACGACTGCTTGCGGACCTCTAGATGGGATAGGGTTCCCCGCAGTTTGAGGGAATTCCTACGGAGGTTGGTTGAAATGGCGAAGGCGAGGAAGTCATCAAACTTCAGGGCACACTCCCGATTCCTCACGAGGCGGTACCTGTGTATGAGGTCACCGCGGATTTGTCTATACTCAAGGGGGAAACGTTGAGTGCTTCTAGTGTACATTCGTAAGGTGAAGACTTTAGGCCCATCACAATTTTCGTTGCTCTTCGCTGAATTCTTTCCTGCATCTGGTAATCTTTGTGCATCCATGGTCGCCACGCCTGAACGCCATACTCCAGATGTGAGCGAATAAATGCTCCGTAGATTTTGCCGAATAGTTTTTGTCTATGTCGACAAAAGTTCGCTTAATGGCAAACAGAACACTGTTCGCCCTCTTGACAGCCCTAGCACACTCTAAAGACGGCTTCAGGGATGGCATAATAGCCATGCCCAGATCTTTTTGTTCATTGACGTTCGACAGGCACCTTCGATCGAGTACGTAGTTGTGTGAGTCATCCGTCGCGCTCACTTTCTTCGTCTTGAGTCGCAATGTGACACACTTCTCAAAGTTAAACCGCATTAACCATTTTCCGACCATTCACCCAGGCGGTCAAGTCCTTCTTGCAGAGTTTGTTCATCATAAGCGTTTCTGATGGGTTGTCATATCTTAATATCATCTGCAAACAGGACTCCATTACTGACCAGTCCATGCCTACAGTCGCTGACGTAGATTAGGAACAAAAGTGGCCCAAGAACGGAGCCCTTAGGCATTCCTCTCGCAACTGGCACTGAAGAGGATTTTGCGTTTCCGACGCACACGGAATGCAATCGGCCTATGAGAAAATCTTCTACCCAATTTAGTAAATTGCCCCTTATCCCGGATTCGCCAACCTTGTAGAGTAGCCGTTGGTGAGGGACACTATCGAAGGCTTTTTTAAAGTCGATGAAAACAACATCGACGGGGGTATTTTCGTCTAATGACTTGGACCACTGCTCCATAGAATAAAGCATATTGGTCAGGCAGGAGTGGTTTCTTCGAAACCCGTGTTGGGCACCATCAAGGAAGTCTTTTTTTCGAGGAACTTCATAGTGTCCTTTTTGATGATCCTTTCCCTAACTATACAACAGATGCAAGTTAGGCTCACTGGTCGATAGTTGTTCACGCATGTTCTGGATCCACCCTTGTGAAAAGGGTATATGTTCGCAACATTTCAATCGGATGGGAGGAGGCCTCGATGAAATGGTAACTGTAGAATGTTCGTTAGCGGTCTGGAAAGTTCCGAAGTCAGCTCTTGCAGTACCTTTGCTGGTATTTTGTCTGGACCCGGAGACTTAGCTTCATTAAGCGCAAGAAGTTCATTCCTTACATCTTCTTCTGTGAAATGCAGGTCCTCCATGATTCTGCCATTACTCTCTGCATGGAAGTCTGTCGGATTAAAATGCAGTTCCTCAGTGAAAACAGATGCAAAAACTTGCTAAGGTGTTCTGCCTTTTCGAGATTGTTTATACTTTCCTCATTATTTTCACCTTTTAGTACTGCAACTGTGTCTTTGTTTTTTAGCCTGCTGTTGATGTAACTGTAGAGCACCTTTGGCTACGTTACGGCCCGCTAGATAATTTTCGCTTCGTAGCCTTTCCGCGCTTTTAGAATGTTTGATCTAACCTCGTTCCGCTTTTGGCGGAATTCTTCGTAGTGTGAAGGCTGGCGTGTTGATGCGTATCTTCTCCAGAGTTTGTTCTTACGGTTTATTTGGCTCTTTAGATCTTGCGTTAACCAGAGGGGCCTGCTCGCCTTTTGTACTTTTTTCAGTGGACAGTTTCAACGCATAACTTCGCTTATAAGATCCCTGACAGTGTTCCAGTCGGCATCTGGACTACCGGTTAGAAGGTCATACCAATTTATTGCTGATAGTTCATTGCTCATTGCGGTTTAATTTCCGCGCCAATAGTCTAACAAAAACTCCGTATTTCTCGGTTGATGGGTGTTTGAAGCATATGCCCACAGGATCATGACAGGATCACTCTTTCCACGAGGCGCGATTGGCCTAATTTCGCTTGTATCAATCGGGTCTTTCGATAATACGAGGTCCAAACAGTTAGCAAGTTGTGCTTCTTTTATTCTCGTTGGGAATCCAGCATTCTGCACGATAGAGAGGTCCCCCGTCAGCTTTAAGAATCTGGAGCTTGAAGACTCATGAGAACCCTTAACTGATAGCTCATCCCAGTTAATCAGTG
The DNA here is from genome assembly GCA_036362985.1 of Ligula intestinalis. Classification (NCBI taxonomy): domain Eukaryota; kingdom Metazoa; phylum Platyhelminthes; class Cestoda; order Diphyllobothriidea; family Diphyllobothriidae; genus Ligula; species Ligula intestinalis. The sequence continues at coordinate 80,892,839 of JAYGXS010000001.1, read as the reverse complement.
GGGCGTTAAAATCTCCAGTGATCAGCGCATTTTCATTTTGAGCCAGTTCACGCATTAGTCCAAACAATGCCTCGCCACCTTCTGGAGATTGATTTGGCGGTCTATAGACAGCCATGAAATGTAAAGTGGGTGCACCACGCGTTTTGAGTTTAAGCCATAGGGCTTCACAATCATGAGAGGAACCAATTTTGCGTTCTGACGCAATGATGCCCTTCTTGACAAACACTGTTATTCCTCCTCCCCTCCTATGTATCCGGTCCCAACGAAAAACTTGGTACTCTCCAGGTACAATTTCGGCATACATTACGTCGGCCTGTAGCCAGGTCTCTGTAATGGATATGACATCTGGCTGTAGGTCAGCTATACAAACTTTGAGCTCATCAATCTTCTGAAGAAAACTCTGTGCGTTCGTATAACGAAAGCGCAGCGTCGCCGGCATAGAGTTCTGAGCAATTTGTAGGTCGAGGGAGCCGGAAGATCTCTGCGAATTAGCTACTTTATTGCCTGCGTTTTAATCTGCTTTGTGTCGATGAAACTCAGCGTTCTTTGCTGTCTTCAGAGGAATGACCTCTGGGCGGTGATGATTTCCCCGTTTACTATCGCAGGTTCCTCTCGCCCGCATTGGATCTCCTTTGGAGTTCGGCTTTCATTGCCCTCCACTTCTCCCTCTCGACCGGCGAGTGCTCCCGCTGAAAAAAAACCGTTAGGTACTTGTTCCGTAGTTGCAATTTCCTGTTGAACAGTAGCTTCGCTTGTTCTTCGTGCTCGAGTATAAATTTTATTGGTCTGGGTTGACCCGATTCCGTATATGGACCCTTCTTCAGGCCCACCCTGAATGCTTTTAGGACGGGGACCACCATTTTTTCATTTTCATGTAGGAAAAGTTTAATGCATACACGGAATAAATCCATATCATGGTCAATTCTATTCTTTGGGGTCTCCGAAGAAGATTCAGGCATGCCTTGTATGACGATGCACTGGCTGCAATTAAAGAAGGACTATGAGATTTATTAGTGGACCCTTCCGACGTGTGGGTATCCTCGACTTGGGCTGTTAGATCCCTAAGCTCCAGATTTGATAATTCGGAGGACCCGACAGCTCCTCTTTTGTGCCAAGGCCAACTTGTTTTGTGTTAGTCGGTGGCGTCTTGGGCTTGTTAGGAGACGCAACCAGACTAGTTCTTACTGGTATCTTAGACACCGCCTGCTTGGTTTTTGGGACTGTGTTAAGCACGACACCCCTTGAGTTAGCAAAATGTTCAGTCCCTTTATCGTGGTCTGCTAGTCTAGTGGCGACACCGTCTGCCTGTTGGCCCAACGTACAGGGTTCGACTCCCGGGTCTTCTACATTTTCGTGGATTTCCGACTCTTCGACTAGGTCGAGTTCCACTACTGATTCTGCTGTAGTTTGCTTATGGAGAATGGAAAACTCCTCTGTTTTCTTCGTCTTGGCCTTTTGTCGGCTGTCAGTCATCTCCGACATCGAACCGTGCGTTAGAATATGTAAAAGTGACTTAAGTTCCGCTAATTCCGTTTTAAGGCATATCATATCCTTCTGCACGACGGAAAATGCTTTGGAAAGTTCCCTGTCTGATATGCCATCTCGGTCTTCGTACTTTGTGTCTATTGAGCTCCGAGGACTTCTAGGCCTTTTAACAAGGCGCGATTTCGTTGCGCCAACCATGCGGTTTATACCCTCGAAATTGCAATTTGGGCTTATATTCTGAATTAAATCAGTGGAAACCGTACGCCATCGTGGTCTAATGGTAACGACTGATGCCCGCGAACCACGGGTTTTGGGTTTAAATCCCACTCGCGGCAGACTTTTTACAAGTTGCGCTGTACGTTATGTTTTGCTTCCCATCATAGATCGAAGTCAAGTTAAACGATATTAAAGCTCTTTGCAATATGTATAAAGCGATTAACTGTATGGAAAGGATATTGGAACGACTCAGCCGTTTGCAGATAGCTGGAATCCCTGAATGTAATTTTTGCAGGCGGTTGTAAGAAGTTTGTTTAAAACCCAGTTTACTGAAGTGAATAACTTGGGAATATGCTGCACTATTAATAATGTTACGACCCTCGCTAAGCAATCCTTTCGAAACGAATCCCTATTTTGGATTTTGTTGGACGTTTCATGATAACACATTTACTGTGCGTACAAAGTGTGCCTTCACGCTGCCTTAACCAATGTGCGCAATATGATCACCGATTGATTGGTAGACGTGAACAGTCAACGGGAGATGAAATAGAATACGACGCATACTGGCGAATCGTTCAGGACGCCGGGCGCGGTTCTGTTATTCACCCTCTTGAATATTTGAATTCGCACCGGGATGAGGTTTATCGATCCAACCTGCTTGAAGTCAGCATCTAGACAACAAATGATGTACTACTGTTGGGAGATAAAATTTTCTGGATATTTGGCTTGATTGCATCGCTTTAGATGTGTTCTTTGAGTTTCAGAAATATTCTTCTCACCGTATTTCGCCGTATTCATCGACTTCTTATTGTAGGAATATGTAGTTCGCGCTTCATGCGACCTTGACATTCAACGCGTGGATCCCTTAGAATGGGTTAGAAGGCGATTTCGCTTTTTGGTCTCTTCATCGCCAACCTTGTGTCACGCAAGTGTCAAGCAACTCGGACTAGATGAGATCTCACATTTTAGGAATTGGGACAATTTTTATTTTTTGTACGACTGTCATTTCCTTCCCAGGTACGTCAAAGTGGAGAGCGAATGCGTCTGTGCCTGCTTTGACTTGTCAACTTCAGTCATCGCTGCACACGGTCAATTGACAATAAACTTAATATGCTGCAAAGAATTCCAAATGGTAAAAATAGAAGCATAATTTTTTAAATTTAGCTTTCTAAATTTTCGGGGGGTGAAAGAAGTAATGGGATAAAATAATGAGCCTAAAAAGAGGCGATGCGAGCCGGAAAGAGTGTTGATGTTCGACGCGATTTTTTTCAGTAAAAGTCCCTTGAAAACCCTAGCACACACAAACTCTTATAAATTGTCTTTTTTAAAATAATATCAACAAACTGTGAGTTGCATTGTTTTAACAAATAACTTTTTTCTACTGTTTGTGTGGCATTAGTTCGAGTTCAGACTATCGAGGGACAACAGGGAACAAATAATTACCCAAACGTTTCTTGAAGAGCTGTATAGACGTTACCTCTAAGGCTGATTGCAGGAGGTTATTCTATTGTTCCAATGCGTGAAGAATTCAGAGGGGAGATTACGCTTAAGCGTTTTCGGACGCAATTGCGGTTCGTGTCCACGAAGATGGAGTCAGGGGTACCACTGTAACGTCCTCAAAGCAGAATCCTTTCTCAATGCTATGCATTATGCTGTAAAATAAGCTACAAATCCCTTCTTTGTTGCCTGTAATACAAAGGGAGTAAATAAAGGCATTCCAGTTTTTCGATGTAAGAGTGTTTTTGAAGAGCTCTTAGCGGCTTTGTTGCATGTAGCTTCACTTTATTGAGGGAAATTCTGTCTTTTGCGAACCATGACCGCCGCGCCTGCACGGCATATTCTAGTTGAGACCACGCCGCCGGTCATGTTTGCTGTTTTGGTCCTGCCGAGATTACTCAAACAGATAATAGTAATTATCTGAATGTAAATGATCAAACGCATGACCCTATGGACTTTTTAGGTTAGAAAGGATTGAATAAGTTGTGCAGATACACGAACGATAATGATAGAATATGTGAGTCCCTAGTTTCTATAACTATATCAATCCTGCTTATTTAATTTAGATAGGCACGTTATGCTAAGTTTACATTTCCGTATATGCTTAAAGGGTAACCATGATAGATGGGGGTGCTCACTGCTCGGTTACGGAGTAGTACAGCGAGGCTGTGCTGCAAGGGCTAGAGCGTTGGACTCCTTGCCAACAGGTCACGAGTTCGAGCCTTGGCCACCACAAACCCGGCGTTGGATAGGGCTGGCTGATGATGGCTAATAAGCCAGAAGAAGCTATTCCAGTTTCCGTTGTCTCGGTTGATAATGTCCATCTGCCTATTATACTAGCGGCTTCGTTTTGCTGGCGAATCTCACGTTAGAGCCCTAAGGTAGAACGCAGTTATTTCATTGCGCTTATAGACACGTAGTAAGTCATGGTTTTTTGTGTGGGTGACAGATTGATCTATTCAGCGGTAAACTACGTCCAGGGGCTTCCGCTTTGTCATAACTGAGAGGCTGCATCGCGTGGTAGGGAGACTGTGATGGGATGCAGCGTAAAGTGTGCGCAGGAAGGAATTAGAGGCAAAAGTCAGTTGCAGCATGCTGATGAGACGGTGTCATTGAGGCCCTGCTTTCTGTCTTAACAACTTTAAACTGTCTTCGTGTTATTGTCAAAAGGACATTAGGTGACAGAGGGTGCGAGTTGTTGGTACGGGAGAAATCCGCTCCCAGGCATGTCATCACTGCCAGTCCCCATCTACATGTGCGACATATTTTATGGGTGTACATCCGCAGGGATCCAGTGCATCTAACGCATAGCCCGCCTAGGGGGCACCATAAAGTTCGAGTGAACAGAGATAAACCAGACTTGTGGTATTTGACATCCTACCTAGAACAGCAAGCGTAGAGTTGCGCGCAGACGCTCTAAGTACCTGATGAGTATGTATCTACGGATTAAAAGCATGGTTTTCCTACAGTAATAGTAGCATTTTTTAGTCATAATAACATAGGTAGTACTAATAGTATTAGGGGTAGCAATAGCGAAAGTAATGTAGGTAGTATTGGCAGTCATATTATCAGTGCTAGTAGTAGTAGTAGTAGTAGTAGTAGCATTAGTAGCAGTTGGGGTCGTAAGAGTATTAATAAAAGTCGTAGTAGTATTACCTGCAGCAGTAGTAGCAGTATTATAAGTAATAGTAGCAACAGAAGTAAAAGTAGTGGTTGCACCAGTGGTGGTATTGTTAGTGACAGAAATATTTTTAATAATTGTAGTAGCACTAGAAGTAGCAATAGCAGTAGTTGTAGCACTCGTAGTAGTATTGGTGGTAGCAGTATTAATAATTGAAGTACTAGAAGCAGAAGAAGAAGCCATGGTTGTAACTGTACTGATCGTAGTAGTAGCGGTGTTATCATGAATAATAGAAGTAGTAGTAATATTTGTGATAATAATATAAGCAGTAGTCGCTTTAATAGCAATTGTGGTAGCAGCAGTCATAGCAATAGTAATATTTCCATTAGCAGTGGTAGTAGTAATAGGAGTGGCATTCGTGTTTTTATAATCAAACAGTGGAATCTTCCATTAAAATCACAGTAGTGGAAGAATTCATTCCCCTTCCTTTCTGATTTAACAGAATGGTATCCCTTTCTTATATACCTCCCTACCGACACATTCTGTTTCAAACCTTATTCACGAATTCAATTGGCCCATCGCAATTACCACAAGACGTTCCTGTAGACTAGCACCGAAAATTCTATGTCTATACTTCTCACTAACCAAAATCGTATTCTTTACATAAAAATTCCGAATGGCTGATGAATGCTGACGTGCTTTTTACATTATTCCTTGAAGGTACTTTGCGGAACCGTGGGCGATGGCAATATTCCATGATCGGTTTGAAGAATTCCGGCAAGAAATACATGAACTCGGTTGTACAAAGAAGGTAAATATGCAGCCAATTTTTGCAAACATTTGCCTTTTATTCGTGCCCACTTTTATCCTTTCAAAAGACCCCATTGACGTTAGTTCAACAACTAACCTCCGGTTGTCACATTTGCAAATAATGATATCATTTAGAGAAAACCAGCCAATTGATTGTTATATAGTAGACATCTATTTTCATATCAGAAAACCAGTCAATTGATTGTTATATAGTAGACATTTATTTTCATATCAGAAAACCAGTCAATTGATTGTTATATAGTAGACATCTATTTTCATATTAGAAAGGTGATGCAAGCGTAGCGGCAACAGAAAGGAAGAAAAGGTAGTTGTAATGGTGGTCGTGTGCGGCTGTAGGTGGTAGAGGTACAGGGAGGTGATCATCTTTTGGGCAGATAGCGTTCCTGATACTCGCGGATCAATCTTTCCCAATCTTTTGCGTTCATCCTGAATTTTATACTTAGTAGGACGGGAGGGCCCTTTGCTAAGATTGTACTGCTCAACTTTCACGGATATTTGAAGCGACCGCCTATGAATTTTCTAAACACAGGACAAATTTTCAATCGGATGCATTTTTGTGCAATGAATGAATACTACCGGCGTTAATTTCTTTGAGCTGCGACCAACCCAGAGTTGAAAAGCAGGCAACTATTTCGATATGCGCTTGATAAGGGGGACAAAGTGAGCTCATTTCGTTACTTGCGCAGCTGGGGTGTCATTGGCACCGGTTTCGGATGCTCATGGTTCATCAGCCCTAGAGGAGCGTAAAGTTCCTGGTTGAAGTCAAAACCCCTGGCAGAGTGTGCCCTTTTTATCAACAAGTGTTTTTCAGCTTATCCAAGGGAAATTGAAAAACATGAGATACATGGAACGCACAAATGGGTAAATAATTTGCGTACCCAGCACATGCACCCTAAAGGCTGCGTTGGCCATTCCAGCAGAAGGGGTGTTTTGCTTAAATCCTATGCATCAGTTGTGAATCAATCCACTCTGGTCAAACCGCTTGCATACCCTGAAAACGGAATACTTGTGTGTATGAGAAAGAACTCGCAAGGGTCATGCCTTTCAAAGGGAAAATGTCACGAATTCAAGCAGACGATGCACACAGGCAGAACATGCATATATTTTTGAGGAAACTACTCAAGCAAAAGTAAGACAAACAACTTGAGTCCACCGGCTGGATGATATGCGATGCGAGAAGCGTACTAGCACAGTCGTTAGCCGAAACTAGAATGTAATGCTAAGCCCGGGAAGATAACTGTTTTTTTCTACTTGTGCATTCATCTTTTGATTAAATCTAGAACCCGCCTGGACCATTTACACAATTCGTTTCTCGAGGTTAGCCCTCCCTGGCTTATTAGCCGTCGTCAGCCTGTCATGTCCAACTCGGGGTCTGGATAGCTCCAGACACAGGCAAGTGGTCTTTAGTCGTTGAACTTTGCGTCGCGGGGAAGTCATTCCCCAATCGAATTTGAGGACTCGCTGCTCCTCACGCTTAGTGTTCTGGATAATACCCGACAGGTCAACCGATCTATGACTGAGTGGCAGTACGCAAGACTCAACCTTCAAGTAACAGAGGGTCAGGTACGAATCCGAGGTTATTCGAGGAAATGTCTCTGTCTCTATCCCCTCACGCATAGCTATTGGTAGCTATGCCGATACCTGAGAGCCTTGTAAATTGAGCGCCAAAGCCTAAGAGAACGCCTCCGCACCCAGAAAATATATCACCTACTGTTTGCCTATCCTTTACAAAATTTCTTTATTGTTTACACCGGAGTCTATCGATAAGTTACATGATTTTCACACTTATGTTCCTTTCCTGCCCTTCCCAAAAAAGGACGGCGAATGTGAACCTCTCATCAGCAAGATCCGGGCACGGATAGAAGCCCACAGGGAGGTGAGTCGACCCTCTGTTTAATCCCTCTACTCTTGAGAGTTAAACATACCTTAAAATCGCATTGAGAACACATGCGAATCTTCTGTTGTAAAAAGCAGGAAGCGTCATGTGTGGCTTAATAATCGCTTATCAGTCGAAATTACGTTTCTCTCCAGTAAGACGATAAAGCCGTCAGCTGATGCTGCCGGTCGATTAGATTGACGTCAGTAGAACCAGCTAGCAAATGAAACGGAATAACCCTTTTTCGATCAAACTCGACAAAGATAAAGTGCGCACCGTTAGACTGTGGTGAAGGGAATTCTCTGCAGCATGCGTATCTGTGCCGAATCTCCGGTAGAAAAGGGCAAATTGAAAGGGTGTACAGTAACCCCTTGCTTAGTCGCGCTTCGACTTTCACGGGTTCATTCGACCGCAGATTTCTGCGGAAAACAGGCTTTCTTATTTCTGGTACATGTTTCCAAAATCGATTTGCCATATTGATTTCATACATGGGATGCTATGGGCAGATGCGTGCAGTACTTATTACATTAAAACTCCTGGATGATAGAAGATAGGCATATTTTGCGCGTAGCGTATACAAAGTATGTTTACATACCTAATTTCAACGAATCCTATCTACGTCTAAGAGAATATCAAAGAGTTATCCTGTATAAACGTGTGGGAAATGCGTATTAAGGTTTATAATATACAAAATAAACTACATTAATATATATGTTTATATTTGTTTTTCTTCGCAGATTTTAACCTTGCCGCAGGGTTATAAAAGGCAAGCCCCGCGAGCGACGAGGGATAACATTGAATTTCAAGGGCAGGATCTTCCGTTTTTACGCCAAAGCGAATGACACAAGGCAGCGGCCACTTTTTTCTGTCGCACAGATTTAGTGGCTTTGTAAATTCACAGTTTCCAGGGTTCACTGAAATAAGACGGCTGCTGGTCGTTAGCAGCGACCTTCAGCATTCATAAAATTGTTAGAATCGATTAAGCGTCAGCCAGCAGAACGAAATAGGAACGTCGCTCCCTCACCGTAATACGAGTGGAATTGTGCCAAATGTCTGAAAAGGTTACCTTCTCCCGTGTTCCAACTCAAACCGTTACTGTAACCATAATCGTAAACCTACCTGTAACCCTAACTTCAACCATATCCATAGCATTATCACTAATCCTAATTCCTTCGGAATGTACCGTTAAACCACTTATGTGATGGCTTGTATGTTCGCATCTCAGTCGTTACTTGCCTTGATTTCAATAATATCGGTAATTCTTAACCTCATAATGATTTGGCCATTAGGTTGGCTGTCCATGTAGATGTTGATCGCTTGCAGCCTCTTCCGCCGAGTAGTCGTGTATTTTGACTACGCAAAAAGCACGTCTTGCGAAAATATTGGTCTCGTCAAACTCGAAGTTGTGGCCGTCAAATTAATCGAAATCTGTGATCCAGTATCACTCCTTCTCACAGCTGCTGCCTGTTTGGCTATTCGCGTCCAGAGTCATTTTCCAGTTTCTCCGACTTGGTTGCTGTTCCTGCATATGCAAAAATCACGTAAGGTTGTCATGGGGCTGACAGCGTCGGGGAGCGAGCTTATTTTACCTGTTTCAGCTTTTTAACATTGTTTGCAGAAATGCATGCGGTAACTTGAAGTAAAGCCTTCTGAGTAAACGTCTACTGCCTTGTTCAAAAAGTTTCAGCGGTTGTATATTCTAATCCACTAATAACCAGACGGGATTTATATTTGTGTATTGGAGTTTATGTGCCAAAAAGCACATGGGAAACGCTGGCGGTATGCACAAATGAATCGTAAACTCCTCCCCCTTTCTCCGCCCACACATCTGCGCTGTGCGGGGGTAGAAAACACCAAAACATGTAGTTGAACTGTTAGCTGATACCTGAGCTAGCAGTATGGTGAATCACGCAAGGCTCTGATTCACACTCATGCGATGCATAAACCCACCTACGCCCGCTTACTTGTTTCACATAGTGCTCAGCAAATTCGAAACATTATTTTCGCGATTTTTGATACGTAGAGTGCACTCACTACTCTTATGGGCCAGGTGGGCTACAGTGCTCACAATACTGAGTGCACGTTAACTGCCAAACTTTCAGGATAATTACCTGTGGGCAGGAGAAATACTTCGATCGTCAACATCGACAATGTCTACCCAATGTGCCTGAGAGTATCGCATCGCAGAGACGGTGACTTCCGCGGGAATTTTTGCACAGTAGTAGTAGTAGTAGTAGACATACACTGCATATATTGCACTTCCTCGTCTCTCTCCTCTCAAGACAGCTTCGAGCCCAGGTCCGTGTGCACGGGACTGTCCTTAATTCATGTAAACCGGAAGGCGGGCATCCTAAGAAATGTTATTTAAGCAAAGGCGTCCTTTGGGAAAATAAGGAAATTTATTCAGTAAATTTTCGACACTGGATCCCAAGGTCATCGTCGGACTTCAGAAGGATGTGCAAAGAACGGTTGTTCGTAATAAATCTCACACTTACACATTGTCATAAAACCGAAATACACACTTTCTTTAGGTATAAAATTTAAATAAGGTGTAGTTTGCTAGAAAATAAGTACACGGACGAATATTTTTGTGCATGTTTTCTAAAAATATATTTGAATTTATAAAGGCAGTCAAAATCAATGAGATAAATGACTGCTACTTAAGTAGCCATTTTTTACAGAATATTTTTTTTTTGTAAATGATCAGAAAGAAGCTTGAGAGAAGGCCGGCATTCTAAGGTGACTGAAAAGGCTTAAATATAGGCTGCAGGATAACCAGTATTAAAAACTTACTCATTGACGTTTCACGAGTACAGGCCATACTGTATGCTTTCAGTCTACGCCGCTGAAGCATAATTCGGACTATGTTTCTTCAAACTGAGTACATCTTCCATTTTAAATCATTCCACTTCATTTTAAATTATGACAGGCTGGAGGTGACTGCGCACGACCCTGTTTGCCAGCGACAGATCGATTAATTGAGTTCCCATCCGTTTACGAGGCTTCACTCAATTCTCGCTTCGTCTTGTTTCCAGCGTGGGCGATTCTTTTGACGGCTGCGAAGTTGTATTCAGGCTCTGTTTCGTAGGTATGGACAGCAACTTGCGATAATCTGTCGTCCCGTCGCACAGCTAGCTTATTTTTATGCATGCGCGATCGAGGACAGTTTTGGCACGGGATGCGATACCCTACCCTTGATTGCCCCTCGGGATTTAGTTGCTTTGATTTTCATCATCCTGCCGCGCGTGGTAGCCTTGGGCTTTCACACACTCAGCCTAAGTGCAGCAATGGTCCAAGAGTATCTATCAAAAGGCAATCTTCTGCTGAACTTTGCGTTCTAAGCCATGGTTTAATACCCTTCAGATCGACGCGGAGGGAGGGCTAGCTGAGGACGCCATTAAGTAATGCATATTAACACAACACGAAACTAAGTCAGCTTCGCAGGTTAGCCGTTTAACAGAAAACCGTGGGGGAAGGGGGCGAGAACTGGTGGCGATTCGCTGCTTTCGTAGAATGGCACTAGAACGCCATAGGTCATGAATGGACACCGAAAAATGTCTAAGCTGGCTTGGCTTCCACTAATGGGATAACCAAAGCAGTGTGGGTGATAGGCTGCGCTACTGGTGAAGGCTGTTTTACTTGGAAAGGCAGCAACAACAACATAAGCGCAGCGCACGAGATTGCGTGTGCGACGGAAGCAGAGGATGTGACTTAGCTTTTGCTGCCAAACCAATCAGAAAGCACGCAAAACATGCAGATCCTCTGGGGAAATATAATTCAGGCCGTGGCGGGTCCTAGTCTCAACATGAGCCCTCGATACTGATGTACACGAGCAGTGAGCGTGTGTTGGAAAGTTCAGGATTTTTGAGTAATTTAACTGAGTTTTTGTGTTCTGTTTGGCCACGTCAGTTTTCGTAATGACTGGGAATATCACTCCATGCCAGTCAACGCCTTACGAATCCCTTTCAAGCCCCAAATAGGGCGTCTATCTGGAAGCTTATTGGCTGGTTTAACGGTCCTGCAAACCTACAGCCGGTAACGAGCGTACTCATTGTTTAGAAACTTAGAGCCCTTCCAAACAACTTGCCTGTCCCAACACAACGACTGACGACGGCAGCATGTCAGAACAAAGTAAGGCTTTCCATGAGATTTTGAAAAGCATCAAAAAACCTTCATCAAAAAACAAGCGAAAGCTATAGAGAAAGGGTTCAATCAGTCACCAGTGACATCAGTCCGGAGATGCCTGCGCCAAGGTCTGCATATTGATGCCAGATAGATATAAATCACTTGATTGAGTCCTCATCGGCGGCCCAGGCTTCAATAAACCCTGGGCCTGTCTTTCTGCCGGTAGGGGCGATTATCTTCTTGGATGCGAAGTTAAACTCGTAACCCCTTTCGAAGTTATGGGCTTCCACTAGTGATAATTCGTCACTCCGATTTACAGCTAACTTATGTTAATGTATGCACAAATCAAACATGCGTCCAGTCTGTTCCGTCTATCTTCGAGGACACTTTAGACGTGGTTAACGATACGCTACACCTGATTGTTCTCTAGCACTTAATAGGTGTTGCATTTCCATGGCGACAGTAAAAGATCGATAATTCAGACGAATAAAGTCCTAATTCCGCCAAGGGCAAAACCTCCTCCTTTAAATATACACAAAACTGGAATACCAAAGTTCGCTTCAGTTCGTGAAAGTGGAAGTACTTATATCACTCAGTACTTGCGTTTATTCGATTTCATCTTTTTTGTCGAAGAAGATTGAAGCAGTCTTGTTAAACAGAGTTTTTTCTGGTCCAATTCAGCTCGACCTTGAAGATCTCGAGGCCATCAAACGGGACTTCCTCCTGTCGGGTACAAAGTACGAAATTCAACAGAAAATCCTCAAGTTTGTGGATTACAACTACGACCTTCTGCCTGTCTACGCCAAACCCGATATGGTCTGAGTCCAGTCTCGATGTGGACTACTCTGACCGAGTGGAGGGAGCGTATGAGGAGGCAGCATCGGGGAAATGGGGCTGAAAGGGTGGGGGACTTAGTTTTGTAAACTATATTCTTACTCGAATCAACTTCAAATAAACTACTGTAAATTTAGCCCGGCTTATATTCCTTTCTTGCGACGATGTTTTAGCATACCAACACAATTACCAGCCACAGAAAATGCCCCCACCAACACCACTTCTTTCAGGGGATGGCTGGTGCGTGCTTTCTCGTATTCAGATTAAGTAGACCTATCGAATTAATAGTGTCGACAAAACGAAGCTTTCCCTAATCAGAACCCAGGGAAGACTGATAATTTTGTTCAGTTTTAACTGCGAGAAAAGCTTTACCCTCGTCTCTGCCAAGCACTAGCAACCAACTGTGTCTTCGGGAAAGTTGTATCAGTCCATGTCCACTCTAGGGATTAACTGATTCCGGGAGCTGTCCTCTGTCTCCTGCTGCCAATCGATGAAATTGCCTGTAAACTGGCATAATAAACATATCATCATATATAAACAGCGCGCTTGATTGGCTTTTAGCCTACGTACGCCTCAAGCAGCGAATTGACCGTTAGTGTGAGGAAGTCAGAACAATGCGGGCCTCTAGCAGTGACTGACAAAGAGTACACGGGGGACTTTATCACGCGCAAGCGAATGCACAAGGATTCAGCGCAGTGATGCTGAGCACGGATTGCCACAGATCGGCTTGCATTGGAAGGAATGGCTGTTATGCCGACTTAAAAACTATTTCTCTTGCTGTTGTGCTATTGTTTGAGCTTATTGAAGATAGGCGCGTATTTGAACGTTCAAGAAACACTAAGTTTTCGTTCTCGTCTACGTTGCAATCTTCTAAACCGAATCCAACAGGACATCAGCCCGCACAGTCACCTGTCTTGCCTCACAGAACATAAGGACCCCAACTGGGGCAGTGTAGATGACGGAGATGCGAATATGTGGCAGAAAAGTGACGTTCTGTTGACAGAAGAGGGCGGAAGCACTACTGCGCAGACGTTTCTACCGTGAGGAAGTAGTTGAGACCGGGTCGAGCGTCCAGCTGCCCCTGCCAGCAAAAACTCAGTTAAGGCACATAAGAGTTCACATTTAAGCTATCAATCATTCTTAGCAACGTCTACAACGTTCTATCCTCCAGTGCAGGCGATAGAAGTCAAGTCAGGGTGTTTTTGACACCTCCATCTATGTCGCCATACAATTGGGACATATGTCCAGTTAGGTAGAGCATTTATCTCTGGAGAATGGGACGCATGTCTCGGGCAGTGCGGATCACGAACAGGCGACATGTTCTGTTGAACGCCGAGGGAACAGGGATACTAAAGTGTCCTTACATTCATAAAGTAATTCAGGGCAAATTAACCGTTCAGTTATCACTACCGCTACCAGCACCAACTTAAAACGCATCAAGTCTTTGGCATTTTCCAGTGTCTGTTGAGGTAGCTGGGGCGCACGCCTGGCTGTTTTCCGTCCTAGATTAAAAAAATTTGTCCCCACGTAAATGAAACTACGATATTCACTCTAGAGGAAAAAATTCGTGAATTAGGAAACCCACGGGGTCCCTACCGGTATGCGGTACAGACTCGTGATGTCTTGCTTCCCGGCTCCATTCCAGCGTCCCCGTATAGAGGCATGAACAGGGTGTACCACCGGCTAGGACGTTGCACATCTAACCAGCAAATCGGCCGTTCAGCTTCAAGGATTGCAGTATTTGTGTTAGAATATGGCTGGTTGCTGAAGAACAATAAGGCAGAAATAAACATTCTAAGTTCGTCTTGTCTTTGTGGTTCATGCTATACTGCCTATGATGACATCAGCACGTAGAATGGGCATTATGTTATTACGCCATCTATACAAACCGTCACTACACTTACAACGTTGACCCTTGAAAGTCCTGAGGTGGGCAGTCAAAAATGCTGTCCCCCCTCCTTGTTCAATGCACATTACCTTAACGTCAGGTACCTTCGCAGACAACTGTTTTCGACTCGCTGACCTGAAGGCTCTTGACAGAGTTCTCCGCGCGAAGTTTAAGTATTAATAGGATACAGTAGCTATGTTACCGCATACCTATTACAATTGACAGCTTCCTCTTCCCCGAAGATGATTGCTATCTAGCGCGCTTGATATTTGATTGCTGGCTGTCAATCCCTGAAACTTCATCAAACATGTTGCAGGCTGGTGTGATGATTGCTAGGCCATCCAGCTCACTGGCACTAACGTTGGAAAAAGTTTTGACTAACGCGTTTTGCCGATTGGCTAATTGCTTTGATCATACTAAATCGCAGCATGGAATAGGGTTTGGGCTTCATTGCAGTTGCTAATACACTGGAGGTCCGTGAACCATGACTCAAGTAGCTCGCGGTTCTTTCGATGTGCATGTCTCATCTGAATTTTACCCTCATCGAACTCGGATGTGTGACCAGCTCTCATCTAAAAAACTGCGACTCAAGAATTAACATCTTTGCTCCACACTGCTGTCATGCTTTGGGCAATTCGCTTCTAGAGCAGTCTACCAGTTTCACTGACGCAGTTGCTTTGTCCGTAAATGCAGCAGAATCGTCCTTTTTAATAGACTGGGTGTGCAGTCTAATAGCGACCGTAGTACATAGATACTACTATAGTGTTTATTTGGTAGGTTTGGCAGATTTGCTTAGTTTAGTTGACCCAATTGGAAGAAAACTTGTGATCAAAACGGTAGTGCAGCGTTCAAACTCTCGCGACTGCTTGCACGTTCGCACCAGTGACTACCGACCCGCTCATAACTGGCCAATCAGCTTCAAGGGTGACTCATACATGAGCTCGCTTGAGACGCCGTGATGACTTCCACTTCCGAAGCCGTCCTCGCGGCTTCAGACTTGAACGCGTCAGTCCTCCAACTTAATCTTTACTAGTTTTTGACAGAATATACTATTCTTGCGAACTAACCTCCCACTTCTTACCTTCCTATACCGAACCGGATCTGAAGATCGTAGCCGCTAGGGTCTTCCGTAACAACGTAAACCACTGCAATACGCCAACTCCGATGCTGTTTCTAACTCTGGGTTCGAGTATGAATCCGCAGCGTCCCGCCGATCGTATTTACTTATTCTCTATTGTATATGTCGCAGGATGTTCCGTAGCTAGCATTTGTTACAAGCTTTCACTTTTACCAAGACTTGAATGAAAATCTCAGGGCCAAACCGTACATACTTGTTACCTGATAAGTCCTAGAATTTAGCGCAAGGTGCTTACTTTCATGACTTGTCGAGAAGCATTAACCTTCTCGGTTGATAGCCAACCCACCGTAAAAATTAGGCCTTCCACTAACTGATCGGAACCTCATCAAATATACGATGGATGTCTACGAGAAAAGCAACCTGTCAGAGTAAAATTCCGCTTAACCGAATGTTCACCCCCCACCCCCTCCCTAACTGCAGGGACTAGTGTGCGCTACTGGGAACGTGTGTTCTTCCGTCCACCGAGCGCTGATTTCAATGAATGAAAAAAATCGGCCCGCGCTAAGTTGAACCAAATGGTTTTACATAGAAGCGTATTTTAGAAAAAGCAGACAATCCATTAAACAAAAGTACCTAGCGGTGAAGAGTGTGCTGATGCTAATCTTCTAGGTACGTAGCGGACGCGATTGCCAAAATGTGAGGCATGCAACTGAAATGAGTAATTATAAATCACCTTCAGTAAAACATCACCGAAACGCTTAATCAGCCTTTAGCTCCCTTTGGTCGCAAGACAGAGCTGCTAAAACGCAGCCTACGGGGTTCGTCAGCGTCGTGGAGCTAGCCTAACTTATGATAATATTCTGAGTCATCATGACTCAGTGCCAACCAGTAGATTTACCGGGATTTTCACCGTTGTGACTCATCACAAATCCTTACCTGCGAAATGACGACATCTTCGGAGAAAGGGTAAGACAGGCTTACAGCAACGCTAACACTGAGCTAACTGCAAGTTTGTGGTTAATTTGATACGTTAGAGGTCAAAGGAATCGAGAAAATCTCAAGTCGAACGCGTTTCTCTCAAATACTTACATGTGAAAAAAATACATACATTTAAGTACATTTAAATATACACATTCGTGCAGTCAAAAATGCGGTCAACGCGTGGCAAGTTTGCGTGTCTTGTTTTGGGGAGGGGGACACCGGAAGCACTGTTGCACTGGGGCAATTAGCCGGACCTGAAATACTTATCTAGGGGGCCCTCGTGCACGCCCTTGTTGGCTCCGCTGCCGCCGCCGACTGAATGTCGCTTTTGGCCCGTCTCAGCTGCGGTCCGCGCAGATGGCGAAGCCTGTGAGCTGGACAGCGAAGGCTTCAGGGACTCACGAACAACCTCCAGCACTGCATCTCGACTGAGACAACTGTCTAGGTGCGTGTTTATCTGCAAGGCAAGGCAAAGTCAACAACTTGAGTTCAGGCTCGTTAAGTGGGGTGACAATCCGAGAGAGTGAAGTTGCTCAACGGAACAGAAATGTGGTCTTGCTGAAGTTCCGAAGAGGTCAGCCGGCGTTCTATTCTCACACGTTTGATACCTATATACATATCACAGAAATGTCAACTGACTAGCTCGGTTAGTCAGTCTTGAACAGGTCGATTTTTTTCCCTGTTTTGCTTGGTCAGCCTCCTGGCTGGCTTGAAAGGTCGTCTGCGGTACGCGTCGTCACCTCGATGGAGGAAATTTAAAAGTTT
The DNA here is from genome assembly GCA_036362985.1 of Ligula intestinalis. Classification (NCBI taxonomy): domain Eukaryota; kingdom Metazoa; phylum Platyhelminthes; class Cestoda; order Diphyllobothriidea; family Diphyllobothriidae; genus Ligula; species Ligula intestinalis. Next base: position 80,875,642 of record JAYGXS010000001.1, on the reverse strand, counting down.
AAACTACGAATTCTGCCTCCTCTTAGACTAGGTTCGTCTACAGGTCGTGTCTGCTCCACTTTCGTATATTCGGTGAAGCCCTATTGTCCTGCTTTTCATGTAAACACTAAAGCAGGATTGTTTAAGCTGACTGCTGATCCTCATGAAGCATTCAATAAGCCAAGTTTGGTAGGCTCACTTCTTTAATATTAATCATCAAGTCATTATAATAGTATAAGGATGAGGTGAAGAAAGTTTAAGTACCCAATCAACGGTTAGTAAGGCGGGGGGGGGGGTTCAGAGTTCAAGGCATAAAATTTTAGTCATAGCAAGGGGTCAATGAGAGGGAAAAGGGAGAGGAGCCTGACAATAAGCGCCGTCGATGCGCCGTCGATGAAACGTGATATGGTATAACGTGAAAAAATTGTCAGACCCCTTTTCCCCATCGCTGACCTCTTGATCTCTGAAGCTCTTTCTCTCTCTTACCCTCCACTTACTGTTGACTGGATGCTTAAACTTTTATCAACCCATCCTCCCTTATCTTATAGTAATTACCAGACGATGAAGAATCGAACAAGTACGTTCACCAAACTTGACTCCTTGAATGAAGTAGGACTTTATAAGCTAAAGGAAGGTGTAGAGGTGGCAACTGAATACCTCGCATCAAGCATGAGTCGTTTCGTTATTGAGCAGTTTTGACCTAAGATCGTCACTCGATAAATGTCAGAAATGCGGCCAGTTTCGCCAATATGAGTGACAAGCTGCGAGTTTTGGTCTAGCCAGTTGCCAGTTTGTTCTTATGTAGGCGGGTGCTGGAATTTCCATACTTGAGGAGTTACCCGCACTGAATGGAACGCGACCACAACATGGGGACTTTGGATGCTATTCTTCCTAGTGGCCTGAGAAAATCATTCTCGAGGAAGATTGTCATCTAAGTAGCAAGCGCATAAATAAGTAAATAAATAAACTTTATATTCAAGGCTTAAGGACCCTTTCATTACCCTGATTCACTACTCTTTGTCACCTGTAAAATTTAAATCCAAGTATTCTGTTCATGTGTGCGCAAAAGAACCTCCTGCAAGCTCCAAATCTGGAGCTTGGCTTGGCCAACGGTCGCTTAACTGAATGCACTCGCCCACGCTATCTTTGTCTCCCAGTCCCTTCCCCTGGACTGGCTCTACCGAAGCCTCCCGCTGCGTAACCAGCCTTTTCTAAATGATACCAACCCCTCTCCCCCGCCCTGCTCCCCCGTCTCACTTGCATGAAAAAACGAACGTTATCAACCACATATGTTAACTTGTTCTTGTAATGGCAAGATGAGAATTGATCGAAACCCTACGTATCCTCGCCAACTGCTCTTCTGAATTCTAGAATGCTCGTCAGATGGGCAGAGTGCGAGTGGACATTAAAACCTATAAAAGAGTAATGGTTTGCTACATTTCAAGGAGCACAATTCACCCACGAATATTTTTAGAAGCAAAATATTGAAGCCTAGAAGTAAGCGTGCTCAATTTTATCTAATTCAATTATCTGTTGCAGTCGTTCCAGTCCATTGGAGGCGAGTTATCACACAGGACAACGCCCCTAAGGCTGATTATTGTACGCCCAATGTTGCATCTCTAATGTAAAAACTAACACATATCCTCTTTTTATTCACAATTCCACCTTTTTTACCAAGGTCGAAATAATTCATAAGAACAGTTGCCGAGCACACGCAAGCTTCCGGTAAATTCTCCACGGGCCAGTATATTTATGTGGGAATGGGGTACAAGTTAAACATGCACCGCGCACGGCATGACAATCATGATCAATCAAACCCTTCCCATCGCAAAACCAGCCTTCTCTTATCGACCCCCTCCCAACGATTCATTTTTGTGATAAGACGAGCATTTAGAAGAAGCAGATTCGATCCCTGGAACAATAACTTAATTCGCCCGACATTTCGTTTTCCCTCGCGGATTCATCATCAGATACAAAAGTAGAAACTGGAGCATTATTGACCACATGTCTAACTTATACCTCCTTCCCATATAAACGTACTGGCTCGATGAGAACTTATCCAAAGGTTGCGTATGCTCGACAACTGCCTACGTCTCGGAGTCTTGTCGCAGGTTGACAAACTAGACAGGGGGAATTGTATTCCCATTTTCACGCAGGCCAAACGCTTTTATGCAAATCTTCGTTAAGGTTGCCCCAGCTAACACATATCTTCGTAAACGGGGTAGATTAAGATGCTCATTCAGCATTTGTTATCCGATCCGAAAGACAGCTTGACAGCTGCAAAACGCAACCTCCGAAGGCGAGGGGCTGCAAGAGTGTTTTTACCCAGCCTGGACCTTAGCCACGTGACTAGACCCAAAAAGCCGACCTAGTTGCCTAGACAATTTAGACCTGGGCAGTGACCTTCATATGCTCCCTCCTGCGTAAACATTGCAGAACCCGGAATAGGCCAACGGGGTCGCGGTTTAAGGCAAGAGCAACGGAGCACGTCCCATGCAGCTATTGTGTGCAACGTCCTGTTTTGACGGTACTCTCCGAAAATTATGCTAAATTTAGGATAAATATAATTAGCGAGGGAGTTTGTTCTAGAAAAAGACACAAACTTTTATGCGAATAGGCCATCGTAAACTGGTAATGCACACTACAGCTCGGGACTGACCGATCATATCTGCAACACTGAACGAGAACACGAATTACCTTTTAGTGCATCGCTTTTTACTTTCAATTGATAGAAATTTCGAGTTAAGTTAGCAGAGAACTGCATTCGGGATCTTAGACTTCTATTTCTGCAAGTTCGGCAGTCGGGTGGAAGCAAAACCCCCTATCTATGAACCTTCCCCGACCTGGCCACATACAAAAGCGAAACTTATTCATGGATTACAAATCGTCGCTAATAATCACCCCGCAACCACGTATCCTTGTACAATTAGGAAAGCAATATGCTTATCCATTATCAGGTATTTGAAAGAATGAAAATACTATGAACTGAAAAAAGACAGGGTGAGATAAGCCAGGGCGCAGCCATCTTTAAGTCCAATCGAGGGGTTTTAAGGTTACGGCTTGTTAATGGTGGATGCTTTTTCAGACCAATGCACACAGATACACACGTAAACCTCATTGTAGTCTGTTTAGTCTGACGCCTGATGTCGTAATAGAATGAATTCAGCGTCGAAAGGGAAATTTAAGAACACTACCCAATGCCACACACTGCAGTGGCGGCTACGACGAATGAAAGAAAGAGAGGGAGGGAGCAACGGAGGAGGTAAAACCTGTTTTTCTAATTCTGGATCACAACGCCTCCTACATCTCTTTGGTCCGTTTGTGCGCAAAGAATCTGTTTTTCGAAGTGCAATTCAGCCCATCCCAAACATGCGCAAAAGGCCTGCCCAGTGAGGAATCTCTTATCTCCTAACTTCGTTTGTTTGACTGTCTTTTATGTAAGAAACAGTGATAAAAACTAGATTTTTTGAACCATTTTATGAGGGAGGAAATAAATTCCTGGCGTCTGTTTTATGTGTTCGCTTTAATGTTAGGGAAACAGAAAATAACAACTGCCTGGAAAATGTCGTCCCTTACATGGATATTTCAAATGCTGGAAAAGTGCGAGCAAAATTAAAATTATTGATTGAAATCTGCCAAAAAATCTATTAATTGATTGCGCCTAGTAGTCATGAGATGGGTTCTGGATTACTGCTTAGGAAGTCCTACTTGGCAATCCGTATACTAAACAAGCATTGGTTGATTCCATACGCTGCAGTAGGCTGGGCAGGTAACTTGACCGAATTGTGACAAAATTCGAAGTTTCTGGTGGGGCCCCGTAATTAAGGCGTTTAGAACGCTGGCGGAACTAAAGCCTTACCCTCGCTGTCGGGGGTAAGAATTACATCGAGGCTAACGCAGTCTTACAATTAGTTCGAATTATAGCTATGCTTTGTCGGAAAATCTTTAAAATCTCTCCAACGAAATCACAAATACTGAACTGGATGTTCACCATTTTCTTAAAAAAGACACTAAATTTGAGATTTGCGAAAATTCCTATTGAAAAATGCAAAAGACAATTCGACGAGAACGTTTGCTTTCAATAAATTCTCCTTATGCCTGAGAGTGGGAGAAATTACAGACTTTCGAGGACAGGCGAGGAGCACACGTGATGGCAACATGACAGCAGCGGCCGAGCCTTTAAAAGTTCAAAAACACAGTTCGCATGGCGGGAAACCCTACATTTGCATGTAAGATTTTGACCTTCAATAGCATACATTAGTACTTTTAATAAGTTCCCTTCGGGCCGGTACTTTTATATCACCATGTAAATAAGCAAAAATATGCGAGCCAGTAGAAAAAACCTGCTTCTCCTAGGATGAGGGACTGAGAGGAAACGGAATTGCGGTCAGTTGTCTGATTAGCGTCAAGGGCATAGTTGCTATAGGGCAAGATTAACTCCGAGCGGCCATGGTAATCGCACATACTTCACCTACTTACATAGCTATATAAAGGTAAAGGGCTAACGAGAATTTATCAAAGGTTAACGCGTGATTGCGAAATGCTCTTTTGAACACAGCATATTAGTTAGAAGCTGCTTAAGTGACTGTTGCAAATGAGGATGTAAAAAACCTACAAATAGTAAACAGCCATTGGTTGAGGAGTACAGGAGAGAAACTAGAGCATACTTTCTATTTCAAGAAATGTCCACCGAACGTCTGAAATGTGTTTCCGATTCGAACAAACTACTAAGGTAGGATTGTAATGTAGAGCATCTAGCGGTAATATCTTAAGACTTTTCGGTCACATCAGGATAATCGGCTCTGAAACAACCTTCCTTCTGACCACCGACAAAAAAGCATACTCAGCTAAAATGACTACTTATGTAGTACAAAATTTTCTGATAAATGCATGATGCGCTTATAAACTGGAATATAGCTTATGCAAAACATGCACAAAAATGAAAAGAAAGAAGATCTTCGGAAAATCGAGTTGTACTCGTGAATTTTGGTACAAGTATCACGTGTTCGTCGTCAGACTAAATTAAAAGTGAGGGCTGGGAATGGCACACTAGATGTTTCGGAGGCAGAGGTTAAAACGGACGAGGGAGGGAAGGAGGGATTGGGTGGAAGGGTTATGGTGACGTGACACCCACGGCGATAGGTTGTGCTAGTGAGGGGAGGGGGTGTGTTAGCGTTTGGACTATGGGCCGTGTGTTCGGTGGAAGGGGGGGGGCTGGTTAAGAGTCAGAGAAATTCCACTTGACCGGGCCTCTAAAACATCTAGTGCGACATTCCCAGCCCTCACTTTTAATTTAGTCTGACGACGAACACGTGATACTTGTTCGAAAATTCACGAGTAAAACTCGATTTTCCGAAGATCTTCTTTCTTTTCATCATATCATCTCGGAATTCAACTTACTTCACTTATCCATGCACAAAAAAATTCTTTCTTGTACTCGTTTGGTCTCAAAATACGCCCTCTTCCAATGTTTACTTGTAATAGTCAGACGGACAGTTTGACTGTCGGTGTCGACTGGCTCCACCACGTGCTCCATAACGGGCTAGAGATAAGCGCGATACCTAACGAGTGGACTTGTCCAAAGTGATAGTGGACTTACGTTGGATGTACACTTGCACAAACTCTCTCTCTCTCTCTCTCTCACTCTACCTCTCTTTCCCCGTGCGCCCGAGCCGAGTATCTAGAGAAAGTCAAGAAGACCAGCGATGCGCTCGGGCGCAGGCGGCCAGAACTGCTATGCCTGACCCAGATCCCATGAAGAGTGAGAGAGAGAAAGTGCTATAAAGGCCACGGGTGGTTGGTGCCTGAGTCTGCACCGATGACTGCCACAAACGCCCCCCGGGAACCACAGCAGACGCGTCTACGAACCGCGTTCCCACCCGCCCTACCGGCGGCCAAGGTCTGCTACACCCATTTCCCTACATTGCATCAACTCTCTCCTCCGCATAACCCGTGTTTTCGGTGACGGAGCAGCCCCTCCCGGCCACGCTGCTCCGACTTCTCACCGCCGGAATTGAGGCCAACCCTGGACCTCTCTGGTACTGCTCGTTCTGCCGAGTCCACCTGGGCCGCCGCGACTGGTCTGTACGTTGCGGCTCCTGCAATGGTTGGTGCCATCTCCGCTGCAGTGGCCTCGCCAAAGCTGCCGATTGGTCGCCCGCCTTCGCGTGTCCCAGCTGTCCCGTACCCCCACCGGTCTCTACGCCTCCAACCCGTCCTGTCCTGAACCCAAATCCTCTGGTCTCCGACCTTGCCTCACTGCCTGGTCTTAAGATCTTACAATTCAACGCCAACGGCCTCCTTGGGAAGCTTGACCAGCTCCTGGCCTTCATGCGCTCGCACAGCATAGCTGTGGCGGCTATCCAAGAGACAAAGTGGTCTAACTCCACTAAGGTCCCTTCCTGTGCCGATTACACGATTGTCCGTCGCGACCGCGGCCGCAACAAAGGCGGAGGTTTGGCCTTCCTGGTGGACAAATCCATTGCCCATCACCAGCTTCCCCTGCTTGGAGCCGATCCCACGGAAGTACTGGCGATTTCCCTTGACATTGGCCCGGCACCGCTAACCGTCGTGAACGTGTACATCCCTCCAACTTCCAGTTGTCTTCCTGGTTTCACCGCCTCTATCGCTCCCTACTTACCTTCTGGAGACAGTCTGGTGCTAGGTGACTTCAACGCTCACCATGACCTCTGGTGCTCTAACTTGGCAGCCGACTCCCGAGGAGAAGCTCTGGCTGATGAAATAGAACACGCCCCCTTTGCCGTTCTCAACGAGAACAGCCAAACGCGGCTCCCGACCAACGGCGCCTCCAGCTCGCCCGATGTTTCCCTCGCCAGTCTCAGTCTGGTAGCTTCCACCATGTGGAAGACGGAAATCAGCCTGGGTAGCGACCACCTCCCCATTGTGCTCGAATTGGCCACCGCCGCCGAGCGTATCAAGGCCCCCAACCGGCACTTCATTAATTTCAAGAAAGCCAATTGGGCAGCGTTCACGACCGAATGCGAAGCCGAGATCGATGGCCTACCGCCTCCCACCTGTGTCCACATGGCGGAGCGAGCCCTTCGTCGACTACTCCTGGCAGCAGCAAGTCACCACATCCCTAACGGCCGCATTCCCTTTCTTCGTCCTAACTATCCGCCCGAAGCCTCCCGCCTGGAACGAGAGAGAGACGAAATACGAGCGCGTGATGCCAGTGACCCGCGCGTTGGCGAACTGAATGGCTTAATCACTAAGACTATCAACGATGGCAAACGCCAACGCTGGCATGAACTAGTTTCAGATTGTAATTTCAGCGGCAACTCAGCTGCCACTTGGAAGCTTTTACGCAACCTGACCAAACCCCGGGCTGATACATCAAACCAGTCTATTAGCTTTGGGGACGGAAAGTTCATTTCCAACAACGGTAAGATCGCCGCGAAGATGAACAAGCTGTTCTCGCCCCGCTCGGCGCCCAGTCCCAAAAGCCAGCGCCCCCTTCTCCGCCTCCTCCATAAAGCCCCGCCCCCAGATATTTCCTTTTCGGCTGATGCCATCCTCACCGCCGTCAAGAAAATGAGAGCTTCGAAAGCCTTAGGACCAGATGGTCTGGCGCCTATCCATGTGCGCCACATCGGCCCGAAGGTGGCTGCCTACCTTGCCGCCCTCTTCAACCTTTCACTGGGAACTTCAATCATCCCTGATTGCTGGCGCCAGTCGATCATCATCCCCCTGGTTAAAGCGGGTAAGGATCCCTGCCTAGCGACCTCTTATCGTCCAATTGCCCTCCTCAGTCCATTGGCGAAGATCCTGGAACGGCTCATCCACCCAATTCTGACGTCTGTGGCGGAACTATCTTGCCACCAACATGGTTTCCGATCGGGTCGTGGAACTACAACGGCGCTTTTCGAGCTCAGCGACGCTATCCTCGAGGGCTTCAATCAACAGAAGCCCGCTTCGCGGACCGTGGCAGTCTCAATTGACCTGTCACGAGCCTTTGACTGCGTCCGCCACGATCAGCTCCTGCAGGACTTGGTCTCATTGAACGTCCCGACTGGCCTGGTCCGATGGTTGGCGGCTTACATCCGTGGCCGTCACGATCGTGTCCTCTTCCGGGGCGCTCTCTCCAAGCCCCGTAAGCAGTCCTGTAGCGTCCCTCAAGGCTCTGTGCTCAGCCCGACACTCTTTAACATCTACATGCGAGAGCTCCCACTCCCCCGGGCACCTGTGCAAGTGGTATCCTATGCGGACGATATTACGTACTTCTGCCGGCACCATGACATCGATCAGGCTGCACAGCTCCTCACGGAGTTCATGCCTGTTGTCGAAAACTTCCTCACCCAGCGCGGAATGACGATCTCGGCAGCCAAGTCGTCCGTAACTGTTTTTACGCTTGATCCGAAGGAGTTAAATCGTCATCCGGTCATCACCGTCAATGGGGCGTCCTTACCGCTCGTCCGCAAGCCCAAACTCCTTGGTGTGCGTTTTGATCCGCTCTTCACGTTCGCAGACCATGCCAGGCAGACCGCAAGCAAAGTAAGCCGCTGCATCAAGGTCCTCAAGGCTCTAGCAGGCACATCCTGGGGCTGTGCGAAAGAGACTCTGTCGACTGCTTTCAAGGCGCTGGCCAAGCCGCACCTCACTTATGCGGCATCAATCTGGTCTCCTACGATGAGCTCTTCCAGCCTCCGCCGCCTCCAGTCAGCCCAAAACGCTGCCCTCCGCACGATCACGGGTTGCTATAAAATGTCGCCTATAGATCATCTTCATGCGGAGGCTTCTGTTCTACCGGTCGCCCATCACAACACTCTCCTTAGCCAGCAGTTCTGGTGGAGTTGTTCGCAACCCGGCCATCCCAATCATCACCGGTGCACCGCTCCCGAGCCCTGCCGCAACGTCCGGCCGTCTATTCGAGCACTCCACAAGGAAGCTGTTGCCTCGTCTCTCGCGGATCTACCTGTTGATAGCTCTGCCACCAAGACAGGCTTCCAGCGTCTCCACCAGAGATTCGTTGTCGAGGAGAAACGAGGTTATCGTCCCCCGGTCCTTTTGGGTGGCTATCCACCTCCGATCGCGGCCTCGGAACGATATCTCCCGAGGGTCACTCGCTGTACTCTGGCGCAGCTACGCAGTGGCTACTGTATGCTCCTTCGCCAGTACCAGCACCGGCTCGACCCATCCATACCCGACTGCTGTCCCGACTGCGGCGTCTCGCCGCATGACTGCCGTCATCTGTTCGCCTGCAGTTCTCGGCCAGGCACCCACCTCACTCCCGCGGACCTGTGGCTCAAGCCGGTCGAGGTCGCGGCTTTTCTCCGTCTCCCAACTACTCCCGGTTTGGATTCCGGCGGGGATTCCTGATCCAACTATGGGCTACGACACACACACACACACAAACGCCCCCCCCCCGCTTGTTCGGCATTTGTTATGAAAGCGCAACCCGAATAACGCCTGTCGTACCCTGATCTGACCCCCGTGTTGGTTCAGCGCATCTAGGCTGCGGCCCTTTTAGGGACACAGTCCACTTCAACACACACACACACCACATGGTATTTCTCCCACAAACACAGCAAAGCGGTTAAAAGCACAGCCTTACACAAACTCTCTCAGACACGACCTGTAAGCTTGACCGCAGCGAACGATAGTGTTCACGATGTACCCCACGCAGCGTGTTGGACGCAGTAGAGGTAAAATGTGCCTGACTTAACTTATAGTGATAGTATACTCAGGCTGAATCTACCGCACCCTACGTTCTCTCACCCCCCTGGGTGCAGTGGTATGGAAAAGTCAGAAAAGAAACGGGGAAGGCTGTGGTATCCACTAAGGCGCTGATTGCCTCACGACCACGTTAGGCAGCCGCACAAGATCGCCGAACCACGCGTGTTTGAACTTACATAGTACCTGTGTTGTCAGTATTGCAAATAATTACGCCGTGTGGTGAAATTATTTCTATTAATAGAAGCATCATTAGTAGTCATAAAGGTAGTAATAGCAGCGATCAATCAATAATATTAATGATTTCGGCAATAGGTGTAGTAGTAGTAGTAGTAGTAGTAGTAGTAGTAGTAGTAGTAGAAGATACGGTAAAACTAGTAGTAAAATAAGTACTAGTATTAATAGTAGTAGCGGTAATAGAAATAGTAATACTAGAAGTCATACTAGCATTCAGAGTGTTAATAGTAGTTGTGTTAGCAATAGCAATAGTAAATACTATGATGGAGAAGTTGAGCAGAAAAATTAAAACGAGAGTTAGCAAGAGGGCGGTAAGGGACGCTGGTGAGGAGGATAACAGCAAAAACAGAAAATAAGACGAAGAAAGAGATGCGGTGTCGGTAATTACCGCAGAAGTTGTAAATATAGTAAGGACAAACGCAATAATTATGCTGTCAGCAAGGACGAAATCGGAGGTCATGAGCCATACAGTTTTTCCTCGAAATGTTTTATAGCATTCTGACTGCGTTCAGATCCGTCGTCTAAAGAGTTCATATTCATAGGAGGCAAACGAACTCGTGCGAACAGGAGGCTTTTGTCGAATGATTTTTCCCATCGGCCGTGAAAATGTGTTGTCGCGAGGAAATCCTGGTGTAGTGAGAGTGGACATAAATCATCTGGCAGTAGATTGCGCTTGAAGTCAATTAATCCTACCTCGCCTGGAAGCCAAACCGTAGTTTATTGAGTTGCCACTAGTTAAACCACTTTAGTTTTGTGGACGAATTTCGGACATTTAAAATTGGAACTCCTGTGTATCGTTAAAAATAAGCTACTGGTTCTTGCAACCATCACCCAAGCGAAGGATAACATGCACAGGTCAGCTATTGGCAGTGAAAAACAGCGGAAGACTGAAGTTGTATCCAGATTTGATTACTCGCATCTACCGCAGTTATATACCTCAAACAGCTAGAATGCCCAGGTTGCGATCATCTTAACAGTCACTGTGATAGTTTGACCCTAACGAACGACAATGTCCACTAACAGCATGGTGGATGCAGGGAGGGTAACTTGTGCGTGCATTAGCTTAAAGTGATAATAGACTGGCGCGGCATCTATCGCACTCTATTTATCCCCACTCACCTAGGTCAGGTAGTATGAAAATGTCAGGACGAACGGAGGTTGGCTCGGGCACAGTGGCGTATCTACGCGCGCGGCACACAACCTGGACCCAGAGACACGTGCCAAGTTGTAAAGAGAAGAGTAGGCGGTTTGGATCTCATCCGAATGGCAGTTCCATGAATATCTCATTAAGAAGGAGTCTGGGTCAGTCCTCGGGTCAGTTACCCTACCAACTAGAGAACTGCTGCATTTTAATTTCCCCAGACGATAATCGCCAATTTGGAGTAAATGAGTGCGAACTGGAGCATCTAACGAAAAACCTAAAGGGAACGCCTGGAAACCCACTGATGAGCCAAACCCTTTGCAAATGTGTCAAGCCGCGGCATAATATCGACGAAACACGTGCGTCTGGGCTTTTAGATAGTATTTGTACTGCTTGTGTGGTGTACCTATTACAACCAGAACTGACAATGGAGCCGTGTTATCGCATCGGTCAGCCGTTTTCCGAGTCACAACGTTTCATCTTGGAAGTTGAAAAGCGCGCCAGGTATGAATACGACTGGACACCATTGGTGCGAACCCTAGGTTCACTAGTGGTCGAAGAAAGAAACTTCGGATTTTTGCACACAATAACCTCTCCCTCGGGAGGCTACCTATTACCCTGCAAATCAAAACTTGATTTCATAACGCTCTATGAATGCTCACTAATTGAGCGCTACAGGCTCGAACTCGGGCATTCCGGTGAGCAAAATCAAAAATACCGCGGGGAGTAGGACGATTCAGCACGCCTATAAGGCAGCTACCCAGAAGTATTAAAACTCACCAAAACTATCCCCTGTTTAAGGGAGCTATCACAAGTTTTCTACACTCAGGACAACTTTCATGAATTTTGGCGTTCACGGACTCTGGATCCTGAGTCAGGCTTCATGTTGGGGGAAATGTTGCTGAATCTGTAGCTCACAATCGACTAACAACAACGAGCCAACAACGAGCAGAAGTTCGCCGTCACACACTCCTCTGGTACAGAATGCCCAATCCGTTACACTCAGGGGAGACAAGGAACACTTCATTCATGTGTCAACCCTTCCCCGTTCCGAACTTCAACGAGCTGCCGTTTTTTCTCATAAAAGACACTAAAGAGACGATCAAGAGTTTTTTTAAACTTTCAGCTTGAACCTTTCTCCACTGACCTAGCCTGTAAACTAGCAGTCTTTTTCTTCCAATGAAATCAGAGATGGTCAATCACGCGAGCTGCTGCTGCTGCGTTGGAGTGACCTTCATCCCACCTGCGCAAAGGGACACGCAGACGGTTGTTTGTGCTGTGTGGGAGAACGCAGTGCGTTGACCAAAAAGTACACCTGCACTTTCAGGCCCAAGGGTTGAGAAAATCAGGCTGGTATGCCCTGATTACCGAACACATTCACCCCCCCCCCCCTGCATCCCTACCCCCACAGACTGGGACAGAAAAATCGGGAGGCCCAGGTGTGCCCTGATAGGACACTCTTCCGCTTATCTATTATTGTCAAGGTTAATAGAGCAAGAGCCCACGTTACTGGCAGTACAGAGATGTTGATTTACAGTTGACGGTGGCACAGGCGTGGCTTAAACCGCAATTTTAACACCTCCTAGGGTAAACTACGGAACGTGAACAGCCAAATTCGCAGCCGCCATTCTACTGCTGGACTTACTAAGCTAATTCTACAGAAAAAGTGCGGCGTCGGTGGTTAACTGTGCATGGCAAGCCTGATATGACTCATCCTTGGGACGCCCTTGTGCGTAGGCGGGCAGACGCGACGGCCGCAACCCCACCCCGCAGCGCGGGGGCGGACCAAATCCGCTCAGTCAGATAATTAATGCTAACGTTCCCACGTGCATTTGACGCTGTAATCCACCGAACATCACCCATGTGCATCACTGTAGACAACTTAGGAGGTTGGAGGTAGAAAAAACAGCCTTAGGAGGACAGGAGAACTGTTCAAACGGCAGAAAGGAACAGTGGGTTACTTGTGGTCTCCGGAAATTGGACGTAATATGCTTCTCGCATTGGGACAGTGAAGGCAAATTAGTTTATCTTCAGATTTACACTAAACGGGTCTTTGCAGTTTTCAACAGCGTAATGCACGCTGTCACATAGGTTGAAATAAAAAGACACACGACCAAGACATCCTATTTGAGTCACACTTCTGAAAAAAAATCCAGAAGAAAGCGAAGATTAAGAGGACTACAAGAAGATCTATATGGTATGATCCCAGGTGGATCGAAACCTTTGAATTGACGAGTTAAGCTTTTCCGCCACGTTAAAGCAAACCAAGAGTCGGCAACCGGATGACAGACAAAAGATAATCTGTGATGTAGGCCGCATGCCCCACCATCCAATGTGATGTAGAGCACGACGTGGACGTATGAAAACACTGGCCCAGCCATCGTAACTAAAATATTAACCGGCGCAGGACAGTAAAACATTCAAGTTGCGAGCACGGGCGACAAGTCTGAGGTCTTACCAGATACCAGTGGTTCACTTTAGGGTTTTGTCTTTCTCGGGTGCGCTCAAATACGCGGTTTTCCCATCAGAAACAAACTCGATTACAATATTTCAGGAACCGATTGGCCACAAAGGAAGGAAATTAAAAGCATTACACAGCTTTCCAAGCCAAAGAAAACATCGAGCAAGGCTTCGAACATCATATACCATGTTTATGTCAGTATTGGACACAAAAGGAAGAGGCCGAGGGATATGAAAGGTAAGAGGTACCAACATAGTCCTAAGTGAAAGAATACTTGCTTTGCATCTACCACACTATCTGCTCTCTTACACAATTCTGCCACGCGTCAAAAGAGATTTAAGAATATCAAAGACGGGATAGGGCGCAGGCGGCTGTCGCGGCGTTAGCCGCCACATACACGTGCCACAACACCCCAAAATGCCGCATTTTTTGTGAGAGCGCCACCCGAATAACGCATGTCATGCCCTGATCTGGTCCCCATGTTGGTCCAGCGTATCTAACACGTGACCCGTTGAAGAGGCACACGTGCATTGCACGTGTAGTTTACACACCCCCAAGCAGTAAGTTATACGCTACTCATAAACAGGTACTGATGAGCACTTTAAGATTCTGCACAGACTCGACTTCACTCAACGCCCACCTGATAAAGGGCTGCCGTATTGTCGGATTTCGCGAGAAAAAATCAGATCAGCAGTTTTCAAACTCCTGCTGATCAGCCGACTGTGTCAGAGGCCACAATTTTACGAAAACGCCTAACTTAATATCTGAAGGTCGCGCTGTCAATGGCACACACGAGGTGGTCAAAAAAATTAGTTGATGGTGTGGCTGTATAGTTGCAGTCTGCCGATTTTTCGAGCATGACCAAAACTAGCTGATTAATGGCTCCGTAAAGACCTATTTTGGGTTATTTTGAAACGTTAGAGTCTAGTCTTGCATCTGAATGAAGCCTAAGTAGGAAAGAATAAATCGGCTATTGAGACCTATCGAGGAGCAAACTGAAGAAGCAAATATTAATCAAAACGACATATTGATACGCAGAGGCTGGGATCCGTATCAATTTGACGTTTAGACATTCAACTGACCACATGCAGGTGGATACGTGAGTAGGGTTTTCACCAAAAGCCAAGCACTGTCTGGTGCATTCTGCTCCTTCCATTCTTAGTCTATTTTCTCTTTGTGCTTGAAATCCCCCAATCCTGCAAGGGCTCTTCACCATGGCGTTGGGATCCAAGCCGCACACCCACATTGATGCTAGCGTGAAATTCCATAGCAATTGTACACAGACCGGGAATGCGTGTGGAGCGAGTAGAAGTTTTTTTGCTTTGTCAGCCACTGAATTCTATCCGGTCTGTCGTCCTCTCGATTCGGTCATGTCACTGGGCTCAGGCTGCAAGGCTGGAAAGAATGAGGTACTATCACGTGAATAGGTATCCCTCTGGAATTGAGTGGAAGGGCAACTACATTAAAAGGTTTTCCTGTGCTCACGCCTTAGCCTTGAAATCTCCTCCCTACTACCTCAAGGTTACCCTGAGCCTACTGCATAGGCCGGACGAGCAAGGCAGTACTCGTTTTAAGAAGCGCAATATGCTTTTATCGGTGCTCCATCTTGCCTCAGTCCCGCGTCTTGTTAAATTGTCCTTTAATGGTAACTACTTTAACTTGATACGGCGGTGATCATGCTTGATCTAACCAGTCCCAATGATGTTACGGACGGTATCTCTCAACGCGTGACGATTAGCGGCAGTGGAGCTGGGACGGAGACCGAAAACCAATTGTCTAAGAACTGCTTCCATGTCTTGACAAACACTGTCGAACCAAGTCTTGAGTTGTCTCCCTCTTCGACTTCTCCGGGTCGGTTGCGGCGCCGGATCGAGGGCAGTAAAACAAAATTCATGAGACGAACGACAGAGGACGTGGCCAAACCCTTCAGTCTGAGATATCCTCGCAATACTGTCGCGCCGAGTGCTGACCGTCTCATTTGAGACGAATTTGGTATACTTCATTCGAAGGATGGTTCTTTAGCAGCGGTGGTCAAATACCTCCAGTCTTCGTACATCTTCACCGCACAAAGTCCAGCATTTTGTGTCGATTGCAAGATGTGGCGTAATAGATGGTGTGCAGCCCAGCTCGCCGGAGTGCCCGGCTTGGAGCACCGCCTGACCAAGTTGGCCTTGACACGACCCGGTAAACGACGTCAAAGTAACAATGGTTTTAAACGACTTTCGAGCGGGAGGTGGAGCTTGATCAGGAGGCTTAAGTACAAATCACATGCGACCTTAGAGGAGATGATTGAGTGCTTCCGAGCACGTGCTGTTGTCAGTCGACGATACTGTATATGACCTTGAAGTGCTTCCGTTCACTCCGCCCCCGCAAAGAACGAACCGGAGGTGGGGGCGTCCACTAATAGACGTCGGGGCCGCAACGGGTTCGATACCACCAAAGCCAAACACTGCCTGTTCTGACTTGCCGTTTTCGCGTCTTCTTAAAGAGGGCGCTCTTTTTCATCACGACAGCTTGGCAAGAAGTGTCTTGCCAACAAAGGTGTTGTTAGACGGTAGTGAAAAACAAAAGCAGCTAAGAAGAACCCGAAAAAATTTTTACTTGAAAAATGACAAATCATTGCGGGAGATTGGCAGACTGTGACAAATATTAGAGGGCAAAGACAATGAAGATAATTGATAAAAACAAAAAGGTTACGGCCGGAATGACCTAAGTGCCCCCTATGGGACAGGGGAACAGAAACGCTTGCGGCCTTGTGGTAAAATCTGGGAAGGAACCTATTCTAACAACTTAACCATAACCCAAATCCCGGTATAATCACTCCTTACGGTAACTTGCGGTAATCATTTAAGAATTTAACGATATAAAATCCTCATTGCTGACCTATTTGGCTTTATGGAAAATAGGCCTCGATCTTTATGTACTTGCAATAACCCAATCACACATAGATTTAGTCGTGCGAGTAGCATTCACAGGGGAACATAACATTCGCCTCTTTGGTTAATCCACTGCAAACCATTTCTGCAAAAAAGAAGCATGAACTGGTCCATGTCAATCATTTTTAGCGGCTGCTCAAGGTAGATCTCATCTATCCATCGGAAGATTGTTTATCTGCTAAAGGTGATAGCAACTTCTTAAAGAAAGCTTGGCCCATTGCTGCATGGATAAGGAGAAGCAGGAGGAAAGGGGTGAACGGAGGTAGGAAGAAATAGAGGAGGATGGTGGGAAAGAAGACGGGAGTGAAGTGGGAAGGAAAGGACGGTGGTGAGGGGGAGGATTCAATTCAGGATCGTGAGAACTCATAGGAACCCTTGTGTTACTCACCGATAGTCAGATAACTTGAAATGTTTTGGTAGTAATTCGTACTACCCACTGAGACAATAAATTCGTGCAATATTAAACGCCATATTGACCGAAGACAAACCAGACGTAGTTAAATTCCTTATGACTGCAACGGAACAGGCGATGAGCCTCAAATATAATCGGATAGTGAATTGAGAAAAGTCAGCTGAGCAAACTGCGCAAAGCTGCCAGAAGTAGCCATGTGAACGCTATGGTCGCAGAGTTCTGGACGCACTATCTTACTGCATAATTCTGAAAACTGAACAGGTAAACCAGTCATGAAAAGAAGAACATGAAGGAGTACAATCAAGCAACCGCATCTGAATTTCATCCAAAAGAGCCTACCTCATCGGGACTTCGTAACCGCAAACATCTCGAACAAACAGGACAAGTAGCAATAAAGGCGCCATGCGGTTCTGTCTGGTCACTGGCTGGCGTAGATGGGCCAGGTACCGGCTCCTCGTCAAACCCAGCTGGGGTATCTGCAGCACTGCCCGACGCCTATAAAGTAGAAAGGGGTGAAGGTATGAAACCGAATGTCTCTTTGGGCGGTACAATAAATACGACCATTAGGAAAAAAACTGCCACATGATTAACACGATGGTTGGAGGATTCCAAAAATGTTTCAGATGCCGATAATAGTCCTCCTCTCAGAACGGAGAGTCAAACTGCCATGGCTTCTTCTCAACTGGGTTACTACGTTATAGGTCAGTAGCATTGCCGGTAAGAAAAAGGGAGACTAGAATGGCCATTTCTGGATCATTAGCAGTCATCAGCCGATCATACCCGACTCCAGATGGTGTCCCACCCAAAGTTCGAACCTGTGGCCTATTTGCCTAAACTACGCGCCGCTACGCTACTGCTGGCGAGGCTCTGGAAGGAGCCTCAAGACAGAGCGGTACAAGTGAATTCCGCTGTCGATCGGCGTACGTAAATAAACAAGCGTGATTCCTATAGCGCTCCCACTTCAGTGGGATCCAAGTCGCGCCGGATTAGTGTTGAGGTCCAGACCTGGTCTATTGTGCGCGCTCCAGGCATACGTGGCATGCACATACGCACGGCTTATCTCGGTACGCCATTGAGCTCGTTGACGCCCTGGTGTTCTTTACGTTGTCTTGTCAGCGATGGCGGACGGAGGCGAAAGTGCAGTAGATGCTGTGCAAGTCACCATCTCGGGGTTCATCGTGTAGTGATGCACAGAGTGGACAGGCGAATTTTCACTAGATCCAGAGTAAAGATAAGTAGCCAAAGTAAAAAGCTTAGACTGCAGTGCTTGATAGTTTTACCGCCAAAAGCAAGCACCTCCACCGCTGTCCCCACTAGAAGGACCCAGAAGCGAAGACCTGTGCATGAACCCTTTTTTTAATGAAATAGGCTTGCGCTGCTTCTACCATACTCTCTTACCCAATGCTCTTCGTGCTCCGACAACTAGACCAACTGAGGATGACCGGAGATGGAAGCTGGCACAGGAGCTGACAAATTTATCGACCATCCGCCTACGCATTCCACACACGAGCTGGTTCTAAACTAGGCAGTAATAGCTGTATAAAAAGGTACATTGTAAAGAAACAAATGCAGTTTGATCCTCAGTTCTGAGCAAGAACCAGTATGCCCGTCGGCTGAAAACCTCCCAAGACATTGCATATGGCGCATCATACTTGACTCAAGAGCAGCAGATGTATCCCAGGCGAAGAACCGCCGACCTAACATAAGTTGTGGTCCGGAATACCTGGTCGTATTCTTGATTTGCCTTTCCATGTGTCCCCCGCGGTGCCTGATAAATTGGACTTTACGTTTTTAAAATACCGAAATTTATAAGCAGTCAAAAATTACCACCTGTATGAACAGTTGCAAAGCCTCCCTTCTGAACGCATGCAGTAAAAGGTAGCATTCGTATTACCTCTGAGATTCTTATAGACGGTTGAAAAAATTGCCAGCCGGCACGCAGCATAGTGTACAAACTGCCTTGAGAGAATGCTGCATCCTATTCCGTAAAAGAAATGTAGTCAAATAATAGCTCATCTACGAAGAGATTTCTACGGTTTTAGTTCAAAGTTGTAAACCTGCTGTACGCGTAGAAGAGCAATACTCAGCCTTTCTATTAAGAATGATTTAGTACCATCCCTCCTTATAATTATTTAACGTTCAAAGTTCGATCATTGCGAAGAACGATACTCACGGTGGGTCCCACGGTACTACGGAAGTGTGGCCAGTGATTTGCACGTAGGTCGGTAGATATAAGAATTGGACAACATCTGCCATTCTCTCCTCCCCTCACCCATATGAGCCCGGTGTCGCAACATAGTCAAGAAGACCGGATAAGGTATCGAGTTCAATGGGTAACGCACACGTCTGATCCGCACACAACTGACCAGGTTATAACCTAATCAGGACGGGGAGAAGGTGGCTTGGATTCCAACTGAGAGCAAGATCCATAGAGGCCACATTAAGAGGCATTCATTCCTGCCTCACTTTCCTACCAGTTAACCATAATTATAGGCGCAACACTAAACACCACACTAATCGCAGTCCTAACGCAAAATTCGAGCGGGGTTTTAGGCATGTTGGTCTTAAGATTTCTCGACTATAACACTCAAGGGTAGAGCAATCGAACATCGAAGAAACTCGATTGCCGGAAGAAGAGCTTTCGTTAGCCCGGAGTGTCAGATTTCCACTTGAATCCACTATTAGAGACGGAGCCAGATATGGGTATTGGATTGCCAAAAGGTTGCAGTATGTCTAAGGTGTAGTCTGGGCGACTGCATAGCTGTCACAACTGGCACAGCTCCCGAATGCATTTCGGGTGGTTGAACGTAGGACGAAAATTGTCTGGCCGGCCAGATGTTGCAGCATGCAGTTGCTATGCCGTTGTTGTGCCCCTGCTTGCCTGTCAAAATCGTTAGCTCCCACGCTCGTCACACATGTTTGGCATTGGCGCGATGACTGCCAGCAGTTCAGTTGCTAGCGTCCCGATTTCGTCATCCGCGTGACCTCCTGGGCAATTTGGCTCGCTGCCAATGGCACCAGGATTAGTGATCATCCGTACGCTCTCTCTCTCTCTCTCTTCGCGACTATTTCCTGGCACTTGTGGCTTCAATTCTATTAGCAGGCACATAACCAAGTGATTCTGGATGATTGCTTAGGAAATCCTGACTGGGCAGTCAACTTACTGTATTCGTACTGATGGATTCCATACGAACAGTGGTATGGGTGGGTAAATCGACCCAAGTGTGCCCGTCGGCTGCGCAAAAGCC
The DNA here is from genome assembly GCA_036362985.1 of Ligula intestinalis. Classification (NCBI taxonomy): domain Eukaryota; kingdom Metazoa; phylum Platyhelminthes; class Cestoda; order Diphyllobothriidea; family Diphyllobothriidae; genus Ligula; species Ligula intestinalis. The sequence goes on along the minus strand of JAYGXS010000001.1, from coordinate 80,855,538 downwards.
TTCCCTGCTGCGTCGCCAAACCCTCCTCATAAAGATATAACATGTTTTATTGTCATTCGCGGCTTGACCTGTCCTCGCTCTCAATTCATGAATCCTAGACAGCTAATGCCATTATAAAGTCTCTATTTTGAGTACTTGAGACGAAGCCGATGCGACCACTTCGACAAGAAGCTTATTCGCATGAAATTTCCAAATCCGTCGGAGATCCAACAGCAGAGGCAATAGCAGAAATGGGAAACTCATACACAGGGAGTCGCAGAATTTATAGGGTACAGTCGCTTCGACAATTAACAGCTTCCCGGCTTGTACGCTAAGTGCAGGTCATGACCTGCTGATCGTTGATCATCCATGCTGCACTTGGTCACGATGACTGCTCAACCATTTGGCATTCTGGCGCTGGTGTTAGAAGATGCGTTCGCCTGTGCGCTCCCAAAGGGACAATTGCTTTGGCCAAAGTTAGCCCCAGCACCGAATGTGGGCTGGGCAGATCGTTGCGTTTGTTTAAAGACTGGGGCCCCGTGATCTTCATCTCGAGTAACCCACGACTCCTACGAATGTCACCTCTCGCACGAATTTCTACATTATCAAATTTGAATGTGTGGCCCAGTCTCATCGTTAATTTTTATAAGCGACTGTATCCTATGATTACTGCAACTCTGTGAGTACGGATTACCCGTTTCTGCGATTGCTCCTAACGATGAATGCCCGACGGATTTCATAACCTAAGACGAATAAAATTCTTGTCTCAACGATCAAGTCTGTTTCGCCTCGCTTACATCCTGAGACTCGCGTTTTTGCTGGCACTGACAATCCGACTACCATTTTGCAGGTCATGTAGGGGCAAAGTAGACAAATGAGATCATTTTGAAACCTAGTCTGTACATTTCACCCAATTCTGAAAAATAAGGCTGTTTCCGTGGAATGCAGACCCAAGCCAGCAAGAGGGAGGCCTTGGTACAACCAACGCTTTAGCCAACTGAATTAAGAGGCACCATCGGTAGCCGTGAGTTTAATCACACTTGGGTCAATTTACTCTCCCAGCCTACTGTGAGGTAATGAATCCACCAACTCTGATAGATTAGGCTGACTGCCCAAGCAGAAGTTCCTAAGAAATCAATCTAGCATCCGGCAGACAACTATCACATCCAATAAACCATCGATGACTGACGGTGCTGAAAGGCAATTGGCTCGTTGCCAGGCTACTTTAAAATTCCTGCAGAAAGGGTTCATGTATGGGCCGAATGGGTACATCCCTCAACAGACTTTTTATTGCATCTGGAGTTTGGCATGTGTTAGTTCTTCCATAATGGTGTAGGGCAGTTTACTGATGACTCCATCCTCGCAGTTGCCCCATGCCTAATCCAATTAGCAGCCCCTCGCGTCCATCGCCAGGGTTGCCACTTGAAAAAAGCCTGGCTTTCTAGTTCACATCTGAATCATTAATTCTTGTAATAATTAATCACCATTATGGATTCTTGGCATGAGAGTTAATGGGCAATTTGGTTAGTTTATCTGCTAGTACCACTTACCCGTACAAAGGTGCACTGAACGACATTAAACAATGATGCTTGAGGGGTTTTGTGATTCCCACAGCATACATTGGGCTCTGGGATTGCTTTCAGAGTGGAGGAGGTATATACACATATAGTTCTGTCTAACCACACTTTGAAGTGAAGACTCATGAATTTGAAGGTTGTAAAGATTTTTAGCTCAATGCACATGCCGTTGAGGAGGTGATGCGTTAGCTTAATAAAATGCCATGAATGTGGATCCGACACTAGATATAAAGGGGAAGGCGACATTTAAAAATGCAGGCACACCAGTTGGTAGTTGCAGATAGAGTTCTTTGGGATTAAACCTAACTTAAATGAGTGAATTTTCGAGTCTGGTGCCCCAGCTCGTCTTCTAACTAACAGGAAATGTGCAGAGAACAACTAAGATTTCAAACGTGTGAAAAATCCATTGGTTTCCGGAGTGAGATCTGATTGGTAGGTGTAGCCTTAGTCAGTCTGTGTCGTGCCACCTTACCCTTTTTCCCCGTCCTTTGAAGTGTTCATAAATACCATCTAACTGAATGTTCCGGTTGATGCATCAGTCGTCGTAGTGCATGGTCTCCAGAAATTCTCGGCCATTTTGGATGGGCAAACTCCGAGGATGCGTGTTTTATCCCATGCAAATGTGTGTCCTGTACCGAGACCATGCATAGCCACTTCGGACAAATGGTCACATCTCTTCACGGCCAATTGGTGCTCGTGGAAGCGTGTTGAGGCGGATCTTCCTGTTTGGCCACAATATACAGTAGAAAAACCTCCCTTGCATAGAAGATGACGGTGCGATTACTGAGACAGTACGCGTATTCGTCTGTGCTTTCGTTATCGTACAGGAGGCCATCACCAGATTGTGAGCACGCAATAATTCGATGGCTTTTGTAGTTCAGCAAAGAGGATGGGGAGGAAGTTGTGTTTGTGATAAGGCTGAGTCCACACAGTGTGTGTATGTGTGTGTCGTAGCCCATAGTTAGATCAGGAATCCCCGCCGAAATCCAAACTGGGAGTAGTTGGGAGACGGAGAAAAGCTGAGACCGGCTTGAGCCAAAGGTCCGCGAGAGTGAGGTGAATGCCTGGCCAGGAACTGCAGGCGAACAGATGCTGACAGTCATGCAGAGAAGTGCCGCAGTCGGGACTGCAGTCGGGTATGGACGGGTCCAGCCGATGTTAATACTGGGGAGGACCATTGAGTAGACATTGCGCAGTTGAGCCAGAGTACAGCGAGTGACGCTCAGTAGATGTTTTTCTGAGACCGCAATCGGAGATAGTCCACACAGTCTCACAACGTCGTAACGGCGTACTATCCTGCTGATGCATGCTCACAGTCTCCGATGATGACTTCTAGTACGAAACCGAAAGCTCGGAAAAAAAGATATACTGTCACGGTGGTCGCCCGTTTATCATCTTTGTAACAAGAACCCGGGACTCTCATATTCGCTTTCATTCGTCTGGGCCACTCTCTAGTAAGTCAGTCAATGTAAACGCCTCAGGAAATGGAGGACTATACTAATCTAACTCCAGAACGGTAAGTAGGACTTCAGGGAAGTTGAAGTAGACGACGTTCTAACCAAAATTTATATTTTTCAGAAATTGCAAGAAACATGCATTATTATAAGCGGGTTTGTCTACAATATGTCAAGCAATAATACGGATTAGGAAAATCTACGGATATAAATCAACAAAAGTTCTGACTACAATAAAATAAAAAATGCATGTAGCAGTTATTAAAATATATTCCACTGCCTATCCTAATTTACCACCCATAAAACCCTATAACCACCGTTTCCATAGAAAAAAAATGCTGGGACTGTGGGCAGATGAGGTGCACTACTTAAACTACTGCTACCAGGTACTTTTAAAATGTGAGGCCAGGATTAAGATAAGCCCGCAGGCTAAGCTTACGTCAAGAATAGTGTTAGGATAAGGACACTGGATCGGACGCAGGTTGGTGGCACGGCCGAAGTCACCCCACGTCTCCGCCCCTCCATTCCCTCTCCCCTGCTATGGGATCACAACCTGCTAGGTCCTGATCTGCCTCCAGTGCCTCTGTCATACGGCCCATTTAGAGGGCACGCGTGCTTACCCCTAAAGATAATCTTAGCACAAATGCAGATGTTTTTAAGGCAACACAGGCAATAAATGTATCAGAAGTTAACAGGTAGTTCAGGATCACGCACTCCCACGGGCGTGGATACTCGCCCTGTCACCTGATCGAACAGGCGTGTTGGGCGTGTGCAACGACCAAGGACGTTCCGTGACCCTGCCACGGTGTGTGCAACAACAAAGAAGCTAGCAAAAGGGAAAATTCCCCACGTCAATTTTACCCGGCGTTGTCGTTGCTGCTTCTCAAAGATGATAAGAGAAAAGTTTCAGTCGATCCGGAAAGCAGCTATAGTAGGTTTGAAGCATAGCAAACGTGGACGTTGGGAATACAGAATAAGAAAGTAAACTATGTACCGGAAACATGCGGCTCATTAAAGTCGCTGTTGAAAAAGACATGCTCCTTCCAGAACCTCCGGTGGATTTTTTAAATTGAGTCGCCATTTCTTTTCCTCCCTCCGTTTGCATGTAAATTTCCTTACGTGAAAAGGTAAGGCAATAACGGGAACCAAGAATTAATTATCCTGACTTTTGGGAATTCAACAGGCCTACAGTGTCAAATGTGGCAGTTACAAAAATTTTAACAGTAGTGATGGGCAAAGTTTTAGCAAGGCACGCTGATGGCCAGTCTCGTCAGGCGGCGGTGTGATAACGGCCATTGACCGCGTTCGCATTGTCCGTCGGTTGGGCTCGGCCGACGTCATGCTGTATTCACACCTTCCCATTAACGTGCAAAGAGTGGTTGTCGTGTTCGCTTTCACATCTCGGTTGATATCGGGCTGGCGGTCACCGTCACTGTTGTCTCTTAACAGCGCGTGCTCGCGTTCACCTGCGTTCCCATCCTGTTGGTGGTCTCATAGGCTTGTGGTCGCAATCGCTTGCCCCGCCCCCATTTGTGTTTCCTTTTGCGTACGTTGGTTGGCCTACTTCGCCCATTATTACAAACAGATTTTAACCTCTCTTTTTATTTGAACTACAACGAGGTCATGCGTGCCCGAGGTCACGAGGCTAGCGCTATTTTCAAGTCAGTCCAGTTTGGCCTGTATTTGAAACTTTTCCATGGACATTAATCCACGATGTCGAAAATTGCAGCCATCGGCGATTATGACTGGTTTTGCAGTGATCGTCATGTAAACACGCAGCGGGTGAGCCTTTACTACAGACACCATCGATAACCGCGACCCAGCAGCCTCCCACCGTGGACTTTAGATGAGTGTTTGATTGTGGCTAATAAGCCAAATAGCCATTCCCGTCTCACTTGTTTTTGTAGGTTCCATCTCAAAATATACTACAAATCACTATGTGACTGCCTGTGAAGGTTCTAAAGTCAGCTCCAGTGCACAACGGGACATTATTGTTCCTTAACCACATCGGTGAGCTGTCTACTACCATACATTTATACTTAAAAAGAAAATAAATTATTAAGGAAAATGGAAATTGTAATGCATTAATATTCAGGACCGGTTGTCAGACATGAGTAAATATTCAAAGAACAACGATAATTTCGAGAGTGCTGAAATAATCAGTATCCATCTGGCACGAGCGCTAAAAAGCGGCCACAGTTTGCGTCAGTTAATATCAATCGCCTCTCGTCTCTTATTTCAGACTTTTGTACGCGGCATCTAAGTCAATATGCCAGTTTATGAATAAGACATCGGCGTGCAGGGCCTCAAGGAAGTCCAATTCATATGAATAAACATGCATACAAAAGTGCACCCAGAAGCTCACCAGCTCAACATGCGCATCTATCAGCCTTTGATGAGACTGCGGAGGGCCCGTAAACGCTTCTTCAGAACTGCAGGCCTCCTGACCCCCAAAACCTCTTTTGAAAGCCGACTGAAGAGTCGCTTGACGATAGGTCTGACACATCTCCGAGGGCATGAGGTTGGAAATTCTTACGCCTGCAAATGAATAATATATGAGAGATAACTGCTAACGCCAGTTTCTGATAGTTGGAATCGCGTAAAATAACCACAAAACAAAATAAGCACGCCGAGATAATCACAATAATGTAAGCAGGAGCTAATTAGAAAGTATCAGACACTTCAAGAAAAGGCATCGTTTGGGACGATCAGTAAATTTATTCGTAAATTTTCGGCACTGGATCTCCAGGTCGTCGTCAGACTTGAGAAAAATTTGCAAAGAACAGTTAACATTTCAAAGTGCTGATACAGTTATGTAGTCATCTAGTGGAGGCGCTAATTAGTAGTTGCAATTTGCGTCGCATTGTGGTGGACATAATTAGCAGTCGCAATGGTGTAATGGCTAATTGGCAACGGACCGACTCAAATTACAGTTATCAATTAGCCATTACACCATTGCGACTGCTAATTATGTCCACCACGATGTGACGCAAATTGCAACTATCAATTAGTGCCCACACTAGATGAATATATAACTGTATCAGCACTTTGAAATGTTAACTGTTCTTTTCATATTTTTTCTCAAGTCTGACGACGACCTGGGGATCCAGTGTCGAAAATTTACGAATACATTTACTGATTTTTCGAAAGGACGACTTTCCTTGAAATTACGTTGCCTGGGATGCCTGCCTTCAGTTTATATGAAATATTAGACACTGTTAGATTTAAGTATCCGGAAACCATCTAATGTGGCACAGTGAGATCAACAGCCCCACGCATATTTCGCGTCTAAATGAATGCTCAAATACCAAAAACAGTAATATTAGACTGCTCATAATCTCCTTTGCTGTGATGTTTACCAGGCCATGAACGGTCCCTTCGTCAACGATAACATATACCCCGACTGTGCAACCAAATTCTTTTTATTTATACTAAATACACTTCGGGTTAAATAAGTCGCTTTTTAATGCCTAGCCCCCGACTCCAGTGACAACTAGTTGCCCCCCTCCCCCCATCCTTTTTTCGTTTGCTGTTTCTAGCCCCCTGACAACCCGATGTTTGCTGACAGTTGATAAACCTATGGCCACTATAAGTCCCTTCTTTTTTGGTTGCTTTTCTCATCTCTGAAGATGGACTCCTGTAAGAGTTCGAAAGCTCAGAACAATAAATCAATTGATATGGTGCTCGATATGCCTTCTTCCTCGTCCAAGCCGTTTTTAATATATACAGACTTCAATCCTGATGGCTTGTCAATTAACAACAGAAAAAAATTCTAAGCATATCTTTCAAATCAAAATGACACATATTTTCGAGCAGTCGGCAGACACGCACAACCGGAGAAGGTCTGCTTTAAGGTCGGGTTAGACCACACATTTTGTCCTGTACGCTGGACCCCTACAGCCAGCCACGTGCGATATGCACATGATCCACACGGGGGCCTGATTATGACACAGCACGCGGTAAAGGGACTCCACACACACACAAAGCAGATGCTACACAAGGGGATAAAGTGTGGCAGCACGCCTAGGCACAGTTTCACGCGACACAATACACAAATCCACATATCAGCTGATTGTCTGGGTCACACAATAAACCAGTCGACGATGGGAACTTCGCCCACAGCAGAAGATATTGCTAATTCTAAACAACCGCATGCGTTAAAAGTCATCGGTAGGAAGGCTGACAGGATAAATCGTATGAATGAGAAAGTTCGCGTTAGAGATAATTGCCTGGATAGAGAAAAAAAGCTTGTCGAGCATCGGGTCAATTTGTTTGTTATCCTGAGCTTTCGAACTCTTACATGAGTCCATCGTAGGAGATAGGAAACAGCAACAAAAGGGGGTTAATTAAACAGTAGCAGCCGAAGACCATGCAACGCTAATTATGAAATTTGCCTGGAAACTATGGCATACATTTGAAAACACTATTGTGATTCATTCATTTTATTGAATTCTGCAAAAACCTTTTTACTTAGTTAAATCATCATTTTAGTTAGGTTTATTAAAAGAAATAAACATTAGTTTTGGGGAAATTGTGAGAAGGCTCATATAGAAGGAATTTCCTATGCTACTACGAAAGAGCGAACCAAACCGCACGTTAAAGTTGATAATACTAAGAAGGAACTCCAAAATAAGTAAAATAGGTATAGAAGATATCCCTTCCAGAACTGGAAAATTTTTACAAAGCTGTTCAGATTGAAGTGAAGCTAGGTTAAAGGAGCCAAATTTATTTGCAGTAACATTAAACACTTGTGTTTAAGAAATTAGGTTTAGCTATCCTGTTAAGTTTTATTGCACAAAATGGAATAACAGAAGAGTGTTTGCTTGAATGCAGCAATGAACCCTTAATGTCCTTCAATAAAAACCAAATGTCTAACGTGTTCTCGCGGATTTGAGACAAATAATGCCTTATTAAATGTCAGCCGTGAAGAAGGATAGTTTTTTGTATACTTTACAATCCCCTTTTACTTTATTTAGAAACGGAACAGACGAAAGAATAATAAGTAATTCAAAAATGGCAATGTACATGGCCAATTTTTTTATGTCGCCAGTATATATCTGAAAATTTAATTAATCTACTCATGCGGAATGCAAACCATTATGAAGAGAAAAGAAAGTTATTTTATTTCCAGTAAAATGGAATCCTTTATCTTCAGCAAACTTAGAGAAATTCTCAAAATTCTCAAATTTCATTGTGACATTACGTTGGAAAAATTTAATATACACAGAAGTTCGTCAGCCGAATGTCTCATCAACGCAATTTCTAGGAGGTAACCTTTTATGGAAAGTTTTTTTTATGAATCTTAGGAATAGTAGTTGCAGAGTTCCACTGCTAACATGATTTACTCTTGACAATGTGGCTTTCTGTTTCGAGGCATTTCTACAAATGAGCAACATGGTCATCATTCTAAGAACTAAGATCCAAAAACACTTTCTTTAGGTAAATACTCTTAATATATAACTTATTTTAAAGGTTTTGGTGTAAACGTCGAACAGATGCGCAAACTATGAATTGATCGGTGAAAATAGTAAAAACAAGCAATTTGATGACACACTTTTTTGATGACATTCAATGAATACGTAACTGGTAAGAACAGAGTTTACAGAATATTCTGACTAAACAACAATTCTTTCATTATATAGAAAGTGTTTGCTTCAAGTTTTCAAATTAACACAATATCTAAAGTTATTGTTTTAATGTAGAGCTCTTTTTTAAGTCTCTAGAACCACGGCACTATCGAGAAAATTTTATATTACTTTACGAACACTTAGTAATTCCTATAGTCATTTTAAGAACTTAATAGCCTTATGCCGATAATGATTGTTTCCGTTTCGTGAATACATTTAAACTGGTATTGGAGTAATGACCAAACTTATGCATATTAAGGAAAATTACGTGGTCTATGACGACCACTGTAGTGTATATACACCAATAAACTGTCTAGGGCCTTCAGGTCGTGAGGGACAAAAAACCACGATAAAAAAGGCAGGTAGGGGTGGGGGCAAGTATACAGGTATACGTCGATTAACCGTCATTGATGTCAACCTTTTTCAGGGCGTTAGCAAGGAAAATGAGGCAAATATAGAGGATGTGGGCCCAACTAACTGTGACGGACGTCCGATCGTGATTGTGCGTGATTGCGCAAGACTATGTACGCCGGCGCCAATTCGATACATCGACCCGACGACCTTCGAAAGTTGAGTGCTATACACACACTACAATTAGCCCCCCGTTTGGTACTGCTTTTTAACGCTGACGATGGACTCCTTTAAGAGTTTGAAAGCTCAGGATAATAAAAAAATTGATCCGGAGCCTTTCCCTTATCTAGGATAAATCGTTTCTATAAGGACGGAGTCATATTAAAATATGTCCTTCGAAGAATCTCCCATTCAGCTGGCGTCCGAGTCGCCCTCCTTTTCTGCTTCGACTAAAAGCTGTTCCACCGTGCACGAAGCATATGCGTGTGACATGCATAGGCAGCGTGTTTGGTCTGACCATTCACTGTGTCCAATCCCGCCACTGCTATTTTTAATTCTACCTTGGCGTCTGTCTCAGGGTGGCATGGGGAGAGAAAGAGAGCGGTAAATGTAGCGTAAGTCTACTATTACCATAAAAAATTGACGTGCAAGTCATCGTTCCCGATGATATAACTTTCTGATGTTACGCGCTTAACGAATGGCTCTTCAGCAGGCATAACTTACCTGACAGATTTGATCGAAAAATAAAAATTAGTTGCCCACGGCAGCCATTAGCGCTTGTCCTGCCACCTGCGCACCGAAGTATGCGAACAGGAAAAGGAAGTGGCTACCTTTGTTCCTTCATATAAACGCATTGGTTAACGAAAAAGGACTGTGTCCTTAAGTCGCCAGTGCGATCTAGGGCAGTGCAGAAACTCCCGGAAAGTAGGCATTGAAAATGGCACGACACAGTAGACGTGCCTGCACTGACCGGACACGCGTTGCGACCTTGATGCCAATATTCCCATTGGTTAGCAGCACTCAGACAACGTTCAGGCATTTTATTTAAAAATTTCTCCTAAAGTATTGAATAACCTTGAGGAAATCACGTCACGCCGCGTGCCTCAAAAGAAGCACTAATAAATGGCCAGATACGAAGCTAAATGAATGTCTTGAAAATTTCAGGCATTTAATCTTTGTAAAACCGAAAGATGGCATTTCTTCGACAGTACACTCTGAAGCAAACCTGGTTAATTATGAAATAAGTAAAAGAAAGGATTTTTTGAGTAGATTCTCGATTAAATATAGTCCCATTTATGTGGATTTAAGAAGCTAATAGAAAAAATGTGTACTTTTTTAGTAGTCAGTTTTGTCCAAGTGTGGTTTCCGCAGTCGAACGAGAAGAAGTACATCAAAAGGCTGGCATCCTGAAGTGTTTATAA
>JAYGXS010000001.1:80827243-80845119 GCA_036362985.1 Ligula intestinalis | reverse complement strand
ACCGGCTCACCGCTTATGAGCGCAGTAAAAATACGATTTAGGGCTACATCCCTGACCAGGAGAAGGCATCTATAAAATTGAATGGCTATCAGGTTGAAAAAATGGACGGTTTTTAATATTTAGACGCGAAACTGCCTCTGAACAAACATAATGAACGGCAATAACGTTTCCCGAATGGATACTGCATACGCTTGCTTCTCGAACATTACAAATATCTATGGGCATGACGTGTAATCTCCATAAGCAAAAAGATCCGGAAGTGCTATGCGCGAATCCGGTTAGGCATGATTTACGTTTTTTTAATGTTGGGTTGTGCACGTGCAAAATGAGTGAAAACTGCAGGCGTTAGGCCATCGCCGCTTAACCATCATCCTTCGAATTTAGCATACCGATTTCTTCTAGAATGGGACGGTCGGAACTCACTAGGACAATATTACTAAAATATCCCAGGCTATCCTAGAAAGGCGGCTGAGGCTTCAAGACATGTTAATCGTCGTGTGCCTCACACTTTCCGTGTTACTGTCTTCGATCGGGCGCCACTGCCCACTTGGCGATGTCGAAGAGGGGGTCACCGCAATACCAGGTTCAACACAGTTTGGCAAGACACGGAGATGACTCTTAGCTGATTACGATGGCAAAAAAACACGAAACGGTCATTTCGCTCTCCGCACTTTTTCCAGTATATATACTCAAAAAAGAAAGGTCAAACACGGCTCGAGAGTCAGCCCCAGGGCAGAACGGGACGGGTTATTTCCGTAACAGATTAATGAGCACCCATACACAAATGTGACCACCTTTCCATCTAAACCGACAGGACCCCGAGCCCGTGGTTCAATGATTAGAGCGTCTAAGAAACAAAGCTTGAGATCGAACCTCTGTTACCTGGGTTGGGTATGGCTGGCTGCTGACGGACAATAATTCGGAAATGGCATTCCAGTCCCTCTGCGACTTTCTCCATAATGTCTTCCCGGATAAGTTCCGTGTCCAAACTCCACCCTAGCACAGAGTCCAACCTCGCCTGAAGTTAAGCGCAAGGCCATCTATAAAACGCGAAACTAACATTCTCTTACCCTGCCTAAAAAGAATAGCTCGGGCAACATAGTTCGTACAGTGACCGAAGAATGGATGCTTAGAAGAAAGTATATACGTTCTTGCAAATAGTTCTCTTGAAGAAAACCGAGGCACTTTAAAAACGGAACACTCTTGGTAATTTCGTAGGCCATTGACATACGGTGATTCGAAAGTAAGCAGCAGAAGGATATTTTAGTTAGGGAATACAAAAAAGTATCATTGGGTGCCTCTTTAAACTATTTCTAAAGGGCGTTTACGAAGGTTCATCGGGCGGATAGTTCAGGAATGTGAAAAGAGAGTGAGTCCAACGGCACAGCACATTTTCCGCCTAAAAAAGCACCTAACATGTTTTAAATTACATGGGGTTTGATATATCGGCAGTCGCACACTTTGCGGCGGTAATACTTCCAGGCATGGGTAGGTGTGATTAAATATGAAAGGATTATAAGACAGAGCGGTCCTAAGACGATGTCAATCACAGACGCCGGGAGCAGATGCTTTCTCTCTATCCGGCACTCAAATGGTACACTGGAAGGTAAATAAAGATGCTTCAGTCAAAGAACCAGAAATAATCACCTAGGACTAAAACCGTACCACGTGATAACTGTCCTGCGAGGTTCAGCATACCTGAAGACTACGATCTACACACTCCGAGCGGGCTTCCTGAGCACCATTGGTGCCGAGAGCAACAATATGCCACTCGACATTGCGACTTTCAATTCCGACGAGGCCCGCTGTGTGCTGCACATCGTGGTGGATTAGACTTGGTTTGCATCTAACACACTCCCTCATCCTTCACTCGCCGGTGCGTGTTGTCAGGACAGTGCAAATAGCAGTGGAGGTGAGATCAGGCGCAGTTGGCAGGCGTGGCTGGAGCCGTCACGCCTGACTCAGGTCTCACGACGTTGGACAACCATTAATGCCGCAGGTGGCTAGTGCAGTAGAAGCCTGCAACTACGCGTGCCTGTAAAACTCCCTCCGCACATATTCAACGTTTGCTATGGGAGCACAAATCGAATAACGCCTGCTGTATCCTGATCTAACGCTGTTATTAGTCCGGCGTACCTACTACGCGGTCCCCTTACAGGGTCAACATCCCACCCAGTAACGTTTATATACATCCCTCCATAAAGTATCTACTGCCGCAGAGTAATTCCATAATTCAATCTGCAGTGTGGCCGATGTTTCAGCCAGGCCAGACCAGTGGGTATGTTATCGCTACAGTCATGTGAAGATATGATGCATCGGTCAACCAGAAGCTGGTGGATGACATTGGACGCATTTTAGTCGGAATTCGGGATCCAAGAAGGAGTAGCAAAGTGAACTGCCAGTCGTGTTCCCCATGTTCGGCATTTTTTATGGGGGCACAATCCGAATAACGCCTGTCATTCGCTGCTCTAGCCCTCGTGTTGGTCCGGCGCATCAATGATGTGATCTGTTCAGGTGCACCATCACAGTTCGACCGTCGTTCTCGACGATGACCGCCACGAGCTTCAGCAGGTTGAAGGCAGCCGCGATGACTATAGCTGGATTAAAGTAAAAGTACACTTGCTGGATCTACCCCACCCACGCCCACGCCTGAACCTGAAGCCAAGACAAAAGTCAAGAAGGTGAAGGAGGGCGCGGGCGGTGTGCGCGAAATAGACTCCGACCAGCGTTACAAAAACAGCCTCCTGATAGGTAGGCTCCCGCAGGGGAGCGCCATAAAGGCCACATTAAGAAGGAGCCACTGAGTCGGAATTTGAGCCCGCAGTTAGCCACTCCACACAACAAGACACGCGCTGGACTGACTGCGGAGTCCAAGTTATGCCATCAGTTGGCAACCCTCCAAGCCACGGCTTTTAGCGCACCGTGATAGCTTCAAGCGCATCAGATTGCTTTCAGTGAGGAAAGAAATGCGCTGAGGATGGACCTCACTCTCTTTCCCACGGCCAGCATCAGGCCACTGCCTAGCTGCTCGGTTGCCTGAGGTGGGATGGACCCAACGCTAAAATGGACAACAAGAAAAACAGACAAATATAAACCACTCACCGCTCAATGCTCTTACTCTTCTGCCCGGCGGAGCGTGTTGAAGCGTCCCCGATGCCCTCTCGATCCGCGCCGGTGACCCAGTCGTCCTCACTGTGACCCAAAACTAGGCGCATAAAGTATTGCAGAGAAGTGGGACTAACAAGATGATAGAGCACACCGCGGCGAGTGAAGAGATCCTGTATAGTCTGCACTCCGAAGGCCTGGAGGCGACACTCGGACACGTGACCAATTCCTGGAACCTAAGGACAAAAAGGGTCCTATCAATTCGACAAGGATTTGCAGCGTTATATCAGCGCAGGGGGTAAAACAGCCAAGGGGAGAGGAGGGCTTTTAAAACGTCAGGCAAGGTTATACAGCCTCAATCGGAAGTTTAGCTATATCATGTGATGCAAATTTCCCCGTTTTCTCGGAAATTTTCCAGCCCTCTGCAGGTCAGACATATCAGGGCCATTACACGTAATTATCACAATTAGAGAGCTTTTAGCCGCCTCACGATTTAAAAAACTAACCTAACAGGAGATACGTACTTACAGACAGGCCCATTCCCACCAACCTTAAAATATACTGGCGATGCGAGATAAGCGCTCTGGCAGAGAGGGGCAGCCGGATTTCCGCGGGATAGATTTGTAAACGCTGTCCGCTACTGTGTATTATCCATATCAGATTGAGGTACATTAGAATAAGCGTTCTGATACAGATCCATGGATAACTGTGGGGTTACGGAGAAGAAGGTTTAGGGTTAAGGTAAGGGCTAAGAGTAGGATAAATATTATGCAGAAGAAAACGGCTCTCTGATTTTGCCTCTGGCGATTAATCTACGACGGATCTCGAAAAGTCAGGCGAACAAAAAAAGCGTAGTCAACTAATAAGGTAATAACCATATTGTGCGGTCAAAAATTTGGCTTGAAATTATGGATTTCCAACACTGGGCGGAGTGCAGATCAGCTCGTGTGACCCCCCACCCTTAGTGAAGTTAGAAAGAAAAAATGCCCTCCCCTGTATTATGGAAAACAATGTCCTAAGTCGCAGAAAGAGGTTCTATTCACATAGCCCACTCCTAACAGTGAAGTCGCCGGTTATTAAGCCCACCTCGGGCCCAGACCAAATTGGGCTTAACAAGCAGCGAGCGCAATAACCGGAGAGTCCTAGTTCTTGATTAGCAAACGCAGGATAGGCACTATACAGTACATACGTACTGTATTATGTGAAGAGCTTGGTTATGCACAAGAAAGGAATGCTGTTTGTCTTTATATTGCCATTCTCCTTGGCTTCCTCGCGAATCACAGCCTCCTTCTCCAGCAAGTTTCGTAGACCTCCACGTGAAATTCCAAGTTTATCAGCAGCAGTTTGTTTGCTCTTCCTGAACTTAGGAGTCAATGCATGGTAGGCGTCAAGTTTTACCAGATTCTGGACGATCGACAAGTCAACGCGTGATGATGGCTTTCGGTTGGCCATGATGCAAAGCCTGTGAACGAAATCAGCTTTAAACCTTTCTAGACCTAAGGAGGCTAGACAGACGACCTTAGTATGCTTTAGGGTCACGCCTGTCGGCATCGTCTAGCGTGGGCCTGAACTTTTGTTCCCTTTGTGCGCGTGTGTGTGTGTGTGTGTGTCCTGAGCGCTGCGTTTAGGGCGCGTTAGCCTTTTGCGCGTGCGGCTTACTCATGTTGGGGATTTGTCCTCCTGACCCCTCATGTCTGCTGCCTTCCGAACAGCGTGTCGCAAAATTTAACGTCAAAATGAAAACAAATCACACCCGGCATCTTGTTTTGCGTAAGACTGGCCAAAATTATGTAACCAGTTGCGCACGCAGAGAGATGAGAACCTCACTCTATCCTGTTGGCAAACTGGTCTGTGTATCCGGCGACTGGGCTTATAAGTCGGCGGATTTCGCTATGTAAAATTCCGTCCCAAGCTGATTTGGGCTTAATACGCGGCTGGGCCTATTAACCGTGGGCTGAATAACAGGCGACTTCTGTACCAATACTATTGTAAACAAAGGCTGACCACAGCAGTAAACATAGCATAAACCTACTCTTAACCCGAATCTTAACTACCCTGCAATGTAGCACAAAGCCGCCTGTATTACGGAGTGTTTTACTACTTAATTTCCATATGAACGAACTGTAACCTAGGAGGTAACGCCATCTGAGATAAAAATCTTTCGTCCATGATGAACGCTTATCGATCGTTAACGGAGCTCACGCGTCCCATTTTCGTCTGGGACTAACTCTGGAGTCCCGCCAACAGCCGCACAGTAGCTAGTAGAAAGGTCAGATATAATTACCGGAAAAGACAAAGAAAGACTAAAATGGCAATTTCTGACTCATTAACTGTCAGCAACCAACCATATCCAATCCCGGTTAGTGCATCCCCGATGCCTGAACCCAAAACTTCGTGGTAAGAAGTCTAATGTGCTAACTCGCTGAGTAAAGCGGCTAGTTGTCCTGCCAGTTGAGATCGAGAATATTGACTATCGCCGATGAACACTCACGGAGTGAGTTCAAAGGCGTTTGCCTATAATTCCTTTAATAAAATTGACTAGACTTAACTTGACCGCTAACGGAACTCATTCGTCCCTTTCTGCCCGAGGGTAACCATTTGAGTCGCCCCTTCCGGCAACCTCCATCAGTCCCTACCAGCTGTCAAGAAATAAAGGGATGCTTCCTCTGCCTTAAAACACTCTAATTCACTCTGCGCAGAAGGAGTAGACGTCTTTTGTAGGAGTGCCAATCCCGAAGTAGTAATCAAACGCACACACAATTTTTCCTGGACAAAAACAGCGCTGTTTTCCACATCACGCTAGCACAAAAAATGTAAATACTGGCAGCAAGAAGCCTGCCCTTGTGAGAAAATTGCGTTCACTCTGCCCAGAGCCCTGTAGCAGGTTCGGGAGCCTGGATATTCTCCTTGGCGCCTGGCAGCACGATACCGAGATAGTCATGGTCGGAGGGGGGAGAGCAGATAAAACTCGCATGCAAATGGGTTGTGTCGGAATGAAGTTCAGTGAACAAAGACTTATTTACCCACGGGTCGACTCCACTGTTTTTACTAGGGTCGCTAGCCCCTGGATAAAACGAAGTTACTTTATTCTGCATGAACTACAGACTCATTTCAACTTTAAACACGAAAGCTCCAGAAGCAGTAGCAAACGTTAATTCAATCGTTTTTTTCCTCCTGGCGCAGACAGGCGGCCTGGCAGAAAGGTCAGACGGGGGAGGGAGGTGCTATGAAGGCAGGACTGACGTTTCAGCTCCTAAAGATGATCAATGAGTCTCGGTTAGCAGGCGCAAAGAAGCGTAACTATCAAGTTCTGACAGAACAGATGCGAGACCGGAGAGGACTCGAAAAACAAGCAGCATATTCGTAGTGTGTGGGTGTGCGCAGAATTTCGAATCACGGACAAAAGGGGACGTAGATGAAGAAGGCATCACAGTGGCATCTTTTGCGTAGGAGGTTCAATCTTGGGCCTTTGGAGATAAAAAAAACGACGGAGAAACGCTCTACTTGTACAAAGACGGCAACAGTAGCTCTTGCAGGCCCACTGATTAATCCCTACTCCCTGTATGTTTTCCCGCAAAAACGGGGGTTATAGGGTTAGGAAAATTAGGGAAGGCAGTGGAATATACTTCAATCAATGTCAGTGGGGGAGGGTGGGAAGTGGTTCCGTGGGAATAAAACAGGACAGGAAGACGACACCTGACGTCACTAATCTCGTGGCTAATTAATGTGAACAAAGAACTAGGTGCAGCAGATACTTTCATTACGGGACAGAGAGGCTACAAAGAGATCCCGTGGGATGGCCGCATTTGTCGGTCGCAAAAGCCCCTGACTACAAATTTGCACATATCCACAGGAAAATAGTTCAAAGAGAATCAAAAAGTGTGTTTTTAGATTGCATAACTGTTTCGCGGTTTTTGGCACTTGAAATTCACGCCAAGTATCATGCAACGTATGACTAGCCATTCTAACGGAAAGGATGCCAGGACATTTGGTTCGCAGTTTTTCTGCCGCTGCCTGACACCCAAGGTACCCATCCTTTCCACGGGCTTTCGAGTAGACATTTCGGTTTTTTATTCTCCTACGAAATGAATACGCAACATCCGAGCAGATTAGTTTAAATAGAACTTTTTATGTTCAGGCCGCGAGTTGAAGCTGCAAACCTTATTTTCTCCAGACAAATGAACGGCTTATATCTATAAACTGCTCCCGATGCCTCGTTGATACACTAAAATGGCGAAATCATCCAGACTTCTTCGCTCAAAATCTTCCTTTGGCAATCGTTGATCCGTTGTTTGTTTGATCAACGCATTCCTTTTATAATATATATTCTTACGAAAAGGTTACACGCACGGCAAACTGATGTTCACAACTTCTTACCTCTTCCACACAGGGTGTGAGCTGTCCGAGCCCCACCAAGGACTGATAATACTGTAAGGCGCAATAGGCCCGATGTGGCGTTAAAGAACGGTTACGTGTGTCACGAGCACATGCCACATTAGGTAAGGACTCGCAAAGAGACTTATTACAACTCGAGAAAAGCACGATTGGAGCACTGTCACGACGCATGTAACGACTTTTCCCACGTGACTTACACGTGATGTAGGTCTATGTCCAGGCGTGCGAGAAAAATCTGTCAGTGCCAGTACGGTTGGACTACTCTACCGACTCGTCACGGCACGAGTAAAGCGTCCCCCGAGCCATTTCTGCCCTCTGTGTTTGCCAAGCACGGCCGGTGTAGGCGGCCAAGCTATCACAGGAACACTAAGGATGAAGAGCCACATCGTTGACATCGGCATAGGGTATATTTCATCCCCCGACTTGTTCTTATGAAAGAATAGGGGTACCAATAGAGATAACGGAGGAAGAGGCAACGAGAGAGTGGGTCCTGAAAACTTGGCAACCATTTTTTCTCCTGCTGTCCATCCACAGGTAAATCTCTTTTTTATACATCGGATTTCTCATTGTGCCCAGTATAAAGTGATTTCTAACGCCCCTGATTTGTATAGCCGAACGAAAACAATGAGGTCATTAGCACCCGATGTAAGCAACCTTTTCCAAAGAAGTCCAATTTTGCCCACATTTTACGACCCATTCAAGGAAGATTCTTCACGGTGAAAACTTTAGAATAGTATTTCCAAAATAAAGGGTATCTCCTTCTCTCTCGCGGGCCCACGTTTAGGTTTGGAGCGCATGGGATTTTTTTCATCACTTGGAAGCTTGACAAGCCTCGACACTGCGTACATCGTGCGTGCATACTGTGTAGCTGTTAAAGTGCAAAATGTATTTGTAGCAAACGAGAGAATCCAAAATTAGCAAACAGTTTTGGCCCAGATGTGAAAAATTCGGTGGCCTCGGTTTAATTCGAACCAACGTCAAAGCCTGTAGTACATCCAACGCTCTAGCCAATTGAGGTATGAGACCACACCGGAAAGAGTTGTTTTAGTCCCCTTTGGCTCCATTTGCTCACCCAGCTTACTGCAAGGTAGGCGATCCAATGGTCCGGATGCAGCAAGCTGACTGCGCAAGCAGGATTTCCTAAGAAATCAATCTAAAATCCACCGGATGCCTACCAAGCGTGATTAATTAGTAGTTCCTCAGAACTGGGTCAAATGAACAATTCAGAATGTTAGAAGTCGAAGTTAATGATGCGTTATGGCGACAAATATTTTGTTTCACTCGCTACTTTAAATCGTGCGTGAACATAACACTTTTTCACCCACTTCGGCATCCTTCCACATAGCAAAACGACTATGAATATGCCGCCGCAAAACAATTTTTTCCATTTGACTCACAGCTGTGGATCTACATGCCTCGTTTTTTGCCAAACACAACAAACTTTCACCTGCATCGTGCACCATGTCATCCAATTCTCTGCCTTCCACACAGAATAACTGCGAAGAATGTGCCCTTGGCTGAAGTGTTGCACACCAAGTTCTGTTCTACTGGAGTTACAACAAATTTCAACCTGCATGGGAGCTCAACAATCCACTCGTAGTTTTGTGTGTCCTGTGAACCATTTCTCTTCCCATCACCTTTTTCAGGGCACTTGAGTCGGGCCCTGTTCATGTTAAGGTATCTACACACCTCCTACGCACACTAACGACAATGCGTCAGTTAAGCGATGAAGCATTCAACATGCAACGTGTAACACACCAACCCTGTCAAGTGCTACTTGTTTCGCATAGGTAAAGCTGACAAGAAGAAGAAAGCGAAAAAATCACGGTTTCGAACCCCATGGAATTTTCCGCGACAAAACAGCAGGAGGATAGTGTTGGAAGTTGCAGTTATAGGCAATTATACGTGGGTGTGGTGCAATTTTTCCAAAACTATTCTCCTGCTGTTCTGTTTCAGAAAATTCCATGGCGTTCGAAACCGTGATTCTTTCGCTTTCTTCTTCCTCTCGTGAGGCTTGTCTGTGCGAAACAAGTAGAACTTGACAGGCTTGGTCTGGTACACTTATTTGCAGTGATAATCACATCGCCACTGAAAACCTTGATCGCGCGGTTTCACTATCACCAAAAAATATTTTTTAAACATTCTTTTCGCTGAAAAGCCTATCTGTTAGTTACATGTAATCAACATTGATCGGTGTGTCATCTACCGACCGTCCGAATTTCATTAATCACAGCTCCTCAGTTTCATCTGCTCTGGGTGCATCGACAGTCAACTGAATTTCCTCCCAAGACGTTCGTAGTCTTCCAGTTCTATTCATTCAGTTCTTGTGGCTGGAGCCATTCCTCCATTACGGTATGAAAAGATCACAAAGAAGATCTCAACGAAAACGTCCATTAGTTAAAGAGGAGGGTATCAGGATTGCGTGAAATATGTCAAGAAACGCAGTGAGCCTTTATCGACCTAAGGTAGCTCAAAATAAGATTTTTCTTCCTGCAGATGGAAAGTAAGTATGTGGCGTTTACTGAGGGAATGCAGGAGGAAGGTACGTATGAGGACGCATTAAAGGGACACAACAAAGGTAAAGCTTTATCATCCACGCCTGTACCTTTCCACATAGCATTACTACGACGAATATGCAGTTGTTATTTTCTATTCGAATCACAAATGAGAGTCTATGTCCCTCTTTTTTTTTCAAACAATTTAATTCTACCTGCACATAAGCTTGACAATCTATTCGTTCTCTTCGTTGTGAACCATTTTATTTCTTTCTACTTACTTCAGAGCACTTGCATTGGACCCTTGTTACATTCTAGTATTTCACTATTCGATGATACGACAGACACCGTGAAATTAATGCGACATAGCATATGAAATGAACCATTTGGTCAAGAATTATAAAGGTGTGGTAAATAGGGGTTTTTCCCACACTGTCACCGTGTTTTATTTCACCAAAAATGCAAGACGTCTTCAAAAGTTATTTTTTTCGCTTTTTTTCTGGCCTGCGCGGAAAAGAATAAATTGGAAGGCTTGGTTTTTTAATCCATTTTGCAGTTGCGTATAGGAAACTGCCAATCGGCAGCTTCACTACAAAAAAGAAAATACTAGGCACCGTATCCTTTGTACCGAAAATATTTATTACATTACATGAAATCAACTCGGCCCGGTGTGCCCTCTACCGACCATCTGAATTTTGCTTATACGCAGATGTTTCTAGTCGTTAGGTGCCAGCCTGTGAAGACTCAAGATTGGGCGCCAAGGCACGACTGGACGAGTGCGTCCCGTGACCTGATTGATGAACGCACCTCCATCAGAACCCTTTTAAAGTAATGGAGCAATACTACCTGTCTAAGACTACTAGCCATTACGGCTGTTGTCAGGGCCCGAGAAATGAGATCCAAGGCAGAGCGGGACAAGTGAGTTTCGTTAGCTGTCGGTGAACGTTCATCAAAAACTGTCAGTATTTCCTGACCTAAACCGGCATGCAACGAGCTAATGGTTCAAAGATTAAAGACTTAGACTCTGATCAAAAGGTCACGAGTTCGAACCTCGGGTGGTGCACCATTTTGGGTTGTGTATGACTGGCTGACGACGCTAACAAGCCAGAAATGGCCATTCCAGTCTCCCTTGTCTTTGTCTGCAACACTATCTACTACAAACAACATCTACACCACCACCAACATCCCCCACAACGACTGCCACCAAAAGTAGATAGGCCAGCGACTAACAGGCTCCTACGGCTAGATTGAAATATTGGAAGCTATACAAGAGTTTCATTCCCTGTGAAAGCAACAAAAACAATACAAAAAACCCAGACCTAAACCACAACTACATGAATTACTTAATAATACTTAAACAAATGACATATTAAGTGACACTATCACCAGCATTATCACGATAAAGAACACCATCACGAAAACCACCAATACTACTTTCATGACCATCACCATGACTAAAAACACCATAACAAGCACCACCACAACAATCAACAGAATCACCACGACAACCACCAACTCTTCTACTTCCATCGGCACCAACCCAACGGAAATCACAACCACATGACTTACTTAACACTACCTAAACAATTGACTTAGTAAAGGAACCACGCCAATCGCTCTTTTGGGAGGGGCCTAAACACACAATTATATTCCCCTTAAAGATATGCAAGGGTTGTCATGGCTATTTAGCCAAACTTGTAATTATCTGTAATTAGTCCACACAAGACATTCGGTTGGGGGTGCTATGGTAACAAAATTCAAGGGAGGAGGAGTGGAAAAGCAACGGGGAGTTTACAGACGCCAAAGTCCTAAGTTAAAAAAACGCCTTAAAACACTAGATGCGGGATAAAATGATAGACCCAAAGTTAAAAAAAGATCTTTTTCGAGGAAGAGACACACAGAGGGCTTCACAAGATGAAATTTTGCCCATTAAAACACGCACTATGCTCACCTGCAGCGGCCACAGTACAGATTAACGTTATCTATAGGATGCAGTTGGTGGCGAGAACGTTGCATCCTGCCTCACCAAAAGCCGCAGTCTTCTCGAGGTCTGATTGCAGTGGGCGGTTGACTGAAGAGACCAACTGAGACAGTAACGCCGCTTCCCGCCAATACTAACTCACGACCGTAAATAGGATACTGGCACCGTGTCTACCGCACCCAACTGTGCACGACGCTATGGTGCCCAGGCGCATACGACTCAGACACATAGAGGCATAACTTGCCGTGCCTTGATCGGGCAGGGATCAGCAGGTCAATACTATTTACGGAAGTATTGACATGGTGCCCTATTTATAACATCTTCTCCGGTCAGTGCATTCGCTTACTGATGTAGCATTGCATAGGGGGGGGGGGGCATGATATTTCCAAGGGTAGAAATGTGTACCTGCTAGGATATCAAACCACACAGCGAGCCCCGCTACAGGTGGCGACAAATCCACTCGGTCCTTTCCCAGCTATCGCCTGTTTCCATAAAACCATGTTCTGGGTTGCGGATATTTGCCAGTTAGAGTACTAACTGGCAAACGAGCCCTAGAATGAGTCAGTGGGTTTCCCTCGTTCGAATAAAATTGGGTGAAGTCTGGCTCAATGAGTACAGAGGAACTAGTGACGCTCGCGACATGCGGATGTGGATTAGCCCCAACGTTCAGTCTCAACATCCGGTAGGTTTACACGGATACCAAAAAAACGAAAACTGGTCGAGCACTGAAACAGTTCCTTTATTATCCCAACCGTTCGAACTCGTAGAGGAGTTCATCGCCAGAGACAGCAGCAGTAGAACAAAACCCGAAAACTATAGGGCGGAGGGGGGGGGGGCGGCAAGCCAATAATTTATTGATGACGTAATTCTGGAGGTGACTGCGCAGGGCTCCGAAGCCGGCACCAAATCGATATACCGATTGCTGCTATTGCTGCTATCTATGCTGCTTAACTCCTGCACGTGTTCGAGAACTCCACATAAAAAACTCTTCCGGTGCTCGTCCAGTCGTCTCTTTCGTCAAAGCAAACACCTAGAACAAGAAACCTCGAATTCATTATTCGGATATGTGCCTAGAAAGGTGACAGAGTATAGAGGTATAGAGATGCGGATATAGACCGTCACAAGGCCCTTATAACTCTGGTTTAAAGCACTAACAAGTGACAGTGCTAACTCGTGCCCCCATCCGGAATTAAGGTCAGACTGTAGTGTCCGTAAAAAGGGCGCCAAAGCAACTTCCATTGCGCTGAAATTCGAAAACGTGCGTGTAACACACATGAGACTAAGACTAATTTAATCCGGTCTTAGCATCCCGACTGTAGGGATCGAGTCCCGTGCTGGGAGGTGTAAACCGACTACAAATTGAAAGTACAGCATTTGTGGCATTCACATTACCAACTGTGACTTTTGGACGTAGGGCATGCGTTCGAAATTCGTACATGACGGAGCAAATACCCCCCACCTCTATCCGTTAACATTTATAATCCAATTGTCGGTCAAGCAGATGGGGTAAAACCATGCCCGTTCACGAAGTATTTCGGTGGATATTGCTGCTGTCAGTAACATCCGGGTCTCCAAACCACGGCAGCTAAAGGAACTAGGTGCAGGATACAAACTGCCGAAAGGGAGAAAGACGAGCTGATAGGGACGCCTTCGTCAGCAGAAAGATACCATCAGTGACCGATCAAATAAAAAGGTTGACAGAAATTCTCACAAGCATTTTCAATCATACAAGATTACTTAATTGGGATTCTAAGATCCATCCCCGTGCAGCATAATCCCATGATGTTTCAGATAAACCAAGATGCCGACTTTTGAATGCACTATTTTTCGCACATCGGCAAAAACCACACTTGGTAGAAAAATTACCGTTCAAAGAGCAAACTTTGTATTTTTATTTTCCACGCACTTATCAAATCAAGTATACTTTTAATAATATATGACCAGCAATATCCTTCCTCGTACTCATTTGATAAATAATTATGGCTTCAACAACTTTACACCTATCGATGGGTTATAATTCGTTTTAAAGAATTGTTACAAAGGAGATGAAAACGCGATCAGCACTTGCATTTGTCTCAGCTTTCGGCTTCGCATAAGAAGCCATCTTCAGTGCAGCGAGAATGGACGAGTTTTTTCATTCCATCTACAAGAAAAAAAATGGGGAGAGGGGGTAGCTTTCGTGATACGTTGAGTTCGCACCCACACTGTCCAACATCGTCATCACGGCGTACGTCCTTGAGCATAAAGATGGTTACGCTTTTTGGACGTGTCATTATCTGTGTATCCCTGAAGTTCAATTCGTAGTCTTCCTCCAGGGTGTGGATAACGATCTGAGAGAAAGGGTGGCCTTTCCGCAGAGCTCGTATGTGCTCCACTATTCGCGAGCTAAGTCGTCGCTCGATCTGCCCTGTATGATGGCTAGAAAAGTCGCGATATGGTATCTGCTAAACGACACCAGACTGCTCACTTATATCCAGTCATCTTTTATTTGCATGATCCGAGAACGCATGGTAGCTGTCTGACAGTGAGCGATACCCCGCTGAGCTCTGTAGCGGTACGTGCTGGTGCTTCTAACGCATTCTTTATGTACGGTAGAGGGTCCCAGGGTGTTAATGGCTCTCCTCCGTTTGTTCCTTGTCAGCGGCTGAGAAGCTGTTCGGGTATCTAATCCTTGCCAGTTGCTCCTGAAGATGCCGTAATTCTAATTATGACATAATTTAATTCTGCAGCCTGTTCAGTGAGGGGGCACCGTACTTGTTTGTTTATTAATGTTGCTCATACAATATACTCCACGTCCATGACAACCAGCGTAGAGGACCACGTGCTTTTTATTACACGATAGTTATACAGCTCGTGGAATGGAAACCATAAAGGCAGATTAGTTCAGAAATTATTCGAGAATTGAGAAAGAGCTTTGAAACCTAAATGACCCGTTCATTTGAGTGCTATTAAATGAAAGAGTGCTTACCCAATTTTTTCTACATCAAATATTTGCGTGTATATGCAGATTGGAAAGCGATTGAAAAGATGCAAAATACTTAAGTTGTCATTTTTAGCTTGTATGGTTCCATAGGGAAGACGACAAATTGTAGGGAAAACACATGCTACTTAAGTAGCCATTCTTGCATGGTCTGTGTTTTGCAGGCGACCGAAAAGGACGGCATTCAAAAGCTGATATCAAACCTGTCTGAAATACAATGGGATTTGTACACCACGCTTGTCAATATTACAAGTTCGTGTAAATTACCTTTCCTAAACGATGACGTGTTTCCGATTTTTGGTTGAAATTTCATGAGATGAGTCGCGCTAGGAATAAAGGGTGGCCTCGGAACAACGGCGTTCGTTAGCAACGAAGGAAATTTTCCGGGACCATCAGCGTCTAATATTCCCTACCAATGGCAAGTTGCGACGCGGCAAAGGAGGCGTACCACAAGGAAATGCGTGCCTGATCAACTGACTGGGGTCCACAACACGGGTGATAGACTTTGGATGGGGTTATTCCTTGCCAATGATAGCATATAAGCCAAAAAGTGAGTTGAGTGTCTCTTACTTTGCTTATAGTACCTATGGACAAATTATTGATTTCCGTTGCACAAATGCATGATGATAATTATTATTCTCCAACTGCCGCGCGCATTTTCGTTGATAAAAATAAGCCTTTTTTAAATGATTTATCTTGTCAGGACTTTACATTTATATGTTAATTAAGTAACTTAAATATGTGGGTTGAAAGGGCCAACTAGGGGGAAGAAACAGTTCCATTCTAGCGCACGTGGTAGACAAGACCATTCCGTGGATGTCAAACAGGCCTTCCGAATGATCAACAAGGCTCCCTCAAGCTATTCAAATTTTTAGACAACGTCTGTTGGCTACGGCAGAAGCGGCCGCCATCAGGGTACGCCGACCGGCCCTGTGCGCCCAAAGCACTTCGCTGCGGTGCCGCAGTTACCATGGGCAAAAACCGCTAATCCAACAGCCAGCAGCTTAGCACCTCGGCCGACTACTAGCCTCCCCTAAGGCTGATCAGATTTTGATTCCGATTCCCTCCCTTCCCCTCCTCTGACAACCATACTGTCTTTTTTTCTACCAACCTGCATAGTTTATTCACTTAAGTATCATATAGATGTAAAGGCCGGGCGAGAATCTATCGAAAACAAATTTATATGCACCATTTCATCTTCTGAATTTTTCAATGGGAATTTTCGCAAATAATCTATCTACTGATTTCTGTTTTTGTTTGAAGTATTGCTTTCATAATCTCCCCTGCGCCCCGTAATGCTCCACCCCTATAACCCCTATCACCACGGGTCCTGTGTTACAGATTTCTGGGGAGAGTTGGTCCCCGTGGTGTTACTTTTAATAGACTGTCACCAGTCCTGCAGGCTGAAAAAAAATTACGCGAAATGCCGTCGAAACCACCGCCATGCAGGTCACACACTATGAAAAAAGAAGAGCAGGTCTGATGATGGCGAAACAAGCCGTCAGCTACTACCTGTAGAGAACAAGTTTCAATGGACCCAAGCAAAAGACGCTGCAGGTGACATAAATTGAGACGCTAACAGCGGGAATCCTACGAAATAAAAAAAACCCTGCAATCCCGCAAGGCAATATACGATCATTAACAACCAGTGGAATCGTGCCAATACGTGCTCCCAGCCAGAACATCTTTTTTGCCCGAGAAATCACTGAGCAGGGTCAAGCACTTTAAGCGTGTCCTCAACTGCCTGTTTTGGAGAAAAAAAGTCGTCAACAGATGCTTTATCGAGTCTACAACAAAGCCGCTTCTGACCGTCTGCTCTGCATGCAAAATAAAATCAAACCACGGAAACCCAAACCCCACATTACTGTAATACTAGGGGAAATACCGGCAAAACATTACGGGGAAGCAGGAAAGAAAAAAAGAAACCTACTATAAAAGTGCGCGATAACTGGAAAATAAATTTAAGTATGAAATAATAAATTAAATAAATTTTATAAAAATGGATGAATAAATAAATTATTACAGAATTTTGAGGCGTTGGATTTCAGTGATGTTACCTAAAATAAACTGTTACCGGTCGGTGGACAACAACAACTACCCGCAAGGTTCCAAAACGTTCCTTATGTAAGATAGCGCTCAGCGCAATATCGGTCCGGTCCGGCCCAGTTCGATCTCTCCTCAGGCTGACACACTCGAAGTCATAGCCTTTCGAGGAAACACCCGCGGAAGATGTTAACTGCAGCGCGTATCAATGTAACGACTAAGGCTTTGACTGAATGAGTGATTTTTGAAAAATTCCGTTATGTTTTATTTGTGGTAGTTCTCAGGACACCGAAAGGTTTCCGAAAACCGAGAAAGTACTCCGGTTCTGATCTTCCACCTCGGGGATGGAAACTGACGAAATACCCCTGGTTCGTTCAGAACTGAACGCCAGACCGTGGTGACGCGTTAAATTGACCCCTTACGGCACTGACCTGTGCAAACTTACGGGCTACAGTATGTATACGAAACGGCAGGTCAACAATAGTTCTGTTGCAAAATCTGGGGTACTCGAATTTTAAGAAACCTGGCACCCAACGGGCCTTAAAAGGCAGCGAGGCTATGAGTATACCGAAAAGAAACCTCAGAATAAGATAATTGGAATTTGGGTTCTCAACACCGACCTCTCTACAACGCTGTCAAATAGGCACATAGAGTGGAGTGTCGAACAATGAACAGATCTAGCTACAAAGATTTCAGGTAACGGACGAGTCACTCGTAGAAAGTTTGTTTCGACCGACGAGCTTCCGCTCAGTTAACGAGTTGTCAGTGCGTGTGTGCCTGCATCAACCGTTGAGTCTTGCTCCCAGGGCGTGGGCCTCGTGTCGCCTGCAATCAATCAGTGAACTGACGCAGTCTGATTGGCCACGTTTCGCAGGAA
>JAYGXS010000001.1:80801886-80816524 GCA_036362985.1 Ligula intestinalis | reverse complement strand
TCACCGCAGACCGTGTGCATGCAATAAGCTGAAGCCTAGCTGAACAACAACGGCACCCCCTCCTTTTCGGCAAGCCCCTGACAGAAACGCTACTTCTGAGAACAGTGCGATAGCAGGGGGCGGTCCTTTCACCTGCCGAGGACTCTGAAATGACACGCTGTGCACTGATTACGACGGTTCAGCAGGCCAGCTTTTCAGTGACGTAGACAGAAAATGCTATCTAACCACAGGCGCATGCATGCGAGCGAGCGGCTCCGCCAGGCTGTTAAACGGTGGGCCTATGCCTGCAGCGCTCACCAAGGTGATCGTGCCCTCGCTGTCAGGACATACAGGTTACGAGAGCCTTCACTTTTCTGCTGGAGAATGAGGAGAGCCTGACGGTGACGGGCTCACGGCACTGTGCTCAGGCGCCCCCCTCACCTATCTTCGGAAGTCTGACGAATATCAGTACACGCGAAAATACCGTAGCTTGCTCCGGAATTTAGTCTGCCGGTAAGAAGGCTTGTCATATCCGGTGATGCATCGAGCACCCGGGTGCGTTCGACAGAAACAGCCGGTGTCACTTGGTGCCTGGGAGAGATAAACGATACCGAGGCTGAGGTTGCATTACATGTGAAACCCTTGAACCTGCCACGACGCACCAAGTGTGGCGGTTTGAAAGACTGTCAAATGGTTGAAAAAACTCGGTACTCCCCAGGAATGAAAGCCAGACTGCAATGCTTTTCCCAATTTCTTCTTGTGACCTTGTGAGATCTGATTCGCCTAATAAATCTGGATTGAGCGCCAGGTCGTGTGTGGTACGCGCAGAAGCACCGTGTAACTTGATTGGCCACTGAGTTGGCGCTTACTTCCGGCTGTTTTGGCATTGGAGTAACAATATATGCAGAAATCGAGAGTGCGCTAGGTGCGGCGCAATTCTGTAGTTTAAGAGAAATTCTTTGCTGCTGGGCCCATCTCGAGGTGGATACACTTGGTAGAGGCTGTCAACGTGTCGAATGCTTTTCATCTGGCTAGTCGCTGCATCCATAGTCAACGATTTCGATGGGCTTGACGCGGGTTAGGTACTGCTGCCCGGGAGGCAGGTCGAAATAACAGTCACCTTCCTCAAGGTCACGCATTTCCAACTTACGGGGGTATTCACTTATATAGAACCCTGTATTCATTTATATAGACCCATGTATGCATTTATAAAGACCCCTTTTTTTTATTGAAAGCAGAATAAAAAACGAAGCATTCTTTTTTCGAATAAATTTTACTTTCAAAATAAAATTTCACCAGCTCTTGCCTTTTCAACCCATTTTCTCATCTCTTTGACCAAATTGATGTAGATGAGCTCTTAAATTGTGAGTATAGCTCGATCAACGCACTCTCTTATTTGTAAGAAAGTGTTTGAGGTGATCGTTCAGAAAGCAACCTTGCTTTGACAATAGAAAAGAATTGCTCATTTGGATTCAAATGCGGGGAGTATGCAGGAAGGTATTTGATGAGAATTCTTTTCCTTTGACAAACCTCTTTGATTTCCGGACTGTGGTGGAACTTAACGTTATCTATCACTACCGTTGGCTGTGGGTCTCCCAATGGTGTGGTAGTCAGATTGTCTTCGAGAAATTCAGCTAAGAGAGCACGATTAACGGCGCCTTCGTACATTCTATGTGCAACAACACCACTCTTCTTGATCATTGCTAGGAGGCTCTTGTACAAATTTCACAGCTTTTACATTCATTGGAGAAAAGCCATAGTGTCCCTGTGTGCGTCGCAAAAATCCAGCCTCATCCAGAAATATAATATTTTCGTCGGGCACCAAGGCAATTGCATTCGCATAAATTCTCCGGATCTTTACGAGTGTGGGTGTTTTCTTTCTACAGGCACCAATGACAACCGCTTTCTCGAGTAATTGATATTTTTCATGATTCTTGAAACGGTGGACTGTGAAGTCAGCACCTGCAGGATCCCCAATTCCTGAACGATTTCTCTTTTGGCCATCTCGTTTTGAGCATTGAACATCTCAACAACAAGCTGCTTAGTTGTTTTCAATGTTTGTTTCGGCCTTCTCTTCTCATAAGCGGTTTTGAAATCTCGCTAGTAATTTTCATTCTTGCTCAGGTTTTTTGCAATTATTTTGACCGTCGAATAAAACAAATTGAGTGTCTCGCCTATCCTCTTCAGAGGGAATTTCTGCTCAATATTTCACCTCACCTGAGGAATCAGGTTTTTCGTTATCGTATTCCTTTGTTCTCGTGGCATTTCTAAGGGTAAGAAGGCTTTATTCAGCAAGTCACAAGGACAGTGGGGTTTACGGGCTTTTTAGCTTTTCGAGTCCGGCGTATTTATAGGGCTGCCGCTTTTACAGAATGTTCCTGGCGTATGGTGCCCGGGCGGCCCTTCTGGAAGCTCCTGGTTTGCAGCCACTACCCCGGCTGTGTGGGTGGCCCTCAGGTTTGCTCGAAACATGACGTGGGGGGCTTGAATATGGGCGCGAAATAGCGGGGGCGGATGACTACGTGTATCACCTAGGTGGCCTGTATTTTTCACCATCGATCTTGACTGCATGGGAGGTTCCGCCTCCGTAACAATATAAATGCATACAGGGGTCTATATAAATGCATAGAGGGGTCTATATAAATGAATACAGGGGTCTATATAAATGCATACAGGGGTCTATATAAATGAATACCCTTGTATCACGGCGGCTAAGTAGGCTATCAGTTGACGGGGAACTCGATCCACCTGAGGATCCGTTGGCGATGGTATTTCTTTAATAATAGCCCCAAAGCCAACGCGAACTCCCGTTCAAATGTGTACTCGGATTGGCATTTGTGTGGCACGCGTAGACTGACCAATCACTGCGTCCACAGTCCTACGCACTTCCACTGACCTGTCCGTTGCGTTGGTACCATGTCAGGTAAAGTAAGAGAAGGCGAGGGATATGTGTAAGATCGAAGTACTATAACTCAAATAATCGATGCACCCTCAGGCACATAGCGAGTAGGGGTTGTGCAGCGTAGGCCCCTTCCCTTCGTGTTCCGCTGGCAAAATTATATCTTCAAGACAGGAGACGGGGCTTTGAATGAGTGACCAAGCTGGATAAATGCCCCTCCCCACTCGTAGGTGCTACGGTGTGGCTACTTCCATTCCCAGAATCGAATCACATTTCATGGGCAAACATACCGGCTTTGGGCGGGGTAAGGGGTTAGTTATTCTCAGCTGATTCCCGTCAAGGAGTAAAGGGTGCAACCACCGTGATCATTGAAACTTTGTGGAGCGATTGAGGACAACTGAGCAACAGACTGGGGCACAGTGGAAGGAGCAGCCCGAATTTTAATCAGCCCTCCACCTAGGCAATACATGTAACCCGGCCTTTTAGTAACAGGAGCATGAGCGGTCCGAAAACCGCGGATCACTCAATTAATCGACTGTGTGCGTCAGTCGTAAGCTAAGGGGCAAAAGCTACTTCTGTGTAATCACTCGGCGCACCGATTCTGCCAGCGTTACTGACTGTCAAGAACGTCATTCAAAAAGTAGTTCTTTCAATGCTGAGGCCAGACTGCATCACACTGACAAAATACAAAGGACCCACTCCCTGCAGTTGAGGAATATGAGCTAGTAGAAGCTCAGGCATGACTGAGATTAGTTTACATACCAAAAGAGAGCCGCCTGTCCTTCAAATGCTCCGAGACGTGCAAGGCTTGCCCCTCCATGAAAATAAGAAATAAATCGGCTGGGAAATTCGAGTCAGTGAACTGACGCCTCAGGAGGTAGGACTGGCTTACCAACATACTGGTACTCCCCACGGCCAATGGTTTCAGCCGCAGTGAGGGATCATCGCGCATCTCCACGGCCGCGTAGAAGGCATCCATGTCGACGTGGACTATGCAGTTGGAGAGATCACGATCAGATCTGTAGCCGTCCAACACTTTATCCGCCTATGGGGGAAAAGAAATCAGACAGCTGAATGAAAACGGTGCTGACTGATAATTCAAACGCCAGGTACACTCATAGGCTTTTCGCTAACCACCGGCACATGATGCAGGTGAAAAAGAAACCCAGCCAAGAAAAACTTGCCTCTCTCTCCCCAGCTTTGATGTCTTCCGGCGTCAGCGATTTCATCTTGACGAGTTTCTGGGCAATCTGTTGCTTCAGGATGGCTCCACGGCGGACCTCATTCTCAAAAAACTTGGAACCTGTAGGAGGGAGGGCGGAAGAGGTGTTAACAAGGGACACGAAAACACTTAAAATGTAGCCATTGAGGACAACGCCCGAGGGGGAAAAATGACCCGCCCTTACCCAACCGCCAGACACCACAACATCGTCTGGGCCCAAGCGCTTCTTTATAAACGGGGGAGTGATGAACCTTATGTGACTTTAAGGGAGAATCAAACCAAAACAACATTGCGATGGATAAGTTGAGGGCAAGTTAGTGTGCGGAACAGCGAATAAAATGATGAAACCATCTAAACCATGGCGATTTTCCGGTAGATGTAGATAACTACCCAGCACAAAGTAATAACCAGTAACAGTTTGACTCAATTAGCATACTTAAGGCATGAAAGGTATGAGTGGTAGACTCAAAACCGTTGTCGGGTGCGGCACCGCCCCCAGAGTTTTCACTTACGATGGAATACACCGCCAGCTCCCCTCACTGTTAACTGTGAATGTCAATTAGACTTTGGTGTCTATTCTCTGCAGCAAATACCATTCCACGTTCGAAAAACCCTCAACCATTTACGTTATGTGAGCTTACTCATAAAACATGATGACGAACAGCATACCTGACGCGTTGTGCATTTTACGCTTTCCTAGTATTTGGCTGACCGCGAAATAGATTCTGTTGGATTGCGCGCCAAATAAATCCGATTTTACACGCTAATGTTGGCTGTTTTTATGCATGACATGTTACTAATTAACATTATAAGAGAAAAAATTCACAGGTGTCGGCATAAATCCATTCGGGAAAGTTTTCATGGCAAAGGTTGTTGAAGTAGTGCAACTCATATACCCGTAGTTCCAGCATTTTGTCCTACGGAACATGGCCATAGGGGTCTGAGGTGGAGAAATAGGATAGAAAGTGAAGGAAATTTTCAGAAGTAAATGCATAGTGAAAAAATGTAGTCGAATTTGCTTCCCACGGCCGCGGTGAATATAAGTTTGTTTTCGATAAATTATCGTCAGGCCTTTACATTTAAGTGGAAATTAAGTCAATATTACCCATAGTAACTTCAGCGCCGCGAGGAAGTTCTTTTGGGCGCACAGGACCAGTCGGCGTAGCCTGATGGCGGCCGCTTTTGCCGTAGCCAGCGGACGCTGTCCAAGAAATTTGGAATAGCTAGGTGGCACCTTGTAGACCACTCGGAAGGCCTCTTTGGCATCAACGCGATAGTCTGAGTCCACCAGGTGCGCTAGAATGGAGCTATTTATACCCTTTAGTGATTTACAAGGTACCATCAAGTCAGTTAACATTTCTTGGACAGCGTCTGTTGGCTACGACAGAAGCGGCCGCCAACAGGCTACGCCGACCGGTCCTGCACGCCCAAAAGAACATGGTCGCGGCGCCGCAGTTACCATGGGCAAAAGCCGCTAATCCAACAGCCAGCAGCTTATCACGTCGGCCGACTACCAGCTCCCCCTAACGCTGATCAGATGTTGACCCAGATTCCCCCATCCCCTGACAACCGCACTACCTTTCTACCAAACCACATAGATTAACTTAATTACCATGTAAACGTAAAGGCCTGACGAGAGTTTATCGAAAACAAACGCACATTCGCCAATTCATCTTCTGAACATATAAATCAACAACATTTCTATATATACTAAAATACAAATGCATATAGCAGTTAGTAAAGTATATTCCACTGCCTATCGTAATTCTACACCCATAAAATCCCTATAACCACCGTTGCCGTAGGACAAAATTCGGTGACTAGGGGGTTATGAGGTGCATTTGTTAAACTACTGTTGCCGTTTTCATGTTAATAGCTGTTCTAAATTCAGTTGAGAGACCCATTATGCTGTTCCTGCCTTGGAGAACAATGCAAAATCGGGAGTTTTACAACAAAACAAAACTTTTAATGCTTGAAATTTGATTTTTTGTTCATGAGTGGTAGATGAAACCGGATGTGAACAAGGGAGATCTCTTTTTTTTGAAAAAAAAAGAGGTTCCACCGATTTCAGACAAAATAAAGTTTTGTTCACAATTGGTCAACTTAAACAAGATTTATAAATCTTGAAATTGTTGTTTTTTTAATTTCTCCAGAAAGTAAAGTAAATCAGTCGATATGAAGTGTTCCAGGCGTAGAGTGAAGTCGAATGCATAGAACTGGTTGGTTTTGGGCAAAAATCCCAACACGATATATTTTGCAGAGTGAGCCAAGAGTCAGGAATGCGTAAATTGCACAACGTCTAAGGTA
Source organism: Ligula intestinalis (assembly GCA_036362985.1). NCBI lineage: Eukaryota > Metazoa > Platyhelminthes > Cestoda > Diphyllobothriidea > Diphyllobothriidae > Ligula > Ligula intestinalis. Next base: position 80,810,117 of record JAYGXS010000001.1, on the reverse strand, counting down.
TGCTAAAATTATCACAAAGCCTCTCTTCATCATGAGTTATTTCACATATAGTGCGTAATTAAGTGCTGTCAACTGTGGAATGGTGTTTACTGCGGATAATAGACGCCAAATTGTAATTGGCAGGCCAGAACGACAGTCACAGTTGGTGGTGAGGGGGGCCAAAGGCGAAAGCTCTGGTGGCGTCCTCGACAACTGTTTTGAGTCCTACACGCATACCCCGCACATCTTGCTTCTTACTAATTCAGTCTGGCTGGCAGTGGTTATTGACCAATGAGAGTGAAACATCTGCATCTACCGAAAACTCGCCATCCAGTCATCCAGTTCGCTGCTCCTCGATCTAAACAGTCGGCAGCTTGTCCACCATCACAATGACATTTTAGTTTACTTCATCACGAAATTCAAAACGCAGCATTATTCTTAATATTTCTTTGATATTTCAATTTCACTTGAAGGCCTTGATTACGAATAAGGAGTCTTAATCCACTCATTTTAGCTAGGATTCTACGTTATTAGCTACTTTTCTGTAAATTTAGGCACAGTTTGAGATAGAGGGAGAGGAAGAGAGAGCACGGCTACTGGATCCTCTATGATAGATTGCACCCTATCGCACTATCCCGTGGGAACCATTTGGAACACAACTCGGCCATTTCGTCGGAGTGCCGAAGGAATATGTCGTGAGACCGTGGCGAACCCAACTGACCGGTTCCGCCCCGATTGTTGTGCCATAAAAATAAGTGAGCTGCAGGTTCTTAAATTCGGCGAGATAGTGGCATGAAGGTGCCGCCAACGGAAAGTAGCCCCTGGAAATACGGAACACGGACATCAGTTGAAAGCGTGACCTGAACTTTAAGGCAATGCGTGGCACAATAGGGAGGGGAAGGCGGCTCAGCAGTGGCTGTGAGAGATGTTGCCATCAACTGGAACTTTACATACTTTAGCTTGAGCTCCAAGACACAACGCGACGAATTTTCTCGATTATTACCCCTCTACCCGATCGCAACCTATAAGACGAGTGCATGGCTCATTGGATAGAATGTCGGAGGGACGGCGGGTTTGAGCCTCGCAGTAGGACGAGCTGGTTGGCTTAAAAAAGTTCCATGAGACGTGTGAAAACGTCAAGGTGTCACGGGCGGGATTGAAATACACAGAACACAAACCAGGTCCTGTGCTATCCCCCCCACCCCAAGTGAATTAAGAACACACTGTGGTTTTCTGCAAACGCTACCAGGTTAAGACCTACAGCAGAACTACCCCCTTCTAAAAGGATTCACGGTCTAAAATATTGCCTGTAGCGTTTGAATCGATTACTATTTTGCAGCCCTTTACATAGCCTTTTCGGAGCATACAGGCCTACTGTGTCACACTGCTTCCATTTCCAGTTTATAAAAGCTCGACAGATTGCTCGTCCTCATCGACAATCTCCACCGTCTGACTCAAAGCACTGTAGATTAGGGACAGTTTATAGTGATAGTAGGCTTGTTTTGCATTGACGTTCTCTTCTTCCTCACACTGCGGCAAGACAGGGTCAGAAAGACCAAAGGAAAGTTGGGACACAATGACTGGCAAAGCTTAACAGCCCATCTATGCGTGGCACAGATCCCAAACCGATGCACAATAGGCCAGGTGGTTTATAGTGAGGAGTAAGTTCCGAGTGCCGTGAATTCACAGTCTCCTGAGTCGACATCCCTCTATTTTCCGGGTCATGGGACCAACGACTCGCTGCCACGGTAGGAATCACTTACCGGATCTGATGCATGTTACGATGAGGTACCTACGTCCGAGAACTGGGATATTACTTCGGACGCGAATGGCCAAGCACACAGCAGCGGTGGAAATGAGGAAGGGGCTCACGATAGGATTGTAGTTCACTCGAATGTACCCGACCATAGTTAAACGAGGCAAAAATACTCGCAAAAGATGACAATGACATGAGCCATGAGCTGCTCGAGGCCTGTTTCCCAGGTCCGCAGCCCACCAGCAGGCACAATGACTTGTCATTCCGTACTCTGTACCGAGAATTTGCCTGAGCAGGGAAGTAGTCACGCGCAGAGAACGCGGTACACCAACAATTTCAATGCCAGTGAGCCAAATTGCTGAGTAATTATCAGGCACAAATTCAGCACGGAGGACGACATAGATGCAATTAAAGACTCGGTCGCGAATTGCCAAGCCACCATCGCACGATGATCCCCACGATCCTCACGATCCCCACTGCGATCACGAGAAATGCTAATTGCAATACGCATGTGATAGCGTGGCCACTATAGATCATAAATTTTGCGCACTCTGTACATCTGTTATCCATATCTGCGATTAGCTCTGAGGATGGGTTCAAGCCAGGATCCAAGACGTCAGGCCAGTAAATTTTTTGTTCCAGCAATCACATCTTCTCCATTTGAACCATCCTGTCCCTATTCCGGTCTTGAGGAAATTGATTGAGATTGATTGATTGATTGAAATTGATTGAGTTGTCAAAATCTAGCACGCAAATGCAGGGTGTTCTGTGGCTTGGAGTTTTCTGCCATGTGACCTGTGTGTGTCCCATAAGAAGATCGGTGTGTTTACCTCTACCAAAAAATATATGGCCAGGAAACACGTTACCAGTGTGTAAACTGAGAAACTAGGTTGCCCTTTCTGCAGGTTTTCGTCAATCAAAATAGCCGGCTCTTCATCTCAGAAGCATTCGAACACTGATTAAGTCTGTGATCTATTCATAAGTAGTAGGATAGGCTGAAAGAAGCTTTCAGTCAGGAATTTTTTTGGTCGAATGATTTTTTTTAAATATAAAAAAATGCGATGGCAACCTACGAAATTGTATCAAATTAATTTTATAAGCAAGTCAAGGATAATCAGGCATTACCAGGTTCCCTCAAACTATTCAAAATTATCTTGACAGCGTCTGTCGGTTACGCCAGATAAATCTACGCAAGTCGATGTTGTACGCACAGAAGAACTTAATACAGTCAGTGTAGTTGCCATGGCCCAAAGTCACCAATTCAGTCGCCCGTGTATAATTAACTTGCTCACTGGTGGTGATCATAAGACAGTGACAGCATTTTTCCCACCCACTTCCTCCTACTTAGAGGTTCGCATATTTTATTTGTTTACATTGTGATATAAAAGTCCAGGCCTGACAGGTCCCTAATCAAAATATTAATGTCTGTTTTTGATCAACAAAATCTAACAGGCGAATGCGGGTCATTCCAGGGCTTGGGTTTTCTGTCATGCGACCTGTTTATGTGAACTTTTAAAGGTTTGGCACCTCTTCGGAGCGCCGCTACCGTCATGCTGCTATCGCATGTACTTCACGTCTTTCCTTGAAGGACTGTAATTTATCCCGCCCCCCACTCATCTCCTTGTCCTCCAGGCTTTTCACTTAAAGCAAAATGATGTTGCTAAAACAGTCCAATCATACAAGATAGGAGCAATAACGCACACGGAGTGGGCTAATCTGAAGGGATTCAAAATTTTCCGTGGAATGTGTGAAAATGCCAGGGTTTCAGGAACGGGAATTAAAAGACTCAGCACCCACAACAGCTCCCCTTGCCCCTTTGAGTGACTAAGGGTTAAGCAGCAATACCAGTTTAAGGCTTTCAACAGAACAACTCCCGCAAAATTTACGACGGCATTGAAACAGGATTCGATAAAGGCGGAGGGGGGGGGGGCGTATCTACCTAGGTGTCAAGTAACAGCATCGGGTAACCCTCTGCAGAGACGGAGATTTGGCTCACAGGCTTACAAGCAAAGGGTGCGAGTGGGAGGCACTCCGTTGTTATTTACTGGAATGGGAAGCTCGATGGACACCTCCAAGATTCCAACTGCGCTCTCCGTCAAGTAAGTAGGCCATACAGTGACGTGCCTTGTCCGCCTCTGGTCAGCACAGCGCGCGCACAACGGGAAGATAACTTCCAAAAAGCGGCTTACAACGTACAATTATGAGACAAATGCAAATCATGAAGAACAGTGGCTTACATTTGAAATTAAGCAACGTGTTGAAAGGACATTTGTGTGCATAACACTGGCGGCAGACACCAGTGAGGCTGAAAGGGTCATTTCTGGCTCAATAGAAGTCATCAGTCAGTCATCTACAATTCCAAGTGATATCCCACCCAAGGCTCGAACCCACGACCTTTTTGATCAGAAGTATAATGCTCTAGTCGTTGAGCCACGAGCTCATTGTCTTGCCGGTTTCGATGGGAGCCTCAGGAAAGAGAGCACCAGTTGGAGCTGAGCCTGACTGGCTGATGACGACGAATGTTGAGCCAACCATGGCCATTCCAGTCTTCCTTGCCTTTGCCGGCTATACTATCCGCCTAGACTACTAGCCGCTGGCAGACTTGGGAATGAGGCCCAAGGCAGAGCGGGAGGAAAGAGTAAAGTTAGCGATCAGTGAACGTTCACCAACAAGGAGATGTGCCTCAAACTCAGCGACTTCCATTTCGAATACGGCCCTAGAGATGCGTCGTTTTCGATCTGTCATGGATCATCTCGCAAAGAGGGTACTCCATCGCGGTGCTCTTTGTCGGTTCATATGACACAGAGGCAACTTTTCCTCTGACACTTACTTTTTGCAGTCTGACATAGCTGTTTGCTGCTTCAAGAAGACACTTATATTGTTGCCCGTTCAATGCACTGTTGATCTTCAAGTTCCAAAGTCGTGTTAAGGCTAATATGTTTTTGGCAAGGTCATTCGACAAACACTTATTGATAAGGGCCTGCACACCAGTGGGTCTGCGTCACCATTAAAATGCTGCTTACTATTTAAAATCTCGTCTATACAAACTAGAGAAATACACGTCCTTTATGCCCACCATTTTGGATCTTCCCTGGATCTGTAGTGGCCGCAAACGGCCATTGTGGGAACCCGTGATCGCTGACGCATCACGCCACGGCTGTTGTCACGATGACTGCCAACATCCTGCCCACCCCTCGCTCAATTTCCGGCGTGACCCACTTAAACGCGAAGTCGCGCCTGCCCAAGTACCACCAAGGCTGACTGAGACAATGACAGCTTTCGGTGGGCGCTCGGATAAGTGCCGCTAGACCACACTCCGGATGCCGCCCCACCATGGAGCGGCCGCAGGCAGCGTTGTCGACCCCGCACTCTTACGGTCTGACGCCCACCAATCTGAGTCCAATTCCACACTATCTATTCTTCAATCCTTCTACAGAATAAGCTCATCCTACCACTCTGGCCTTCTGGACTTCTCTCTTCTCCTAAGGAATCGGGCCTGGAAGATCGTAGACGTAAGGATTAATCTAATAAACATTGACACACCTCGGTGGATCACCTTGCAACGAGAGTACTCCATCGCGGTTTCCTTCGTTGGTTCGTATGGCCCAGAGGCAACTTTTCCTCTTCAACTTACTTTTTACAGTGTGTTCATTAGTGTTAGTGTGCTAGTTCAAGAGGACACTTATCTTCTCACGTATTCAAGATGCTGCTGACCTTCAAGTTCTAAAGTCATGCTTAGACTAATACATATGTTTTGGCAAGCTCGTTTGCCAAACACTCATTAATACTGGCCTAAGCATCAATCAGCCTGCAGCACTATTCAAATGTTGTTTGCCATTAAAGAAAAAAACCTCAACACAAACTTAGTCCTCCTATTCTGTTGCACCAAACCGATTTCATAGAGGAATTCACGGTCTAACATATTGTCTGTGATGTCTAAATGAACTGCTACCCTACAGCTCTTCACCTAGCCCATTCGCAGCACTCGCGCTCCCCTTTGTTCCCATTTCCGGTTAATAAAAGCCCCACAGTTTGCCCATCATCACAGACCATTTCCATCGTCTGCCCCAGAACCTTTCTCTCCGTTCTTACGCCTTGTGGCAAAAACCAGAGAAGAGGTCGGAGGCAGTCACTGGGAAAACTCAACAGAGCCCCTACTCGTGCCACACACGCCTGATTAAAGCACGATAAACCAGGTGGTTTATAGTGGGGAATGAGTATCGAGTGCCTTAAAGGCACAGTAGGAAACGTCTGCAGTCGAGAAGAAGACGATTCGATCGCTGGAACAACGCTTAAATTCACTGGAAGTTTCGATATCCGTCCCGGATTCTTCATCAGAGACATGGACAGAAAGCAATTGCAGAAACAGGTTGTCCCAGCGATCTTCTCAATTACTTCCTGAGACTCGCATGTTTACTCATATTGGCAATTTATTTGGGCGCGATGCACTCCGATCAGCCCGACGATGGGAAACGTGTACCCTTCGTGAGGTCCTAACCTGTTCGCAAAACGTCTAGAGTCGTTTACCGGATCTGAGGAGGAGGGAGACTAGCTCTCAGGTTGCAGCCCACTCGACGAGACCCGGTCATACTTTCAGGTTAATCGAGGCCGAAATACGCACAAAACATGACAACCGCATGAGCAACGGACTGCTCGCGACACGTTTCTCAGGCCCACAGTCCATCAACGAGCGCAATGGCTTGCCATTTCCATATGCTATACTGGAGCTACCCTTGAGAAGGGGAGGGACGATCTGTCACGTGCAGAGGACGGGTGCGACCAGCAAGTACAAGGGCCAAGAGCTAAATTGCCGCCTAAATGTCACGTAGACACCCAACACGGATGAAGACATCGCGGTCATTAGTGCCCCGGACGCGGACTGCCAGGCTATCAGCACAGCCCTTACGAGCCCTCGTGGCCATCACAACACCTGCTAATTCGATTATGCATATAATGGCGTGGCCACAGCAGAATATCAATACTGCGCGCTCTGATGATAGGCTCGAGCGAAAATCCGAAACGTCAGGCGAAAGCATGTTCTCCTTCTGAAGTCTCTTGTCCTAATTCCAAGCATGATTCTACTGTCCGGACCAAGCAGCCATCTGAAGCAGGAGCAGGAAAATAAAGCTGATATGCCTAAAAATTCGGGGTCCAGGTATGTCATCGTGTTCATCAGTTCAAATATAAGTTGGTCCGCGATCCCGCCTCCTCTTCGTCTTCTTGCTCTTCTTCCTCTTCACTACGAGACGATGAGGGCGAAATATGAAGCTCTAAACGTTAAAGTGTTCCTTTTATCAGCAGGCAATGCCCTGTTTTTTTTAAAATTAGTTGACGCTATCATACGACTGGTAATTATTAACATTACAAAAAGCTGACTAATGTCGACATTGTTAGCTTCGCTGTAATCATCCTCCGTATAGGCACATCACACTTCTCCTGTAGCTTAGGTATGAAATTGGCACAAACCTAGTCTTGTTGGTGCTATCGGAGGTGCAGGTCTCGCTAAGATTTTAATCCAAAAAGACACAGTTGGTGCCAGCTCAGCCGCACATACGCATACGCATACCTAGGAGGCGGGAAAAACCCGCCTCCGTACCTCAGTGGTGAAAAAGCAAGAGAAGAGACAGTTTAAACTACATCCCATTAGTGATGGTAGAAACACTGTCAAGAAAAAATATTACCCTGCAAGTTTTTACCTCCAGTTCGGTGCAAGTTGTTCAGGCTATGCGATGCTAAGTGTGAACGATCCGTGCAGATGATGTGAGTTTAAATAAACAAAGACTTTGGAATGAGGAGATACACGGCGACATAAATATGTTGAGAAGATGGAGACGCAAACCAGGTACTATAATTATTGAAGTTGCACCATACCACACTAAAAGGCAAGGTACTTGCTAAACGGCCCAGACACGTGTGTCGCCGGTATTCTACCGCTGCTTGACTCAGCTGCTAGGGGGTAGGGCTCATCAGTGGGTCCCCCGCTTTACCTGTCTGCTTTCTGGTTGATATACCGGTTAAGAAAGTTCAGGTTTTTAAACTCCAGTAAAATTAATTTCTGATTGCGGTATTTATCAGTAAATATAAGGTCTATATGGGTAGACCGAAATAGTAAGTGTATATTTGTGCTGAAACCCGTCAAACCCAATGAAACGTACACCTGCTGACACAGCACAGTCTTAGGTAGTATAATTGACGTTGTAGTTGACGATACTAACAGGCAAGGCACGTGGTAAAAGGCCCACACACGTGTTTTGCCGGTATTCTGCAGCTGCTTTTCAGAGATGCGAGGGGTCCGGCACGTAAGTTGGACCCAGCTTTCAATGTCTACTTTCTTGTTGATATACCGGTTTAGAAAATTCAGGTTTTTAATTTCAAGAAAAATTAATATCTGATTGCGGTATTTATCAGTAAATATAAGGTCTATATGCGTAGACCGAAATTGTAAGTGTATATTTGTGCTGCAACGTGTCAATCTCAATGTACTACAACCGTGCTG